>CM065637.1:42424130-43169130 GCA_033220585.1 Dipteronia sinensis | reverse complement strand
GAGTCCGTGAGTAGTCATAGGAGGAATGGACGGGTTAGGAGAGATCGAAACCAATGGGATGATAACCTTAGTGGTATAAAGATGAAGGTCCCGTCATTTCAAGGGAAATCTGATCCTGAAGCCTACCTTGAATGGGAGAAGAAGATGGAACTCGTGTTTGATTGCCGCTACTACCCTAAAGCACAAAAGGTAAAACTAGCTGTAATTGAATTTACTGACTATGCTGTGATTTGGTGGGATCAGTTAGTTACTAGTAGGAGGCGGAATGGAGAACGTCCAATTGAAACATGGGAAGACATGAAGGCTATGATGAGGAAGCGCTTTGTGCCTAGCTATTACTACAGAGGCTTACATCAGAAATTGCAAAGTCTCAAGCAAGGCAATCAAAGTGTGGAAGACTATTACAAAGAGATGGAGATTGCCATGATTAGGGCAGGTGTGGAAGAAGACCGAGAAGCAACCATGGATCGTTTTCTTAATGGCCTAAACCAAGAGATTGCTAATGTGGTGGATTTGCAACATTATGTGGAGATAGAAGAGATGTTGTAAAAGGCTGTCAAAATCGAGCAACAACCCAAATATGAACTCGCGGGATCTTCTCCGCAGCTTCCTTCCATGGCTCTATTCCGGCGAGACAGAAGGACCGAACTCACGGCAGTTTTGAGTGTTTCTCCGCGGCTTTGCTTCGCAAGATATTTCTTGTCGGGTAGGGAGCTAGAACTCACTGCTCTGATGGAGATTCCCTGCGACTTTGTTATGCGGGTTCATTCCCGTGAGATAGAGTGTCTGAACTCATGGAGAGTGTTTGAACACTCTAATTTGCCCTATTTTGCCTCATTTTTGCCACTTTGGACTAAAATGCCCTTGCTATACTGAGAATACCTGAAAACACTTATTTACAACATTAAAACACCTAAAAATGCTCAGAAAACGGTTACAAAAACCAAGTAAAGGGAGTGCAAAATGTGAACATTTATAGCGCGATCAAACCCCCAAACCTGACTTTTGATCGTCCAAGGGCAAACTATAAGCAATATAAACTTAACTCAATTACAATTCTAATCTGTACTAACAAATATATGCACAACACACTAAAAATGTTTGCGAGAGCCAATCTAAAAAAAATGATGCTAAAGAGATGGGTTGATTAGGAATGAAACATGCTGAAAACCACTGGTTAGAGGCTAGTAAGATGACAACTTTAAAAACACGCAACAAAGTGCATCCCACACTATAAATATCAAGTTCCAAAAACAAAGAACTTAAAAGCTCTGACTCAATTTGCCTTACCTCTAATCCTCAGCGAATTTCATTCGAATTTTCTCTTCGAATCCTAAGTTCACTATCAATCAAACATATGTGAGTTAGAATATATGTAAAGGAATAAAATGTAACGCATATGAATATTTTAAAAATAACACACAATAAATGAAGTCTATTTCATGAATGAATTGATATGCTTTGAACATGGAAAGAACATGCCTTGACTCGTATTCCCAAGCTAGACTTTCTAAAAGATCAACTTAGGGCTTTCCATAGGTTTTAATGTGGCCATGGGTATTTTGGGTTGAATGGAAGGAAATTTATGGATTTCTAGAGTTATTGATCACATTAAAGAATTTAAGAACTAGCTCATCACACTAAGTCTACAAGCGTCTAGGCTATGATTTGGCATTTCGTTACTCGGGCTAATTGGTACTCATATTGGAGTACCATTCTCAATTAAGTAATGTGGCTAATAAGTGCTTTTCATTTGACACTTTACAATTTAGCCTCTAGTATTTGCACAATTTCACATCAAATCCCTCAGTACACGCTATTTAGACATTCTAAAGATTTGCATTTATAACTTATGCATATTTATGAACAACAAATAAAGAATTCCAAGTGTTTAATGTATGATATTTATGTGGGTGATGAAATGAATGGTTTGTGTTTGGCTTGAAATTGACAATTGGAGCACTCATAAGTAACATGGATAGTATTTGGATAGGATATAGTAGCTAAGCACACATATGCCTAGAATCATGCCCGAAAGTTGAAAATATACAAACGCGGTTAAATTGCCTTAAGCTAACCTAGATAGGGGGTGAATAGGTTTTTATACCATTTTCAATCTCTTGAAACAAACAATAGTTTGTCCCTCTAGCTACCTTGAATCACAACATTTAGGATGACAAAGCATATGTAGACAATCAATAAGTATTCTCAATCAAAGCATTGTCAATCAAGTCTACAAGTTGCTAGTGAAGAAAATATAATAAAGCTAAAAACCAAGAATACTTGTTTTCTTAATAATGTCCTATATGTACAAGTACTAATCAAAATATCACAATATAAAAATAAATCCAAGTACAAATAAAATGATATTTACAACTTTGATCAAATGAAGTGTTTGCTTCTCACACATAACAACAATCTTGTTTACAAGAATGTCTAGAAATGAAGTTTGTGAAACAAGATACAAACATACACATACAAGTATAAAAGAGAGATGGAAGAATTGACACAAGGTTTTTTTAACGTGGTAAAACCTCCTAAGAGGAAACATCCATGGGTTGAATACAACCATCGGGTACTTTTATTACTGGAAAGTAGATAAGACATTTCTCAAAAAGTGACCAACAAATGACACACTCTATATGGGACTTGACATCTACCCAATCCCTATTGGTAGATTGGAAATTCCTCAAAAGTGGTCAACAAATGACACACTTTCTATTGGACTCCACTTCTGCACAACACCATTGAGAGGTTGGAAATTCTTCAAGAGTGATCAACAAATGACACACTCTCTATTGGACTCCATGTCAATTCAATATTTTGGGTCTACCAATAATATAGTCTACTTTCTATCCAAGGCACTCTTGCCTCTAGAAAGTCTCCCTTGCTTGATTATCCGGACCACTTGTCCTAACCAAGACTCCTTGCTTAGCTATCCGGACCACATGTCCTAGCCAAGACTTCTTGCCTTTTACAAGGACTTCCTAGTGTGATCAATGAATGCAAAATGCAAACAAGCACTCAACACAGAATATGAGATCAATACATTTTATGGGAACTAGACATAAGCATGTGAGTTCATAAATCAAAATTGTCTAGTTACTAAACATGAACAAATTCTAGAACATGTGAAACACCTAAACACATTAAATTCCTAGAATCATTCATGTAACTAAAACTTGAATCAATCATATACATTAAGCACACATTCAAGGTTTTAGTAACAAACATAAACATGCTAGATTCGCAAGATATGATCAATGAATATTCTAGCAAATATTTAGAGCATGTATTTATGTACAAATCAATTAAATCCTAATTAGCTCTAAATATGAAATCAAATATGCTAGTCCTAGATATATTCAACTAATGAGTCCTAACACATGATAAGGCTATCAATCATGAGAATAAAGTCAATCAAGGAACAAATAGCCCTAGATAATAAGCTAATCACAATACAACTCACAAACATGTGAAAACCTAGACTTCAAGAAAAACTAGTTCACATTCAAGTCTCTAATTAGACACGATTAGCCTAAAATTGAAGCTCTGCTTCTCAAATGCATTTTTCCAAGTAACACATACATATAGAAGAAGAAAACCCAAGATAATTGAAGACTTTGAAGATCAAAACACAAAGAATAGATCAATACCTTGTAATCTCGTGCAGTTTCAGTTTTGAGTGTAAAACAAACACAAAACTTGAACAAGTGGCTGCAAACTAACTTGGAGAAGGTAGGGGAATTCAATACAAAGATTCTCCAACTTGAATCACTCAAATCGGACAGGAAATGAGAGAGATATGGTGTTTGGAAGATGAGAAAATTGGAGAGAAATTTTTTGCACTTGTTTCTCAAATTTTCTTCTTGAATGAATGAGAGAGGAAAAGAGATATTTAAAAGAGAGGGAAAGAGGAGATTGGGGCATCCAATGGCCACGTGCCACCTCAGATCCCCGAGGAGGCACGTGGCCATCTCAGGGGCAGGAGGCCCTCCTCCCTGAGATGGCCATGCGCCTCCTCGGGGATGGGTGGCAAATGGCCTTTGGCCATTTGCTTCCTCCCTTGCGCGTCTTCAAGTTCTTCAACTGTTCTCCGGCCTCTGAACTTTGAATTTGAATCTGTTTTTGGATTACGAACCGGGACTCTTTACCACACATGGAAGACTATGAAACTTTGACTAGAAAATAAGAAATCAACTAGATATACGAAGATGAAGACAATGCATGGTAAGTGACCCGAAAGTTTCTTAACTTTTTACTTGGACTTTGAAAACTAATGAACGAGTAACCGAAATGGCCAGAACTCAATACAAAGTAATATAAGATCAAATTCAAGTCTAAAGTCCATAAGACATAAACAAACAAACACATGAACACACAAGAATGTCATTTCCTAGTTATTGTCCTAGAACATGCAATTACACAATTTGTCAATTTAAGTCTTATGCATGAGCATTCAATATCAAGTGTGTGAATGTGTTATACCAATTGAGTAAAAAGATGCAGGAACACATATGAATTCAATGTGTGTGTGTGTGTGTGTGTGTGTGTGTGCCTAAGCCTTGTAAGAGGAATAAGGTCTAAATATACCTTTGTTGAGCAATGAAGCATATTCCTCTTTGAAGACTCAATCTTACTTGATAAGTTGCCAAATCTTCTTTGAAGCTTGAATCATCATCAATCTAAGACAAGTAATCAATACAAGTGAAACATTGTTTTGATATGGCATTAGTGCCAACATGAATAAAAAACCTAACAAAAGTCTATCGAACACAGGAATACAAGTCGTAGCAAGCAATCCATAATATTTTCATGTTCTATGGTAGTCAATTAATGATGATGCAAAGTGGGATCGTATTTGTAGCACAATTTTCTGAAAGTGTTTAGATTAGAAACAATACCCTCAAAAGATGACAGCTTAGGCTCTATTTCTTACATGTGTAGTCTCCACTATTGGTTCAAGCAATCTGGCGATAAGTCCTATTCACTAAGTAAAAGAGAAAGGAACTATCACACAATGCATAATGTTATCTCGGAATGCCATTATGATAACCACAATTTAGCAATTAAAGTATGTACGACATTCCTTAACAACACATACACTTAAGCATCACATTAAACAACATGTTCAGTATTGGCTCAATCGAAAAATTTGAAAAATTTTGTGACAAACACACATGTACAACATAACAAACTATACAAACAAATATGTACAATTGGAAAAGTGTTAACGTGCCCACACCCCCAAACCTAAACTCGACATTGTTTTCAATGTTTGCACACCAAAGACAATGGCTTAGAGTTCCTTGGTTTGGTAGTTTGGCCGACAAACAACTTTGCAATTCAAAACAACCAAGATCCATACATGTGTACAATGAAAAGGTATCTCATTAATTCATGCTTATCTAGCATGCCAAAATGTCCTAGTCCATTCATGTCAATAATATCCTAGGCACTAACATTCACATCACAAGAAACCACACTTAGATCTAAAACAAAGTAGGTAACTAATATAATTATTTGCAAAAATATTAACTAAGTTATACAACTAAAATCCAAAATATGCGATAAGTAAAAACAACATCCTGCTATTCAGAGATATCGATGTTGCCGTTAGTGCTATGATCACTGTTATCTACTCTGGTACGGATCGGGGTCGGATGATGTATTCCTGGCTGCTGAAGAGTTGCTGCGCTAATCGGATCTAGTGCTAAACAATATGGAACAATTACTGTGGATGATCCGCTAGGCATCTTGCTGTACTACTCCTGCTGCTAATCCTCCTGCTGCTAATCCTCATGTTGCTCGCTAGTAGGCATCTTGCTGTACTACTCCGGCATTGGCCCACTAGGAGGATCCAGATATGGTTCGGAAGGCATCCTGATAATCGGCTTAGTAGGCAGCTCCTGCTGAGGCTCTATAGACTGCTCAATCAGCGGCTCCTGATGCTGCTCAGAAGGCATGAAGTCCATCGACGAGAAAATGTCATCGTCTTGATGTAGTTTGGCCTCTAGACTGAGATACGGCTCCTGATGCTCTGTGTCTGGTGCAGCCGTTGAGAATAATACAGAGTCAGTCCTGCTCTATTTCTAGCGCTCCTGCTTGCTCCCATACTCACTTGGCCCACCCGTTTTATAACCGATCTTCTTGGTGATAACCTCATTAAATCCTCTAACCTTGCTTGTGAGTTGACATATAGCTCAGGCCATGTTGGAGTTGGACTCGATCCACTACTATGCCCATGATGGCACAAGCTCGTCAACCTCTGCCTCCTTTGTCTATTTCATATCGGCCTCTATGGCGTCCATGGCCTCTACCTCTGCCTCTACCTCTTCCTAAGCTTCCCTAGAATTGGACTGACGCCTTTCACATCTCAACCTCTTCTTCTCGGTCTCTGTGAGCAGCATCTTTACTCCCTTGTCCTCTACAGCCTCGTTGTAGGCTCTCCTGCCTACCTCTCATGTAGGAGTCAAAATCCCATTTGATATCCTGTCTACTTGGAGTCCGGCCAGCTGCACAAAATGTGTAAGCAAACCATGGGAAGATGATGCATGTGCTAGTTGTTAGGATTATGCTCAATAGCAAGAGTGTAATAATGTATTTGACAGTCTTTCTTATTAATAAAGTGATTTCTAGTTTAACAAATCTTATAGCATTTATAGTTTAATTATTATAATTGTCAAAAGTAAATAATCATAAGGTCAAAAGACTATGAGAAATGAAGTATTGTTTGTATATCTGGATATGTATGAGGTAGACACAATACTTTAGTTAGTCTTGAACAATATTCATAACTTAAGATAAAGGTTGGGTGCCCTTACCTTGTTAAAGTTGTAGATTCTCTTGCTAGCATTTGAGTGGGATCAAATGTGTTATGATGAGCCTAAAATCATCAAAGTGTAGTGTCTTTGGGCAAAAGAATCTAGTGCACTAGGTGCATTGAATATGATCACAGTGAAATACTTTATCCAGAGCCGTCAATGGATAAAAGTTTTCACTTGAGGACAATCGGAGAGTCTATCTCAATCCTGAGATAAATGATGGACTTATGGTTACAAGTTTTATCATGTGAGCTATCAACAAGTACGATTATATAGCATAATCTATCCTCGATAGTTTGGTGGTATTCATTTGTTAATCGATAGAGGACTTCATTTATAGATATGGACATCGTGGCTCCATTTATTAAATGTGAGTAGAATATCATCATATGGATATTTTGAGGTATTGGATATTAAATCTTAACTTTAAGTTTTCGATAGTGTCTATTGAAACATGGCTTCTAGACAAGTCAAAATATCCAAGTTCAAAATGTGGTCATATGAGTAAATATGGTAACTAGGAGAACTATATGCGGTCTATGAGCTCTTGGCGATTACTGATATTTTTCTCGAGGATACACTATCTCCAATTAGATTATATGGGGTACGAATGAGTAACATAAACTTATTATATCTTTATTTAAGAGTTCAATTTTAGCTCTTTAGTGGAATGAGTTAAAATTAATAGATTGAACCTAAGTGAATCATTTGTTGATTATGATTAGGTTATGTCTATTGAAGTTTAAATTTAGATAACCTGTCGGGATCCCTAATCCGCACGAACTTGCATGGATCACTTGATATATTCTACCAGACCAATTTCTGGGTCCATCTAGAATTGTTTTGGATTTCGGAATCCAAAAGTTTTTGAGATGTGTGGTCCTGTATGATCAAGACATGCGGTAACTCTTAAAATGCCTGGGATAGGCGGCCAAGGATGTGGAAATTCTTAGGCGGCCCTAATGGGGTGCATTTAGCATTCCATTAATACATTAAGAATATAATTTGCACATTTTAAATAAATGGGCTGTTAAATTATATTAATGTATTAATTTAAGGCAGTGGACTTGTTTCTTTTATAGTAAGAATGGATCTAGTTCACATGTGGACTATTTTATTAAAGTTCAATGGATTTAATAGAATGAAAAAACAATATATATTGCCCATATATATATATATATATATATATATATACTTGGGTGGCAAGGCTAAGTAATTAGTCTAATATATTGTTTTATTTTATTAATTAATCAAATGGAAATTAATTAAATAATTAATTAATTGTTTGATTAAAAGTCAAAATCTTTTTCTAACTAGGAGAAGGATTCTTAGTGGCATACTATTATAAGTAGTTTACTAGGAGAATGACTCTTAGTGTCCTACTATTGGTAGTAGTATACTATGAGAAGGACTTTTAGTGTCATACTATTGTTAGTAGTATGATAAGTATCAAATACTTAATTTGATAAGTAGATAAATTAAAAAGAGTTTTTATTTGTCTAGTCAAATTAGGAAGTATTTGATATCTATCAAAACTCTAATTGATAATCAATTAGGAAGTTATTGATAAAGTCACAATTTTTAATTGATAATAAATAATTTATTATTGGATAAATACACATATGAGTTTGAGTAGGTTTTAACTACTAAGTTGATAAGGTTTAGGTGAAATCAAATCCTCCTTGTGTGAGGAATTGGCCATAACCTATAAATATATCAAGGAATTTTGTTTTTGATATATATAGTTCAAAGAATAAGTTTTTTTTTTGAGAAAATTTTTATTATCTTGCTTTTGAATAAAAAAAAACTTCCAACTCAAGAAAGGGGTGTAGAGTTCGGCCAAAGAGAAGAAGAATAAGAATGTTTTATTTTCGATAGTGTAATAGTAGCTTTTATATCAAAAAGCTTTGTGCACAAGATCGAATCAAGGTTCACGCGAGTTCTTGATTAAAAAGATTAAGAATTCACAAGTGACAAAACGTTATTTATTTTCTCTAGGAGGATTATTGTGACTAATAAAAGAAAAAAGGTTTACAATTCAAAGATATGGATCCCACACTCTTAGGTGATTCACGTTCGTGATTGGATTGGAAGATCTTACAGATTCAATTCGAAGCAAGCGGATTCAAATCGATGCAAAATAAATCGTCACGTGAAAAAGGTACGATACTTTTATTATATGTTAATTAATCAATGGTTAAGATTCTTTTTTTTAAAAGGAAATTTTTTGAAATATACCAACCCAATTTTTCCCTTCCGCCGCATTTTTTTCCTTACACCAGTCTTCCTCCTGCCTCTGAAATCCTCTTCACTATAATCTTTCCAACATTGAACTCAAATGAGTTCCTCATAAGGTACAAGATGACGACTGACTCTGGATTGATGTATGTTTGGTGTGTCATGGGCACTAGCGAGTAGCTGAAGAAGATGTTCCAGAAGTGCTATAAAAATTTCAGCTCTCTCTGATGGATCTTCCGGTTCCTTCCCCATGGTAAATCTAGAATGCCCGTGAGTGCGGTACCGAAAGCCTGGTTGTACTCCTGGAAGATGTTCATCTTCTCATACCCCTCTAGCCACTGAGTGTAAGACCGGGTCCCTAGGTAGTCGTTGATCTCAGCGGCTGTGACAAAGACCTGCTTCTTCCAAACCATAATCGAAGCTCCCTTCTTGAACTCGTTTGGGTCTAAAACTGTATAGAACTCCTAGACCAATTTCCTGTTGCTCCTTTTCAGATAAGAGACAAATGTCTCCCACTTCCTCCATCTGATCTATTGGAAGATCATTGTATCTCCCAGCACCTCGAAATAGATATCCTGTTTTATGTGTATTGTCCTCTTGTGACAATTTTAAGCCGATTCTCAAATACCTTCTCTGGCCCTAGGTTTTGTCTTGTGGGACTCTTCTCTTTCCTCTGTTAGGCCTCATCGGGATCTTCTCGAGGTTGAGAGGATTTCCTATATTGTACCATCATATAGTACCATCTGCACATACAAAATAGCACACCACCAAAACATAACTCAAAACAAGTTAGTGTCCGGGGGAGTTAAGAAAGCAAAACAAAATGAAATGAAACAATATGTGGTAATGTAATGTTCATGCAATTCAAAATATTCAATAAGTTGAATCACTATGTAGGTATCAATCATTCAAGTTTGTCAAGCAAACATGCACTAAGCCACTTCTATTCAAGAATGCATAAGCGTGAATTTCATAGCATCTTTGAGTTTTACTCGCTCACGTAGTTCAATACCATTCCTAGATATTATCTAGAGTTCAATAATGATGCACAAGCATTCGAGATAGTAATTCAACATCATTGACATAGGCAAAGATTTCACTTAACACACACAATACCGAAATTCGAAGAGTTTTAACACAAATTTCAAATATCCTACACCTCATAATCATTCATCAACACAAGGTTGTTCACAAATAACACTAGAGCAACTAAGATCCATAAGAAAGTCTAATGACCACCTTCATCATTGAGTTATGGCACAAATAACCTATGGTATTCTTGGATCAAAGCCTACCACCTTAAGGACTCTAATCTTTGGGAGGCTAAAGCTCCATGTACTTGCTCTTGGAATTGGAGAAAACTCATCCATCTTCGGCCTCTTGTTCGCCCCCTCATTCAACACTTCATTGGTGATGGTTCTAGCATCTCTTTATGGTTTGACAATTGGCATCCGGATGGTGCTCTTCTTTCGAAATGGAGCTCCCGTGTTGTCTATGACTCAAGCCTCCCTGTCCAAGCAACGGTTAGTTCCATTGTTCATGGTAATTCTTGGAGTTGGCAGGTTGCTATGTCCATTGATCTTTTTGAAATTAGAAGTTGTATGCCTTCCTACAATCCTAACTCCAATGTGGATGATAGAGTTTGCTGGCTTCCTTCCTCTAATGGTACTTATTCAGTCTCCTATGCTTTGGCTTCTCTTAGAATCCCTCATTCGATTGTTCCTTGGTTCAAGCTTGTTTGATTCCCCCAAAATATTCCAAGAATGAGTTTTATCCTTTGGGTGGCAATTAGAGGCAGGATTTCTACTAGGGATCGCATCCATAAATATGACCCTATGGCAGTTACTACTTGTGTTCTTTGCAACTCCCACCTGGAGTCTCATGCCCACCTATTTTTTAAGTGTTTATTCAGTAGAGCCATTTGGACTCAGCTCATGGATATTTGTGGGTCTCCTTGGAATGGCCTTTGTTGGACTGCTTTCATTGATTGGGCTTGCACCCATTGGAGAGGGAACTCTCCTACTATTGTTGCTAACAAGCTTTGTCTTGGGGTTGCAGTTTATCATAATTAGAGAGAGCGAAACTTTCGCATTTTCGAAGGCACTCAAAATACTAGTTCAGTTGTTGCTCGCTCCATTATTGACAGTATTCGTTGCCGGCTATCCTCTTTCAATTTAAAGAACCACTATATCATCGCCTTGAATTGGAATGTCAACTCTAGTTGATTTTTCTTGTCTAGCTCTTGTTTCTTGTCTTGCTCATTTTTTTGAGCTGTTTTGAGCCTTGTTTTGCTCTTGTCTAGCTTTGCTTCCTGGGGTATGCCCCTTGTATTTTGTACATTCTTTCTCTCTTTCTATGATACTATTTACTTACCCAAAAAAATAATTTCTCAAACAACTTGTTAAGAAAGGAGTGTACAATCAAAACAAATCACCTTTGAAAACAAATAAAACACTGAATGAAACATATTTGGTAGATTGATATATATAACAATATGGTTCATTACAATACCCACAATTTACATAAGAATCACATCAATCCCTTAGTGGGATTTTGCTACTCATGACAAAAGTATTAAAATGGAAGAAAAAAAGGAAATAAAGAAGACCCATATGTGACTTTCTATCTTCAAGCTTGATTCCACCTGCAATGTCCTCTTAAGTATCAAATTTGAGGAAATAATAATGGGTATTTGGATGATTTGGGTGAGAATGGATTTTGAGATTTAGAGAGAGAAATGATGTAAGGATGGGTGTATGGGTGTATGGTCGTGCTTTGTAAATCAGATGTGGTTCCTTATATACCATCTCAAAAAATAGGTCAAAATGCTGATATGGAGTGCCTGATGCTCGTATAGCACAGGTATAGCACGGGTAAGGTACCTTGTGCAATACCCATGCAATCTTCATTTCCCTCTCTGATATGTGCAATGTGCATGGGTGAGTGATCCGTGCAGTATCCATGCAGTTGGGTCTTGTCCGAGGCTTTGCTCCCTAGTCTGGTGGATTGCACAAGTAATGCACAGGTAATATCCATGAAGTTACCCGTGCACTGAGGTCTGCTCCAATTTCATCTTCCGATGCACAGGTTGATGCAAGGGTAGTGCACGTGCGCGCAACCCGTGCAGTTTGGCCTACTTCACCATATTTTTACACCATTTGTCCTTTTTGAAACCAAAAGAGCAATAAATACACATAAAAATACCCAAGAACGGGACAAAGAGAAAGGATATGAGGGCCAAAATATATAAAGTTTTTGGCTCGATCATGTTCGCATGGAAACATGAGGACATGCAAGGGATAAAAACCAAGGTAATCTCCCACTACTTGGCAGTTGACCCCAATCGTAGGCTGGTTGTTCAGAAGAGACGACGGTTTAACCCATACAGGAGTAAAGCAATAAGAGAAGAGGTTGAAAAACTTTTGACAGCATGGTCAGTAAGAGAAGCATAGTACTCATAATAGGTCGCCAATGTCGTGTTGGTAAAGAAAAAGAACTGGCAATAGAGGATGTGTGTAGATTTCACGGACCTGAACAAAGCATGCCGGAAGGACACTTTTCCCTTACCCTAAATAGATTAGTTGGTTGATGCAACTGCGAGACATGAACTGTTAAGTTTTAGGGACGCCTACTTGGGTTACAACCAAATTATAATGTTTGTGCCAGACTAAGAAAATATTGCATTCACAACCGACCAAGGGTTATACTGCTATAAGATGATGCCTTTCGGTCTCAAGAACGCTGGGGCAACCTACCAAAGGTTGGTAAATAAGATGTTTTCCCGACATGTTGACAAAGAGCACCACCACCGAGAGACATGCGATGGACCTAAAGGAAACATTTGAGGTACTAAGGAGGTACGTGATGAAACTAAACCCAAAAAAAATGTGTCTTTGGTGTGCCTTCAGGGAAGTTCCTTGGCCTCCAAGTCCACTAAAGGGGAATTGAGATAAACCCCTAAAAGATAAAAGCATTAAAAGTTATGAGGTCACCTACTACCTTGAAAGACATTCAGAGGTTGACTGGCTGCTTGGCCTCATTGAGCTAGTTCAGCAACATGGTTGACAGAAAAATTCCTACCTTTATTTTAAGGCCATAAGAAAGGTAAATGGGTGGAATGGAATGAAGAATATGAGAAGGCCTTCCAGAAGATAAAGGAATATCTTGGTAAGGCCCCTATCATGTCAAAACCGCTGGATGGGGAAGTATTATACTTATATCTTTCAGTCACGGTAGTTGCTATGAGGTCAGTTTTGGTAAGGTTGGACAGGGGGTGCAGAAGCCAGTAAATTATAGCAGCAAGGCCTTATTGCCAGCAGAGACAAGGTGCTCGGCTGCAGAACAGATGGCATTAGCTTTGGTAACTGCAGCAAGAAAATTGAGGCCTTACTTTCAGGTACACAGAATCGAAGTATACACAGACTACCTTTTTAAGCAAATTCTGTCTAAGCCAGAAGTGTCAAGAAGACTGACAAAATGAGCAGTCAAGTTGAGCAAATTCGTTATCACCTACTCACATAGGGCCTCGATCAAGGGTCAGGCTGTAGCTGACTTCATCACCAAGTTCACTAAACCAAACAGTGAGGTGATTAGAATGCTTCGATAAAGAGAAAGGCAAGTTTTCCATTAGAAGTTGCACGTCGACAAATTGTCAAACACGTATGGCAACGGGGGCAGGCATAGTGGTATCCACCCCGGAAGGTGATCAAGTAGAGTGTGCCTTACGGTTTGACTTCAAGACTACCAACAACATGGCTGAATATGAGGCACTACTGATAGGACTCAAGGTTTGTACATCTTTGGGTGCAGATGAGCTGGAAATATTCAGTGACTTACATATCATGGTCAATCAGGTTCTGGATGAATACCAAGTGAAAGACAATAATATAACAGCCTATCTAGATAGCAAAGGTCTTACTCGAGAGATTCAAGACTTACAGAATCATTCAAATCCTGAGAAAGAAGAATGAGAAGGTTGATGCCTTATCAAGATTGGCATCAGCAACCACTGGCATTTGGTCCAAAACAATCTCGGTGGCCCATCTTAGAAACTCTGGCTTTAAGGAAGAGGAAAAACTGATGGTTGAGATAATTGAAGAAAGGTAGGTCACCTGGATGACCTCGATCAGAGAGTACCTGGAAGGTGGTACGCTCCCTAAGGACTCGGTTGAAGTAAAACATATCAGGTATAGGGCTACTCGATATTCGATGGTAAGAGAAGAACTCTACAAGAGGGGGTTCTCAAAAGTCCTGCAAAGGTGTTTTGGCCAGGTTGAAGCCAACAAGATTCTGTTGAGTATACACAGTAGAGTGTGTGGAAATCACACGGGGGTAAAAGTTTGGCTCATAAGACCCTTAGGTAAGGTTTTTATTGGCCAATCCTGTTCCAAGATGCACAATCAGTGGTGGTAGAGTATGAAACTTGCCAGAGGATTGCGAACGATATCAGGCAGCAACCCGAGCACTTGAGGAATTTGACTTCACCCTAGCCGTTTGCAATGTGGTGGTTAGATCTGATCGGCCCAATGACAGTAGTAACTAAAGGGGGGTAAGCATGCTATAGTGGCAGTGGATTATTTCACAAAGTGGGCCGAGGTAGAGGCACTGGTGCACATAACTAAGGCTAACACAACCAGCTTTGTGAAGAAGAATGTCATTTACCAGTTTGGGATCCCGTACACAATCATTACTGATAATGGGACCCAATTCGATAGCGATTACTTCAGGGAGTTGTGCCGGTACCATATCAAGAACTATTATGCCATACCAGCCCATCCTCAAATAAATGGGCAAACCGAGGGTGTGAACAAGATCATCAAGCATAATTTAAAAGCCAAGTTGGATTCAAAAAAGAGGAACTGGGCGAATAAGCTCCATTAGGTGCTCATGGCTTACCAAATGACTAAAAGAACTTCAACAGGGGAAACTAACTACTCTTAGCGTTCGGGACTGAAGCAATTATCCCCGTCGAGATAGTCCACGCCTCTCTAAGAGTTTGGCTACATCAGCTTGATGCAAACATGGATATGTTGAAACAAAACCTGGATGAGCTAGAAGAAAAAAGGGACCTAGCGAGAGTGAGAAACGTAACCTATCAACAGAGGGTGGCTAGATACTACAACTCACATGTTCAGGGTAAGAAGATTCCAACTCGGGGACTTGGTCCTCAGAAGAGTATCCCCGAACACAAAGGAAAAAGCAGCTAGATCCTTGGCAGATAAGTGAGAAAGACTTATTAGGTGGTCGGATTAGCTTGGCATGGAGCATAACCCCTTACCCGACCAGAATGGGGAGAGTTGCCCCGACCATGCAATGCTCAGTATTTGAAGATTTATCCCTAAAGGGCTTTCTTTCTGATTATTTTGTTGCTTTTTTAGTTAAGCATTAGGATAAGCACGAATTCTGATTATATCAATTTAATTAATTGTTGCTCCATGTTTAGTATTTTGATTGAAGTTATCAATAAAACTCCCCTCGAGAGAAGAATTCCAAAAAGATCAAGAAGTGTGTTCTAATTTTGTCTTCGTTTACAAAGACAATCTCGTAGCACCTGAGATTACCAAAGTCAAATAGGTGCTTGGAGGGTTCAGTGAGGGGGCCAATAGCAGAAGTCGTAAAGACAATGCACACTCGTTGAAACTAGCTGGGTGCATATAAGCACCGTAAATCGCCTTCAGGTCATAGATACATGATGCGATGCGTAGAAATTTGAACGGGGCAATGAGCTAAGATACTGAGCTGAGACAAGTCAAGATAATGAGAAAAAGAACATCCCCGTTGTAGTGAATCTTGAGTAACAGACTACTGGGAGACATCCCAACGACTTAGTTGCCAGATAAAAGATAAGAGTCTATAAATTAGATACCATGCAAATGGTCCACGAAAAGAACATCGCTTGGCACAAATTCGTGATTTATCGTGGGCAGCTCAAGCAAAAAGAGTCAAATATTGCTCGCACAGGCAACTAGAGGTGATTGGTCAACGAAATATATCAGTGGGTCCATGAAAGCTCGGTCTGCTAATAAAATAGCCGATCGAATCAAAGATGGTTAGCTAAAAAGAAACAACTGGTTGGATCGGACATGGTCGGTTAATAAGATAACTGATCTGACCAAGTTCAGTCAGTTAAAAAGATAGCTGATCAGGTCAAAGACAAACAATAAGATGGCTGACCAATTGATAAATGGTGGATCAATCAGTCACTTTTGTTACAATAGGGTGACGAAATGATTGAAACAATCGATCACCTATGTTTAAATTAATGTGATCAGATGGTTGGATCCATCAATCACCTTGTCATACGCGTAGTTTAAGCCAATGAGTAATTCGAGCTTGATGCTAATTAGTCGGTTGCCTGATTGGCTTGGTCAGAAGAGTTATTCGACTTAATGCGACAATGAAAATAAAACATAACAAATGACAGATTTTTATTATATTCACAAGGCTTTTAGAAAGAGTTTAATAGAGAACGGGTGAATGCAAACAAAATAATAAAGTTAGGTGCGGCAGGCTTAAGCTTTCTACATGTTTAAAAGACCCATATGCCTAGACCCAAGATAGGAACAACCTGACAGGTCACTAGAATGAGCATCTCCATAGCCCTTGGTCAAGTCCCCAAAGTCTGGTAAGCTGATGTCATCTTTGTTGTCAATCATGAAAGAGGAATAGTCAATGTCGGGCAAGGGTCTAACATTTACATCTTTCCCCAAGGGGTCAGCTTTCTCGTCCAAATGAAAGGTCACCAAAGAAGATTCAAAAGGCAACTCGAGATGCATGGTGTGAGGCTTCTTTCTGATCGATCGACAGTAGGCTTGCCATCATTTTCTCTAGTTTCTGATTGCCTCTAGGGAATTAGTTTTGTGCCTTTTGATCATCTTGTCCCAGTTTTGACAAGCCTCCATGGTAGCTCGTTCCTTGCCACCAGAGAACAACTGAGCAGTACTAAGTCCTCACTCTAGCTCTCTTAGCATAACGACATCAAAAGCAAAAGACCTCTTATACCGATCGATGACTAGAACTTCAAGAGTCAGCCTGGTTTCTTATGAAAGAACTTCCACGCTGACTTGTTGCTGACTCAAATCCTCACCCAATTTTTCGTAATACAACTTGGCTTTCTCAGATTTTCGCTAAGCCTCAAGCATCGACTGTTGAGCAGAGGACAAGGTCTTATTGGCTACACGGGACTCTTCCTCATGATCAATACTGCCTGATTGGCTAAGAAGACTCTTTTCTCCAACTCAGCGCATCTATGTTCAATTGTGGCAATACTTGCAACCAACCAATCATTCCTCACACAAAGATCGCTGACATTCTTAGTAGCCACGGAAGCTCTAGTCGTAGCATTGGCCAATGACCTTCTTAGAGCATTTTCAGTCACGTCGCGTTGCTTCGGTTTTTCCTCAAAAGTCTGCTCGATCTTAGATTCACCCTCTAAAGCAAACTGGAGCATCTCATTCTTTTCGGCAAGCTCTTTTTCGACCGGAAGACCTCTGCATCCTGCATGTCCTGAGTAATCAGGGCTTGAGTCAACTCCTTTACGGCCTGTAAAAAGGGAAGAAGTAAGCATGGTGATAGGCCTGAGTTAAAGACAAAGGATATAGGATACTTAAGTAGACACTATTGTTGAAAACCGCACGAATTTGCTCGGAGCAGCTAGTGGTTTTAACCTCCTTCCAATATCCTTCCTTGATATACCCCTTATCAGCTGACATGGAGCACAATACGTCAAGGGGGTAGACCGATGGCCCATTTGAACTCGAGGGGTCTTAAGGTTCAGATAACACTTTGTTCAGGAAAGATTGAGGGGTTATTCCGTCGTGCCTCGGAAGTTGAGAACTGGATGGGGACACGCATGGAGAATCTATTTCTTTTTACATGTAGGCCACCTGAGCATCGCCACCGTCGCTGTTGTGCCCTTGGTAGGTGCTCTTTGTTAGGATTATGCTCAATAGTAAGAGTGTAATATTGTAATCGACAATCTTTTCATATTAATAAAGTGATTTCTGGTTTTACAAAATCTTATAGCATTTATAATGATAATTGTCAAAGTAAATAATCATAAGGTCAAAAGACTATGAGAAAGGAAGAATTGTTCGTACATCTGGATATGTATGAGGTAGACACAATTCTTTAGTTAGTCTTGAATAAACGTTCACAACTTAAATTAAAGGTTGGGCACCTTTATCTCGATAAAGTTGTAGAATTCTTTTGTTGGCATTTGAGTGGGATCAAATGAGTTATGATGAGTCTAAAATCATCGAAAGGGTCTTCGAGTAAAAGAATCTAGTGCACTGGGTGCATTGAACAGGATCGCAATGAAATATTTTATCTAGAACCGTCAGTAGATACAAGTCTTTTCATTATGAGGACAATCGGATAGTCTATCTTAATCCTGAGATAAACGATGGACTTATGATTGCAAGTGTTATCATTTGAGCTATCAATGAGTACGATTATATATCATAGTCTATCCTCGATAGTTTGGTGGTATTCATTTGTTAATCGATAGAAGACTTCATTTATAGATATGGACATCGTGGCTCAATTTATTGAATGAGAGTATAATATTATCATATGGATATTTTGAGGTATTGGATATTAAATCTCAACGTTGAGTTTTCGATAATGTCTATTGAAAACATGGCTTCTCGACAAGTCAAAATATCCAAGTTCAAAGCGTGGTCATATGAGTAAATATGGTAACTAGGAGAGCTATAGGCGGTCTATGAGCTCTTGGCGATTACTGATATTATACACGAGGATACACTATCTTCAATAAGATTGTCTTGGGTATGAATGAGAAACATCTTCTTATTCTATCTTTATTTAAGAGTTCAATTTTAGCTCTTTAGTGGAATGAGCTAAAATTAATAGATCAGACCTAAGTGAATCTTTTGTTGATTGTGATTAGGTTATGTCTCTATTGAAGCTTAAATTTAGATAGCCTTCCAAGATCCCCAATCCACACGGACTTGCATGGATCACTTGATATATTCTACCGGACTAATTTATGGGTCTATCTAGAATTGTATTTAATATATTAAGAATATAATTTGCACATTATTTATTTAATGGGCTGGTCAAATTATATTAATATATTAATGAGAGGCATGTGGGCTTGTTTCTTTTAGTAAGAATGGGCCAGGTTCACATGTGAGCTTTTATTTAAAGCCTGAATGGATTAAATAAAATAAGAAAATAATATTTAGCCCATGTTTTTTGTGTGTGGCGGCAAGGCTATAATAATAGCCTAAAATATTATTTTATTTTATTGTTTGATTAAATGGAAATTAATTAATTTATTAATTAAATATTTAATTAAAAATCAAAATCTTTTTCTAACTAGGAATTATGTTTCCTAGTAGTATACTATTATAGTAGTATAATATAAAAGACTTAATTTAGTAAGTAGATAAATAAAGAAGTCTTGGTGTGGAAAATAAATCTTTTTTGAAAAAGGATTCTTTGTCACCAAGTAAATCCACCTAGAGATAGGATTCTTGCCCACCAAGTAAATACTCTTTAGGAAAGGATTTGCATACCTATATATATTATTAATTTCGGAATTAATAGTGATAGATAGAAAAAAAAAGTTTTTTTTTAGAGAAAGAATTTTTTATGCTCTTGCTTTTGAATAAAAAAAAATTCCAACTCTAGAACATAGTGAAAATTTGGCCAAGAGGAAGAGAGAAAGATAGTTCTAAATTCGATAGTGCACTTGCAAGCCTTTACATAAAAAGGTTTTGTGCACACTTTCGATTTAGGTTCACATGAGTTTCAATCATAACGATTGTGAATTCAATAGTGACCGGGACGATCTTTCTAGGGTCTTGGAGTTTTTGTGATTAACGATCAAGAAAGATGATTTCGTTTTTCTATTCTCAGGTACGCAATTCAAAGAATAGGGAGACCACGCTCCTAGGTGATTCACGTTCGTGATTAGATTGGAAGATCTTACGGATTACCATCGACGCTAAGTCAATCGGATCACGCGACAAGAGGTATGATATCTGTTGAATATATGTATGTTTAATTAATTAAAGGGTTCAGGTTCAAATATTGGAAAATTTTTAAACTATACTAAATTCGTTTTTAGTCTCGCTTCCGCTGCGTTTTCGAATTTTTCCGTACAATTAGTACAGAGCTTGGTTATACCCTTTGATTAATTAACGTATATATATATATATATATATATATGAATCTATTTCTTTTTATTGTGATTATGCATGTTTTAGAAAGAGATGACACTCTAGGTATTCGCATATATAATTACATGTGGCATGTATGGATTTATATATGTTATTATAAATGAATTGTTATTGCTCGATTTTGGTCCTAGAATTTTAATGTATTTTTGTTTCGGAATTGTAACAAGAAGGGTGGCCTATTATCGTCACAAGTTCCTTCTTGGTAGTTGCTAGATTTTCTATTTTTTATTGTATTAAAAAATCCTGCAGTTTTTTATTGTATTAAAAAAATACTGCAGATTTTTTTGTATAAAATAGTGCAGTTTTTCTTGTGTAAAAATTACTGCAGTGAATTTTTAAAAAAAAATACTGCATTAATTTATTGTGTAAAATCTGCTGTAATACATTCAAGTTTCGAAGATTCGAAGAGTTGAAGAATTAGAAGCGGAAGAAGAAGCAATCGGAACAAGCTTGGTACCGTAGGCACCATGGCAACAAGCGTGCGTGCACGTTAGAGTGTAGCTACGCTTGTTGGGTGCATGGGCTGCGCCCGGCAGCCACTTATGTGTCATGGGCTGCGCATGACAGTCCTTTGGGCAACATGGGCTGCGCATGGTGGCCCTTTATGGACCCAAGGGGTGTGCATGCCGAAAGGTGGCAGTCTAGGGATGAGGAAGTGGATGATGGCCGCTTGAATACTTGTTCGCCAAGAAAGAATATTTTGTATTCTAAACAAATGTAATTTACTTGCTTTTCTAGGATGGACCAAAATTGTAGCTATTTATATTTCCATAAATATTACAATATTTGTTGTTGTACGATAACATGTCATATAGAATAGGAGTGCCACTCATATATCTCTTTTGGTATGAACATGAATTGAATGATTTAGGTATCTAATTGGCATCTAGATAACGTGGTAAAATCATTCTATGGAATTTAATCACATGCCTTAAATAATTGAGTGGGAGAAGGTATGTTAGAACACCTATGGCCTTCAAGGTTAGTTGAGCTTTATTATTTATTGGTAATCCCCCCGAGGGACATAAATAGAATTTAGCAAAATATTTCCTTACAAGGATAGACTAGATAATTGACTTAAACAAAATCTACTCTCAGAGGAGGGATTTTCGTGAGAGAAAATTGAGGGTCGATATCTTGGTAACACACTCAATGTGATTTTATTAATATCCTCCCGAGAGTTCTTGTTAATAAAATTGCAAGGCTAAAATTGAAAACGCTGGCTGTTATGTTAACAATTAGGTGGGACCTAGTCCAACTGGTAAATGCTAAGTACTCCCAGAGGAAGCGTAGCGTGTATGGGTGTTGGATCACCGTTGAATTTTTATGATTGAATTATTTATTTAATTCAAGATAAATATTTAAAAAGTGCTTTGTCATGATTATTTGCTCATACATAATTTTATTTTATTCAGAAATCATGACTCCATCATTTATGAACATCCTGAAAGATAACACTTTAACTGGAGATAATTATGTCACATGGAAAAGGAAAATTGGGTTGTTTCTGCAAAATGAAAAGCATAAGTTTGTTCTGACTACTCCTAAACCACCCCTTCCTAATAATGAATCTAATATTTTGTAAGGAGATGAGTATGAGCAATGGAAGACTTCAGATGATATGACCAAATGCTACATTATGGCCACTATCTCCGATGTGTTACAACAGCGGCATGAAGGAATGGAGTCTGCTGCTGATATAATGATGTCTCTGGAAGAGATGTTTGCTATGAGGTCTAGGTCGACTAAGAGAGAGGCAGTGACTGCTTCTATGAATCTTAGGATGAAACCTGGACAGGTTTTGAAAGATCACATGATGAAAGTCATAGCACATCTCAATGTTGCAAAACTTAATGGTGCTGAGATAGATGGTGAGACGAAAATTGACATGATTGTCAACTCACTATCGGATTCCTTTGATCAGTTCAAGTTGGACTACACATTGAACAATAAGGAATACACCTTGCAAGGCCTGATGCAAGATGTTCAAAGCGCTGAAAAGATCCTTGTGAAAAAACAAAGGTCAAGAGATTCATTTGGTTGGTAAAGTTGCTACTGTTAAGACCCGTCAGAAGGTCAAGAAACAACAGAAGAAAAAGCAACTTGGGCCTACAAAGAAGGAAACCAAGAAAGTAACCAAGATCAAAGAGAAATGTTTCCTTTGTGGTGAAAAGAGACATTGGAAAAGAAATTGCCCAAAGTGCTAGAATAAGAAGGAAGAAGGGGTTCCAAGAAAGGAGAAGGCTGAATAAAGATGAAATCAACTTGCGCTTGGGCAACGAAACATTAGTGTCTGCCAGTGCAGTGGGAGATATTAGAGTTATTTTAGATTCTAGTAGCATTTAGATTTAATAGATGTTTATTATGTACCTCAATTCAAGAGGAATTTAATTTTAGTTTCTTGTTTAAATAAATTTGGATATTCGGTTACTTTTAATAAAGCTTTTATTATTAGTAAGAATGACAAAATTATTTGCAAAGGTACATTGGAAAACGATCTATTCTTTTTGCATAGAAATATCTCTCACTCGTTATACACAGAATTAACGGAACCTAATCATAAAAGAGTAAAATTATCAAAAGATGAAACCTACCTTTGGCATTTACGCCTAGGCCATATTAACCTTAATAGGATTAAAAGATTGGCATGTGACAGACCTTTAAGTTACTTAAAGGTTGATGATCTACCAACTTGTGAATCTTGTTTAGAAGGTAAAATGACCAAAAGGCCGTTCACAACCAACTGTGCAAGAGCCACTGATGTATGTGGTCCTATGAGCATTCAGGCTAGAGGTGGATATGAGTACTTCATCACCTTCACAGATGATTACTCGATATTTGGCTATCTGTATCTCATGATACATAAGTTGGATGCTTTTGACATGTTTAAAGCATTCAAGGCTGAAGTAGAAAATCAACTTGAGAAACACATAAAAATCTTGAGATCTGATCGTGGTGGAGAATATCTATCTGGTGATTTCAACAATATCTTATTGATAATGGGATAATTTCTCTGTTTTCTGTGCCAGGCATGCCTCAACAAAGTGGGGTGGCAGAAAGGAGAAATAGAACTCTTTTGGACATGGTTAGGTCTATATTGAGTTATTCAACGCTCCCTAATTCTTTTTGGGGATATGCTTTACAAACCGCTATGTACATTCTAAACGATGTACCATCTAAGTCAGTTCCTAAAATACCGCATGAGTTGTGGACTGGGCGAAAGCCTAGTTTACAACACTTAAAGATATTTGGATGTCCTGTGCACGTGTTAAAAGGAAAGACAGAAAAGATGGAGTCCCGTTCGGAAACATGTATATTTGTGGGGTATCCAAAAGGAACTAAAGGATATTATTTCTTTAGTCTTTTAGATCTAAAAGTATTTGTTTCAACAAATGCTTCATTTCTAGAAAAGGACTATATGAAAAGCATGTAAATTACAATTGTAAGGAATACAAAAAACTCCTTTCTTGGCGAACAAGACTTCAAGCGACCATCTCGCGCACGTAACTCGCGTGCCCGAAGATCACCAAGCAGCCCATGCGCACGCCTAGCCCATGTAAGGGCATGAGCTGCCGCATGGCCAGCCCATGCATGGGACGTGCGCGCTGCTGCACCACAACAAGCGCATCTGCATGCTTGGTTGCGTGCGCGCTTGTTGTCTCGGTGCGCGCGGGTGCCAAGCTCGGTTCCGGATTCTCCAATTTCTTCAAATCTTTGAGTCTTCGAATCTTGAATATATTACAACTTATTTTAAACAATAAAATACTGTAGTAATTTTTTTTTATTAACCACTGCAGTATTTTTAATACAATAAAAAAAATGCACTAAATTTTAATACAATAAAAAACTGCAGTATTTTTACAATAAAATTAATAAGAACTTAGCAACTACCAAGAAGGAATTATGGCGATAATAGACCACCCTTCTTGTTACAATTCCAAAACAAAAAATACATTGAAATTCTAGGACCAAAATCGAGCAATAACAATTCACTTTATAACAACATATATAAATCCATACATTCCACATGTAATTATATATGCGAATACCTAGAGTTCCATCTCTTTCTAAAACATGCACAATAATCCTCATGAAGGAGACCGTATATTCCTTCAATATACGGTCTCCTTCATGAGGATTATTGAGAGTCCTATTTTAAGCGTTGAAAAGCATTGAATGGGGCTGAAGGCACGGGATTTGATCCCGTTAATTACTGTCGAATTCAAATTTTGATTATGTTGACTATTTGGTCTCATTAATGGCGCTTTATTTTGGCGATGGAGTTAACTTTTCTTTTTCGTGGAGCTTTGGAGAGAAATTATGGTCTTTGGCAGATTGAGGTGCCAGTATATTAGATTGATGGAGCTTGTTTCGTGTCTTGCTGGAATGGTGCTTGTGTCTTTATGTTCATTCTCGTATTGCTTGGCAGGTATGGTGCTTGTCTTGGAGGGGTTTCGAGTAGGCGTGCTAGGTATCAGGTGGGAGTTAAGACAACTCCCTGGAGGATATTAAGGTACCAGGTACTTTGATTGATGTCGAGGTACTTCACGGGGTACTAGGCGTACGAGCTACCATTGTACTGATCTGAGGTTGACATCAAGAGCTTCAGTTGAAGCGAGGTACATGCTTTCGTTAGCTCGTGGAGCTGATATCCTATCTAGCTAGATAGGTAGTCGAGGTTTTGACCTTGTCAAATATCGGCTCCTTCTAGGTTGTGGTACCAATCTTGCTGGTTTACTGAAGTATCTGGATGAATCTTCCTAGGAAGGTTCCTATTGGAAAATTCTCCTTTGGTCCCTTGTCAGAAAACCCTATTAACAGAAGTCCCCCCTGACTTGAACACCGGTATGACACTTAGAGTTGGAGTTGGAGTTAGGATACATAACACTTGGAGAATTTTTCACAATCGTCTCATAGAAGGGAATCTTCTCTTTGCACGCTAATTTAAATGAGTCTTCCACGTGGCTAACCAGGATAGGCCAAATTCAAAGAAGGAAATTTTCTGGGGGAGCACGTTTCCCGAAACCGTTCCCTCCATGTCACTGATATTCCCGCGGCATTGATTACCTTCTCTGCTTGTTACAAGTAGCTATTTCTATATAAACCCCACTTCCTCAAGGTGTATTCACTTAAGCAAATCTTCCCGAAAAAGAATCTTTGAAAGAAAAAACCTAACTTTCTCTTCGTTGATCTTCTAGCTTTTCCTTTTCTGAGAAACGAAACCTCGACTCTGTGAATATGTCTTCCTATGATGGCGATAGTATCCAGCAGTTGTTTGGCAGTGATGTGGCGGCCAGCGAAAACCTTACCCCTAGAAAAAGGGCACGCGTCGAGAGTGATAGCGAGGACGATGTTCCCTTTCAACGCCGGTGTTCCAACCAGAATGTGGCAATTGGGATGGGTTTTTTGAACAATCCCGATACTCCGGTTGATATCGATCAGGAGTCGAAGTGGAGTAACTAGAGCCGCTGCCATGGTAGTCGAAGACCGAGCTAGCGAGGTTACAGACACCGTGGGGAGGATACTCGCCCTTCCTTACGAGTATAGGTGTGTCCCTGATTCTACCAGCACTTCGGACAATGTGAAGCGCTTGCGGAGGGATTTTAAGATCCCTAAGGATATCTTGGTTACCATACCCCCACCCGGGTATGATATGTATTCTCCCACTTCTAGCGAGCTTCCGATTCATACGGCGACCTTCGACAGTGGGGTCAGGCTACCTCTTCACCCTAACTTGCATAGGGCACTGTACACCTTGCAGCTCGCCCCTCTTCAACTGACACCAGGGTTTTGGAGGCACCAAGTGGGATTCCTGGTTCTATGGAGGGAACAGTGTGCAAGGGACAACATCGATCGGAAACCAGGACTTGACGAGCTCGGGTATGTGTTTCAGATTGCTGCCAACTCCCCGGGTCTACAGTTCTATGCTCGGGCGAAGAACAACTTGAAATTTGTGGTACCAGGGGCCAGAAAGAAGGATACTATTAACTGAAAAATCACTCAGGGAGTAAAATCTCGGTTAGCACCCTCACCCCCTATCGGTAACCAATAGCGGGATATGTACCTTCGATACCGGGATCCTTCCTCGTAAAGTAGATGGATGTAAAAAAGGAGCAATATGAGAAGGATCAATGATATATGAAAATAACACTGTTTTATTTAACAAAAAGGGTATTGATATTATCGTCACAATTCAGACTATCCTCTCACTAAAATCTCTCTTTTCTCCTACACAGGATGAGGACTGAGCCTCCATTTATGTCGATAAGTGGATATTTTCTCCCAATGATCGTCAGTGGACTCTCACTGGCTTCGGAGAATTTCACAGGGAAATTCAACCGAAAAAAATCTCTCTCTGTCTTTGGCGAATCCTAATATTAAAAAAAAAACCCTCCTTCTATTTACCCTTCAACGCCGTATATATAGTTCTCCAAAGAATCCCCACGAAATCCGGTTGTGTTAATGAGGATTATTGAGTGTCCTTTTTTAGGCGTTGAAAAACATTATGTGAGGCTGAAGGCATGGGATTTGATCCCATAAAATCACTGTCGAATTCGAATGCTAATTAGATTTTGTTACCAGGGATTTTTGGCTAGGAACCAAAGGAGAATTTTCCAACTAGTATCAACCCGATGGGCGCCAGTCCTAGCTTCCGGGTGACCAGCGAGGTCGATGCCACTACTTAGATGGAGCCGATACTTGGTAAGGCCAGAACCTCGATTACCTATCTATCTAGATAGAACACTAGTACCGTGAGCTAACAAAGGTACATACCTCGCCCTACTGAAGCTCCTGATATCAACTCAAGACCCGTACAATGGTAGATCATACACCCAGCACCCCTCAAGTGCCTCGACATCAGTCAAGGAACCCGGTATCCCGATACCCACCTTGGTACTGCCTTGACTTCCACCTGGTACCTAGTACCTCGATGTATATATTTGGAGCCCTTCCAAGGCAGGTACCTTACCTGCCCAGCAATACGAAGATGATCGCGAAGACACAAGCACCACTCCATCAAGAGATAGAACAAGCTCCATGCCGGTAGGATCCGACTGGTATACCAGTACCTCGCCCTACCAACAAAATTCAGAATCAGAGTTTCCCTCCAAGCTCCATGAAGAAGGAAAGTTGACTCCATCGCCAAAATAAAGCGCCATTAATGAAATCTAATTAGAATTCGAATTCCACAGTGATTTCATGGGATCAAATCCCACGCCTTCAGCCCCACACAATGCTTTTCAACGCCTAAAAAAGGACACTCAATAATCCTTATTAACACAACCGGATTTCGTGGGGATTCTTTGGAGAACTATATATACGGCGTTGGAGGGTAAATAGGGGTGGCTTTTTTGGAATATTAGGATCGTCAAAGACAGAGATAGAGAGAGTTTCTCTGGTTGAATTCCCTTGTGAAATTTTCTGAAGCCAGTGAGAGTCTACTGACGATCATTGGGAGAAAATATCCACTTGTCGACATAAACGTTTTCTCCACCATCACCCTGTGTAAAAGAGTGAGAAACGAGAGAAGAGTGTATATCGTCTAACTTCATTATAGTATTGTTTAATAAAGCAGTGTTCTTCTATATCTCCTGGTCCTTTTTTGTTTCTTCTCCATCATATTACTCCTTGCTTTCGATTATAAAAAGGATTCTGGTACCGAAGGTACCTATCTCGCTACTGGCTACCGGTAGTGGGTGAGGGTGCTAACCTGAGATTTCGCTCCCTGAGTGATTTTTCAGTTAACACTTTTTGGCGCCGTCTGTGGGAAACACCACACCCTCAAAAGAAAGCCAGTGTGCCTCTGCCAACAATGATCGAAAGAACCACGCCAGGAAAGTTCCTAGAGTAGAAGCGGGCCAGAATGTTTTCAAGGTTACTAGAGGATCACCTCGGTCTCCTTCTGCTGCACAGATCATCTTCACAAAAAAGGACGTATTCAACACCGTCCAGCCTCATGATGATCCTATGGTCATCACTGTTCAACTAGCCAACAACTTGGTCCACCGTGTTTTGATTGACACAGGCAGCAGCGTTGATATTCTCTTCAAGAGTGCTTTAGAGCAATTCAACCTAAAGAGACCTTGTTACAACAGTTGTACCACCCCATTGTACGGGTACACAGGGGACTCGTTGATTCCCACCGGGTCTATGATCCTACAAATAATAGTGGGAACAGCGCCACTCCAGCAGAACCTAATGACAGACTTCGTTAAGGTAAACACCCCATCCGCCTACAACATTATACTGGGAAGGCCCTACTTGTCTACCCTCAAAGGGGTTCTGTCAATATACCATAACATCCTGAGATTCCTAGTGGGAGACAAAGTGGGCGAAATACGGGGGGATCAGCAGGCTGCTCGTAAGTGCTATGCAGTATCAACCAACCCAGCAGCGTTGGCCAAGCAATATGTGCAAATTCTCATTTCTAAAACTGGGGAGCCTATCCCCAGATCACGGGATACAAAGAGATAAAATTATCTGGATACTACTGGTTAAGGGGTCAAGCTGGGTCATGCATCCTCTTACTTCTGATTGGCCGTCTCCTCGCCAACTCCGCAGTTAGAGTTCCTCCCTCTTCAGCACCAGATAGAACCCAGTCTGGTTCTTGGGTGCCCACCATTACTAGAAGCTCCACCTGGGACAGATCGCCCCAAAGTTCTCCCGCTGCTTGGTCAGAATCTCCTCCAACTTCCTTGATCAAAGCAGCCTGACCTTCCTCTACCTGGACATGGTCAGAAGATGAGATAGGCAGGGCAGATTCTCCATCATCAGTAGCAGGTTGATTCCCTACCTCTTTGACGGGCTCGACAAAGGAGCCGAAGGGGCAGAAATCCCTCCTTCACCCTGAGCCACACCAGCCTCAGGATCCTTCAAACAAGGAGATGCTCCAGCATTGCTTGGTGGAAGAAGGGAGATATAACTCTGGTCTGCCCCTCCAACCACTCCACTGGCTCCAGTAACCTGGGAGGGTCCAGCCACATTAGAAGGCGCTACCCCCGCCAATTCAGCAGCCTTTGCCATAATTTCCTCCCGGTTCCATCTAGCGATGTTACTCAGATCAAACAGAGGAGGGAAAGCAAGGGCCACCTGGTAGCCGGTAAAAAAGTAACCATCCCCGAAGGTGGTGTCTACTTGGGCACTCAAGTCGACCACGCGACCACGGAGGGATAGAACATCTTTCTCCAGCTCTGCCACCTTTCCCGTAGCAACATCCTTTTCCTCTTTGAGGCTAAGGGACCTGAGCCTCTCAGTATCCAAAGCATGTTGCATCTTCTCCCTGTCAGCCTTCGCCTCGTCAGCTTCCTTTTGGGCTTTTACCAGCGACTGGTTCAGAGCTTTCATTCCACGAGCAGCCTTAGCGAGCTCCTCCTTCAACTTCTCCAGCTCTGCAGTAGCACCTCTTACTTGCTCCAAGAGGGAGCCGACCTATTGGCTCATGGCCACGTTGAACTTAAAAGCCTGACAAAAACAAAGC
The DNA here is from genome assembly GCA_033220585.1 of Dipteronia sinensis. Taxonomy (NCBI): domain Eukaryota; kingdom Viridiplantae; phylum Streptophyta; class Magnoliopsida; order Sapindales; family Sapindaceae; genus Dipteronia; species Dipteronia sinensis. The sequence goes on along the minus strand of CM065637.1, from coordinate 43,139,383 downwards.
ACTAGTCAGGATATTTCCCACCCTTAATCGGGATAGAAGATTAAAACTAGACAACTTACCTCAGCCAGAAGAGCGGACTCCCTTCTAATTAGCAGTTCGGTGAGCATGGCCATCTTGACACCCAAGCTCCTTCTTGGGCAAGAGGCAACAAAGTGGGCTAAAACTTCATCCTGGCTGCTGTCCTTCGACCTCGATCACGCCTTATCCCGAGGTACCACCCGCCTCGCTATAACAGGGTCAGAACTCTTCTCGACCGGTTTAGATTGACCAGTTGGCACGACGGGAGAAGCAGAAGGAGTTGAGGCACCAGCATCAGCAGCACTGGCAACATTGACTGGTCCGATGGGTGACGTATCCTACACTCGACCAGAAGCACCTCGATACCTCCTCACTCTAGTTGTAAATGCCTCTAGTGATCTAATCAAAACAGGAGGAGGGAGAGCTGGAGATCCAGATACCTCGGTCGGGACCCTACCAGGTCCAGCAGATATGCCAACTCCTGTATTGAGATCAGAGCTGGCAGGAAGCTTAGCAGGGGAGGATGGAGGAGAATCGATAGCGCCCCCAGCCTGGTTGAGCTCCACCTCAGGGATCGGTGGAGGTACTACTGAAACTACCAAGACAGCATAAGTTAATATCAGTAAAGTTAATAAAGCAGTACAGCGAAATGTGAATCAGAAAGATGTTTACCAGGAAGTGTGTCGGAAATACGGAGGGAATATTCCACCCTCCCTGCATCAAAGGCATCCGAGGTAGGATACTGCAAGTTAACATAATTCCTAGCCATGATGGCCTTCAAGATCTTATCTGACTCAGTGGAGAGCTTACCTTTCTCCAATGGGGGTTTCCCGCTAAAGCAGGCAGGAACCTTGAATTCAGTTCCTCCGATGTGAACCGAGCTGCCCCATCCGCCTTTGACGATGACCCATTCCTCCCTCCAGGAGGTATCCTTCTTCGTGGTTCCTGGTACCATAAATTTCAGGTTGTTCTTTGCCCAAGCATAGAACTGTCCCTTCGGACCCGGGGCGTTGGCAGCAATTTGAAACACATATCCGAGCTCGTCAGGTCCCGGTTCCCGATCGATGTTGTCCCTTGCACACTGCTCTCTCCATAATACCAGGAACCCCACTAGGTGCCTCCAAAACCCTGGTGTTAGCTGAAAAGGGGCAAGCTGCAAGGTGTACAACGCTCTACGCAAGGTGGGGTGGAGAGGTAGCCTGACTCCACTATCGAAGGTCGTAGTATGAATAGGAAGCTCGCCAGGAATGAGAGAATAAATATCATACCCAGGCAGGGGTATGGTAATCAAAATATCCTTAGGGGTCTTAAAATCCCTCCTCAAGCGCTTCACAGTATCCAAAGTGCTGGTAGAATCGGGGACGCATCTATACTCTTAAGGAAGGGCGAGTATCCTTCCCACAGTATCTGTAACCTCGCCAGCCAGGTCTTCGTTTACCCTGACAACGGCTCCAGTTTCTCCACTCAACTCTCGATCGACATCAACCAAAGCAGTGGGACTATTCGAAATGCCCGTCCCGATTCCCACATTCCGGTTGGAACGCCGTCGCTGAAAGGGAACATCATCCCCGCTATCACTGTCGATGTGTGCCCTTTTTCTAGGGACAAGACTTCCACTGGCCGCCACGTCGCCGCCAAACAACTGCTCGATACTATTGCCATCAGGTGAAGACATATTTACAAAGCCAAAATTTCGTTTCTCAGAGAAGGGAAAATTCGAAGATGAACGGAGAAAAAGTTAGGTTTTCTTGCAAAGACTCTTGTTCGCGAAGATTTTCTTAAGTGAGTACACCTTGAAGAAACAGGATTTATATAGAGATAGTTACTTGTAACAGGCAGAGAGGGTAATCAATGCCGCGGGAATATCGACAATGTGGAGGGAACGGTTTCGGGAAACGTGAACCTCTAAAAAAAATTGCCTTCTTTTGAATTTGGCCTACCCTGGTCAGCCACGTGGAAGACTCATTTAAATTGGCGTGCAAAGAGAAGATTCCCTCTTACAAGACGGTTACAAAAAAATTCTTCAAGTATTATCTATCCTGACTCCAACCCCAACCTCGTACCGGTGTTCAAGTCAGAGGGGACTTCTGTTAACAGGAATTTTTGGCAAGGGACCAAAGGAGAATTTTCCAACTAGTATCAACCCGATGGGCGCCTGTCCTAGCTTCCAGGTGACCAGCGAGGTCGATGCCACTACCTAGATGGAGCCGATACTTGGTAAGGCCAGGACCTCGATTACCTATCTATCTAGATAGAACACTAGTACCACGAGCTAACGAAGGTACATACCTAACCCTACTGAAGCTCTTGATATCAACTCAAGACCCGTACAATGGTAGATCGCACACCCAACACCCCTCAAGTGCCTCGACATTAGTCAAGGAACCCGGTATCCCGATACCCGCCTTGGTACTGCCTTGACTTCCACCTGGTACCTAGTACCTCGATGTATATATTTAGAGCCCTTCCAAGGCAAGTACCTTACCTGCCAAGCAATACGAAGATGATCGCGAAGACACAAGCACCACTCCATCAAGAGATTGAACAAACTCCATGCCGGTAGGATCTGACTGGTATACCAGTACCTCGCCCTACCAACAAAATTCAGAATCAGAGTGTCACTCCAAGCTCTATGAAGAAGGAAAGTTGACTCCATCGCCAAAATAAAGAGCCATTAATGAAATCTAATTAGAATTCGAATTCGACAATGATTTCATGGGATCAAATCCCACGACTTCAGCCCCACACAATGCTTTTCAAAGCCTAAAAAGGACACTCAATAATCCTTATTAACACAACCGGATTTTGTGGGGATTCTTTGGAGAACTATATATACGGAGTTGAAGGTTAAACAGGGGAGGCTTTTTTGGAATATTAGGATCGCCAAAGACAGAGATAGAGAGAGTTTTTCCGGTTGAATTCCCTTGTGAAATTCTCCGAAGCCAGTAAGAGTCCATTGACGATCATTGGGAGAAAATATCCACTTGTCGACATAAACGTTTTCTCCATCGTCACCCTGTGTAAAAAAGTGAGAAACGAGAGAAGAGTGTATATCGTGTAACTTCCTTATAGTTGTTAATAGCCAAACTTGGCTAGGGACCGAAGGGAAATATTCCACCCTCTAAGTCTGGCTCCAAGCCCGAGGTTATCCACTAGGAGACCACGTTGCCCGAAGCCGAGCTACGATACCGCCCCACGGAAATAAGGACGGGCTCCAAAAACACCCGGAGTAGAGCCATGCTCGATCAGATCGAGCCCGCATCACCAAACCTAAAACCAGGAAACACCCCACCCCCCCCTCCCCGAAGTCAGGATTACCTCTCAACCTCTCCAGAAGCTCACCTATACCCCGCTGACATGGAGGGGTGTTCGTAGGAGGCCGCATCTAGCTCCAAAAGATCAAGGGAGGTCAGACCTAGCTCCTGGCTAGACTAAGCTCATGAATATCGGGGCTAAGACACTGATCGATCTCACTATCTGATATACCTCACCATACAAGGCAATATATACCATAGTAAACGACCCCTATGAGGAATCATGCTACTAAGACATGAAGATACACTAGATCATATCTTGAGATATTACATACGTACAGAACAAGTAATAGAGTCCAAATAGAAAACAAATTAATCTCCACCAAGATATTCTTAACTCAGCAATTAACACAAAGTCAATGACATTTAAATGAGAAATCCCGTCCGATAATGAGGGAAGGGATTGAGGAAATCAAATGGAGAATCAGTTAGTTTAACCTACGAAGACAATGTATAAAAGGAGGACTTGGACCTTCAGAAAGAGGATCTACTTTTCGACAGTCATACAAAAAGAACCCGACTACACCCTAGAGAAATTGAGAGCAATTTGAGAGAGATCTGTATATCACACACTATTAATAAAGAAAGCATTTTTGATTCTCTTTGGTGGATAATAGAACCAATATTTCTTGTCATTTACTAAGCACTGTCAAACATACATTCAACCTTGGCCACCACTTACGTGGTAGTAGTCTCGAGGGTGTTAACTGAGATTTCTCACCCTGAGCAAATTTTCTATTAACACTTTCTAGCGCTGTCTGTGGGGAAAAATCTACACCAAGTTAATCAAGTCAACTATTTGCATTTGCATTTTCGTTGTTTTACAGGAAACATGAGGCTCCGCTCCTCCCAAGGACAACATGGATCTTCGGAATAACCTTCGGCGATACCAACGCAAAAGGCCCCAAGGAAGGGGAAGAAGTCTGGGTATAGCAATCAAGCTCCGGTCCAAACAACTAATGTGTAAGCTTCTGGCCACCTTATAATAAGCCAGGCTATGCTCGACCAACAAGCGGCAGCCTTTGTGGAAACCATCCGCATCCGCCTGCTCGCCGAAGGCATCACAGTCCAACCAACAAACCTGAATGATCAGATAGAACCGAGCAGGTTCGGGGCTAGGCAGCCTGCTTTCGACCGCTTAGGACCTCCTCTTCAAGAGCTAGCTTGAGACAGGACTGGGCCCTAACCTTCGATACGGGATAGGCTAAGACTCATGCCCCCAGTTCCGAAAAGACCTTCACAATATCAGCCCAAGCGAGTTAAGTCTGCCGCATATGCTTTGACCCGAGAGCAACGAGAGGTACCTCACCCAACGGCATCGTGAAGGAAAGCCCGGGCCCAAGAGGAAGAGAATCGACAAACTTCCCGAATGGATCCTGTCCATGAAAGGAGATCGGGTAGAGGTCGCCAGTTCATCGGAGGGATCCGACAGCGAAGAATGCGAGGTCAATTCAAAGAAACCCGGGAACAAGCGACTGAGGGATCAGCTGGCAAAGCTATAGAAGGAGGTCCAGCAGATAAGAAAAGGATAGAACAAGGAGGATAAAAAGGATCTATTAAGCGAGATGAACTCTCCCTTCACTAGGAGGATCCGGGAAACTGAGCTCCCACTAAAATTTAAAATACCAACAGATAAGTTCTCCGGAACAGAAGACCTTCTAAGCCACCTGGAGAACTTCGTCCAACAGATGGAGGTCCAGAATACTACCAGAGCAGCTATGTGTAGGATGTTTCCAACGACCCTAACCGACTATGCAAAAACTTGGTTCAAGAAGCTGTCTGCTAGTAGCGTGGATTCCACGAAGTTATCAACAGATTTTTGATCACAGTTCCAAGGGGTCAAACCTCATCCGAAGGATCTCATACACCTCCAATATGTGATTTAGGAATGAAGTGAAACACTTCGATCGTACGTGGAACGTTTTCACAAAGAAGTCATACAAATTGGAGTTTTCACCGAGAAAGAGACTCTCGCCAATTTCAGGCGGAAACTGTGGGCGGGAAAGCTTTTCCGTTCCTTCGCCAAGAGACCTCCCGAGACTTACCAGGAGGCCTACGATCGGGCTCTTAAGCAGGTCGAGATCGACAAGCAACTCAAAGTCAAGATGGAACACGACGATATGAAAACGGCGAAGCGTTAGAAAAAAGAAGCCCCCAAATCTGAGCCAACTTAGAAAACTTAAAATAAACCTCCCAATAGGTCGACCTATCATTTCCCCGCTTCTCAGCACAGGCAAGAAAGATATCCAGCAAGACGAACCCCTTCTCGGGCTGTAGCCACCTCCCAGGACTGTAGCCTCAGTAATGCGAGGGGAGAAAGGGTATGACTACTACACTCCCCTGAATGCTTCCAAGGAAACGATCTACCTTGCTATACAAGACAAGGGGCTTCTCCAAAAGCCCGCTCCCATGAAAGCCCCAGTTTACAGGAGGAACCGGTACAAGTACTGCAACTTCCATGAAGATGTGGGCCACAACACTTCAGAGTGTTATAATTTACGCAACCAGATTGAAGCCCTGATAATAGGGGATGCTTGATTGAGTTCTTACAGCAGATCAGAGATAACATTCGGATTGGAAGGGAGGTACAAGCCAAGATCCGTGAGGATGCGGAGAAGAGAAAGGGGGAACATACTAATTTAATGTAACAAATCTATGTGATAAACACCATCAGCGGAGGGCCCACATTGGCTGGCACCTCCAATAATTCTAGAAAAAACCACGCAAGGAAGATGCCCCCCATAAAAGAGAGCCAGGGTGTCTTCAAGGTTAGCCAAAGCCCGATGGAGCCCTCCCAGTCAGCACAGATCTTTTTCACCGAAGCAGATGTCTTCAACACCGTGCAACCTCATGATGATCCCATGGTGATCACAATACATCAGTGTAGATATCCTCTTCAACGATACTTTGGAAAAATTAAATCTGAAGCAATGGTGTTACAATAGCTGTACAATTCCACTTTATAGGTTCATCGGGGATTCGATCATACCGGTGGGATCGAAGATCCTCCCAGTAATCGTCGGAACCACAGCTCTCCAACAGAACGTTATGACGAACTTTGTTGTGGTTGACACCCCATCAGCCAACAACGCCATCCTAGGGAGACCATTCCTGTCCTCCTTGAAGGGAGTCTTGTCTATATACCACAATGTCCTGAAGTTCCCAGTGGGAACCAACGTGGGGGAGGTACGTGGAGACCAACAAGCAGCGAGGAAGTGCTACGTAGTGTCCGCCAGTCCTACAGCTTTAGCAAAATAGTGCGCACAGGTCGCAGTAATCCAGGACATGGGGGCATCCGAGATAATCCAAAAAGATATGGAAACATCCCAGATAATCCAGGAAGAAATGGAGCCCTCGGAACATCCAGAGAGTGAACCTATTATGCCTTATGAGGAGGAACAGAGCAAGGAGTGGGACAGCGGGCAACCTGTAGATAGACTAGAGGAGATACCCATCAGAAATGACGATCCCTCTAAGGTCGTCAAGGTCGGGGCTACCCTCGAGCTAGAAGTGAAAGAAGGCTTGATTGGTTTTCTCAGAGAATTCAGCGACATCTTCGCTTAGAGCCACGATGAAATGCCCGGGAACCCGGTATCATTGGCCGCCCATCAACTAGCGGTAGATCCAATAGTCAAGCCCGTTAAACAGAAGAGGCGTCACTTTAACGCTGAGAGGAACGCTGCGGTGCAGGAAGAAGTAGACAAATTGATCAAGGCAGGGTTTATCAGAGAAGTGCGCTATCCCTAGTGGATCGCACATATGGTCATGGTTACGAAGGCGAATGGGAAGTGGCGTATGTGTGTCGATTACACCGACCTCAACCGTGTATGTCCAAAAGATAGTTTTCCTTTACCAAAGATCGATTAACTGGTTGACTCCACGTCCAGAAATAAACTTCTGAGTTTCATGGACGCATTCTCAGGATACAACCAGATTAAGATGCACCCAGCTGACCAAGACAAGACCAGCTTCATTACTGGGCAGGGCTTGTACTGCTATAAGGTGATGCCATTTGGTTTGAAGAATACGGGGGCTACATACCAGCGGCTGGTCAACAAGCTGTTCAAGCCCGAGATCGGAAGGAAGATCGAGGTATACATCGACGACATGATCACAAAATCACCAACCGCAGAAGGACATCGGAAAGACCTTCGCAAGACCTTTCTTATACTGAAAGAAAACCAGATGCGGTTGAACCCCTCTAAGTGTGCCTTCGGGGTAACAGCGGGGAAGTTTCTAGGTTTCATGGTTCATGAGAGAGATATAGAGGCCAACCCAGAAAAAATCAAAGCTATCTTGGACCTGGAATCCCCCACATCACTCAAACATGTACAAATTTTGACAGGGCGTGTAGCGGCGCTCAACATGTTTATCTTTCGCTCCACCGATAAATGCCTCCCTTTCATCAAAGCCATCAAACAAGGGAAAAACATGAAATGGAGCCAGGAGAGCGAGCAAGATTTCCAAGCCTTGAAAAAATTATCTAACAAGCCCACCGTTGTTAGTCAAGCCAGTTCCCGAAGAGGAGGTGCAGATCTACCTGGTCGTCTCAGAAACTGTAGTAAGCAGAGCTTTGGCCAAGGAGTGTGGCGACGGGATTCAAAGGCCCATATACTATATGAGTCATGCTTTAATCAAGTCAGAGAAAAATTATATTCTCCTGGAAAAGCTCGCTTCTGCTTTGGTGATCTAGGGGAGGAAGCTTCGTCCTTATTTTCAAGCTCATTCAATAGCAGTGGTGATGGACCAACCTCTCTGCCAATTCTTACAAAGACCTGATGTGTCTGGAAGACTAGTCTTATGGGCCCTCGAGCTCACTCAGTTCGATTTAAAATATAAGCCCCAAACCACGATTAAGGCGCAGGCTTTGGCAGACTTTGTGACAGAGTTTTCAGCGCTCCTAGGTCAAGAGAATCCCGCAGCACCAAATGAGATCCCTGAAAAGACCTCCGAGATAGACAAATGGCCGAAAGGCTGCAAGTCCTGGACCCTCTATATAAATAGAGCATCCGGGCAAGCTGGGGGAGGAGCTGGAGTAGTTTTAATAGACCCGGAGGGGACTGAATTCTGTCACTGTTTCAGATTCGAGTTTAAAGACATAAATAATGAAGCAGAGTACGAAGCCCTCCTAGTCGGGATGAAGGCAGCCATCGAACTAAAGGCCGATTACCTACAAATCAAGAGTGACTCATTGCTTATTGTCAATCAGGTGTCTAGGGTGTACCAGGCAAAGGGAGATAACATGGCTGCCTACCTAAAGCTGGCTCAGTTGCTTAAAAATAAGTTTAAGGGGCTCAAGATCGATCAGGTGCCTCGACACTAAAACCACCGTGCAGATGTTCTAGGTAAAATAGCTATAAATGGAGGCCAATCCTTACCACGGGGAATTCCCCTTCAAGTGATCTCTCAACCAAGCATAGCCACAAATAAGGAAATCTGCTCCCTAGATCATTAGCCTTGCTGGATGGACCCGATCGTTGCCTACCTCCTAGAGGGAAAGCTTCTTGAGGAGCCCGATCAAGCCCAAAGAATTAAAAGACTCTCGGTCTGATATTGCCTGGTAGACGGGTACCTCTACAGAATGGGTAGATCCTTCTCCTTATTTAGATGCTTACATCCTAACGATGCTAAATAGGCACTAAGAGAGGTTCACTCTGGGGACTGCGGGAACCATATCGGTGGAGAGGCTCTAGCATATCAAGTGCTTCGTATGGGGTACTATTGGCCGACCATCCACCAAGATGCAAAAAGCTTTGTACAATCTTGCGAGCCATGTCAAAGGACTTCAAACTTGAACCACCAGCCATATGAGTGATTGTCGTCTCTCAGTTCACCCTACCCCTTTGCCATATGGGGGATCGACCTAATTGGACCGCTCCCCACCGCTCATGGATAGGTAAAATATGTTATCGTGGCTATCGACTATGTCATAAGATGGGTCGAGGCAGGGCATCTTTCTCGTATATCAGAAAAGAATACGACCAAGTTCATCAAAACCAACGTGGTATGTAGATTTGGGACCCCTTTCATCATTATAGCTGATCTGGGCAAGCAGTTCGACAACGCCCGATTCAAAGATTTCTGTAAAGGATTAGGGATCGACCTCAGGCTCGCTTCAGTAGCCCATCCCCAGACTAACGGGCTGGTGGAGTCCACCAACAAGACTATCAAGAAGCTTCTGAAGAAGAAACTACAATAGAAAAAAAGCAAATAGGCCGAAGAGCTGCAGAAGTCCTCTGGGCATACCGGACTACAAAGAGAACAGCTACCGTGGAGACACCTTACTCCTTGGCTTTTGGAGTTGAAGTGGTCCTCCCCATCGAGCATAAATTAACCACATTTGGGGTGTAGCATTTTGAACCCAAAAGTAACGAGGTCAAGCTCCGGGCTAATCTGGACCTCCTAGAAGAGAAACAAGACCAGGTAGCGGAGAAAGTGGCAATCTACCAGAGCAAGATAGCTAGATATTTCAACTGAAAGGTCAGAGCCCGAAATTTCAAAGAAGGGGATCTAGTGTTTAGGAAAGTGACCTTGAATACTCAGAAAAGGTTAGATGGAGTCCTAAGCCCCAATTGGGAATGGCCATACTTGATAAAGTTAGTTGCTCGCAATGGAGTCTACAAACTCGAAGACATGGATGAACGACCCATCGACCACTCTTGGAACGCAGATCACTTGAGGAAATTCTACCACTGAGCAGGGAGTATTCAAGCAGATTACCTCCATTTAGGTTACATTAGAATCCCTAATAAAGATGTACTACATCTCGATCATCAATAAAGTCTGCATTTTTTTCTTTATCTCCGACTATGTTCAACATTAGTATCTACATATTCGACTGGGAAATTTGACATAGACACCTCAAGACTAGTGACTAGCCGGGGAAGCCCCCTCGCTACCCCTGATGCCTTGGTCGAGCTACCGCCCCCAAGAAGGATCTGAGTGTAAGAGCATAATTGCCATCCAGATCTCGAGACCAGGAAATAGCTAGACAACCCTCCTGAAGCCTTAGTCGGGCTACCACCCCTAAGAAGGGTCTGAGTATAAGAGCATAGTTGCCATCCAGATCTCGAGACCAGGAAATAGCTAAACAATCCTCCTAATGCCTTGGTCGGGCTACCACCCCCAAGAAGGGTCTGAGTGTAAGAGCATAGTTGCCATCCGGATCTCGAGACCAGGAAATAGCTAAACATCCCTCATGATGCCTTAATCAGACTACCACCCCCAAGAAGGGTCTGAGTGTAAGAGCATAATTGCCATCCGGATCTCGAGACCGGGAAATAGTTAGACAGCCCTCATGATGCCTTGGTCGGGCTACCACCCCCACGAAGGGTCTGAGCGTAAGAGCATAGTTGCCATCCGGATCTCGAGACCAAGAAATAGCTAGACAGCCCTCCTGAAGCCTTGGCCAGGCTACCACCCCCAATAAGGGTCTGAGTGTAAGAGCATAGTTTCCATCTAGATCTCGAGACTAGGAAATAGCTAGAAAGCCATGCTGAAGCCTTGGCCGGGCTACCACCCCCAAGAAGGGTCTGAGTGTAAGAGCATAGTTGCCATCCAGATCTCGAGACCAAGAAATAGCTAGATAGCCCTCATGAAGCCTTGGTCGGGCTACCACCCCCAAAAAGGGTCTGAGTGTAAGAGCTTAGTTGCCACCTAGATCTCGAGACCAGGAAATAGCTAGACAGCTCTCCTAATGCCTCGATCGGGCTACCTCTCCTGAAACGGATTTAAATATAAATATTTGTTTTCGTTTGCAGGATCAAGATCATCCTGATAAGAATTCCCTACAAAGCCAGAGTAAAGTATGAACAAATCATCAGAGTGAAGTATGAACAAATCATCATCAAGGATGCAGTTTTGGTTCCTAGTCAGGACCAACAATAAAACAAGAGGTTCTCAAGCGAGTTGGAAGCCCATAATCAAGGTCAATCAAAACTAATATGAAGGAAGTTATGTCATTTTCTCATTAAAGACAAAGGAGCCTATCCCCCGGTACGGCTACATCCATCAAGCGGGGAGCCCAACCTCCGAATACGGGCTACAAAAAAAAAACAACAACTGAACTAATCATGAGTAAAACGGGGTGCCAACCCCTTTTTCCAGACAATCAATGCCAATCATGAACAGGCAGTGTCAAGCTTTGGAGCTCTCTTGATTTCCCCATGCTGATCCTCCTCCCACATGCTAATCCTCACCATCAACCCCCCCTTCAGGTGGTTGCCTGTCTTGGTTAGCCTCGCCAACCATCTCTCTATTCAGAGGATACTCCTGTTGATCAGTAGGATCTTCCTCCAGGACTTCGTTAATCACTACCATAACCTCAGGCGGGATAGCCGTATCAAGAAGGGCAGCCATAGACCCTATCTGGTGATAAGAATAAGGAAGTTGCACCAAGGGATCCATTGCATGTTCCGGTTGGGCCAATAACAAGGGCAAGGGCTAAGAGATTCAAAGAAGCACTCATTGGCCTGATTCAAGATACTTAGGCTGATGTTGAATTGTTAAAGTCCAAGATAAGCCCACATGAAGACCAAGGCTTAATTAACATAATCAAGACAATTGATTGGCCCGAATAAGAGAAGAGTTTGGGCATGTGGCACAACATGGGTGCATATGGTTGGAGGAAATCCCTATTTCAGCATTTTTCCTATTTTATTTTCCAAAGAATAAGAGTTAATTTGTTTCCCAAATTAAGGGGCTGATTTGTTTCCAGATTTAGTCTTCCAAATAGGGAACAAATGGTTGGAGGAAATCCCTAATTCAGCATTTTTCCTATTTTATTTTCCAAAGAATAAGAGTTAATTTGGGCCAAATTAAGGGGCTGATTTGTTTCCAGATTTAGTCTTCCAAATAGGGAACAAATGGTTGGAGGAAATCCCTAATTCAGCATTTTTCCTATTTTATTTTCCAAAGAATAAGAGTTAATTTGTTTCTAGATTTAGCCTTCAAAATAGGGAACAAGTCAATAGTTGCTTGTTTTAGTCGTTTATTTTCTTTCCCGTTTGTAAAGCAATTATTGCCCAATTTAGTTTTCTGATTGTAAGGCCATAATGGCCGAATATCTTGTTTCCTTTTTTTTCGATTAGGGTTTTAGTTTATAAGGAACCAACTGATGTAATTTTCAGTAGACTTGATTTTGAATGAAAAATAGAGAAAATTTTCTCTTTGGTTCCGAGAATTGACTTATCACTCACCTTTCTTTCTTGTTCTTGAGTGTGAAGTCTATCACTTTCTTGATACCGTTGGTTCTTATCTCATTATAGATAACGGGTCATGGTCCTACATTGTTCTTACTTATAAACTTGAATCTAGAAAACGATCCTTGCTACCATATATTGGTTCCGGGTCTTGCTGTTCTTGGTGAGGTTCATATTATTTGGTATCAGAGCGTAGGTTTCTAAACTCAGGTTTAATCTATCCTTCTTCTTCTTCTTCCCTGATTTCGTTTGTTAAAAAAAAATTCACAATCTTGATTCCGATTGATCAAGTCCAGCAAAAAAAAAATACCAAAGCCTTGCTTAAGTCCATTTGATCAAGGTCAAAAAAAAAAGAGTACAATTTTTTTTCTTTGCAAGGTCGTGTAGTTGAACTTATATCAACTATTTTTTTTATTCCCTTTCTTGATTTCATGGGTTGATAAAAAAAAGGAACTTAAAGAGTGAACAAAGAGTGGAAAAAGGCAAGAGAGTGTGAGCTCGTCAGAGGGTAAAAGCCAAAAGAATTGAGTGAAACATGAGTTTGAGTGCCACCATCTTTGAGGGTAAATACTTGAGGGAGTGTTTGTGAGGTTTACTAATTCTTGTTTGTTTTGCAGGTTTTAGATATGTCACACGATAACAGTAAAGGTGTGTCCAACGAAACACCAGAAAAGGTAGATCACGATCTTTTGTATAAAGCCATGCGATAACACATGGCGCGGATGGAGACTCAGTTTGGTGAGGTGAACGATAGGTTAGACAAAGTGGAGTCTAGTTCGCAAAGGGAGAAGCCATTCAGGGCTCCTAATGTGAACGATAGGTTAGACTATGAAGATGATTATGGGAATGACCTAGAGGAGGATGATCGCATGTCTAATGTGGGTGCAGGCAGATTTAGGCATGGAATGGGAGGTAGAGGAGATAGGTATGGGAATAGAGAAGATAGGTATGGAGAGTGGTTTGATAATAATTTGGTGTAGGGAAAAATCGATATAAAACGCAGCGGAAGAAACGAAAAATAGATTTCGTATGGTTTTAAAATTTTTTCTCAAAGTTGAACCTTAACCTTTTAATTAATTAAACTCAAATATATACGGTTAGAGTTAAATACCTCTTGACGCGTGATCCGATTGACTTACGTCGATTGGTAATCCGCAAAATCTTTTCTGATGCCCGTGAACAGTATCTGCGTGACCAGTACACACCCCCCCCCGTGAACAGTACCGCGAGATCTTCCAATCCGAACACGTACGTGAATCACCTAGGAGCGTGGTCTCCCTTTTTCTTTGAATTGCAAACCAGAGAATGGATGTACAAGTTTTCTTTTTCTTTTGTTAGTCACAAAACAATCAAAAGAAGACAAAGATTATTCCGGTCACTTTTGAGTTCTCAATCTAATGATCGAAACTCGCGTGAACCTAATTCGATGTTGTACACACAAGCTTATTGATGAACAAGCAATCAGTGTACTATCAAAGAATAATCTCTTCTCTCTTTTATGTTTAGTAGAATAAAAATTATCCTTTTCTATGAATTGAGAAGAAGAAGAAAAATTGAATTATTCAATCAACTATCGTGGCCAAATTCTATATGTGGTATTATATAGATGGCCGAAATTTTGCTTCCTCTTCTATTTAGGATTGCCGAAATCTTCCTCTAAATGGACTAGGGTTGCCGCAAATCACATACCAAAAAGAGTTTGTGTTGCACCCTAATTTCCATCAACCTTTAGACTTCAAAACCTAATCCAACTCATAGATATTTTTATTCTTTTATTGACTAAATAAAAAGACTTCTTATTTGATTAAATAAATAAAATTAATTATTTATTGTCTTATCAAACAAGTCTTTTACTTTTAATATACTACTACCAATAGTATAACTTTAGGAAATATACTTCCTGATCAGAAAAAGATTTGTTTCTTAATTAAACAATTAATTAATAAATTAACTAATTCTTATTTAATTAAAACAATGAAACAAAATAATATATTAGGTTAATATATACACCTTGCCGCCCCACTTATATAAATGGGTCATATATTATTTTCTTATTTCATTTAATCCATTGGACTTTAAATAAAAGCCCACATGTCTCCTTTTAATATATTAATATAATAGTGCAGCCCATTAATTAAATAATAGACATATTATATTCTTGATATATTAAAAACAATTCTAGATGGACCCTTAAATCGGCCCTATAGAATATATCAAGTGATCCATGCAAATACGTGTGGATTGGGGATCTTGGCGGGCTATCTAAATTTAAGCTTCAATAGACACAACCTAATCGCAATCAACAAATGATTCACTTAGGTCCAATCTATTTATTTTAACTCATTCCACTAAAGAGCTAAAATTGAACTCTTAAATAAAGATAGAATAAGAAGATGTTTCTCATTCATACCCTAGACAATCTTATAGGAGATGGTGAATCCTCGTGAATAATATCAGTAATCGCCAAGAGCTCATAGACCGCCTATAGCTCTCTAAGTTACCATATTTCCTCATATGACCACATTTCGAACTTGGATACTTTGACTTGTCCAGAAGCCATGTTTTCAATAATCATTATTGAAAACTCAAAGTTGAGATTTAATATCCAATACCTCAAAACATCCATATGATGATAGTATACTCTCATTTAATAAATGGAGCCACGATGTCCATATCTATAAATGAAGTCCTCTATCGATTAACAAATGTATACCACCAAACTATAGAGGATAGACTATGTTATATAATCGTACTCATTGATAGCTCTAATGATAACACTTGCAACCATAAGTCCATCATTTATCTCAGGATTAAGATAGACTCTCCGATTGTCCTCTTTAATGAAAAGACTTATATCTAGTGACGGTTCTAGATAAAGTATTTCATTGTGATCCAGTTCAATGCACCTAGTGCACTAGATTCTTTTACTCGAAAACCTTTCGATGATTTTAGACTCATCATATTCATTTGATCCCACTCAAATGCTAGTAAAAGAATTCTACAACTTTAACAAGATAGAGGTGCCCAACCTTTAACTTAAGTTGTGAACATTATTCAAGACTAACTAAAGAATTGTGTCTACCTCATACATATCCGGATGTATGAACAATTCTTCATGTCTCATAGTCTTTTGACCTTATGATTATTTACCTTGACAATTATAATAATAAATGCTATAAGTAATTGTAAAAATCAGAATTCACTTTATTAATATGAAAAGATTGTCAATTACAATATTACACTCTTGCCATTGAGCATAATCCTAACAATCTCCCACTTGCTCTATAGCAAGTGTGTCATATCTCTCATTCCAATGTTCTCTAGATGTCCATCAAAGCTCTTATGAGGTAGAGCCTTTGTGAAAGGATCCGCTAGATTTTCTGCTGACGCGATTTTGGTGATCGTCACATCTCCTCTATGAACAATTTCCCTCAAAAGGTGATACTTCCTTTCAATGTGTTTACCTCTCTTATGACTTCTTGGTTCTTTCGAATTAGCCACTGCACCACTGTTGTCACAGTGTATAGTGATCTGCTTATTCGCACTAGGAACCACTTCTAAGTCAATCAAGAATTGGCGGAGCCAAACAGCCTCTTTGGCAGCTTCGCATGCAGCAACATACTCAGCTTGCATGGTGGAATCAGCAATATAAGATTGCTTGATACTCCTCCATATGACTGCTCCTCCTCCAATGGTAAACACAGATCCTGATGTGGATTTTCAAGCATATAATCTCTAGTTCTCTTGAGATACTTGAAAATATGCTTGACTGCCGTCCAATGATCAGGACCAGGTTTCGATTGAAACCTGCTAACTATGCCAACAGCAAAACAAATATTTGGTCTAGTACAGAGCATTGCATACATGAGACTTCCAACTGCCGAGGCATATGGAACTCTACTCATGAATTGCTCTTCATGCACATTCTTAGGTGCTTGACCCTTAGAAAGTTTGATTCCATGTCTAAAAGGTAACATACCTTTCTTGGAATCTTGCATGGTGAATCTAGACAAGATTTTATCAATGTATGAATCTTGGGATAATGCAATCGTTCTATTCTTTCTATCCCTTATTACTTGGATACCAAGAATATAACTTGCTTCTCCTAAGTCCTTCATATCAAATCGTTTTGCTAACCATTCTTTCACTGATGTCAATACACCTACATCGTTTCCAATGAGTAGTATATCATCAACATAAAGAATGAGGAAAACCAACTTGTCGCCTTTGATCCTCTTGTATACACAAGGTTCGTCAAGGTTTTGAATAAATCCAAAACCCTTTACAACTTGATCGAACCTTATGTTCCAGGATCTGGATGCTTGCTTTAGTCCATATATGGACTTTTGCAACTTGCATACTCTTTCTTCTTGGCCTTTTTCAATGAATCCCTCTGGTTGCATCATGTAGATGCTCTCGTCAAGACTTCCATTAAGGAAAGCTGTCTTGACATCCATTTGCCAAATCTCTAGGTCTAGAGATGCTGCAATGGATAAGAGTATCCTAATGGATTTAAGCATGGCCACAGGTGAGAAGGTTTCCTCGTAATCGATACCTTTTTTCTGTGTATAACCTTTAGCTACTAGTCTAGCTTTAAAGGTTTCCACCTTACCATCCATACCTCTTTTCCTCTTGTATACCCACTTGCACCCAATGGGTTTTATCCCTTTAGGTAAGTCTACAAGGGACCAGAATTTGTTATTGAACATCGATTCAATCTCGGATTGCATTGCCTTTTGCCAATGACGACAATCAACATCCTCCATAGCTTCCTTGTACGTGTAAGGATCATCGTCGTCTGGGAGATTCTCAACAGATTCTCCTAGACCGATGTATCTTTCGGGTTGTGTTCTAACCCTCCCACTATGACGAGGAATGGTAGGTTGTTGATCTTGTGTTGGAGTGGAACTTACAATTGGGCTGGGTTGTGAAACCTCTTGTGGAATTGTATCTCCTAACATCTCATTCAGGACAATTCTACTTTTGGGCACAAAATTATTCATATAGTCCTTCTCTAGAAATGAAGCATTTGTTGAAACAAATACTTTTAGATCAGAAGGACTATAGAAATAATATCCTTTAGTTCCTTTTGGATACCCCACAAATATACACAATTCCGAACGGGACTCCATCTTTTCTGTCTTTCCTTTCAACACATGTGCAGGACAACCAAATATCCTCATGTGTTGTAAACTAGGCTTTCGCCCAGTCCACAATTCATGTGGGGTTTTAGGGACAGATTTAGATGGTACATCATTTAGAATATATATTGCTGTTTGTAGAGCATATCCCCAAAAAGAAATAGGAAGTGTTGAATAACTCAACATTGATCTAACCATCTCTAAAAGAGTCATATTTCTCCTTTCTGCTACCCCATTTTGTTGAGGTGTATCTGGTGCAGAAAGCTGAGAAACTATCCCATTATCAATAAGATATTGCTGAAACTCTCCAGATAGATATTCTCCACCACGATCATATCTCAAGATTTTTATATGTTTCTCAAGCTGATTTTCTACTTCAGCTTTAAATGCTTTGAACATATCAAATGCATCCTGTAAGAACCTCATTTCTATGATTGGCTTATTTCATGACAAATCACATTGGGATTATTTGTAATGGGTAGCTTAGGTTTTATTGTGGTTCTTCATCAACAAGCTTCCAAGATCCCATAGTGCTTCAAGAGAGGTAGTTTACTTGTCTTGACTCTTTTGAAGAGATTTTAGTTGCACACACTCACTTGCATGCATTATATTCTTGATTACATGATATTGAATGATGCATTGTATGCCTCTTTTCACACTCCACACTTGCACATTTTGCACATCACTTAGTGTGTTGAGTTTGCCCAGAAAAGAGAATTTCTTCTCTTAGCGCGGCCTAGACCGCTTGGCAAGACATGCTTGCACCGCCGCATACAGAGCGGTATACCTCAGCAGGGTCATGCTTCCTGTACCGCTTCCTGTACACTTGCACGCAAAGTGACCCAAGTCGCGGTGTTGTCCAGTAGGCCTCTGTTGCCCATACCGCGGCCTGTGCACCATGCATGCACAGCGCCCTGCACCGCGCTGTTGTCCAGACGGTGCACTGCTGTGTGTACCGCGGTCTGGACACTTACCCGAGCCGCAGTCCAGCAAGCGGTATTGACGGGATTTTGTTTCTCAAACCCAAAACGATGCAGTTTTGTCTAGGGTTTCTATATATATGTTCTCTTCTTCCCCAACTCGTTTTCAGAGCTTCATGAACCCATTTTTATGAGAGAGAACAACCCTTAGAGAGAGAAAGCTTCAAGCTTTGTTCCTTGACTCTCCAAACCCAAAACCCATTACCTTCATGCATTTCTAAGCATCTTTAAGGCATGGGTCTTCATCATTAGTTGACTTGGTAAGTTGAACAAAAACCCCATATTTATCATTTGTTCATACTTTCCAAGATTGTGTTTTTATTGCATTTATTAGTTGATTAAATGCTAGGACTCTATTTAATGCATATATTTATGAGTTCCTTTGTATGATTGGGTTTGTATTGTGATAGCTTGCATTTAGGACATATTTGCCCTCTAGCTAATTAGGACTCATTGATTGCATTTGTTAATTGCATTTATTGTCCTTGCCATGATTAATGACAACATATGTTGATATGGCTTTGTTTGATGACTAGAGTTTAGACTTGCACATCTATATCTAGTTAGGTCTTTATGAGCATTCATATAGACATTGATATCTAGGATTTGTACTTAGTGTCATCTTAAATCCCTAGATAAGCATTTAGTGTTGCCTAGCATTATTTGTATTTTGAGTATTCATATATTCACTTAGGTTGTTAATCTCTTCTTGAGAGTTAAGTCTTGTGACTACAAGGTGTAGTGCACAAGCAAGTGAAGTCTTGCAACCAAGGTGTGGTTGGCAAGCAAAGTGATCAAGGATTCACTATAAAGGCCCGTTGGGTAGTAGTGGTGGGTTAGTGACCGAGAACGGTGTGACTAGAGGTCAACCTAGGTTGTAAACATCATTACAATAGTGGATTTGAGGATCGTGTGCGGCTAGAAGGATAGCCCGTGGTTTTTCCCTTGTTGAAGGGTTTCCACGTAAAAATCAAGTGTTATTTATATTCTGCACTTTTACTTGATTTTGTATGTTTGTTTATGTTGGGTTATATTATTAATATTGACTAATCGAAAAATTGGTAATAATCGATTAACAACCCATTCACCCCCCCTCTAGGTTGTAGACACACGTTAAGAGTGTATTTTCACATCCGACTTATGTCTTATAAGATACACATAACCAAATCTTGAGTAATCATCTGTGAAGGTGATGAAGTACTCATATCCACCTCTATCTTGAATGCTCATAGGACCACATACATCAGTGTGTACTAGTCCTAAACATTCAGTGGCTCTTGCACCTTTGGTATTGAACGACCTTTTGGTCATTTTACCTTCCAACCAAGATTCACAAGTTGGTAGATCATCAACCTTTAAGTCACTTAAAGGTCCGTCACATACCAATCTTTTAATCCTATCAAGGTTAATGTGACCTAGGCGTAAATGCCAAAGATAGGTTTCATCTTTTGATAATTTTACTCTTTTATGATTAGGATCCGTTATTTCTGTGTCTAACGAGTGAGAGATATGTCTATGCAAAAAGAATAAACCGTTTTCCAATGTACCTTTGCAAACAACTTTGTCATTCTTACTAATAATAAAAGTTTTATTAAAAGTAACCGAATATCCAAACTTATTTAAACAAGAAACTGAAATTAAATTCCTCTTGAATTGAGGTACATAATAAACGTCTATTAAATCTAAATGCCTACTAGAATCTAAAATAACTCTAATATCTCCCACTGCACTTGCAGACACTAACGTTCCGTTGCCCAAGCGCAAATTGACTTCATCTTCATTCAACCTTCTCTTTTCCTGAAACCCCTGCAAGGAATAACAAACATGATTAGTGGCTCCAGAGTCTATGATCCAAGAATCAGTAGAATCTGCCAGAAAACATGTTTCTAGATAATTAACATTACCTTCTTCCTTCTTTTTCTGGGACTTTGGGCAATCTCTTTTCCAATGTTCTTTTTCACCACAAAGGAAGCATTTCCCTTTGATCTTGGTTACTTTCTTGGTTTCCTTCTTGGTAGGCCCAAGTTTCTTTTTCTTCTGTTGTTTCTTGACATTCTTACGGGTCTTAATAGTAGCAACTTTACCAACCAAATGAATCTCTTGACCTTTGTTTTTCACAAGGATCTTTTCAGCGCTTTGAACATCTTGCATCAGGCCCTGCAAGGTGTATTCCTTTTTGTTCAAGGTGTAGTCCAACTTGAACTGATCAAAGGAATCTGACAGTGAGTTAACTACCATATCAATTTTGGTCTCACCATCAATCTCAGCATCATTTAGTTCAGCAATATTGAGATGTGCTATGACTTCCATCATGTGATCTTTCACAGATTGTCCAGGTTTCATCCTAAGATTCATAAAAGCAGTCACTGCCTCTCTCTTAGTCGTCCTAGACCTCATAGCAAACATTTCCTTTAGAGACATCATTATATCAGCAGCGGACTCCATTCCTTCATGTTGCTGTTGCAACACGTCGAAGATAGTGGCCATAATGTAACATTTTGCCATATCATCAGAAGTCTTCCACTGCTCATACTCATCTCTTTGCATCACATTAGATTCATTATTAGGATGTTTAGGAGTGGTCAGAACAAACTTATGTTTTTCACTTTGCAGCAACAACCCAATTTTCCTTTTCCATGTTACGTAGTTATCTCCAGTTAAGGTGTTATCTTTCAGGATGTTCATTAGTGATGGGGTCATGATTTTTGATTAAAACAAAAACATATATAAGTAAATAATCATGATAATAGCACTTTTAAAAATTTATCTTGAATTAAAATAAATAATTCAATCATAAAAATTCAACGGTGATCCAACACCCATAAATATTACGCCTCCTTTGGGAGTTCGCACTATTTACTAGTTAGACTAGGTCCCACCTAATTGTTAACATAACAACCAGCGTTTTTAATTTTAGCCTTGTAATTTTTATTAACAAGAACTCTTGGGACGATATTAATAAAATTACATTGAGTGTGTTACCAATATATCGACCCTCAATTTTCTCTCACGAAAATCCCTCCTTGGGGAATAGATTTCGTTTAAGTCAATTGTCTAGTCTATCCTTGTAAGGAAGTATATTGTCAAATTCCATTTGTTAATAGCCAAAATTGGCTAAGGACCAAAGGGAAATTTTCCACTTACTAGACTTGGTTCCATACCCAAAAGTTTCACCTAAAGACCTCTATATCCAGAGCCAAGCTACGATGCCGCCCCAAGCACAAGGGCGGGCTCCAGAAACATCTGGGATAAAGCCCAGACCCGAGAACTTCCACCAGGAGACCTCTCTATCCAGAGCCGAACTGCGATACCACCCCAAGAACAAGGGCGAGCTCCGGAAACATCCAAGATAGAACCCGAAATGATCGGGCTTAGCCCGCATCATCAAAACTAGAAGCTCCCCGAAGTCAAGGTCATCTTGCAAATGCTCAAGAAACCTGTCTGTACCTCGATTGACACAGAAGAATGTCCCTAGAAGGCCGCGAGGTGAGTCGAAGCCACACCCAGCTTCAAAAAGGTCAGTCAAGGCCACGTCTAGCTTCGGAAAAGTCAAGAGAAGCCAGATCTGGCTCCAATCTGGATGAAACTTCTCAGACATCAAGGTCGAAATACTAAACAACCTCCCTGGTTGATGCATCATACCATATTCGTAATGTCCCACGACTCCTATAAGGATCGTACTGGAAGGATACAAGAAATGAATTAAATCGTACCTGGAAGCGTTATCTACATAAGTAATGAAATCCAAAAGGAAACAAGCTGATCTCTACCACGATACTCTCAATTCGGACGTCAATCTAAAAGTCAAATGATTTAACGCAAGAAATCCCGCCCGATAAGGAAGAGACTGAGACAATCACTGAGACAATCAAGGGAGAATCAGTCTGTTGACCTACAAACCATGTATAAATAGAAAAGAAAAGAAACGAAAAATGAGACTACTATTCGACAGGCATACGACTAGCAATCGACCATTTACCAAAGAAAGTTGAGAGAAACGAGAGAAAAATCTTTGTACTCGTGTACCATGAATGTTAAATAAAAATGTTCTTGTTTATTTATCACTAGTTAAACCATTGTCACATATATAAATAATTTCGGCCACCACCTACGTGGTAGTGGTCTCGAGGGCGTTAACACAGATTTCTCATCCCGAGTAAAATTCCTGTTAACACCATTTATGGACGCCCCTTGGGGGAATTACCAAAAATAATAAAACTCAACTAATCTTGGAGGCCATAGGCGTTCTTGCACACCTTCTCCCACTCAATTATTTAAGGCGTGTGATTAAATCCCAAAGAATGATTTTTACCAAGTTATCTAGATGCCAATTAGATACCTAAATCATTCAATGCATGTTCATACCAAAAGAGATATATGAGTGGCACTCCTATTCTAAAATGTCATGTTATCATACAACAACAAATATTGTAATATTTAAGCAAAAATTAAATAGCAACAATTTTGGCCCATCCTAGAAAAGCAAGTAAATTACAATTGTTAGGAATACAAGATCTTCAGGTGGCCATCAACCATACGCTCATCCCTCGGCCTCCTCCCATGGACGTGCACAGCCCACAACCCCACACAAGGCTGCCGTGCGCAGCCCACCAAGGATTGGGCTTGCCATGCGCAGCCCAATCCAGTCCTAGGGTGCGCACGGTGCTCGTTCTCGGTTCCGGTTGCTTCGTTTTTCTTCGCGTCTTCGAATTTTCAATACCCGAATACATTACATCATATTACGAATAAATGACTGCAGCAAATTTTTTATTTTTTATTTTACTGCAGTAAGATTTACAAAAAAAATACTGCACCTGATTAAAAAAAAAATGCTGCACTTATTTTACATACAAAAAAAATTAAACCCTAGCAACTACCAAGAAGGAATTATGGCGATAATAGACCACCCTTCTTGTTACAAATCCGAAAAAAAAATTACATTGAAATTCTAGGACCAAAATCGAGCAATAACAATTCACTTTATAAAACATATATAAATCCATACATTCAACATGTAATTATATATGCGATTACCTAGAGTGCCATCTCTTTCTAAAACATGTATAATCACAATAAAAAAGAAATAGATTCACGTATATATACATTAATTAATTAAAAGGTACAACCAAGGCTCTGATACCAATTGTAGGGGAAAATCGATATAAAACGCAGCGGAAGAAACGAAAAATAGATTTCGTATCGTTTTAAATTTTTTTCTCAAAGTTGAACCTTAACCTTTTAATTAATTAAACTCAAATATATACTGTTAGAGTTAAATACCTCTTGACGCGTGATCCGATTGACTTACGTCGATTGGTAATCTGCAAAATCTTTTCCGATGCCCGTGAACAGCACCCGCGCGAACAGTGATTGTGAACAGTGTCCGCGTGAAACAGTGATCGTGAACAGTACCGCGTGAACACTGATCGTGAACAGTACCGCGTGAACAGTACCTCCGCCCGTGAATAGTGATCGTGAACAGTACCGTGAGATCTTCCAATCCGAACACGTACGTGAATCACCTAGGAGCGTGGTCTCCATTTTTCTTTGAATTGCAAACCTGAGAATGGATGAACAAAGTTTTCTTTTTCTTTTGTTAGTCACAAAACAATCAAAAGAAGACAAAGATTATTCCGGTCACTTTTGAGTTCTCAATCTAATGATCGAAACTCGCGTGAACCTAATTCGATGTTGTACACACAAGCTTATTGATGAACAAGCAATCAGTGTACTATCAAAGAATAATCTCTTCTCTCTTTTATGTTTAGTAGAATAAAAATTATCCTTTTCTATGAATTGAGAAGAAGAAGAAAAATTGAATCATTCAATCAACTATCGTGGCCGAATTCTATATGTGGCATTATATAGGTGGCCGAAATTTTGCTTCCTCTTCTATTTAGGATTGCCGAAATCTTCCTCTAAATGGACTAGGGTTGCCGCAAATCACATACCAAAAAGAGTTTGTGTTGCACCCTAATTTCCATCAACCTTTACACTTCAAAACCTAATCCAACTCATAGATATTTTTATTCTTTTATTGACTAAATAAAAAGACTTCTTATTTGATTAAATAAATAAAATTAATTATTTATTTTCTTATCAAACAAGTCTTTTACTTTTAATATACTACTACCAATAGTATAACTTTAGGAAATATATTTCCTGATCAGAAAAAGATTTGTTTCTTATTAAACAATTAATTAATAAATTAACTATTTCTTATTTAATTAAAACAATGAAACAAAATAATATATTAGGTTAATATATACACCTTGCCGCCCCACTTATATAAATGGGCCATATATTATTTTCTTATTTCATTTAATCCATTGGACTTTAAATAAAAGCCCACATGTGAACCAGACCCATTCTTACTAAAAGAAACAAGCCCACATGTCTCCTTTTAATATATTAATATAATAGTGCAGCCCATTAATTAAATAATAGACATATTATATTCTTGATATATTAAAAACAATTCTAGATGGACCCTTAAATCGGCCCGGTAGAATATATCAAGTGATCCATGCAAATACGTGTGGATTGGGGATCTTGGCGGGCTATCTAAATTTAAGCTTCAATAGACACAACCTAATCACAATCAACAAATGATTCACTTAGGTCCAATCTATTAATTTTAACTCATTCCACTAAAGAGCTAAAATTGAACTCTTAAATAAAGATAGAATAAGAAGATGTTTCTCATTCATACCCTAGACAATCTTATAGGAGATGGTGTATTCTCGTGAATAATATCAGTAATCGCCAAGAGCTCATAGACCGCCTATAGCTCTCCAAGTTACCATATTTCCTCATATGACCACATTTCAAACTTGGATACTTTGACTTGTCCAGAAGCAATGTTTTCAATAATCATTATTGAAAACTCAACGTTGAGATTTAATATCCAATACCTCAAATCATCCATATGATGATATTATACTCTCATTTAATAAATGGAGCCACGATGTCCATATCTATAAATGAAGTCCTCTATCGATTAACAAATGTATACCACCAAACTATCGAGGATAGACTATGCTATATAATCGTACTCATTGATAGCTCTAATGATAACACTTGCAACCATAAGTCCATCATTTATCTCAGGATTAAGATAGACTCTCTGATTGTCCTCTTTAATGAAAAGACTTATATCTAGTGACGGTTCTAGATAAAGTATTTCATTGTGATCCAGTTCAATGCACCTAGTGCACTAGATTCTTTTACTCGAAAACCTTTCGATGATTTTAGACTCATCATATTCATTTGATCCCACTCAAATGCTAGTAAAAGAATTCTACAACTTTAACAAGATAGAGGTGCCCAACCTTTAACTTAAGTTGTGAACGTTATTCAAGACTAACTAAAGAATTGTGTCTACCTCATACATATCCGGATGTATGAACAATTCTTCATGTCTCATAGTCTTTTGACCTTATGATTATTTACCTTGACAATTATAATAATAAATGCTATAAGTAATTGTAAGAATCAGAATTCACTTTATTAATATGAGAAGATTGTCAATTACAATATTACACTCTTGCCATTGAGCATAATCCTAACATTTGGGTAGTATAAAGGTGAGGATCCCAACTTTCCAAGGTAAAACCGATCCTGAAGCTTATTTGGAGTGGCAGAAGAGAATAGAATTGGTGTTTGACTGCCATGACTATTCTGAATTGAAGAAGGTGAAGTTGGCTGCCATAGAATTCACTTATTACGCTATTGTTTGGTGGGATCAACTAATTGTGAGTAGGAGACGGAATGTAGAAAGGCCTATTGAGACTTGGAAAGAGATGAAAGCTGTCATGAGGAAGCGTTTCATTCCAAGTCACTATTATAGGGGTTTGTTTCAAAAATTGCAAACTCTTACTCAAGGGTCTAAGTGTGTTGAAGACTACTACAAGGAAATGGAGATAGCCATGATTCGAGCTGATGTAGAGGAGGACCGAGAGGCTTCTATGGCTAGGTTCTTAAGTGGACTACACCGAGACATTGTAAATGTAGTGGAGTTGCAAAATTATGTTGAATTGACTGATATGGTACACATGACCATTAAGGCGGAACAACAGTTGAAGAGGAAGAGTTTCACACAGGTTGGGCAAAATTTCGGTTCTTTATCATCATGGAAACCAAATTGGAGCAAGAGGGATGACCAGCCTAGTTTCAAGGCCAAGACCGAACCATCCAAAGATCATAAGGCCGGAGGCACATTAAATCAAGGTAAATCAGATTCTCAACCTTCTAGAAACCGTGACATTAAGTGCTTTAAGTGTTTGGGAGCAGGTCATATTGCATCTCAATGCTCAAACAAGAGAGTAATGGTTGGAGGATGCAAGTGACATTGAATATCCGGTGGAAGGAGAGCTTTTGGTGGCAAGAAGAGCTCTAAGTGCTCAAGCCAAGGAAGATGATGAGATACAACGTGACAATATATTTCACACCCGCTGCCATTTTAATGATAAGGTATGTAGCATGATCAATGATGGGGGAGTTGTACTAATGTGGCTAGCACTAGTTTTATGGAGAAACTGAATTTGGCCACTTTGAAGCACCCAAAACCTTATAAGCTATAGTAGTTAAATGATTGTGGGGAAATCAAGGGGACTATACAGGTGTTGGTGATGTTTTCAATTGGAAAATACAAAGATGAAGTCCTTTGTGACATGGTACCAATGAACGCGGGCCATATCCTTTTGGGGAGACCTTGGCAGTTTGATAGACATGTGACTCATGATGGATATACCAATAGATACTCCTTTATACTCAATAAAAAGTCAATCACCCTTGTACCTTTAACCCCAAGACAAGTGTATGAAGATCAAGTGAGGTTAAAAAAAGAGAGAGATGTAAAAAAGGAGAGTGAGAGTTCAAAAGAAAGAGAGACAAAAGAAAAAGAGTCTGAAACAGCAAAAAAATAAAAAAAAAGTGAAAAAGAAAAAGTGGATGATGAGAAAAAAAGAGAGAGAAAACAAGTGAGCTTTTATGCAAGAGAGAGTGAGATCAAAAAGGCTTTGTTTTCAAATCAGCCAATGATTGTACTTTTGTACAAAGAGGCTTGTTTTAGTACTAATGAAATTAACCTTTCCTTGCCTAGTGTTGTTGTTTCTCTTTTGCAGGACTTTGATGAAGTGTTTCCCGAAGAGATGCCTATTGGTTTACCACCAATAAGGGGGATTGAGCACCAAATTGACTTTGTACCTAGAGCACCCATCCCGAATAGACCAGCATACAGAAGTAATCCCGAGGAGACAAAAGAACTTCAAAGGTAGGTTAGTGAGCTCATGAAAAAGGAGTATGTGCGTGAGAGCATGAGTCCTTGTGCGGTTCCCGTTTTGCTTGTGCCTAAGAAGGATGGAACATGGAGAATGTGCGTTGATTGTCGTGCCATCAACAATATCACTGTAAAGTATCGTCATCCTATTCCTAGATTAGATGATATGCTTGATGAATTGCATGGTTCTATTGTTTTTACTAAAATTGATCTTAAAAGTGGATATCATCAAATCAGGATGAAAGAAGGTGATGAGTGGAAAACTGCTTTCAAAACAAAATATGGTTTATATGAGTGGTTAGTTATGCCTTTTGGATTAACTAATGCACCAAGTACTTTCATGAGATTAATGAACCATGTTTTGCGTGCTTTTATTGAAAAATTTGTGGTTGTTTACTTTGATGACATTCTGATTTATAGCAAAAACTTAGATGAGCATGTTGAACATTTAAAACTTGTTTTAGGTGTCTTAAGAACAGAAAAGTTGTTTGCTAATCTCAAAAAGTATACCTTTTGCACCGATAAACTAGTATTTCTGGGTTTTATTGTTAGTGCTAAGGGGATTGGGGTTGATGAAGAAAAGGTTAAGGCAATTAAGGAGTGGCCGAAACCTACAAATATGGGACAAGTGAGAAGTTTTCATGGGTTGACTAGTTTTTATAGGAGGTTTGTGAAAGATTTTAGTAGTCTAGCCGCACCTTTAACTGAAGTTATCAAAAAGAATGTGGGTTTTAAGTGGGGTAATGAACAAGAAAAGGCATTTAACTTGATTAAGGAAAAATTAACTACTGCACCTTTTCTTGCTTTGCCT
Source organism: Dipteronia sinensis (assembly GCA_033220585.1). NCBI lineage: Eukaryota > Viridiplantae > Streptophyta > Magnoliopsida > Sapindales > Sapindaceae > Dipteronia > Dipteronia sinensis. The sequence continues at coordinate 43,110,639 of CM065637.1, read as the reverse complement.
GACTTTGCTAAAGCTTTTGAGGTTGAGTGTGATGCTTCAGGAATAGGTATTAGAGCTGTTCTAATGCAAGAAGGACATCCCATTGCATTTTTTAGTGAGAAGATAAGTGGAGCAGTCTTGAATTATCCTACCTATGACAAGGAGATGTATGCTTTGATTAGGGCATTGGAAACTTGGCAACACTACCTTTGGCCGAAAGAATTTGTGATTCACACGGATCATGAGTCCTTGAAGCATATAAAGGGGGAACAAAAGCTAAATAAGCGGCATGCCAAGTGGGTGGAGTTCATTGAAACATTTCCATATGTGATCAAGTACAAACAAGGTAAGGAAAACGTGGTCGCTGACGCTCTCTCTAGAAGGTACGTTTTACTTTCTACTTTGGATGCTAGATTGCTTGGTTTTGACTGCATTAAAGAATTGTATATGGAAGATTCTGATTTTGGCAATGTATTCAATGCATGTGAAAAGGTTGCATTTGGCAAGTTTTATAGGCATGCTGGGTTTTTGTTTAGAGAAACTAAATTATGTGTGCCTAAGAGTTCTTTGCGTGAATTGCTTGTTAGAGAAGCTCATGAGGGAGGTTTGATGGGGCATTTTGGTATAGCCAAGACACTAGATGTTTTGCATGAACACTTTTTTTGGCCTCATATGAAACGTGATGTAGAAAGAATCTGTGAGAAATGCATTACATGTAGACAAGCTAAGTCTAGGATTAAACCTCATGGATTGTATATTCCTTTGCCTATACCAAGTAGACCTTGGATTGATATTTCTATGGATTTTGTGTTGGGTTTGCCTAGGTCAAAAAGGTTTAGGGATTCTATATATGTGGTTGTTGATAGGATTTCTAAAATGGCACATTTTATTCCTTGTCATAAAACTGATGATGCATCACATATTGCTGATTTGTTTTTCAAAGAAATTGTGAGATTGCATGGCATGCCTAAGACCATTGTTTCTGATAGAGATGCTAAGTTCTTAAGCTACTTTTGGAAGACTTTGTGGGGTAAGTTAGGAACTAAACTTTTATTTTCAACTACTTGTCATCCATAAACTGATGGTCAAACTGAAGTAGTTAATAGGACTTTATCTGCCTTGTTGCGTGCTATAATACAAAAGAACTTGAAAACATGGGAGGATTGTTTGCCGCATGTAGAGTTTGCTTATAATAGGAGTGTGCATTCTGCAACTCATTTTTCTACTTTTGAAATTGTGTATGGTTTTAACCCATTGACTCCTTTGGATTTAATTCCTTTACCTGTGAATGAGCATGTTAACTTGGATGGGAAGAAAAAGACAGATTTTGTTAAGCAAATCCATGAAAAGACTCGGCAAAACATAGAGAGGAGAACTGGGCAATATGCCAACCATGCAAATAAAGGGCGTAAGAAAGTTGTGTTTGAGCCTGGTGATTGGGTGTGGTTGCATATGAGGAAGGAACGGTTTCCAGTTCAGCGGCGTTCTAAACTACTTCCACGGGGAGATGGCCCAGTTCAAGTGATTGAAAGGATCAATGATAATGCCTACAAGCTAGACCTTCCAGGTGAGTATAATGTTAGTGCAAGCTTTAATGTTTCTGATTTGTCTCTTTTTGATGTAGGTGACGATTTGAGGACAAATCCTTTTCAAGAGGGAGGGAATGATGAGAATAAGGGAGCTGCACCAAGGAAGCTGCACCAAGGGATCCATTGCATGTTCCGGTTTGGCTAATAACAATGGCAAGGGCTAAGAGATTCAAAGAAGCATTCAATGGCCTAATTCAAGATACTTAGGCTGATGTTGAATTGTTAAAGTCCATGATAAGCCCACATGAAGACCAAGGCTTAATTAACATAATCAAGACAATTGATTGGGCCGAATAAGAGAAGAGTTTGGGCATGTGGCACAATGTGAGCGGCGTATGGTTGGAGGAAATCCCTATTTCAACATTTTTCCTATTTTATTTTCCAAAGAATAAGAGTTAATTTGTTTCCCAAATTAAGGGGCTGATTTGTTTCTAGATTTAGCCTTCCAAATATGGAACAAATGGTTGGAGGAAATCTCTATTTCAACATTTTTCCTATTTTTTTTTTCCAGATTTAGCCTTCCAAATAGGGAACAAGTCAATAGTTGCTTGTTTTAGTCGTTTATTTTCTTTCCCGTTTGTAAGGCAATTATTGCCCAATTTAGTTTTCTGATTGTAAGGCCATAATGGCCGAATATCTTGTTTCCTTTTTTTCGATTAAGGTTTTAGTTTATAAGGAACCAACTGATGTAATTTTTAGTAGACTTAATTTTGAATGAAAAATAGAGAGAATTTTCTCTTTGGTTCCGAGAATTGACTTATCACTCACCTTTCTTTCTTGTTCTTGAGTGTGGCGTCTATCACTTTCTTGATACCGTTGGTTCTTATCTCATTATAGATAATGGGTCACGGTCCTACATTGTTCTTACTTATAAACTTGAATCTAGAAAACGATCCTTGCTACCATATATTGGTTCCGGGTCTCGCTGTTCTTAGTGAGGTTCATATCATTTGGCTCCTGTCGACCTCCATCTCTATTCTAAAGGGTTCCTCAGATGGGCTCCTTGCTCCTTCCCCAGCTCTTAGTTGATCTCTTTCAGATCGCGAGGATAGAACCTTACTTGAAGATTCCCTAGGACCTAAAGTAGTAAAGATAGAAGGAGGAAATGGAGGATCTGCCTGGACGGGCTGCTTTCCAGCTACTGCCTGGTTCGAGGGAACCGCCTCGTCATCGTCAGGGCGAGACAACTCAACAGCCTTAATCATTATCTCCTTTCTATCCCAACCGGCGATGGATGATATATCAAAGGGAAGGGGGAGAGCCTTTGCGACCTGAAAGGAAGCGTAGAAATATCCGTCACTAAAGGAGGTCTCCGCGTCTGCTTGCAGCTTGGTCACCTGAGCAGTCAAATCCTGATTCTCGAGGTCCAACTTCTTAGCCTCAGCTTTCCAAGAATCCCTCTGCTTGGCCCGCCGGGTAGATTGGAAACGTTCTTGATCATAAGACTTCTTCATCCTCTCATGATCATAACGAAACTCGGCCAGCTCGGTCTCCATTTTTCCTTGGCTGGAGGTCATCTCTTCTACTAATGTCTGAGCCCGCTTGAGCAATCCTATGGCTTTCTCGGCTTCGGCTTCAGCCTTAACAGCCTGGTCACTAAGAAGGGTCTCTGTCATGGCTACATTTAACTTGAAGGCCTATAAAATACAAAGCCAGGGTTAGAAATCGAACAAGCTGGCAGAAGCAGTACGAAGAAAATATAATTACCTCAGCTAAGACAGCAGACCCCTTAGTGAGCAAGACATCCACGGGCATTGAGACCATCCTGGAGAACCCACCACCCGGATAGGATGCGATGAATTGTTCCAGGACCTCATCATGCCCCGTCGAGCTCGATTGAGGGCGAGAAGGGCTAGGAGGAATCCCTGGGACACCCGCTTCAAATTCCTCCGAAGCTTGGGGGGTTGGAAGCATAGTGGAATCAGGAAGACGAATCGTAGGAGTAGCAAAGTTAGTAACAACAATAGAAGGGGCAGAAGCAGTTGGACCAACAGCTTGGGGAGCCTTATTCAAAGCCCGAAAAACCCCCGAAGCAAGGTTGGTCATCCTAGACCCAGCTGGGGAGGTAGATTGAGCAATAGCCGGTGCGACCCCAGCAAAGGGAAGAGGAGTTCGAGCCTGAAGAGATCGTTGGACGTCGCGAGAAGCTGGCTCAACAACAAAAACTATGAGTAAACAAAACAAAAGAGGAAACGTCAGAACTAAGCTAGTCAACAAGACAAAGCAAGACGATTCAGTGACCCTTACGAGAAGTAGCATTGGAGATCCGCAGGTATTGATTCACCCTGCGAGGATCGAAGGCTTCAAAGGTTGGGAACTTCAGGTTCAAGTAGTTACTGGCTAGAATAGCCTTCAAAATAGTTTCAGATTCAGAAGGCAGGGAGTCCCGGTCCCACGATGGTTTGTCACTAAAAGCTCTGGGAACCTCGAACTCATGCCCCCCAATAAAAATCGAGCTTCCCCTGTCACCCCCGGCAAGGATCCACTCTTCCTTCCAAGCGAGGTCCTTCTTAGAAGTGCCAGGAATGACAAAGTTGAGCTTGTTCTTGGCTTTAGCATAAAAGTGCCCTCGGGGAGTGCCAGATAGGCTCCTGATTTGGAAAAGGTAGGCCATCTCCTCTGCTCCGGACTCTCTCGTCACTTTGCTCAGCTGGCATTGTTCCCTCCACAGCACGAGAAAGCCAATCAAATGCCTCCAGAAGCCAAGTGTCAACTGGAGGGGAGCAAGCTGGATGGCGTTGAGAGCTCGTCAAAGGGTAGGATGAAAGGGAAGCCTAACCCCATTCTCGAGGGCCGCCACATGAATTGGAAGCACGCCTTTAGAGGGATTGAAGAACTCATAACCTTTGGGAGGTACAGAGATAGAAACGCTGTCGAGAATGCCATACTTAGACCTCAAATGGTTAATCGCGTTCTGATCAACAGTGGAGTCAGGGACAACCCTGAAGTCATAGGGAGGAAGCCTCTCCAAAGGGGGGCCGGTAGCCGGGACTCGATGCTCCCCCGCGGCGTTGCCGCCAACCTCTCTATCGGAATCTTCTTCGGCTAGATCCAGAGGATGGTCGGGATGATTAGAAAACCCGGTCCCAATGGACACGTTTTTATTCGACCGTCGACGTTGCGGATTGGGTGGAGAATCAACGCTATCTAAGCTCCTCCTTGCTCATTTTCCAGGGGCAAGGCTAAAGACCTCCTCGCCATCAATAATGGAATCAACAGAGTCGCGACTAGTTTTTGACATGATGGAATGAAGTCGGTGGGGATGAGGAATGAAGAAAACTATATGCTTGAGAGAAAGTTTATCTTGGGAAAATTTAAAATTCGAAAGATATAAGGAAGACGTTGAGATAAACAAGTATATATAGGCAAGAGAGTAGCAGCACGAGCCGTCGAGATTTTCTGTTAAGATCACCTAAAATCTCGGAGACTGTCGTAACGCAGCCGGATTAACTCGAAAATAAATCAATCAGCTCCCGCCACGTCACTTGCGCAGTTAATGGGAAGATTCCCCCAAGATTCTGGTAACGGTAAAGAAGGAAACGTTTCCCAAATAAAATAGAAAATCTGACTCCAACCCCAAACTCGACATCCGGTGTTCAAGTCAGAGGGGACTTCTGTTAATAGCCAAATTTGGCTAGGGACCAAAGGGAAATTTTCCACCCTCTTAGTCTGGCTCCAAGCCTGAGGTTATCCACCAGGAGACCACGTTACCCAAAGCCGAGCTACGATACCACCCCACAGAAATAAGGACAGGCTCCAGAAACACCAGGAGTAGAGCCAGGCTCGATCAGATCTAGCCCGTATCACAAAACCTGAAACCAGGAAACCCCCCCCCCCCCCCCCCCCCCCGCCGCCGAAGTCAGGATTACCTCGCAACCTCTCCAGAAGATCGCCTATACCCCGCTGACATAGATGGGTGTTCGTAGGAGGACGCATCTAGCTCCAAAAGATCAAGGGAGGTCAGACCTAGCTCCTGGCTAGACTAAGCTCCTGAATATCGGGGCTAAGACACTGATCGACCTCACTATCTGATATACCTCACCATACAAGGCAATATATACCATAGTAAACGACCCCTATGAGGGATCTTGCTACTAAGACATGAAGATACACTAGATCATATCTTGAGATATTACATACGTACAGAACAAGTAATAGAGTCCAAAGAGGAAACAAATTAATCTCCACCAAGATATTCTCAACTCAGCAATTAACGCAAAGTCAATGACATTTAAATGAGAAATCCCGTCCGATAAGGAGGGAAGGGATTGAGGAATCAAGGAAAGAATTAGTTAGTTTAACCTATGAAGACAATGTATAAAAGAAAGACTTCGGCCTTCAGAAAGAGGATCTACTTTTCGACAGGCATACGACAAGAACCCGACTACACCCTAGAGAAATTGAGAGCAATTTGAGAGAGATCTGCATATCACACACTATTAATAAAGAAAGCATTTTTGATTCTCTTTGGTGGATAATAGAACCAACATTTTTTGTCATTTTACTAAGCACTGTCAAACATACATTCAACCTTGGCCACCACTTACGTGGTAGTGGTATCGAGGGTGTTAACTGAGATTTCTCACCCTGAGCAAATTTTCTGTTAACAATATATTGTTTAATAAAACAGTGTTCTTCTATATCTCCCGGTCCTTTTTTGTTTCTTCTCCATCATATTACTCCTTGCTTTCGATTATAAAAAGGATCCCAGTACCGAAGGTACCTATCCCGCTACTGGCTACCGGTAGTGGGTGAGGGTGCTAACCGAGATTTCACTCCATGAGTGAGTTTTCCGTTAACAGATTTCATTAATGGCACTTTATTTTGGCGATGGAGTCAACTTTTCTTCTTTATGGAGCTTGGAGGGAAACTCTGATTCTGAATTTTGTTGGTAGGGCGAGGTACCGGTATACCAGCCGGATCCTAGTGGCATGGAGCTTGTTCTATCTCTTGATGGAATGGTGCTTGTGTCTTCACGATCATCTTCGTATTGCTTGGAAGGTAATGCCTTGGAAGGGCTCTGCATATATACATCAAGGTACTAGGTACCAGGTGGAAGTCAAGGCAGTACCGAGGCGGGTATCGGGATACCGGGTTTAGGGATGGCAAAATTCCCTACGGGGATGGGGCCCCGCGGGGACCCGCACTTTTGAGGTGGGGATGGGTTTCAATTTGGTGAGGATGGGGCGGGGATGGATTTTATACTCCCCACCCCGCCCCGCCCCATTTAAAATAATACTTAGTTAAATTACATAGTTTCAAAGAAAATAAATATATTTAAAAACGAAATATATAAATATATTAACCCTAATTTTACATCTCTTCCCCGTTATTTAACATAAAGTGACAAAACAAAATACTATTAAAAAAACCCTAACCGCTAACTGTAACTCTAAGTCTCTAATTCTCAAACAACTCGAAGTTCACCGTTCAAGCTTCAGCCTCACAAGATGTTTTTGACTTTATGTTTATGTTTATATTTGACTACACACTTTATGTTTATGTTTGAAAATGATTGACTTTTATGAGATGTTTTTTTTTAATAGTTTCTTGGAATTATTTATTACTTTATATTTTATATCATATTCAATGGTTATATATTTGTTATTTTAATTAAAAAAATAATTTATAAATGGGGTTAATGGGTGGGGATGGGGAAAGCACTCCCCGTTATACCCCGCCCCTCCCCAACCCGCTCCATCTATGGTGGGGTTTTATGAGGGGATGGGTTTTCAAAAAATAAATGGGGTGGGGTGCGGGGAAGGCCACCCCGCCCCAAACCCGTCCCATTGCCATCCCTAACCGGGTTCCTTGACTGATGTCGAGGCACTTGAGGGGTGCAGGGTGTGCGATCTACCATTGTACTGGTCTTGAGTTGATATCAGGAGCTTTAGTAGGGCGAGCTTTAGTAGGGCAAGGTATGTACCAGTCGCTGGTAAATGCCCAAAAGGAAGCTGACGAGGGGAAGGTTGACAGGGAGAGGATGCAGCATGCTTTGGATACTGAGAGGCTCAGGTCCCTTCGCTGCAAGGAGGAAAGGGATGTTGCTACGGGAAATGTGGCAGAGCTAGAGAAATATGTTCTATCCCTCCGTGGTAGCGTGGCCGACCTGAATGCCCAAGTAGACACCGCCTTCGGGGATGGTTACTAATTCTACAACTTTATCAAGATAGAGGTGCCCAACCTTTAACTTAAGTTGTGAACGTTATTCAAGACTAACTAAAGAATTGTGTCTACCTCATACATATCCGGATGTACAAAAAATTCTTCATATCTCATAGTCTTTTGACCTTATGATTATTTACCTTGACAATTATATTTATAAATGCTATAAGATTTTGCAGAATCAGAAATCACTTTATTTATATGAAAAGATTGTCAATTACAATATTACACTCTTGCTATTGAGCATAATCCTAACAAACCAACCCAGCAGCGTTGGCCAAGCAGTGTGTGCAAATAACCACTAATCAAGATCACCAGTCTTCGAAGGAAGTTTTTGAAGATGAAGTTAACTCGGTCAAAGGGAGATCAGCGTCAGACCTCCCCGATATAGAGATCAGAGAGGAGGAAGAGAAGGGATAGGCCAGTGGCCATCCCGTAGAGGAGTTAGAAGAGATACCTATCATGGAGGCCGATCTTTCCAAGGTAGTTAGGATAGGTTCAACATTGGAGGCAAAAGTGAAGGAAGATCTAATAAAGTTCCTACGAGAATATAATGACATCTTTGCATGGAGCCATGAAGAGATGCCAGGGATTCCTGTTGCTTTAGCAACTCACAAGTTAGCCGTAAATCCTACCTTCAAGCCTGTCAAGCAAAAGAGAAGGCATTTCAACCAGGCAAGAAATGATGCAGTACAAGAAGAGGTAAACAAACTGCTAAAGGTAGAGTTCATCAGAGAGTCTCGGTACCCCGAATGGATCGCCAACATAGTTATGGTGACCAAGGTGAATGGGAAGTGGTGCATGTGTGTTTATTATACAGACCTCAACCGCGCCTGCCCGAAAGACAGCTTATGGCTACAGAAAATCGACCAACTAGTAGATTCAACCGCGGGTAACAAGCTCTTAAGTTTTTTGGACACCTTCTCGGGATACAATCAGATAATGATGCACTCAGCTGACCAGGATAAAACCAGTTTCATAACCGGTCAGGGCCTGTACTGCTACAGGGTCATGCCCTTCGGGCTCAAAAACGCTGGGGCTACCTACCAGCGCCTGGTCAACTGATTGTTCAAGAGACTGATAGGAAAGACGATGGAAGTATAAATCGATGATATGATCACAAAGTCTCAGGTAGCTGATCATCACCATGACCATCTCCGCTAGACGTTCCAGATAATCAGGGAGAATCAGATGCGATTGAATCCTAATAAGTGCACCTTCGGAGTTGCAGCCGGGAAATTTCTCGGATTCATGGTCCATGAGAGGGGGATCGAAGCTAATCCCTAGAAGATCAAAGCCATCCTAGATCTCGAGTCCCCCACCTCACTTAGACAAGTGCAAGGTTTGACCGGATGAATTGCAGTCCTGAACCGTTTCATATCACAATCTACCGACAAGTGTATCTCGTTCTTCAAGGCAATCAAACAAGGGAAGAACATAAAGTGGGACCAGGACAGCGAGCTGGCTTTCCAATCACTAAAGAAGTACCTCGCTAGCCCACCCCTGCTAGCTAGCCTGGTACTAGGAGAAGAACTGCAATTATACTTGGTAATATCTAAAACAGCAGTCAGTGGAGCATTGCTAAAGGAATGCCCTGATGGGGTCCAACACCCTGTCTACTACGTGACCCGCACCCTAATCAAATCAGAAAAGAACTACATCCTCCTCGAGATGCTCGCTTTCGCTTTGGTGGTTGCATCCAGGAAGCTCCGCCCTTATTTCCTTGCCCACACAATCGTGGTAGTCACTGATCAACCTCTGTGTCAATTTCTCCAAAAGCCGGACGTATCGAGGAGACTTGTGCTGTGGGCCATTAAGATTACCCAGTTCGACATCAAGTACAAAGCCAAGAAAACTATCAAAGCCCAAGCTTTGGTAGATTTTATGGTAGAATTCAGTGTAATTTCCGATCAAGATGCTATCCCGACCCTGAGTCAAGCTCTCCAGAAGGAGCAAGAGCCTGTAGATTGGCCCACCAATCAAGTCTGGATCTTGTATACCGATGGGGCATCCAATCAAGTAGGAAGCGGGGGTGGGATCATTCTAATCGACCCCGAAAAGGTCGAGTGCTGTCACTGTTTCAGATTCGAATTCAATACCACCAACAATGAAGCTGAATATGAAGCCTTGTTAGCAGGAATGAGAACAACGGCTGAGTTAGGGGCTAGTTACCTCCTTGCCAAATGCCACTCGCAACTAGTAGTTAATCAAATAACCGTTCTATACCAGGCCAGAGAGGATAACATGGTGACCTACCTCAAGAAAGTCCAGGAACTGTTGCCCCGTTTCAAAGGTTTCAGGATTTAGCAGATACCTAGGCAGCAAAATCATCGAGCTGACGTCTTAGCCAAGATAGCTGCCTGTGGGGGACAAGCTTTTCCGAAAGGAGTACCACTTCAGATAATCACTACATCGAGCATAGCTGAAGGCAGGGAAGTCAACCCCATGGCACAACTCCCACGCTAGATGGATCCCATCGTGGATTATCTTCAGTCAGGAAAGCTCCCTGAAACCCCTGATCAAGCTCGCAAGATCAAGAGAACCTCGGTCCGAAACTGCTTGATAGAGGGGCACCTTTACCGTAGAGGTAGATCACTCCCATTGCATAGGTGCCTATATCCCGATGATGCGGACTGGGCACTGAGAGAAGTGCATTCATGAGACTGTGGAAATCATGCCGGGGGAGAAGCACTGGCTGACCAGGTGCTACGCATGGGATATTTTTGGCAAACCTTGCACCACGATGCGAGGCAGCTCATACAGTCATGTGAACCATGTCAGAAAATGGCCAACCTGTATCACCTACCTCCATAACGATTATCTACCATCAGCTCGCCGTATCCATTTGCTTTCTGGGGGATAGACCTAATTGGGCCTCTACCAACCGCGCCAGGTCAGCAAAAGCATGCGATCGTGGCTATTGATTACTTTACAAGATGGGTGGAAGCAGAACCCCTCTCCAGAATTACTGAATCAAATACAACAGAATTCATCAAGAAGAATGTGGTCTGCCGGTTCGGTACCCCGATGGTCATCATCACCGATCTGGGTAAGCAGTTTGATAAAGCCGGGTTCCGGGAATTCTGTAAGAGTCTGGGGATTGAACTTCACTTCGCATCTGTAGCACACCCTCAGACTAATGGCCTGGTAGAGGCCACAAATAAATTTATCAAGAAGCTCCTGAAAAAGAAACTTCAACAGAAGAAAGGGAGATGTTATATGAACCTCACCAGGAACAGTGAAACCCGGAACCAGTATATGGTAGCAAGGATCGTTTTATAGATTCAAGTTTATAAGCAAGAACAATATAGAACTGTGACCCGTTATCTATAATGAGATAAAAACCAACGGTATCAAGAAAGTGAAAGACGCCACACTCAAGAACAAGAAAGAAAGGTGAGTGATAAGTCAATTTTCGGAACCAAATAGAAAATTCTCTCTATTTTTCATTCAAAATCAAGTCTACTGAAAATTACATTAGTTGGTTCCTTATAAACTAAAACCGTAATCGAAAAAAAAGAAACAAGATATTCAGCCATTTTGGCCTTACAATCAGAAAACTAAATTGGGCAATAATTGCCTTACAAATGGGAAAGAAAATAAAAGACTAAAACAAGCAACTATTGATTTGTTCCCTATTTGGAAGGCTAAATCTGGAAACAAATCAGCCCCTTAATTTGGGAAATAAATTAACTCTTATTCTTTGGAAAATAAAATAGGAAAAATGCTGAAATATGGATTTCATCCAACCATTTGTTCCCTATTTGGAAGGCTAAATCTAGAAACAAATCAGCCCCTTTATTTGGGAAACAAATTAACTCTTATTCTTTGGAAAATAAAATAGGAAAAATGCTGAAATAGGGATTTCCTCCAACCATACGCCGCCCATGTTGTGCCACATGCCCAAACTCTTCTCTTATTCGACCCAATCAATTGTCTTGATTATGTTAATTAAGCCTTGGTCTTCATGTGGGCTTATCTTGGACTTTAACAATTCAACATCAGCCCAAGTATCTTGAATCAGGTTATTGAGTGCTTCTTTGAATCTCTTAGCCCTTGCCCTTGTTATTGGCCCAACCGGAACATGCAATGGATCCCTTGGTGCAGCTCTCTTATTCTCATCATTCCCTCCCTCTTAAAAAGGATTTGTCCTCAAATCGTCACCTACATCAAAAAGAGACAAATCAGAAACATTAAAGCTTGCACTAACATTATACTCACCTGGAAGGTCTAGCTTGTAAGCGTTGTCATTGATCCTTTCGATCACTTGAAATGGGCCATCTCCCCGTGGAAGTAGTTTAGAACGCCGTTGAACTGGAAACCATTCCTTTCTCATATGCAACAACATCAAATCACCAAGCTGAAACACAACTTTCTTACGCCTTTTATTTGCATGGTTGGCATATTGCTCAGTTCTCCTCTCTATGTTTTGCCGAGTCTTTTCATGGATTTGCTTAACAAAATATGCCTTTTTCTTCCCATCCAAGTTAACATGCTCATTCACAGGTAAAGGAATTAAATCCAAAGGAGTCAATGGGTTAAAACCATACACAATTTCAAAAGGAGAAAAATGAGTTGCAGAATTCACATTCCTATTATAAGCAAACTCTACATGCGGCAAACAATCCTCCCATGTTTTCAAGTTCTTTTGTATTATAGCACGCAACAAGGCAGATAAAGTCCTATTAACTACTTCAGTTTGACCATCAGTTTATTGATGACAAGTAGTAGAAAATAAAAATTTAGTTCCTAACTTACCCCACAAGGTCTTCCAAAAGTAGCTGAAGAACTTAGCATCTCTATCAGAAACAATGGTCTTAGGCATGCCATGCAATCTCACAATTTCTTTGAAAAACAAATCAGCAATATGTGATGCATCATCAGTTTTATGACAAGGAATGAAATGTGCCATTTTAGAAAACCTATCAATAACCACATATATAGAATCCCTACCCCTTTTTGACCTAGGCAAACCCAACACAAAATCCATAGAAATATCAATCCAAGGTCCACTAGGTATAGGCAAAGGAATATACAATCCATGAGGTTTAATCCTAGACTTAGATTGTCTACATGTAATGCATTTCTCACAGATTCTTTCTACATCACGTTTCATATGAGGCCAAAAAAAGTGTTCATGCAAAACATCTAGTGTCTTGGCTATACTAAAATGCCCCATCAAACCTCCCCCATGAGCTTCTCTAACAAGCAATTCACGCAAAGAACTCTTAGGAACACATAATTTAGTTTCTCTAAACCAAAACCCATCATGCCTATAAAACTTGCCAAATGCAACCTTTTCACATGCATTGAATACATTGCCAAAATCAGAATCTTCCACATACAATTCTTTAATGTAGTCAAAACCTAGCAATCTAGCAACCAAAGTAGAAAGTAAAACGTACCTTCTAGAGAGAGCGTCAGCGACCACGTTTTCCTTACCTTGTTTGTACTTGATCACATATGGAAATGTTTCAATGAACTCCACCCACTTGGCATGCCGCTTATTTAGCTTGTGTTGCCCCTTTATATGCTTCAAGGACTCATGATCCGTGTGAATCACAAATTCTTTCGGCCAAAGGTAGTGTTGCCAAGTTTCCAATGCCCTAATCAAAGCATACATCTCCTTGTCATAGGTAGGATAATTTAAGACTACTCCACTTATCTTCTCACTAAAAAATGCAATGGGATGTCCTTCTTGCATTAGAACAGCTCCAATACCTATTCCTGAAGCATCACACTCAATCTCAAAAGCTTTAGCAAAGTCAGGCAAAGCAAGCAAAGGTGCATTAGTTAATTTTTCCTTAATCAAGTTAAATGCCTTTTCTTGTTCATTACCCCACTTAAAACCCACATTCTTTTTGATAACTTCAGTTAAAGGTGCGGCTAGACTACTAAAATCTTTCACAAACCTCCTATAAAAACTAGCCAACCCATGAAAACTTCTCACTTGTCCCACATTTGTAGGTTTCGGCCACTCCTTAATTGCCTTAACCTTTTCTTCATCAACCCCAATCCCCTTAGCACTAACAACAAAACCCAGAAATACAAGTTTATCGATGCAAAAGGTACACTTTTTGAGATTAGCAAACAACTTTTCTGTTCTTAAGACACCTAAAAAAAGTTTTAAATGTTCAACATGCTCATCAAAGTTTTTGCTGTAAATCAGAATGTCATCAAAGTAAACAACCACATATTTTTCAATAAAAGCACGCAAAACAAGGTTCATTAATCTCATGAAAGTACTTGGTGCATCAGTTAATCCAAAAGGCATAACTAACCACTCATATAAACCATATTTTGTTTTGAAAGCAGTTTTCCAATCATTACCTTCCTTCATCCTAATTTGATGATATCAACTTTTAAGATCAATTTTAGTAAAAACAATAGAACCATGCAATTCATCAAGCATATCATCTAATCTAGGAATAGAATGGCGATACTTTACAGTGATATTGTTGATGGCATGACAATCAACACACATCCTCCATGTTCCATCCTTCTTAGGCATAAGCAAAACGGGAACCGCACAAGGACTCATGCTCTCATGCACAAACCCCTTTTCCATGAGCTCACTAACCTGCCTTTGAAGTTCCTTTGTCTCCTCGGGAATGCTTCTGTATGCTGGTCTATTCGGGATGGGTGCTCCAGGTACAAAGTCAATTTGGTGCTCAATCCCCCTTATTGGTGGTAAACCAATAGGCATCTCTTCGGGAAACACTTCATCAAAGTCCTGCAAAAGAGAAACAACAACACTAGGCAAGGAAGTGTTAATTTCATTAGTACTAAAACAAGCCTCTTTGTACAAAAGTACAATCATTGGCTGATTTGAAAACAAAGCCTTTTGTATCTCACTCTTCTTGCATAAAAGCTCACTTGTTTTCTCTTTTTTTTTTCTCATCATCCACTTTTTCTTTTTCACTTTTTTTTTCTTTTTTTACTGTTTCAGACTCTTTTTCTTTTTTCTCTCTTTCTTTTGAACTCTCACTCTCCTTTTTTACATATCTCTCTTTTTTTAACCTCACTTGATCTTCATACACTTGTCTTGGGGTTAAAGGTACAAGGGTGATTGACTTTTTATTGAGTATAAAGGAGTATCTATTGGTATATCCATCATGAGTCACATGTCTATCAAACTGCCAAGGTCTCCCCAAAAGGATATGGCCCTCGTTCATTGGTACCACGTCACAAAGGACTTCATCTTTGTATTTTCCAATTGAAAAGGTCACCAACACCTGTTTAGTCACCTTGATTTCCTAAAATTTATTTAACCATTGTAGCTTATAAGGTTTTGGGTGCTTCAAAGTTGCCAAATTCAGTTTCTCCATAAAACTAATGCTAGCCACATTAGTACAACTCCCCCCCATCAATGATCATGCTACATACCTTATCATTAACATGGCAGCAGGTGTGAAATATGTTGTCACGTTGTATCTCATCATCTTCCTTGGCTTGAGCACTTAGAGCTCTTCTTGCCACCAAAAGCTTTCCATCCACCGGGTCACTTGCATCCTCCAAAGGTGGCATGGACTCATCATCGGATTCACCCTCAGATTCGATATCATCATCATCCTTCAAAACCATTACTCTCTTGTTTGGGCATTGAGATGCAATATGACCAGCTCCCAAAAACTTAAAGCACTTAATGTCACGGTTTCTAGAAGGTTGAGAATCTGATTTACCTTGATTTAATGTGCCTCCGGCCTTATGATCTTTGGAAGGTTCGGTCATGGCCTTGAAACTAGATTGGTCATCCCTCTTGCTCCAATTCGGTTTCCATGATGATGAAGAACCTGAATTTTGCTCAACCCGTGTGGAACTCTTCCTCTTCAACTGTTGTTCCACCTTAATGGCCATGTGTACCATATCAGTCAATTCAACATAATGTTGCAACTCTACTACATTTGCAATGTCTCGGTGTAATACACTTAAGAACCTAGCCATAGTAGCCTCTCGGTCCTCCTCTACATCAGCTCGAATCACGGCGATCTCCATTTCCTTGTAGTAGTCTTCAACACACTTAGACCCTTGAGTAAGAGTTTGTAATTTTTTAAACAAACCCCTATAATAGTGACTTGGGATGAAATGCTTCCTCATGACAGCTTTCATCTCCTCCGAAGTCTCAATAGGCCTTTCTCCATTCCGTCTCCTACTCACAATTAGTTGATCCCACCAAACGATAGTGTAATCAGTGAGTTCTATGGCAGCCAACTTCACCTTCTTCAATTCGGAATAGTTATGGTAGTCGAACACCAATTCTATTCTCTTCTCCCACTCCAAATAAGCTATAGGATCGGTTTTACCTTGGAAAGTTGGGATCTTCACCTTTATACTACCCAAATTATTATCAAACCTCTCTCCATACCTATCTTCTCTATTCCCATACCTATCTCCTTTATTCCCATACCTATCTCCTCAACCTCCCATTCCACGCCTAAATCTGCCCGCACCCACATTAGACATGCGATCATCCTCCTCTAGGTCATTCCTTGGGGTGTCAATTCGGGTTGGCGGGTCGTGTTTGGGTCAACCCGAACACGACACGATTAATTTTAGGTCAACCCGAACACGACACGATTATTAAACGGGTCAAATCCCCTCAACCCAAACATGACACGGTTAAAAATGGGTCAACACGAACACGACACGCATAACCCGTTTAATAAACAGGTTGTGCGGGTTGTGTCAAATGACCCATTTACATGACCCGTGAGGGTTGTGTCAAATGACCCATTTACATGACCCGTGACCTGTTTATAATTTTTTTTTCAAACTAATTTACAAATGTATGGATTCAATTGATTTTAATTTTTTTTGCTGATTTAATCAGGTTCTCAAACAAACTTTTTATTTTGTCAATGAAGTGTAACAAGCCAATCAGGTCCTTTTTTGAGCAATAAAAAGATTGTAACCCAACAACACCATCGAGTGAAGAATGTAACTCAAGAAAAATCTACAAATATAAAAAAAATTACAGAAAAAATCTCATCATAAAAAATACTGAAGATCAAGTCATCCAATAAACCACCGAGTTGAATATGCAAAACCACCAAATAAAAGAGCAAGATCTAATACACTTAAATCTGCAAAACAACCAAATAAAAAAGCAATATCGGGAAAAAAAAATATACAGAAGGCTTCTATATTATATATCAAACAAATCTACAAAATCAACAAAATCAACAAACAAAAACCCACACTTCATAATCTATAAAGGATAGCATCCACAATATATATGAAACAATACATTTACAATAAAAAGAAAAAAAAACCCAAATGTCCAAAGTAAGTCATTGATTTGTCTTCTCACGACTTGCAACTGCAAGAGAAAAAAAAATTAATTTACTTTAATTACACACTTTGAAACTCCCATAAATATCTGTGAATCATAAATAAACTACCATATTTAATCGCAACAAATAAACGAAGACAACAGAAGTTAGAACAAAGCAAAAAATTACCTGGTGCGATGCAGCGGAGATGACGGAACAGAGACAACGCGTGTGGCAGAGAAGGAATGGCGATGAGATGTGTAGCGACGGAAGAAGCGGGATGAGATGTGTAGAAAAGGCAGCTGATGTTTGAGAGAGAGGAAATGGTATGGGAGGATAAGGAGCGGCTGATGTTGAGGGTGAAGTGAATATGAGAAAGAAATGATTTAGGGTTTCAAGTTTCAATTTATATCCTAGCAAAATTTACATAAATGCCATTAAAACTAAAATTACATATTTATCCTCTATTAATCGTGTCAACCCGTGACCCGTTATGCTAAACCCGAACACGACACGATTATTAAACGGGTTAACGGGTTAACAGGTTGACATGTTTAATGACACGACCCATTTAAACTCGACCCAAACCCGCAATAATCGTGTTCGTGTCGTGTCAACCCGTCGTGTCGTAACCCATATTGCCACCCCTAGTCATTCCCATCATCATCTTCATAGTCATTCTTAGGTGGGTTCCTTTCTCTTCGTTCCACATTAGGAGCCCTGAATGACTGCTCCCTTTGCGAACTAGACTCCACTTTGTCTAACTTATCATTCACCTTGCCAAACTGAGTCTCCATTCGCGCCATGTGTTGTCGCATGGCTTTATACAAAATATCGAGATCTACCTTTTCCGGTGTTTCGTTGGACACACCTTTACTGTTATCGTGTGACATATCTAAAACCTGCAAAACAAACAAGAATTAGTAAACCTCACAATCACTCTCTCACGTGTTTACCCTCAAAGATGGTGGCACTCACACTCGTGTTTCACTCAATTCTTTTGGCTTTTACCCTCTGATGAGCTCACACTATCTTGCCTTTTTCCACTCTTTGTTCACTCTTTCAATTCCTTTTTTTATCAACCCACAAAATTAAGAAAAGGAATAAAAAAAATAGTTGATATATAAGTTCAACTACACAACCTTGCAAAAAAAAAAATTGTACTCTTTTTTTTTTTTTTTTGGACCTTGATCTTTTTTTTTGACCTTGATCAAATGGACTCAAGCAAGGCTTTGGTATATTTTTTTTTTACTGGACTTGATCAATCGGAATCAAGTTTGTGAATTTTTTTTTAACGAACGAAATCAGGGAAGAAGAAGAAGAAGGATAGATTAAACCTGAGTTTAAAAACCTACGCTCTGATACCAAATGATATGAACCTCACCAAGAACAGTGAAACCCGGAACCAATATATGGTAGCAATGATCGTTTTCTAGATTCATGTTTATAAGCAAGAACAATATAGGACAGTGACCCGTTATCTATAATGAGATAAGAACCAACGGTATCAAGAAAGTGAAAGATGCCACACTCAAGAACAAGAAAGAAAGGTGAGTGATAAGTCAATTTTTGGAACCAAAGAGAAAATTTTCTCTATTTTTCATTCAAAATCAAGTCTAATGAAAATTACATCAGTTGGTTCCTTATAAACTAAAACCCGAATCGAAAAAAAAGGAAACAAAATATTCGGCCATTATGGCCTTACAATCAGAAAACTAAATTGGCCAATAATTGCCTTACAAATGGGAAAGAAAATAAAAGACTAAAACAAGCAACTATTGACTTGTTCCCTATTTGGAAGGCTAAATCTGGAAACAAACCAGCCCCTTAATTTGGGAAACAAATTAACTCTTATTCTTTGGAAAATAAAATAGGAAAAATGCTGAAATAGGGATTTCCTCCAACCATACACCGCCCATGTTGTGCACGTGCCCAAACTCTTCTCTTATTCGGCCTAATCAATTGTCTTGATTATGTTAATTAAGCCTTGGTCTTCATGTGGGCTTATCCTGGACTTTAACAATTCAACATCAGCCCAAGTATCTTGAATCAGGCCATTGTGTGCTTCTTTGAATCTCTTAGCCCTTGCCCTTATTATTAGCCCAACCGGAACATGCAATGGATCCCTTGGTGCAGCTCTCTTATTCTCATCAGGTGAGATGAACCAGCAGGTGCTAGAGCTAGGAGAACAATCATCCCGCCCGACTGGGCTTTGGGGATAGGTAGAAGAGATGGTGCTTGATGTCCCCTTGCTGGTATAGGAGGCTGGTACTGGTCTGTAATACCTGGTCCATGATGCCTGGTCCTGGTACCCAGACACAGTACCTGGTCCTAGTACCTGGTCTCTTCTAGCTGGTTCTGTGGATCTTCGTGGTATGTGTTAAGCATGCAGATAGGTGGACATGGTCCTAGTACCTGGTCTCTTCTAGCTGGTTCTGTGGATCTTCGTGGTATGTGTTAAGCATGCAGATAGGTGGACAAGAGAGCTAGGACCAGTGGGGTCGGAACCTAGCTTCCATACATGCATAATAAGAAGAGAGACATGAGAGTGACAATTCTTTGATAGAATTGGACTGACCCAGGGGGAAAAAATCACTGATTGATCATATGCTAAAAAACCCCTAGGCAGTATCCAGAGGAAGGAGAAAGACCCTTCTCTATATTTTATATATCACAAGAGGTGCTCCGGAGAGCTTACATTAGAAGCATGCTCAGAAGAGGTTATACAAATATAGATTGCAACATGGTAGGCCACAGTTTGGAGAGGTACCACCTGGTACCGATATAATTCTGGAGAAAATCGATGTGTGTAGTAGTCGATACAATGGTATTTCTGGTGGAGAAGTGGATGATTCCTCTATGGCAATGGTGAAACACTCTCTCTCGGTGATGGCCAATACTCTCTCTATATATTTCACTCTTATTTATTTCTGGATTTCAGCTTCGAACTTCAACTTGGAACCCCTTTCTTAGAGAGAGTTTTGTCATATTTATACCTTCTGATTCTTGTTGCCCACTCCATTATTTTGGCATTAATCTCGAATATTTACTCATTAATGGCGTTGTAAATGGCCATTAAAGAGTTGACTGATCTTCTCATTAATGGCATTGTGAATGGCCATTAAAGAGTTTACTTATATTCTCATTAATGGGGCTAATTATCTCCATTAATAAGGTTGACTATCTCCATTAATAACCACAGAGGTCAACTTTCTCTTCTACGTCGCTTGGAGTAAAGTTCTGACTCTGTACTCTGATGGCACGGTACCCTGATGTACCGGTCTGCTCTTGTTTGCGTGGCATTTGTTCTAGCATGCTGGCACCTTAATGGTTCCATTCTTCTTGCTTGGAGGGTAGGATACATATTCCAGTGTGATCCTGGACTGGTATCGCGGTACCTGGGTATTGGGTAGATGTCGTGATACCTAGGTACCAGGTAGGAGGTACCGCGGTGCTGGCCTTGTGTGGTACCTGGTAGAATGTGAGATGTAGTACTGACTTCTTTCCAGTTCATGGTGTCGAGTATCTCCGGTATTTGGGTACCGGTTCCTATCTAGGTTCTGTCAGACTCTAGGCAGATGGAAAATTCTTCTTTAGACCCCTACCAAAAAAGGCTGTTAACACTTCCTTACAAGGATAGACTAGACAATTGACTCAAACGATATCTACTCTCAAATGTGGGATTTTCGTGAAGGAATATATTGAAGGTCGAAAACTTGGTAACACACTCAATGTGATTTTATTGATATCCTCCTAAGAGTTGTTGTCAATAAAATCGCAAGGCTAAATTGAAAACAATGGTTGTTATGTTAACAATTAGGTGGGACCTAGTCCAACTAGTAAATGGTGTGAACTCCCAAAGGAGGCGTAACATTTATGGATGTTGGATCACCGTTGAATTTAACAATTGAATTATTTTATTTAATTCAAGATAAATATTTGAAAGTGCTTTATCATGATTGTTTACTTATATAATTTTTGTTTTATTCAGAAATCATGACCTCATCCCTAATCAACATCCTGAATGATAATACTTTAACTGGTAATAATCATGTCACATGGAAAAGGAAAATTGGGCTGTTGTTGCAATGTGAAAAGCATAAGTTTGTTTTCTCTACCCCTAAACCACCTGCTCTTACTGATGAATCTACTTAGGTTCAAAGAGACGATTATAAGCAGTGGGAGACCTCAGATGAGATGGCTAAATGTTACATTATGGCCACCATCTCCAACATGTTGCAACAGCAACATGAAGGAATGAGTACTGCTGCTGATATAATGATGTCTCTAAAGGAGATGTTTGCTATGAGGTCTATGACTACTAAGAGAGAGGCAGTGACTGCTTTCATGAATCTTATGATGAAACCTGGACAGGCTGTGAAAGATCACATGATGAAAGTCATAGCACATCTCAACATTGCTGAACTCAATGGTGCTGAGATAGATGGTGAGACGAAAATTGACATGATTGTCAACTCACTATTAGATTCATTTGATTAGTTCAAGTGGGACTACACCTTGAACAATAAGGAATACACCTTGGAGGGCCTGATGTAAGATGTTCAAAGAACTAAGAAGATCCTTGTGAAAGGCAAGGGTAAAGAGATTCATACGGTTGGTAAAGTTGCTACTGTTAGGACCCGTAAGAAGGTCATGAAACAACAGACGAAAAAGAAACTTGGGCCTACTAAGATGGAGACCAAGAAAGTTACCAAGATCAAAGGAAAGTGTTTCCTTTGTGGTGAAAAGGGACATTGCAAAATGAATTGCCAAAAGTCTCATTAAAAGAAGGAAGAAGGTAATATTAATTATCTTGAAACATGATTTCTGGCAGATTCCATAGATTCTTGGATCATAGACTCTGGAGCCATTAATCATGTTTGTTATTCCTTACAGGGGTTCCAGTAAAGGAAAAGACTGAATAAGAATGAATTCAAATTGCGTTTAGGCAACGGAGCGTTGGTGTCTGCCTGTGCAATGGGAGATATTAGAGTTAATTTAGATTGTAGTAGACATTTGGATTTGATAAATGTTTATTATTGTTAACGGAAAAATCACTCAGGGAGCAAAATCTTGGTTAGCACCCTCACCCACTACCGATAGTCAGTAGCAGGATAGGGTCCTTCGGTACCACGATCCTTCCTCGTAATGTAAATGGATGTAAATAGGGAGCAGGATAAGAAGGATCGATGAGATATTAAATAACACTGTTTTATTCAAAAAAGGGTATCAGTAGTATCGTTACAATTCAGACTCTCCTCACATTAAACTCTCTATTTCCTCTTACAGGATGAAGGCTGAGCCTTCGTTTATGTCGATAACTGGATATTTTCTTCCAATGATTGCCAATAGACTATCACTGGCTTCAGAGAATTCAATGAGTATTCCTCTAGAAATTAAACTCTCTTTTTTGGTGATAAAAAATGATCTTCTCTCCCCCCTTTTACCCTTCAAAGCTGTATATATAATTACATAAAAATAAATAGCCACAATTTTGGATGGAAAGCTAGATTGGTAGCTAAAGGTTACACACAGAAAGAATGTATCGATTACGAGGAAACCTTCTCTCTTGTGGCCATGCTTAAATCCATTAGGATACTCTTATCCATTGCAGCATCTTTAGATTTAGAGATTTGGAAAATGGACGTCAAGACAGCTTTCTTTAATGGAAATCTTGACGAAAGCATCTATATGATGCAACCAGAAGGATTCATTGAAAATGGCCAAATGGAAAAGGTATGCAAGTTACAGAAATCCATTTATGGATTAAAACAGACATCCAGATCCTAGAACATAAGGTTCGATCAAGCTGCTAAAGGTTTTGGATTTATTCAGAATCCTGACGAACCTTGGGTATATAAAAGGATAAAGGGTGACAAGTTGGTTTTCCTAATTCTTTATGTTGATGATATACTACTCATTGGAAATGTAGGTGTATTGACATCAGTAAAAGAATGGTTAGCAAAACAATTTGATATGAAGAACTTAGGAGAAGCTAGTTTTATTCTAGGTATCCAAGTAATATGGGATAGAAAGAATAAAACAATTGCATTATCCAAAGCTTCATACATAGACAAAATATTGTCTTGGTTTTCCATGCAGGATTCCAAGAAAGGTATGTTACCTTTCAGACATGGAATCAAACTTTCTAAGGAACAAGTTCCTAAGAATCAGCCTTAAGAGCAATTCATGAGTAGAGTTCCATATGCCTCGGCAGTTGGAAGTCTCATGTATGCAATGCTCTGCACTAGACCAGACATTTGTTTTGCTGTTGGCATAGTTAGCAGGTTTCAATCGAAACTTGGTCCTGATCACTAAACGGCAGTCAAGCATATTTTCAAGTATCTCAAGAGAACAAGAGATAATATGCTTGATACTTTGGAGGGGATTTAATTCCCATTGTGTAAACAGATTCTGATTTCCAGTCAGATTCTTACTCTAGAAAATCCACATAAGGGTCTGTGCTTACTATAGGAGGAGGAGTAGTCATATGGAGGAGTATCAAGCAATCCTGTATTGATGATTCCACCATGGAAGCTAAGTATGTTGCTGCATGCGAAGCTGTCAAAGAGGCTGTTTGGCTCCGCCAATTCTTGATTGACTTGGAAATAGTTCCTAATGCAAATAAACAGATCACTATTTACTGTGACAACAGTGGAGCAGTGGCTAATTCGAGAGAACCAAGAAGTCATAAGAGAGGTAAACACATTGAAAGGAAGTATTATCTTTTAAGGGACATTGTGCATATGGTTGACGTGACAATTACCAAAATCGCGTCAGTAGAAAATCTAGCAGATCCTTTCACAAAGGCTCTACCTCAGAAGAGTTTTGATAGGCACCTAGAGAACATGGGAATGAGAGATATGACACACTTGCTATAGCGCAAGTGGGAGATTGTTAGGATTATGCTCAAGTGACACACTTCCACACAACAGTTAGTTCCATTGTTCATGGCGATTCTTGGAGTTGGCCGGCTGCTATGTCCATTGATCTTTTTGAAATTAGAAGTCGTATGCCTTCCTACAATCCTAACTCCAATGTGAATGATAGAGCTCGCTGGCTTCCTTTCTCCAATGGTACTTATTCTGCCTCATCTCCTTTAGCTTCTCTTAGAATCCTCATCCGTATTTTCATTGGTTTAAGCTTGTTTGGTTCCCCCAAAATATTCATAGAATGAGTTTTATCCTATGGGTGGCAATTAGAGGCAGGCTCTCTACTCGGGATCGCATCCATAAATATGACCCTATGGCGATTACTACTTGTGTTCTTTGCAACACCCACCCAGAGTCTCATGCCCATTTTTTTTTTGAGTGTTTATTCAGTAGAGCCATTTTGACTCAGCTTATGGATATGAGCTGGGTCTCTTTGGAATGGCCTTTGTTGGAATGCTTTCATTGACTAGACTTCCACTCATTGGAGAGGGAACTCTCCTGCTATTGTTGCTAACAAGCTTTGTCTTTGGGTTGCAGTTTATCATATTTGGAGAGAGCGAAACTGTCGCATTTTCAAAGGCACTCAAAAGACTAGTTTGATTGTTGCTCGCTCCATTATTGACACCATTCGCTGCCGGCTATCCTCTTTCAATTTAAAGAACCACCCTATCATTGCCTTGAATTGGAATGTCAACTCTAGTTGATTTGCTATCTTGCTCTTGTCTTGTCTTGCTCGACTATTAGAGCTGTTTTGAGCCTTTGTTTAGCTCTTGCTTTGCTTCCTGGGGTATGCCCCTTGTATTTTGTACATTCTTTCTCTCTTTCTATGATACTATTTACTTACCAAAAAAAAAATAAAGTGATTTCTGGTTTTACAAAATCTTATAGCATTTATAATGATAATTGTCAAAATAAATAATCATAAGGTCAAATGACTATGAGAAAGGAAGAATGTTCGTACATCTGAATATGTATGAGGTAGACACAATTCTTTAGTTAGTCTTGAATAAACGTTCACAAAATAAATTAAAGGTTGGGCACCTTTATCTTGATAAAGTTGTAGAATTCTTTTGCTGGCATTTGAGTGGGATCAAATGAGTCTAAAATCATCGAAAGGGTCTTCGAGTAAAAGAATCTAGTGCATTGGGTGCATTGAACAGGATCACAATGAAATATTTTATCTAGAACCGTCAGTAGATACAAGTCTTTTCATTATGAGGACAATCGGAGAGTCTATCTTAATCCAGAGATAAATGATGGAATTATGATTGCAAGTGTTATCATTTGAGCTATCAATGAGTACGATTATATAACATAGTCTACCCTCGATAGTTTGGTGGTATTCATTTGTTAATCGATAGAGGACTTCATTTATAGATATGGACATCGTGGCTCAATTTATTGAATGAGAGTATAATATTATCACATGGATATTTTGAGGTATTGGATATTAAATCTCAACGTTGAGTTTTTGATAATGTCTATTGAAAACATGGCTTCTGGACAAGTCAAAATATCCAAGTTCAAAACGTGGTCATATGAGTAAATATGCTAACTAGGAGAGCTATAGGCGGTCTATGAGCTCTTGGCGATTACTGATATTATACACGAGGATACACTATCTCCAATAAGATTTTCTAGGGTATGAATGAGAAACATCTTCTTATTCTATCATTATTTAAGAGTTCAATTTTAGCTCTTTAGTGGAATGAGCTAAAATTAATAGATCGGACCTAAGTGAATCTTTGGTTGATTGTGATTAGGTTATGTCTCTATTGAAGCTTAAATTTAGATAGCCTGCCAAGATCCCCAATCCACACGGACTTGCATGGATCACTTGATATATTCTACCGGACTAATTTATGGGTCTATCTAGAATTGTATTTAATATATTAAGAATATAATTTGCACATTATTTATTTAATGGGCTGCTCAAATTATATTAATATATTAATGATAGGCATGTGGGCTTGTTTCTTTTAGTAAGAATGGGTCAGGTTCACATGTGTGCTTTTTTTTTAAAGCCTGAATGGATTAAATAAAATAAGAAAATAATATTTGACCCATATGTTTTGTGTGTGGGCGGCAAGGCTATAATAATAGCCTAAAATATTATTTTATTTTATTGTTTGATTCAATGGAAATTAATTAATTGATTAATTAATTATTTAATTAAAAATCAAAATCTTTTTCTAACTAGGAATTATGTTTCCTAGTAGTATACTATTATAGTAGTAATATAAAAGACTTAATTTGGTAAGTAGATAAATAAATTCTTTATTTATCTAATCAAATAAGGAAGTCTTTAATATAATCATAAATACACTATTTGAGTTGGATTAGGAGTCTTGGTGTGGAAAAGAAATCTTTTTTTTGAAAAATGATTCTTTGTCACCAAGTAAATCCACCTTGAGATAGGATTCTTGCCCACCAAGTAAATCCTCTTTAGGAAAGGATTTGCATACCTATATATATATATATTATTAATTTTGGAATTAATAGTGATAGATAGAAAAAAAAAAGTTTTTTTTTAGAGAAAGAATTTTTTATGCTCTTGCTTTTGAATAAAAAATAATTTCAACTCTAGAACATAGTGAAAATTTGGCCAAGAGGAAGAGAGAAAGATAGTTCTAAATTCGATAGTTCACTTGCAAGCCTTTACATAAAAAGGTTTTGTGCACACTTTCGATTTAGGTTCACGCGAGTTTCAATCATAACGATTGTGAATTCAAAAGTGACCGAAACGATCTTTCTAGGCTCTTGGAGTTTTTGTGATTAACGATCAAGAAAGATGATTTCGTTTTTCCATTCTCAGGTACGCAATTCAAAGAATAGGGAGACCACGCTCCTAGGTGATTTACGTTCGTGATCGGATTGGAAGATCTTACGGATTACCATCGACGCTAAGTCAATCGGATCACGTGACAAGAGGTATGATATCTTTTGAATATATGTATGTTTAATTAATTAATAGGTTAAGGTTCAAATATTGGAAAAATTTGTAACTATACTAAATTCGTTTTTAGTCTCGCTTCCGCTGCGTTTTCGAATTTTTCCCTACACTCTCAACTAGGATAACTCCTGTACCATCCGCTAGGGGAGCCACTTCAGTATCTAGCAAGACCCAGATGGTCTGCCTAATCGCATTAGTGCAAGTGGGAGATTGTTGAGATTTATGCCCTAAAGCTTGTAATTTGTAAATGTTATAAATCCATTACTAAAAGAAGAAGTATTTTCATTCAATAAATATGACTTATGCGTTTATAATATATTTTCTAAACATCCAAGATTGCTAGATGTAATCTCAAACTGAGTATATGAATGTCATATACAGAGGAATTAGGTTTGAGACGTGCAATCTAAAGAGTCCGTAAAAAGCAAATAAAGTTGGGTACTTTATTTGTGGTTAATTTACAGCTGTAGTCCAATCCATAACGTACGGTGGTCTCATCCTAGACTACTCATATAGTGATAAGATAATGGAGGCACCTTATATGATGTGATCATATAAGACTAGGCCACGATTTATATGAATCTCTCACCAAGATCCATTACATGTTGAGATTCATATATATCGACAAATGATGGTTGTATATGGTTGACCTTAATCCTGAGTGTCTTACTAACTCCTTCAGGTTAGATCATGGTTTTTGACATACCATGGGTGAGATCGGAGTAGCATTCCCAATCAATAACTCCGTATCTTGGAATCACGGTTTGGCTTGTGGCTGGGAAGGTCTATACACAATAGAGGAATCAACTCCTTCTTGGGAGAAGTAGATAAGTAGTTCCCTTAAGGGTTGATTCGGGACTTGAACGATTAAGAGCACTCTCCTTCTTCCGTAAAGGGATGAAGGGTATAATTGTTCATTAGAGAATCAGTGGTACTTAAAGGAAAAGATATGATTAGAGAGGTATAACGGACTTTATGAACTAGAACAATTATGCACTGCTTGTGGAGGATCATACCATATGAAATAGCTATATCAATGGACATTGATATTTTGGTTGTGTAAAACATCTATAGTTACGAGAGTGCAACCTCGGGTTTTTAGTGGAATAACTCCGAGGTTAATAATCATGAAATATTAATTAAAGAGTTTAATTAATTTTTCTAAGTATTATTGGAGCTCAAAACCGTGGGTCCATAAGGTCCCCTTGCTAGCTCTTTATGATTATTGGTAACAAGGTTCACAGTTAATTGGATGGTCCAATTAATTATGTTACGAAAGTGACTTAGATTTATTCTGCGAATTAATTAAATAATATGAATATTTAATTAATAAAGTATTTAATTGATTAATTAAAAATAATTAAATAATATGATTATTTATTTGACAAATTGATAATTAAGAATTATTAATTGGAGGTTACAAGTTCGAACCTTGACAAGAGCAAAGGATTAAAACAATAGAGATTATTTTTATTTCCCTTAAAGAGGTCAAGGGTTCAAGTCTTAGTGACAATCCATATTAATATAGTATTTAGAATCCTATCTTAACTGGGTCACTAAAACCCTAGTCTCCTGATAATATATAAATGATATCAGGAAACTAACCTAACCTAACCCTAATACTATGAGACAAGGTGCGGCAAGAAGTGGAAGAAAAGAAAAAAGAAATGTTTTTTTTTCTTTGGCTCAAGCTTGGCCGAATTCAACAAAGGAGACAAGGTGTTGTCTTCTCTATCTCAGTAGCCTCCATTCAAGAACTCCCGGAATCCATGACGTGCCCACACACAGTTGCTAGATTGCGGGTCATAGCTCAGAAGGCTTAGTGGTGAAGGATCGAAAAGAAACGAAGGAGAGATCTTCAAAGTATTATTTGAATCCTTCCTCATATTCGTGTATAAATAAAAAGGTCCAAAAGATAAAAATTGTAAAACCTATCCTTTTTTCCGCTGCGCGACTTACAATTAAAACAAACCTGGATATCAATATCTAAATGCAAAGTAAGTAGATTTAGCTAAATGGCAAAATGGTCCTAGATATAAGCTATCAATGAATAATCAATCTCAACCAACACACAAAGACTCAAACATGTTAAAGACAACATTAAACAAAGAGTCTTGCATTTAATCAACAAAACAAATGCTAAACCTAGGAAAGTATGAACATATGAAAGATGCAAGGAGTATTAGAGTAAGTTCATGTTACCTAGTGATACACGTTTTTTGTGTCGTTACCAAATCGCAAGTCAAAAGATATTTATATTAAAAGTTCCTACGCAATGTGCTCTAAACTAGCAAAAGACTAGTAAAGCGGTAAGCGAGGGTATCGTTCCGCATGGATGTGTGATTCGTTAACTATTTCTAATTCTAGAGTTTATTGAAAGCAATTTAAATAGAATGCAGAGAGGTGAGAATGGTGTGTGTAGAGAACCCCTCCAAAATGTGCCAATCTCCTTTGATCCATGTTTGGCTCAAAATTGGTCCAAAGACCACTCCTTTCCCTTGCAATCTACTCTCACATGTATGGATGATGGGTAGAAGGTGAAATGGAGAGACAACCATGGAGGAAATCCTCGATGGATGCTCTTGAAAGCTTCTCTCTTAATTGATGATGAAGATGGTGAAGATAAAGTGTGGGCAAACTTGGTTTAGCTCTTCTTTTATGGCAAGAACCCAAAACTCATCATTCAAGGCTTCATCAACCTTTTCAGGCTCAATTTGGGAGGTGTAACAAGTATAGCTTATTTTGTTAGCTACTTGATGCTTAATCTTAACACCCACATTGACATCCCCAATAATATCATCTTTTTTATGAAGATGTCTAACCCAAGGAGCAGATTCTTTAGAGTCCAGGGATAGATCTCTATCTAGAGGTTCAGTGACCTCTTCATCAAGACTTGACTTAACATCACTTGAGGTCTCACAAATCTTCTCCAAAGGAAAATCATGAACAACATCAACCTCCTCCTTATGGTCACTAGTCTTAGGCCTACAATCATCTATGACAATATTAGATGATTCCATGACACTAAGAGTTTTCAAATTGAACACTATATAGGCCTTACTATTGAGGGTATAACTAATGAAAATTCCATCATCACTCTTAGCATCAAACTTGCCAAGTTGATCTCAGTCATTGAGAATGCAGCATTTGCTTCCAAATGAGTGGAAGTAGCTAACATTTGGCTTCCTACCTTTCCATAACTCGTAAGAGGTTTGCCTAGTACTGAGCCTTAGGAAGACTTTATTTCCTATCTAGCAAGCCGTATTGACGGCTTCGGTCCAAAGGTTCCTAGAGACATTGTTGCTAAGCAACATCACACTGGCCATCTCTTGGAGGACCTTATTCTTCCTTTCAACAACCCCATTTTGTTGAGGAGTTCTATGAGCTGAGAACTCATGGGAAATGCCTAGGCTATTGCAATAGCTATCAAAGCAAGCATTTTCAAATTCCCTCTCATGATCACTCCTAATCCTTTTAATCCTTTTATTGTTAGAGTCTTTTTCTTTTTGAATTTTAGTACAAAACATCTTACATTTGTCAGAGATTTCGGATTTTTCTCTGTGAAAGTAAGTCCAAGTAAACCTAGAGAAATCATCAACACAAACAAAAACGTATCTCTTGCCACCTAGACTCTCGGTTTGCATAAGACCCATAAGGTCCATGTGCAGAAGCTCTAAAGGCTCATTGGTGGTGAGATACATGCCCTTTTTGTGCATGCTTTTGGTTTTTTCCCTTGAGGACAAGGTTCACAAACACCATTAATTTTCTACCCAAGCTCGGGAAGGCCACACACAACCTTGAAATTATCTAAGATTCCCAAATCTTGATAGTTCATGTGGCCAAGTCTTTGATGGCACAACTCAACTTGCTCACACTTGGACACATTGCAAGAGATGACACTAGCTTCAAGACAATATCAATTGTAGCTAGACCTCTTTCCTTTTAACAAGGTTTGTCCATTTGGCTTCAAAGTAGAGCAATCATTCTTATTAAATAAAATGGAAAGTCAATCATCATTAAGATGAGAAATGCTTATAAGATTTGCTTGCAAGCCATCAACAAACAAAGCATTGGACAAAGAAGGCAAACCGGGAATGGAAATATTTCCTTTCCCTGTGACTTTCTTTCTAGATCCATCACCAAAGGTGACAAATCCACCATCCTCTATAAAAAGAGATTCAAAGAAACTCTTATTCCTAGTCATGTGCCTAGAGCACCTACTATCCAAGTACACACAATTTGAAGGATTTACCTTCAAGGCAATTTTAGCCACATAAAAAAAGTATTCATCTCTTCTAATCCATCTAGGTGAAACATTTTCTTTCTTAGTGTTCTTAGAAACATTGGCTCTAAATTTCCTAGGATCATACAAATTGGCTATATATTTTCTTGGAACATGCATATTGGATATTGTCTTATTCCTTTCAATCATGCTTTCAAGTAAACACATCTTGATATATAAAGCAATTTGGTCTAATGTGACCATCAACACCATAAAAATGACATGTAAGTTTAAAGTAAGAAGTCATACCATTCCCTTGTGAGTACAAAAGGGTTTTCCCATGTCTTTAAGCTTGTCTTTGGTGTTGGATTGATCTCTCCTTCTTTGTTGTTGAATTAGAGTAGATTGCTTCCTTGGTTGATTGCTTTTTGGCTTTGTGGTATTTTGGTTAAGAAAAGCTTGCTTGATGAGCTCTTATTGGTTGAGCTTGAGCTTGATTCCTAGGTGCCATCTTAATGTGGGCATTTTTAGAGCACTCTCTTGGTTTAATCTTCTTCCTAAAGTGTTGTGGGGGTGGATGCTCTTTGCTGTCCATGCTCTTGACAAACATGGTATTGTTTGAGGATGAGGTCTCTTTATTATCTTCAAATCCAAGACCTCTCTTATCACCTGGCCTTTTGCCAACACCGAACATGTGGTTAAGTTTCTTCATGCTTGAAGTCATCTTAGCTATTACTTCTCTAGATTCTTCAAGCTCTTTTTTCAATCATGTCCTCATTCCTTTTAGCTATCTTCACTTCTTCATTCAAGTGAATCAGCTCGGTGGATAGCTTGAGATTCTCCTCTTATAGTCTTCGAATCTCTTTTTACATTTTCAACCTTGAGCTATGAAAGTGCTCAATGAACCCTTCAAGATCCATGCCTTCCACATTTCCATTTATGGAATGAGATGAGGACCTCTCTTCACTTGAGTCATCTTTAACTTGTTTAACCTCCGCTTCAGCATGACTTGCTTCTTTGCTCTTGAGAGAGGATGTGAAGGCAATGATGTTTGTCACAGGGTCTTCGTCATCCGAGGATCATTCTTCCTCTTCAAAGTCATCATTGTCGCTCCAAATGGCGACCATTGCCTTTCCTATCTTTTTGTTCTTCAAGTTGTGGCAATTCGTGGAGATGTGTCAAAATCCTCCACATTGAAAACATTGGATCCTTTTTCTTGTGATCCTCTCTTGACTTGGCTCAATCTTCTTGAAGGAGTCTTTTTCTTCACCACATTTCCTTTGGGTCCAAAACCTTTCTTTTCAAACTTGATGAACATCTTGAATCTCTTTACCATGATGGCCATATCCTAATCCAAGTCATCCTTCTCCTTCTCTACTTTGGAGGTCTTCAAGGCTATGCTCTTTTGCTTCTTTGGTGGTGAAGGTGCTGTTAGGTTTTAGATTTGTGTTGGCTTGATTCCATAACAAAACTATCTTTCTTTGTAATGTTTAGTTGTTTAGGTGGTTCATGATTGGAACAAGTTTCAAAGAAGATAGGCAACTTCACATGCAAAGCCAACATTTAAGAGGAAAGGTGCATTCTTGGATGCTAAGGTATCGAGATCTTTCTTCCTCTTGCAAGGCGTTAGGGTACACACACAGATTGCATTTTTTTTTGTCCCTGCATCGTTGTGCAAAATTTGTGATGAGAATAAGGGAGCTGCACCAAGGGATCCATTGCATGTTCCGGTTGGGCCAATAACAAGGGCAAGGGCTAAGAGATTCACAGAAGCACTCAATGGCCTGATTCAAGATACTTGTTCTGATGTTGAATTGTTAAAGTCCAAGATAAGCCCACATGCAGACCAAGGCTTAATTAACATCATCAAGACAATTGATTGGGCCGAATAAGAGAAGAATTTGGGCATGTGGCACAACATGGGCGGCGTATGGTTGGATGAAATCCCTATTTCAGCATTTTTCCTATTTTATTTTCCAAAGAATAAGAGTTAATTTGTTTCCCAAATTAAGGGGCTGATTTGTTTCCAGATTTAGCCTTCCAAATAGGGAACAAATAGTTGGAGGAAATCCCTATTTCAGCATTTTTCCTATTTTATTTTCTAAAGAATAAGAGTTAATTTGTTTCCCAAATTAAGGGGCTGATTTGTTTCCAGATTTAGCCTTCCAAATAGGGAACAAGTCAATAGTTGCTAGTTTTAGTCTTTTATTTTCTTTCCCGTTTGTAAGGCAATTATTGCCCAATTTAGTTTTCTGATTGTAAGGCTATAATGGCCGAATATCTTGTTTCCTTTTTTTCGATTAGGGTTTTAGTTTATAAGGAACCAAGTGATGTAATTTTCAGTAGACTTGATTTTGAATGAAAAATAGAGAGAATTTTCTCTTTGGTTCCGAAAATTGACTTATCACTCACCTTTCTTTCTTGTTCTTAAGTGTGGCTTCTTTCACTTTCTTGATACCGTTGGTTCTTATCTCATTATAGATAACGGGTCACGGTCCTATAATGTTCTTGCTTATAAACTTGAATCTAGAAAATGATCCTTGCTACCATATATTGGTTCCGGGTTTCACTGTTCTTGGTGAGGTTCATATCAATTTGGTATAACACAATACACACTTGTACATGTATGCATATGCATTAGACTTAATTTGACAATTTTTGTAGAATTGCATGTTCTAGGACTATATCTAGAAAATGGCATACTTGTGTGTTCTTGTGTTTATTTGTTTGTATTTTTATGTTATTAAACTTCGATTTGAGCTTATATCTTGCTTCATTGAGTTCCAGTCATTTTGGTTACTCATTTATTAAGTTTCAAGTTCAAACTAGGAAGTTAAGAAACTTTCTATGAATTTATCGTACATGGTTTTCGTCCTTTTTTTCAAGTTGAATTCCATATTTTTTCCAAAGTTGTCTTGATGTATTTTGTACATGAGGGAGTCCAGGTTTGTAATCTGAAAACAAATTTGAATTCAGAGTTTGGAGGCTGGAGAATGGTCGAAGAACAAAGCAGTGCGCGAGGGGAGTTTATAAGGCAAATTAGGGGAGCCAAGCAACTCTCCCCGTGGAGGAGAGTGGCCCCCATGGGAAGGGCTGCCTTCTGCCCCTGTGGAGGCCACGCGCCTCCATGGGAAGTAGAGGTGGCTTCCTCCTATTGGTTGGCCAAATTGCCTCTCTTTCCCTCTCCTTTAAATAGCACTTTCCCTCTCATTTTCAAATGATGGTGTTTAGTGAAAAACTTGTGCAGAATTTTCTCTCAAAATTTTCTCACCTTCCAAACACCATAACTCTATCAAATCAACTCCGATTTTTGATTTTTGAAAGCCAAAATTGTTGGTTTTGAAGAGAGGAACAAATCCCAAGCATTTTCAGAGTCAAAACATGGTTAGATATTTCGTGATGATCTGATTTACATTCCTGAGTCATTGGTTGTAAGTGAACCAATTCTCTTTCATTTTTTCTTTCATTATCTTCTTAATGATTCTTCTTATATGAGTTGAAAGAAATGTTTAGAATGATTTTGATTCCAATATTAGGATTTGTTTGATTTGGTTTCATGATTAGTTCATTCTTTTGATTGAATATCATTTTTGCTAATCTTGAAGAATATGAGTTTGAATCTATAATCTCTTTGTGTATTTGATCTTGATTGTTGATTTCTGGATTTGATTAAATGTTTTAAGAACAAGAATTTCTTAACTGAGATTTTGATTTTCCATGACCTATTTCTTGATTTTTGGTTATTGTTTGTTGAATATGTTGATAACTTCAAGTGATTAACTTGTTCACTTGATTTCAAAGTTAGTTGTGTGATTTTCATTGAAAAACTTGTTGTACTAACTTTTTTTTGTTTTTTTTTGGGTAAGTAAATAGTATCATAGAAAGGGAGAAAGAATGTACAAAATACAAGGGGCATACCCCAGGAAGCAAAGCAAGAGCTAAACAAAGGTTCAAAATAGCTCAAACAAACGAGCAAGACAAGAAACAAGCAAACCAAGAGCTAAACAAAGGCTCAAAATAGCTCAAACAAACGAGCAAGACAAGAAACATGAACTAGACAAAGCGAAATCAACTAGAGTTGACATTATAGTTCAAGGCGATAATAAGGCGGTCCTTTAAATTGATAGAGGAGAGCCGGCAACGAATTGTGTCAATAATGGAGCGTGCAACAACCGAAGTAGTCTTTTAAGTGCCTTCAAAAATTCGACAGTTTCGCTCTCTCAAAATATGATAAACCACAACCTCAAGTCAAAAGCTTGTTAGCAACAATAGTAGGAGAGTTCCCTCCCCAATGGATGGATGCCCAATCAATGAAAGCATTCCAACAAAGGCCATTCCAAGGATTCCCATCAATGTTAAAAAGCTGAATCCAAATGGCTCTACTGAATAAACATTCAAAAAATAAGTGGGCATGAGACTCAAGATGGGAGTTGCAAAGAACACAAGTAGTAACAGCCCTAGGATCATATTTAAGGATGCGATCCCGAGTAGAAAGTCTGCCTCTGATTGCCAACCAAAGGATGAAACTCATTCTCGGAATATTTTGGGGGAACCAAATAAGTTTGAACCAAGGAAAAATCGGTTGAGGGGTTCTAAGAGAAGCCAAAGCAGAGGAGGCTGAGTAAGTTCCACTAGAGGAAGGGAGCCAGTGAACACTATCATCCACGTTGGAGTTAGGATTGTAGGTAGGCATACGACTTCTAATTTTGAAAAGATCGATGGACATAGCAGTAGGCCAACTGCAAGAATCACCATGAATAATGGAACTAACCGTTGCATGAATGGGGAGACCTGAGTCATGGACAACATAGGTGCTCCATTTCAAAAGAAGAGAACCATCCAGATGCCAATTGTCAAACCATAAGGAGGTTCTAGAACCGTTACCAATGAAGTGCTGAATAAGGGGGTGAACAAGAGGCCAAAGGTGGATGAGTTTTCTCCAATTCCAAGAGCATGTAGAATGAGCTTTAGCCTCCCAAAGATTAGAGTCCTTAAGGTGGTGAGATTTGATACAAGAAGACCATAGGTTATTTGTGCCATAAATCAAAATCCAAATATTCCTAATCATAAGGGCTTTGTTCCAAAAGGATAGGTCCTTGATGCCAAGACCTCCCTCTTTCTTAGGGAGACAAATATCAGACCAGCAGATCTTTGCACCCTTGCTATCACCTTCAATCTCTTTCCATAAAAAGCTTCTGAATTTCTGCTCAATAATTTTCAAAACATTTTTAGGGAGGCAAAGATAACTAGCCGAAAACACTTGTAAACTAGTCAACACTAAGACAATGAGCTGCAAGCGACCAGCGTAAGATAGTCCACGGTTCAACCAAGAAGTAAGTCTTCCCGAGACTCTATCCATAAGGGGGGGAGCAATCACGAAGACATAACCTAGAAGAGTTGATAGGAATGCCTAGATAATGAATGGGTAGAGAACCAATCGTATAACCAAAGAGGTTGATAAGCTGATGGCTAATGGTGGAGGATAAACCAGAAGTGAAGATGTTGCTCCTACCATAATTAGCATGAATACCCGATAACAAGGAGAACTCATCAAGCACTGCATTAAGAACAAGGGTTAAGGAAAGAGAGCCATGGCATAACATAATAAGGTCATCCGTAAAACAAAGGTGGGAAAGCTTAATCTTGTCACACTTCCAATGAAACTTGAAGCTAGGAGAGTTCTCAATGCGCTTGGCCAGAATTTTTGAAAGAACTTTAATAGCATAACAAAGAGGTAGGGGGACATGGGATCCCCTTGGCGAAGGCCCCTCTTTCCGGGGAAAAAACCAGCTAGTTCACCATTTAAAGAGATAGAGAACTTGGGGGTAGTTAGGCAAGCTTTGATCCAAATAGTGACTCTAGGAGGTAAGTGAAAGGCATCGAGGGTTTCAAGTAAGAATCCCCAGTCCACCATGTCAAAATCCTTCATCAAATCCACTTTAAGAGTCAACTTAGGGCAGCTAACATCTTTGTGGTAGTTCCTCATAAGCTCTTGCATAAGAAGAATGTTGTCACCTATACTCCTACCAGCAACAAAAGCTGATTGAGAAGGGATGATTATATCCGGAAGGCAAGGCTTGATCCTATTTGCAATTATCTTGGCAATGATCTTGTAAAGAGTGTTGCAATAAGAGATATGTCTAAAGTCCTTCATCTTAGAAGGATTAGGGACTTTAGGGACCAAAGCAAGAATCGTGGCATTAAGTTCATTGAGCAAACGACCAGACCTAAAGAACTCTTGGACAGCACTAATAAAATCTTTACCAAAAATGTACCATGTTATCTTGAAAAAATGAGCATTGAAGCCATCTGGACTAGGAGCCTTGTTTGGGTGGAGGGAGAAGCAAACATCACGAATCTCATCATTAGTGACGTCTCTACCCATGAAGCCAGCTTGATCATTGGAAATGACCATATAAATAATATTGCTCAAAGTACTACCAATTCCATGTCTAGCGGGCATTCAGCATCCAAGAATGGTTTGAAAATGACAGATAGCTTCATTCTTGACCAGAATGTCACCTTCAATCAAGGAGCCACCATCTTCGGTAGTAGATTGGATCTTGCTTCTGTTACGTTTACCATTGATGGCTTTGAAAAAATAAGCGGAGTTGCGATCACCAGCCTTAAGCCATTGGATTCTTGATTTTTGCCTTAGAAGGTCCTCTTCAGCTTTAAGGGTCGATGTGTAACTTATAAGATCTTTTTCCAGAATTCTAAGGTTTGAATCAAGGGGTTACAGATCAAGAAGGTGTTGACACTCATCAAGGGCAACCTTGGCTTCAATCGATTTAATTGTCAAGTCGCCCACCTTGTCGTTGTTAAGGGCCTTTAGAACCTTCTTCAGATTGCGAAGAAGCTTGTATTGCATGGTGCCATGAACTTGCTCCTGCCAACACCTCTCAACCAACGGGAGAAAATCTGATCTATCCTTTAGAAAAGTGAAAACTTTGAAAGGGCAATTTTTCTTAATACCTTGCAACCAAGTTTAACCACAGAGGGACAATGATCCGAAATGCTAGGGTGAAGGGATATCGCTTTAGAATTCTGAAACTTGACAAGCCAATCATTATTGACAAGAACTCTATCCAATTTCTTAGAGATACAACCGTTGCTTCTCTTGTTGCACCAAGTATGAAGAAAATCCGAGAAACGAAGATCATTAAGCTCTGAAGATTGAAGACGGTTATTGAACTCCTCCATAGCACCAGAAATTCTGGAGCAACCCCCAATTGACTCATCCACCCTCCTAGAGACATTGAAATCACCAAGAACAATCCAAGGAGAACCATGCAGACTTGAACACATACTTTGCCAAAGAGCCATTCTTGATCTATCATCATTAGAGCCATAAACAAAGGAGTTTCTAAACTGGTCATTAGTGTCCAAAATACAAGCATTACAATGGATGATCTAATCGGTTTCACTAATTTTAGTGATATTGAGAATTCTAGGATCCCATCCAACCCAAATTCTACCAAGACCATGAATATTATAATTATCTATCATATCCCAATCCTTGAGAACTAAATTGACAACAAGAGGCTTATTGATAATTCTCACTCTTGTCTCAATTAAACAAACTAGACTAAGCTTTTGGTCAAACAATAACTTCCTAACTTCTGATTGTTTAGGGGTAGTATTCAAACCCCTAATGTTCCAACAAGCTAGATTAATCATCGAGAGGTTGAAAAGGCATCACGTGAGCTTGTGAGCTATGCCTTTCTTAGTAGTCTGGTTCTTATTCTTCTACTTATTGTTACTATAGGACTCCTTTGGGCTGGAGAGGCCTATAATTGTGTCCCCATCTATGTTTTTGATCTTTGAGTGCCATAGGGATTTATCTGAAGAGGCTGTTGTAGGAAAGTCATCATCATTGCAATAGTCACCATCCTCATCAAGGACTGAGAACTTGTTAGAGGTGTCAGCCACACTTTCCATGGGGAGGTCATTGGATTTATATGAATAGGCAAGATGGTAGGACACGAAGAAGGCTCAATTTCAGAACTACAAGTGGGAATAACTTCATCACCTTTCAAGGTAGCAAGGGGGAGAAGAGGTTCTAGGTTTACTAGAGGTGAGGGAACTAGGGGATTATCCCTTCTATTGACTTTTCTCCATTCTTGCTTAGGTTTGGGAGCAAAATCTGTATCGGAGGGAGGATTTAAGGGCTTGAGCCTAGGGCATGTCACAATAGAGTGCCCAAATGACTTGCATTCACTACAGATTTTTGGTTTCCATTGGTATTCAACCAAGATTTCCACACTTTCATCATGGTTTGGATCCGACTTGTCTCCCATAAATAAGTCAAAGGAATCAACTAAGTCACAAGTGGCATCAATTTCGATACAAATCCTAGCATAGGAAATTCTCTTCATGGATTCAGTTAGGCTGTCCGCATAGACGAGCTTACCAACTGCACTAGTAATGTGGCTCAATCCCTCTTCAATCCAGTATTCATGGGGAATGTTGAAGAGCTTAACCCAAACCAGAATTTTAGAGTACGATTCTTTAGTAAGAATAAGCTTAGGATGCCATTTTTTTAGTATTACCATTCTTCCAGCAAATAACCAATGGCCTGATTCTAACACATTAGAACAACCTTCATCATCTGAGAATTTGAAGAAATAAAACCCCTTGTCATTAGCCAAGACTTCCACCAGGCCACGATTGCCCCATGTACGCATGGCAATGTTGTTTACTAGAGAAATTGAGAGCTTTTTCTCAATGAAGTAACCCACCAAGCAGTTCTTCCAAGCTTTAGAGCCATCCTCTGCAACTTCCATGGGGGGGGGGACACATCTCCTATTTCCTCGTTGAAAAGGTTGGTAGAATTTTAGGTTTATAGGCTTGCTTGTAGGAGTATCCTTATTTGGACCATGGTGAGCACCTTTTAGCACATTACTATAGGAGGTAATGGTTGTGTTTTTAGAAATAATAGTAGGCATGAGACCTACAGCTTTGTTAGGGTCATTATTCACCAAAGAGGGAGTGGTAGAGGTACCTTTCTTATGGAGCAGCTCAGAATTGGTTAAAGAAGGAGTATCCTCAAGTTGACCTTTGACAGCTTTGTGCGGATGTTAGTGTTTATGCCCTAAAGATGTAATTTGTAAATGGATTTATGAAATAAATAAAAAAGAAAAGTTCAATTCATTCTTGTTTTTTTTTTTTGGGTAAGTAAATAGTATCATAGAAAGAGAGCTAGCCAGCCAATTATAGTTAGGATTGTAGGAAGTCATACGACTTCTAATTTCAAAAAGATCAATGGACATAGCAGCTGGCCAACTCCAAGAATCGCCATGAACAATGGAACTAACCGTTGCGTGGATAGGAAGGCCTGAGTCATAGACAACACGGGGGCTCCATTTCGAAAGAAGAGGACCATCCGGATGCCAATTGTCAAACCATAAGGAGGTGCTAGAACCGTTACCAATGTAGTGCTGAATAAGGGGGCGAACAAGAGGGCGAAGATGAAGGAGTTTTCTCCAATTCCAAGAGCAAGTACATGGAGTTTTAGCCTCCCAAATATTAGAGTCCTTAAGGTGGTAGGCTTTGATCCAAGAAGACCATAGGTTATTTGTGCCATAACTCAAAATCCAAATATGCCTAATCATGAGAGCCAATTCATTCTTGTTGTGTTATTTATTTTATAACTTGTGCATATATTAACATCCTAGATTGCCAGATGTAATCTCGAACTGCGTATATGAGTGTCATATACAGATGGATACAGTAAGCGACGTGCAATCTAAATAGTCCATAGATAACAAATAAAGTTGGGTACTTTATTTTTGGTTAATCTATAGCTGCGGTCCATTCCGTAATGTACGGTGATTCTATCCTGAATCATTCATATGAGATATGGGAATGGAGGCACCTTGTATGATGTCCATGATCTATATGAATCTCTCACCAAGATCTGTAGGACTGAGCCATGATCTATATGGAGGAGTTTTCTCCAATTCCAAGAGCAAGTACATGGAGTTTTAGCCTCCCAAAGATTACAGTCCTTAAGGTGGTAGGCTTTGATCCAAGAAGACCATAGGTTATTTGTGCCATAACTCAAAATCCAAATATGCCTAATCATGAGAGCCAATTCATTCTTGTTGTGTTGTTTATTATATAACTTGTGCATATATTAACATCCTAGATTGCCAGATGTAATCTCAAACTGTGTATATGAGTGTCATATATAGATGGATACAGTAAGCGACGTGCAATCTAAAGAGTCCATAGATAACAAATAAAGTTGGGTACTTTATTTATGGTTAATCTATAGCTGCGGTCCATTCCGTAATGTACGGTGATTCTATCCTGAATCATTAATATGAGATATGGGAATGGAGGCACCTTGTATGATGTGATTATATAGGACTGTGCCATGATCTATATTAATCTCTCACCAAGATTTGTAGGACTGAGCCATGATCTATATGGAGGAGTTTTCTCCAATTCCAAGAGCAAGTACATGGAGTTTTAGCCTCCCAAAGATTAGAGTCCTTAAGGTGGTAGGCTTTGATCCAAGAAGACCATAGGTTATTTGTGCCATATGCCTAATCATGAGATCCAATTCATTCTTGTTCTGTTGTTTATTTTATAACTTGTGCATAAATTAACATCCTAGATTGCCAGATGTAATCTCGAACTGTGTATATGAGTGTCATATACAGATGGATACAGTAAGCGACGTGCAATCTAAAGAGTCCATAGATAACAAATAAAGTTAGGTACTTTATTTATGGTTAATCTATAGCTGCGGTCCATTCCGTAATGTACGGTGATTCAATCCTGAATCATTCATATGAGATATGGGAATGGAGGCACCTTGTATGATGTGATCATATAGGACTAAGCCATGATCTATATGAATCTCTCACCAAGATCCGTTTAATGTTGAGATTCATATATATCAACTAATGATGGCTATATACGGGTGATCTTAATCCTGAGTGTCTTATCAACTCCTTCAGGTTAGATCGTGATCTTTGATATACCATGGGTGGGTCAGATGCGATTCTTGATCAATATACTCTGTATGTTGGGATTGCGGTTTGGCTTGTGACTGGGAAGGTATGTACACAATAGTGGAATCCACTCCTTCTTGTGAGAAGTAGATGGCAGTTTCCTTAAGGGTTGATTCGGGGCTTGGACAATATGAGCGCTCTCCTAATTCCGTGAGGAAATAGGATTTATTGTCCATTAAAGAATCAACGGTACTTAAAGGATATATATAATTAGAGGGGTATAACGGACATTATGACCCAGCTCTAATTATGAACTACTGTGGAGGATCACACCATGTGTAATAGCTATATCGATGGACACCAAGTTGTATCAGTCTGTGTAAAAGCGTCTGCAGTTGAGAGAGTGCAGCTTTGGGTTTTTAATGGAATAACACTGGAGTTAATAATCAAGGAATATTAATTAAAGAGTTTAATTAATGATTCCGAGGATTATTGGAGCTCAAAATACTGTGGGTCCATTAGTTCCCCTTGCTAGCCCGATCGATTTAGGTAACAAGGGTCACGGTTAATTAATTGGATTGTCCAATTAATTGTGTTACGTAAGTGACACGTATTTATTCAGGGATTAATTGAATAATGAGATTATTTAATTAATATATTAATAATTAAATAATTAGATTATTTAATTAATAAATTAATAATTATGAATTATGAATTAATTATTAAATGGAGGTTGCGGGTTCAAATCATGACTAAGACATAAAATAATTAGAATATTTTATTCTTTGAGAAGTCTAGTATATAATGATATATTTATATAACTAGATAAGAGAGAAATAGTCATAGATTTTGTTTTGAATACACACACAATTGAAAAGAGAAAAAGATGTATGTGTGAATCAACATGCACAAGTGAATCAATTACAACAATTAAAAAATAAAAATAATAAAAAAATAAAAACCTGATGGTGAGAGATAATTCTCACGCACAAAAGAGACAAAAAAGTTGTTTTATGCTTTTTGATGAAAAGTTGCATAAGATGCAAAATTGGTTTGTGCATGAAAAATATTTATTGATTAACGCTTATTAAAAGATTGTGCAAGTGTTGCACAGTGAATAAGAAGAAATAGTTTCTTCTACTTTTCTCTACATTCTCCTAAGTTCCTGAGTACGTGACGCGCCCACACGCAGTCACCTATTCCAGGAATAGCTAGGAAGATCAGTGGTACAAACCAGGAGCATATCGTAAAGTGAAGGAGCCTCCAAACGTTGGTAAGGTTCTAAATTTTCTTTTAATATATTGATTACAATTTTCATGTGTTTACATATTGTATGTATTAATTCTGGAAAATTAATTACGATCTCAAGTTCACTGGTTACAGATCGTTTATGATCTGTATAAAAAAAATTTAAAACTTATTTCTGCTGCGTTACTTGTGAACGGGGTTCCAACAGCGGAGGGGTAGGCTTCTTCTTTAGAGGTTGGCTTTTCAACATTACCATTTGTCGAAAAAGGTTGATTAAGCCTAGGAGCACCATGAGTAGGCTTTCCAGTCCTAAAACCTTGATCCGTAGACCCTTCCTTCTTCCCTATCACGTTCTTAGGTAGAGCAACCAGGTATGTGTTAGGATTATGATCAATAGCAAGAGTGTAATGATGTATTTGACAATCTTTTTCATATTAATAAAGTGATTTCTAGTTTAACAAATCTTATAGCTTTTATAGTTTAATTATTATAATTGTCAAAAGTAAATAATCATAAGGTCAAAAGACTATGAGAGATGAAGAATTGTTTGTACATCTGGATATGTATGAGGTAGACACAATTCTTTAGTTAGTCTTGAACAATGTTCACAACTTAAGATAAAGGTTGGGCGCCTTTACCTTGTTAAGGTTGTTGATTCTTTTGCTAGCATTTGAGTGGGATCAAATGTGTTATGTTAAGTCTAAAATCATCAAAGTGTTGTGTCTTTAGGCAAAAGAATCTATTGCACTAGGTGCATTGAATAGGATCACAGTGAAATACTTTATCCAAAACCGTCAATGGATAAAAGTTTTCACTTTAGGACAATCGAAGAGTCTATCTCAATCCTTAGATAAATGATGGACTTATGGTTACAAGTGTTATCATTTGAGCTATCAATAAGTACAATTATATAGCATAGTCTATCCTCGATAATTTGGTGGTATTCATTTGTTAATCAATAGAGGACTTCATTTATAGATATGGACATCGTGGCTCTATTTATTAAATGTGAATAGAATATCATCATATGGATATTTTGAGGTATTGGATATTAAATCTTAACGTTAAGTTTTCAGTAATGCCT
Organism: Dipteronia sinensis; assembly: GCA_033220585.1. NCBI lineage: Eukaryota > Viridiplantae > Streptophyta > Magnoliopsida > Sapindales > Sapindaceae > Dipteronia > Dipteronia sinensis. The sequence continues at coordinate 43,066,231 of CM065637.1, read as the reverse complement.
ATTGAAACATGGCTTCTGGACAAGTCAAAATATCCAAGTTCAAAATGTGGTCATATGAGTAAATATGATAACTAGGAGAGCTATAGGCGGTCTATGAGCTCTTGGCGATTACTGATATTCTTCACAAGGATACACTATCTCCAATAAGATTGCCTAGGGTACGAATGAGAAATATTATCTTATTCTATCTTTATTTAAGAGTTCAATTTTAGCTCTTTAGTAGAATGAGCAAAATTAATAGATTGGACCTAAGTGAATCATGTGTTGATTGTGATTAGGTTATGTCTATTGAAGCTTAAATTAGATAGCCCGTCAAGATCCCCAATCCGCACGAACTTGCATGGATCACTTGATATATCCTACCAGACCAATTTCTGGGTCAGTCTAAAATTGATTTTGGATTTCGGAATCCAAAAGTTTTGGAGAGGTGTGGTCATGTGTGATCAAGACACTCAGTAACTCTTCAAAAAGGCTTGGAATGGGCGGCCAAGGATGAAGGAATCATAGGGTGGCCCTAATGGGGTGCGTTTAGCATTCCATTAATACATTAAGAATATAATTTGCACATTTTAATTAAATGGGCTGCTAGATTATATTAATGTATTAAATTTAAGGCATTTGGACTTGTTTCTTTTATAGTAAGAATAGATCTAGTTCACATGTGGACTTTTTATTGAAATCCAATGGATTTAATAAAATGGAAAAATAAAATATTGCACAAGTATTTACTTGGGCGGTAAGGCTAAATTAATTAGTCTAATATATTGTTTTATTTTATTTTATTAATCAAATGGAAATTAATTAATTAATTGTTTGATTAAAAGTCAAAATCTTTTTCTAACTAGGAGAAGGATTCCTAGTGTCATACTATTGTTGGTAGTATGATAAGTATCAAAGACTATATTTGATAAGTAGATAAATAAAAGTATTTTATTTATCTAGTCAAATTAGGAAGTTTTTGATATAGTCACAATATTATATTCAATAATTTATTATTGGATAATACACCCATGAGTTGGAATATGGTTAAAACTCAAAGTTAATAGGAGACTTGGTGAAAAAGTAATCCTACTTGTGTGAGGATTTAACTACAAGGTAGAAATCCTACTTCAGTGAGGATTAGGCCATCCCTATATATATATATATATATATATATTATGTGTATATTATTAAATTCGGAATTAATAATGGTAGTTCAAAGAAGAAGTTTTTTTATTTAGAAAATTGTTATTCTCTTGCTTTTGAATAATAAAAAAAAAACTTCCAACTCAAGAAAAGGGTGTAGAATTCGGCCAAAGAGAATAAGAATAAGGAGCGTTTTATTTTTGATAGTGCACTAGAAGCTTTTACATCAAAAGGCTTTATGCACAAGATCGAATTAGGGTTCAAGCAAGTTCTTGATTAAAAAGATTAAGAATTCACAAGTGACCAAACATTCTTTATTTTCTCTAGGAGGATTATTGTGACTAACAAAAGAAAAAGGTTTGTTTTTTCCATCATCAGGTTTACAATTCAAAGAAAAGGAAGCCCACACTCCTAGGTGATTCATGTTCATGATTGAATTGGAAGATCTTGCAGAATCAAATCGACACAAAATCAATCGTCACGTGAAAAAGGTATGATACTTTTACTATATGTTATTAATCAACGGTTAAGGTTCTTTCTTTTAAAAGGAAAATTTTTAAAATATACAAACCTAATTTTTCTCTTCCGTTGTGTGTTTTTCCTTACAGTATTAACCTTCAAAAACTCCATTGTTGCCTATGATAGCTGCAGAAGATGAAGTTCGTGGGGTTCTAGGGAGATCTCCTAAAGTATTAGAGAAATTAGTTATATTGAGAGAACAAGGATCACCTCCTCCAAGGATGGGAGCTTTGTTTGATTCGAGCTTGGGAAAGCTAGAAAGATGTACTCCTTTCCTAGACTCAATATTGCACTTAATAGGGACACTAGATTTTAAAATGGAAATAACACCAGCAGTGGGAGCTTTATTAGGGAATGAGAGAGGTTGGTCTTCCATGGAAGAAATGGGAGGAAGAACAATAGAGATTGAAAGGGAAAGAACTTCTGAAATTTCTAAAATGGGTGGATTTTCAGTGGTAGTTTCCTTTGGAAGGACCAAAGAGAAGGAGGAACAAGGCTTGTTAGTGACTAAGCAAGAAAGGGATGTGTGTTTAGGTGAGGAAGCCATGGGTGGAGAAGAATCCACCATGGAAACGGGCTGGGAATAGAAGGGGGCAGCAAGGAATTCTGGAGAGAAGGAAGAGCATCTCTCTCTAAAAATTATTCCTCCAAGTTAAGACATCTTGCTCAACTATCCGGATATTCACAATCCTATTCAAGACTTCTTGTTCAAGTAAGAGCTTCACATTCAAACAAGAGACTTCCACCTTTTGCAGGGCAAATGATCTAAGTGTAGTGATTGGACTATTTTATACATATTTTAGGTCCCCATTTTCCTATCGTTTGTTCTTGTTTCGAGCGTATTTTGTATATAATGTGTTTGTTGAGCTATGTGTAGGTACATATTTCCTACATTTTGGTTTTGAGCTTAAAGAACAGTTTGGGAGGCAAAACGAGCCGAAAAAGAGAATAATTGGAAGATTCAGAGTGCCGCGCCTCACCGTTGACACAGACCACGGCGTGATCTAAGCCTAGCCGTGATCCACGGTTGATCCGTTGCCAAGCCAGAACGCGACACCGAGTCCGTGGCAGAATCTCCTCTGATTTCCAGTAGCTTACAGGACAAGTGCAGAAAAGAAGACATTCGGCGGTTCACTTCGGCGGCCTAGTCGCAGATTGAAACCGCTGTTTTCCTCCCCGAAGTGTCAGGTGTAATTCGGCCTCCGTTCCAACCGCCGATCAATTCCAGTAGGTCCATTTTTAATTCAGCGGTTACATTAGGCGGCACGGCCGCTGTTTGAAACCGCCGATCTACCATCGAGAGGGAAATTCTGGTGAATTTTCAGGGGCAGTTTCGGCGGCCATAATTTGGCCGTCGTTCCAACCGCCGATCAATTCCTGTAGGTCCATTTTCAATTCGGCAGTTACATTAGGCAGCATGGCCACCATTTGAAACCGCCGATCTACCAGCGAGAGGCCAATTCTGGTGAATTTTCAGGGGCAGTTTCATCTTTTCACCACCATTTCCAGCCCTAACCTCCCAACACTATATAAACACCTTTTCCTCTCTTCTCTAGAGAATATACACTGCCCACACTTCATTTCTTCAGCTTCTTCTTCATCAACCAAGAGAGAGAGAGAAGCTTTCAAGCTTCCATGGAGGTTTTCCTCCATGGAAAGCTTCCCACACCATTTCTACCCATCAATCCCCACACTTGAGAGTAGATTGCAAGGGAAATGAGTGGTCTTTGGACCAATTTCGAGCCAAGCATGGATCTAAGGAGATTTGCACATTTGGGAGGGGTTCTCCACTTGGGTTATCTATTTTATCTCATCTCTTGTATATCTTGTTTTCTTAAATGTGTAATCCCCACTTGGGAATATTTGTAAACCTAATTTGTGCTCAATATATGTGATGGTTGTTTTTATACCTAATTTGTGTTTTGATTCATTCTTGTGATTATTGAATATATCTCTTATCTTGAAATGCTTGTGTATAGAGATTGGAAATTAATATGTGTTCATGAATGGGATTAGGAGTAGATTAAGTAAATGTAGGAGTAGTTGTAATCAAATGTCCCATTTGTGTGTATATGTTGATGGAAGGTCAAAATTGCATGTGTATGGATATTTTGAGTGAATTAGAGTTAGGATTGTGCTTTAGGAGGGCCATCCGGGCATAGTCTTGGTTGATTAGCTAGAAAGAATGGATGAAACTAATAATTGCCATATTAGAAGAGTTTTGGTTCATTGTTTTTGTTATACATTGGTCTTTAGTTATTCCTCACACTAGGGGCTCTAGGTGAGTTATGAGTAGAGATACAATAATTGGGAATTCGGCTATTTCTTGCGCTAGGGGCTCTAGGTAAGTTATGGTTAGAGGAACAATTACTCTTTCCACATTCATTAGACTTAACGTTGCCATTTTACATTACCATGTTAGTAATGGAGCTCAATCTAGCATTGGTTTGTAGAATCGGTTGACATATGTTGGTTGCGGTTTTGTGTTTGAGAGGATCTCAACACATTCTTCAATCGTTAGCTCTATGAATGGGTATAAATTGGATTGAGGCAAGAACGAACCCTTAATGTAAATTGGATGAACTTAATGTCTAACAACCCACTTGTGTGCACTTATGTATGGTGGACTTGTAAACCCTTATGTGACCACTTTCATGCATCTTTCCAATCCATCATTTTATTATTTCTCACTTAATCACCATTCTCACCTTTCCACATTCTCTTTGTTTGCATTATTTTCCTTTACATTTTCTACACACACACACACAACATCACTTCACAAACCATTATCACCTCTCCACATTCTATTTACATGCTTTCCCTAAACTCTAAAGCTTGAAACGGTTAACCAACACATCCCTGCGGAACGATACCCTTGCTTACCGCTTTACTAGTATTTTGCTAGTTTAGAGCACATTGCGTAGGAACTTTTAATATAAAAATCTTTTGATCCTCGCATTCTTTCAACGACGGAAAAAGCGAGTTATCATGTAGTGCAAACATACAAACATGATGCAAAACACAAGCAAATAGAGTATATAGATCAAATACACGCCATGAAGAATTAGTATTTCACAAATCAAGTTCTCAATCAAATATATCTAATTCTTATGAACATGTAATAGGCAATCTAGATTAGGCATTCAAGATCATTCACAAGAATATCTAGAAACCTAAACATGTCAATCAAAGCTAGAACAAATGATTTGAAACAAAAAGCACAAACTAGCTTTGAAATCAAGTGATCAAATCAACATTTGAAATCTTCAACGTATTTACTCAAAGAAGAACAAGTTTTGAATAATAGAAATCACAATCAAAATATTCTAGTTCTAGAACATGTGACTAAAACCTAGAAATCAACGATCAAGATCAAAAACACAAAGTATTCTAGATTCAAGTTCATGTTCTACAAAATTAGCTAAAACGATATTCAATCAAAAATCACAAGAGCTAATTTTGAAAAATCACTCCAAAAAGTCCAAAAATAGAATCCAAATCATTCTAAACACATTTTATATTCAAATCAAGAGATTAAACAAATTGATCTGAAGAAATGTGTAGAGAATATGATTTACTTACAAAAATGATGAACACTTGATGAAGGTCAAAGTAAATCAAAACATATGGACTCCGATTTGATTTAAAACCATTGCGACTTGTTCTTCTTTGAAAAACAATCAATTTCGGCTTTTGAATCACCAAAATCAGATTTGAAATGAGTGAGATATAACAAAAATAAAAATAAATAACACTTATGAAATTCTGCACATTTTGAATATATATAGGGAGGGAAATGACATGGAGGAGAGCGGCATCACGGGAGGCTAATACATGACTAGAATGTTTTGTCGTTAGAAAATGTCCATCAAAATTAATTTATAAAACCTAAGCAATGCCTCAAAATGTTTACAAAACAAGTGCAATGGCAAGTAAATATATCGTCCTCAGGTATTAGGGGTAACGATGACTATATTAGGATTAATAATACTAAAATGCATAAAAGTAAAGTGTCATGGTTTGTGTGAAAAGGTTAACAACTAAGATGCAATTAAACTAGGTTATACTAAATGCAACTATGTTAAAAAGAAATACGATAGTGAGAACTAAGGTATTGATGGATCCAACAAGTGAATAATGGGTAAATCCAGAACTTTCATGAATGTACATTAATCTTATGTAATCAACCCAGAGTGTATAGTGTTGATTATTTATCCCTCATAAATGACCAACCTAGAGTATATAGTATTGGCCACTCACTTGAGATTATCCTTCATAAGTGATCAACCTAGAGTTTATAGAATAAATCACTCACTTAGGATTTTCCATGAATGCACATCTATCAAATTAAGGGCCAACCTCTTTATAAAGTCACCAACCTAGAGTGTATAGTATTGGTTACCCATTTGAGATTAGATACAAATTGAGATTGTTAAGTCCAGTCTCACTTGAGGAGTGTACTCATGTTTGACCATTCTATTCAGATGAGCTTAAGAAGCCCAAGTAAGTGTATACCTAGTCAACTACTCAATTAATTCCCTAAATAAATTAGCAAAGAGAGGAGTGTACAATAAAAGATAAACCAATTAAGGAAAGCAATTAAAAAAGTGAATGAAACATAATTGATAGATTTAATAAAGATAGAGTTCATTACAAAGTGATCTAGCAAAAATTGTTATATAGTTTGGCCATCATTCCTTATCCCTTGTCTTATTTTCGAGCGTGTTTTCGTGTCTTATGGGCTTTCTTTTATTATATTTGTAGGCATTTGATATAATCATAGTCGTGGAGAAGAAGTGGAGAACTCAAGTGCAAATCCTAGCCAATTGATTCAAGAAGATAGGAAGAAGTGCGCTGGTGTGTGTGGGTACCTTTACCCATGCATTAACCGCGTAGTCTCGGTTTCAGACCTTTGCTGGTCACACCAGGGAACCTACCGAAAAGCCAAAGATCAAAAATCTTCTCAAATTGTTAAAGTGCCCAGTTCGCTGGTACTGCGCTGGTACATACCAGTACACTTACCAACGAACTGAAGATGAAAGTAGCTGGAGAGGATGTGCACGGGCAACTGCGCGGGTCCTTACCCTCGCACATGCACCCACGCATTGCATACATTCTGATGACCACATCAACATTCAGACATATTTTTGGGAAAACTATATAAGGAATCACTTCTGATTTTCAAAGACACGCCCACACCCAATCCTACATCACATTTTCTCTCTCTATATCTATGAATTACTCTCTCCCTTTACATCAAAACCCACAAATCATTTATTGGTTTTCTACTCAACGAATGGAAGCAAGGAGATCATTTGAAGCTTAAAGATGGAGAATTCTTCCATGGGTTTTCTTCTATCCTTTTCTTCTTGCTTTTTTCTTGTAATAGACATGAGTAGCTAAATCCCCACTAAGGGGTTGATATGATTGATTTGTGAAATATGTGTATTGTAATGAACTCTAATCTTTTAAATTAATCTATCTATTATGTTCCATTCATTGTTTTAATTGATTTCAAAGATAATTTGTTTGGATTGTACCCTCATCTCTTAGCAAATTGTTTGAGAAAGTATTTGAGTAGAGAATTAGGTATACACTCTGTTTGATTCTCTTAAGCTCAATTGAATGGAAGGGTTGAACAAGAGTACCCTCCTCAAGTGAAATCCAGATTTACTAATCTCAATTTCTATCTAATCTTTAATGGGTAATCAATATTATACACTCTAGGTTGGTTGCTTGTGAGAGATTAAGCATTAATTCTATACCCTCTAGAATATGACATAATACTCATAGCCACCCCTAGCTCTAACATTCATCGGTCCGCAGATGTCTGTATGTATGAGTTCTAGTGGCTCTATTGCTCTAAGCCCTTTTCCACTAAAAGGTCTTTTAGTCATCTTACGTTCTAAACAGTATTCACATACAGGTAAGGTGTCAACCTTTAACTCACTTAAAGGTCCACTTTTTACTAGTCTGTCTATCCGGTCAAGGTTAATATGACCAAGACTTAGATGCTAGAGATACGTGTCATTATCTGGAGAAATCTTATGTCGTTTAATTTTTGGTTTTTCAACCTTAAACATTTTGGTGTTAATCAAGTGTAGTATGTATTAACGGTTTTAACACATACAAATTGTTTTCATTAATTCCTAAACAAATATTCAGACCATTCTTTCCAATAATAATAGACTTATTATTAAAAGAAATAGAATATGATTGTTCTAACAATTTAGAAACGGAAATCAAATTTCATGTAAATCCAGAAATATAAAAACATTTTTCAATAATAAAAAAACTATTATTATTACAAAATTGCAATCTTATTGCTCCCACTGCTTTGGCTGACACGATATCCCTCGACCCCACACGCATTGAGAAGGGTCCCTCCCTCCTCTATTTGTGTCCAAGAATCAGTCCACTGCAAAGAAGAACAAACATGGTTGGTTAGTGGCCCCCGAATCAATTATCCAGGGTGAAGAATCATCTTCCACCAAACAAGATTCAAGAACAGGTAAATCATATTTACCTTTCGTCTTCTTCTTCTTGGCTACCTCCTCTAGGTACTGAGGACAGTTCCTCTTCCAGTGCCCAACCTTGTCGCAATGGAAACATTTTCCCTTGCCTTGGTCGGTGGAGGCGTCCTTCTTTTTGTTCTGGGCTTTCTTGGGTTTGGGCTTACCCTTCGCCTTCCCAGCAGAGCTCTTCCTCTTCTTATTATTGGAGGAAGATGGTTCAAAAACATTTGTCTCACTGGTTTTACTTTTGCTGTCCTTAGTCAAGGACTCAAAAGTAGTGAGCTCATTGAGCAATTGAGTGAGAGTGAACTTTAGCTTGTTCATATCATAATTACTCTTAAACTGATCGAAACTCTTCGGAAGTGTCTTCAGTATGATGCTCACCTGACTGGGTTCATCAATGGCCCCGCCATTGATCTCTGCCAATAGGACATCATGTTTAGGACATGTCCCCGAACGGTTGTGCCCTCTTTCATGCGATCGAGTATAGCGGAATGAACAGCTTCGTGTCGCTTTTGCTCGGAGGGCTGCCCAAACATAGGTTGCAATGACTCCATGATTTCGAATACTGAAGTCATTGCTTCGTGCTTTGTGACAAGCACGTCTATCATAGAAGCCAACGGATATGTTCGGGTCTTCTCATCGAATGAGACCCATCGCAGGTATGCCTCACGAACAGTTTGTGTGGCATTGGCAGTAGGAACCGGAGGAAATTCCTCCGTAAGCATAAACTTGAGGTCTTTGGTGACCAATATTGTATTAATATTAAGTTTCCACTTAGTGTAGTTATCATAAGTTAATTTGTCATTTGCGAGAATTTGAAGTAATGCAGAAGACATAATTGCTGAAATAAATAAAACATTCATTCTGTCAATTATTAAAAAACAAGTGCGAGTGCTTTGGAATAAATTTAAACAAGATACATGAACATGTTTAACGAACTAGTAATACCCAAAAACAGTTGATATACCACGACAATCCAACATACCACAAAGACGTTCCGCCTTAGAGTCGGTACAAGTCTTTGCATGCTGGACCGAGACATTCTCAATCAAATGATATTCTAGAATAACTCTAATTCCATATCATTCAACCATCGTTTATTTAGTCAGGTTTTTAATTAACAAAACTTAATCAAAACCTTTGTGAGTGTAACCCACCATTTCAGATCTCAAGAGCTTAACTCTAGAATTGCCGCCTTAGGGTTGGTAAATCCCGAAATACCCTCAGAAATCCTATCCGTTAGGAAGTCAACCTTGGTATTGATCTATGTGGAAACCCTCCTTAGGGAAGACGAAAGCAAAGCCGTCACAAGGTCCCACTCGGATCTCACAGTGTTTAACTAATGGTGGAGACTGTCGGATATATGTCATATATCCCTCTCCCACTCACTATTTAATAAAAGAGGGTTTTCTATTATCCGTTAATGCACCTAGACTCTACTGGATCAAACGGATAACTTGATTTATTTAATAAAAGAGGGTTTTCTATTATCCGTTAATGCACCTAGACTCTACTGGATCAAACGGATAACCTTAATCAAGTTATCTAGCGCATTAACAAATTCATTATTAGAAACAAATTCTAATTAACTAATAAATTATTAATGATTTTTAACTATTAAAAATCTAATCTATTAGTGAATAATCTAAACTTTTGTAAACTATTTACTAAGCTCAGGTTATTATGATAGTGTTTACCAAGTTTTAACAATTAAAACTCTTAACACTTTATTCGGTTCATTTATTATTAGGTTATTAATCCTAATTACAATAAAAATACCCTATTAACCCAACTTATTAAACACTTTAATAAATAGATTAATATTAATGAGAATTACCAAGTTTTCTAACATTAAAAAACTAATCTCATTTTCATAGCCAATAATGTATTTACTGATTTTAATCATATTAAAAAAATACATAAAATATTAGGCTATGATGCATGTATGACATATCAAATATATTTGTGTAGGCACATCTTATCTAAATGACATACGTTTGCTTGACAATGCTTTTATCATCATATAATATAAAGCATACATGAATTGACCAAGTACTGTGGATTATTTAACCTAAAAAAAACTTGGAATCTAAATTTACAAAAATATCCCCAAGGCATTCCTTGGTCTTCTTGTAATTTCTGAGTCTTCCAGTCTCTCCAGGTTACTCCGATTCATCTCATGAATCGTTCTTCGAAATTTTTCCTGGTCTTCAATATAGGTTACAAATGTTTTTTTATACAATACAATAATAGTGTATATATATATATATAATACAACCCATGAACCCTAAATCCACAGTACCATATAATTAACGATCAATCATGTTTTTGTAAATTAACAAATTTAATATACATACAAAAACAACACACAGTCAATTTAAATAGTGCCTACACAATCATACATACCAGAGCATCGAAAATAATTTCTTGTTCAGAAAAAAATTGGCTATGATACCAATTGTTGGAACCCTGTTCACTGGTAACGTGGCAGAAATAGGTTTTAAAATTTTTTATACAGATCATAATATATCTGGAACCAGTGAACTTAGAATCATAATTATTTTTTTGGAACTAATATTTACAATATGTAAACACAGAAAATTGTAATCAATAAATATAATAAAAAAAATTAGAACCTTACCAACGTTTGGAGGCTCATTCACTTTACAATATGCTCCTGGTCTATACCACCGATCTTCCTAGCTATTCCCGGAACTGGTAACTGCGTGTGGGCATGTCACGTACTCAAGAACTTATGAGGATATAGAGAAAAGAAGAAGAAACAATTTCTTCCAAGAGAAAACAAAAAACTAGAACAATTCTAGTTGTAAGAAAATATCTTATATTTTTATTTTTATTTTTTGTTTCAATTCATGTAGTGATGCACCAACTTCTCTTTTTTTTTTCTTTTTTTCCTCCCATTCATATTAATGCGTTTTTCTCTTTGATTCACACACCCAATGTTTGTATCCTATACAAACACTAATATATTTGCTTTGTGTGCTTTTCTTATCTATTGATTCAAGCACAACAATCTGTATCCCATACAAATTGAAAGTCTGATGATGGGAGTGTGTGTGCTGTTTTTTTTTGGGTAAGTAAATAGTATCATAGAAAGAGAGAAAGAATGTGCAAAGTACAAGGGGCATACCCCAAGAAGCAAAGCAAGAGCTAAACAAAGGCTTAAAACAGCTCTAACAAACGAGCAAGACAAGACAAGAGCAAGACAGCAAATCAACTAGAGTTGACATTCCAATTCAAGGCAATGATAGGGTGGTTGATGGAGCGAGCAACAACCGAACTAGTCTTTTGAGTGCCTTCGAAAATGCGACAGTTTCGCTTTCTCCAAATATGATAAACCGCAACCCCAAGACAAAGCTTGTTAGCAACAATAGCAGGAGAGTTCCATCTCCAATGAGTGGAAGCCCAGTCAATGAAAGCATTCCAACAAAGGCCATTCCAAGGAGACCCACAAATATTCATAAGCTGAGTCCAAATGGCTCTACAATCCTAACTCCAATGTGAATGATAGAGCTCGCTGGCTTCCTTTCTCAAATGGTACTTATTCTGCCTCCTCTGCTTTGGCTTCTCGTAGAACCCCTCATCCGTTTGTTCCTTGGTTTAAGCTTGTTTGGTTCCCCCAAAATATTCCTAGAATGAGTTTTATCCTATGGATGGCAATTAGAGGCAGGCTCTCTACTCGGGATCGCATCCATAAATATGACCATATGGTGGTTACTACTTGTGTTCTTTGCAACACCCACTCGGAGTCTCATGCCCACCTTTTTTTTGAGTGTTTATTCAGTAGAGCCATTTGGACTCAGCTTATGAATATTTGTGGGTCTCCTTGGAATGGCCTTTGTTGGAATGCTTTCATTGACTAGGCTTCCACTCATTGTTGAGGGAACTCTCCTGCTATTGTTGCTAACAAGCTTTGTCTTGGGGTTGCAGTTTATCATATTTGGAGAGAGCGAAACTGTCGCATTTTCAAAGGCACTCAAAAGACTAGTTTGATTGTTGCTCGCTCCATTATTGACACCATTCGCTGCCGGCTATCCTCTTTCAATTTAAAGAACCACCCTATCATTGCCTTGAATTGGAATGTCAACTCTAGTTGATTTGCTGTCTTGCTCTTGTCTTGTCTTGCTCGTTTGTTAGAGCTGTTTTGAGCCTTTGTTTAGATCTTGCTTTGCTTCCTGGGGTATGCCCCTTGTATTTTGTACATTCTTTCTCTCTTTCTATGATACTATTTACTTACCCAAAAAAAAAAATTGTTTTGCTAACCATTCTTTTACTGATGGCAATACACCTACATCGTTTTCGATGAGTAGTATATCATAAACGTAAAGAACTAGGAAAATCAACTTGTCGCCTTTAATCCTTTTGCATACACAGGGTTCGTTAAGATTTTGAATAAATCCAAAACTTTTCACAGCTTGATCGAACCTTATGTTCTAGGATCTGGATGCTTCCTTCAGTCCATATATGCATCTTTGCAACTTGTATACCCTTTCCTCTTGGCTTTTTCAATGAATCCTTCTGGTTGCATCATATAGATGCTTTCGTCAAGACTCCTATTAAGGAAAGCTGTCTTGATATCCATTTGCTAAATCTCTAGGTCTAGAGATGTTGCAATGGATAAGAGTATCCTAATAGATTGAAGCATGGCCATAGGAGAGAAGGTTTCCTCGTAATCGATACCTTCACTCTGTGTGTAACATTTAGCTACTAATCTAGCTTTAAAGGTTTCCACATTTCCATCCATACCTATTTTCCTCTTATACACCCACTTGCACCCAATGGGTTTTATCCCTTTAGGAAAGTCTACAAGAGACCAGACTTTGTTTGTGAACATAGATTCAATTTCAGATTGCATTGCCTTTTTCCAATGGCGACAATCAACATCCTCCGTAGCTTCCTTGTACGTGTAGGGATCATCATCGTCGGGGAGATTCTCCACTGATTCTCCTAGACCGATGTATCTTTCGGGTTGTCTACTAACCCTCCCATTATGATGAGGAATGGTAGGTTGTTGATCTTGTGATTGTGCGAAACTTACAATTGAGCTAGGTTGTGAAACTTCTTGTGGAATTATATCTCCTGAAAGATCATTCAGGACAATTCTACTTTTAGGCACAAAATTATTCATATAGCTCTTTTCCAGAAATTTAGCATTTGTCGAAACAAATACTTTAAGATCTAAAGGACTCTAGAAATAATATCCTTTAGTTCCTTTTGGATACCCCACAAATATGCATGTTTCTGAATGGGACTCCATCTTTTCTGTCTTTCCTTTTAACTCATGCACAGGTTATCCAAATATCCTTAAGTGTTGTAAACTAGGCTTTCGCCCAGTCCACAACTCATGCGCTGTTTGAGGAACCAACTTGGATGGTACATCGTTTAGAATGTACATAGCAGTTTGTAAAGCATATCCCAAAAAAGAAATAGGAAGTGTTGAATAACTCAACATAGACCTAACCATGTCCAAAAGAGTCATATTTCTCCTTTCTACCACCCAATTCTATTAAGGTGTACCTAGCGCAGAAAACTGAGAAATTATCCCATTATCAATAAGATATTGCTAAAACTCACCAGATAGATATTCTCCACCACGATCAGATCTCAAGATTTTTATGTGTTTCTGAAGCTGATTTTCTACTTCAACTGTAAATGCTTTGAACATGTCAAAGGCATCTGACTTATATCTCATGAGATACACATAGTCGAATCTCGAGTAATCATCCATGAAAGTGATGAAGAACTCATATCCACCTCTAGCTTGAATGTTCATAGGTCCACACACATCAGTGTATATTAATCCTAAACATTCAGTGGCTCTTTTGCCATTGGTCGTCAACGACCTTTTGGTCATCTTACCTTCTAGACAAGATTCACAAGTTGGTAGATCATCAACCTTTAAGTCACTTAAAGGTCCATCACTAACAAATCTTTTAATCCTATCAAGGTTAATATGACCTAGGCGCAAATGCCATAGGTAAGTTTCATCTTTTGGTAATTTTATTCTTTTATGATTAGGTTCAGTTGATTCTGTGTCTAACAAGTGAGAGATATTTCTATATAAATAAAATAAACCGTTTTCCAATGTACCTTTGCAAACAAATTTGTCATTCTTACTAATAATAAAACTTTTATTAAAAGTAACCGAATATCCAAATTTATTTAAACAATAAACTGAAATTAAATTCCTCTTGAATTGAGGTACATAATAAACGTCTATCAAATCTTAATGCCTACTAGAACTAAATTAACTCTAATATCTCCTACTGCACAGGCAAACACCAACGCTCCATTGCCTAAACGCAATTTGAATTCATTATCATTCAGCCTTTTCCTTTCCTGAAACCTCTGCAAAGAATAACAAACATGATAAGTGGCTCCAGAATATATGATCCAGGAATATATAGAATCTGCTAGAAAACATGATTCAAGATAATTAATATCTCCTTCTTCCTTCTTTTTCTTAGACTTTGGGCAATTTCTTTTCCAATGTTCCTTTTCACCACAAGGAAACACTTCTCTTTGAACATGGTTACTTTCTTGGTCTCCTTCTTGGTAGGGCCAAGTTACTTTTTCTTCTGTTGTTTCTAGACCTTCTTACGAGTCTTAACAGTAGCAACTTTACCAACCATATGTATCTCTTGACCCTTGCCTTTCAAAAGGATCTTCTCAGTGCTTTGAACATCTTGCATCAGGCCCTGTAAGGTGTATTCCTTATTGTTCAAGGTGTAGTCCAATTTGAACTGATCAAAGGAATCTAATAGTGAGTTGACAATCATGTCAATTTTTGTTTCACCATCTATCTCAACACCATTGAGTTCGGTAATATTGAGATGTGCTATGACTTTCATCATGAGATCTTTCACAACCTGTCCAGGTTTCATCCTAAGATTCATAAAAGCAGTCACTGCCTCTCTCTTAGTCGTCCTGAACCTCATAGCAAACATCTCCTCTATAGACATCTTTATATCAGCATCAGTACTCATTCATCCATGTTGTTGTTGCAACACGTCGGAGATGGCCATAATGTAACATTTGGCCATCTCATATGAGGTCTCCCACTGCTTATACTCATCTTTCTGAACCTCATTAGATTCATTAGTAGGAGCAGGTGGTTTAGGGGTAGACAAAACAGACTTATGCTTTTCATATTGCAACAACAGCCCAATTTTCCTTTTCCATGTGACATAATTATCCCAAGTTAAAGTATTATCTTTCAGGATGTTGATTAGGGAGGGATAATGATTTCTGAATATAACAAAAATTGTATACGTAAAAAATCATGATAAAGCACTTTCGAATATTTGTCTTGAATTAAATAAAATAATGCAATCGTAAAATTCAACGGTGATCCAACATCCATAAATGCCATGCCTCATTTGGGAGTTCACATCATTTACTAGTTGGAGACCAGCGTTTTCAATTTACCCTTGTGATTTATATTGACAAGAACTCTTGGCAGGATATCAATAAAACCACATTGAGTGTGTTACCAAGTTTTCAACCTTCAACATATTCCTTCACGAAAATCCCTCATTTGAGAGTAGATATCGCTTGAGTCAGTTGTCTAGTCTATCCTTGTAAGGAAGTATCTTGCTAAATTGCATTCCTGGATACCCCTTGGGGGGTTAGCACACGAAACATAAAGCTCAACTAATCTTAGAGGCCATAGGTGTTCAAAACACCTTCTCCCACTCAATTGTTTAAGGCCTGTGATTGAATTCCATAGAATGATTTACCAAGTTATCTAGATGCCAATTAGATACCTAAATCATTCAATGCATGTTCATACCAAAAGAGATATATGGGCTCCCTTTCTTTGAATTGTGTAAGAACCTCACTTTTATGATTGGCTTATTTCATGAAAAATCACATTGTGGATGTTTATGTAACGGGTAGCATAGGTTCTCCAAGTGTGGTTTTCTCGAATGCTTCCGGTCATCCCAAAGAGCTTCAAGAGAGGTAGATCACTTGTTCTTAATTCTTGAAGAGATTTAGTTGCACACACTCACATCTTATGCATTTGTATTGACATGCATTGATTGTTGCACACTCACACACTTACCTGCATTTGAATTGTTATGCATTTGTCTCATGATCGCTACTGTGTGCATTCTTTCACAATCCACACTTGCACATTTTGCACATTACTTAGTGTGTTGAGTTTGCCTGGAAAAGAGAATTTCTTCTCTTAGCGCAGCCTAGACCGCTTGGCAAGCTATGCTTGCACCACGGCATACAGAGCGATATACCTCAGTTGGGTCATGCTTCTTGTACCGCGTCCTGTGCACTTGAACTGTACGGTGGTCCAAGTCGCAGTGTAGTCCAGTAGGCCTCTATTGCCTATACCGCGGCCTTTGCACCTGCATACATAGCGGCTTGCACCGCGGTGATGTCCAGTAGATTCACTGAGGTGTGTACAGTGGTCTGGACACCTGCCCGAGCCATGGTACGTAGAGCGGTATTGACTGGATTTTGATTCCCAAGCCTAAAACGACGCAGTTTCGTCTAGGGCTTGTGTATATATGTTCTCTTCTTCCCCAACTCATTTTTAGAGCTTCAAGAATCAATTTTTAGTGAGAGGAAGTATCCTTTAGAGAGAGAAGCTCCAAGACTTGTTCTTTACCTCTCCAAAACCCAAACCCATCATCCATTCATGAATCAAGCATCATCTAGTCTCATTTAGGATGTGCTCTTGCATGTGTCTTCATCAACATACATGTCTTGGTAAGTAGAACACAATCTTCACTCATTCTAGTGTTCTTGCTTAACAAGAAATCTCTTTCATAACTTGTTTGCATCTAGATTTAGATATTAATTACAAGTTGAGATATTTGTTGATGTTTGGGTTGTTGTATTGTGATAGCTAATATTTAGGACACAATTGCCCTCTAGCTAATTAGGACTCATTGATTGCATTTGTTAATTGCATTTATTGTCCTTGCCATTTTATGTGACAACATGTGTTGATATGGCTTTGTTTGATGACTAGATTTTAGACTTGCATATCTATATCTAGTTAGGTCTTTATGAGCATTCATATAGACATTGATATCTAGGATTTGTACTTAGTGTCATCTTTAATTCCTAGATAAGCATTTAGTGTTGCCTAGCATTATTTGCATTTTGAATATTCATATATTCACTCAGGTTGTTGATCTCTTCTTTGAGAATTAAGGCTTGTGACTACAAGGTGTAGTGCACAGGCAAGTGAAGTCTTGCAACCAAGGTGTGGTTGGCAAGCAAAGTGATCAAGGATTCACTATAAAGGCCCGTTGGGTAGTAGTGGTGGGTTACTGACCGAGAATGGTGTGACTAGAGGTCAACCTAGGTTGTAAACATCATTACAATAGTGGATTTGAGGATTGTGTGTGGCTAGAAGGATAGTCCGTGGTTTTTCCCTTGTTGAAGGGTTTCCACGTAAAAATGAAGTGTCATTTATATTTCTGCACTTTACACTTGATTTTGTATGTTTGTTTATGAGGTGAATTTTTAATATTGACTAATCAAGAAAAGTTGGTAATTAACTTGATTAAAACCTATTCACCCCCCTCTAGGTTATTAGACACACGCTTGTGTTGTATTTCAATTGGTATCAGAGCGGGTTCCTAGATATATTTAGGTGATCCTTGCTCTTGATTGTGTGTGTTTTGCATATGTGTGCATTTTGTTTGTTGCATTCATTTGCATTCATATTACCCAATCACTATGAGCGACTTTGGGATGAGTAAAGAGGGAGCATCGAGTGTTAGACCGCCATTACTTAAGAGGGGCAATTATGCCTCATGGAAAGGCAAGATGGAATCCTATATTTTCCAAATAGATGACCGAGCTTGGATGGCTATAGAGGATGGCTACACTCCTCTGGAAACGACTCTTGAAGATGAAACTGTGGTTTCCAAACCAAAGTCAGAATGGACAACTGAAGAGTTTGAAGCATCCAAGTGGAACAACAAGGCAATACATGCCTTATATTGTGCAATGGATGAGAGTCAATACAAACTCATCCAAATCACCAAAAATGCACATGAGGGAATAGAGGTGGTTAAAGATTCCAAGCTCCAAGTCCTCCAAATGCAATTTGAGACGTTAAGCATGGAAGAGGATGAGTGCTTCAATGATTTTCAAGTAAAGTTGATGGACATTGTGAATCAAAGCCATCAATTAAGTGACCCGTACTCAGATAGGAGGATCAAGCAAAATATAATGAGGTCACTTCATGCTAGATTCGAATCCAAGGTGACGGCTCTTGAAGAAAATAGCAATTATAAAAACACGAAGCCGAGTGAAGTAATTGGAAGGCTCCTAGCCTATGAATCTAGATAGGCTCCTACCTCCACACCTCCTAATAAGCAAAAGGGATTACCTTTGAAGACCTCCAAGATTGAGAAGGAGGATGATGGCTCGGATGAAGACATGGCTCTAATGGTGAAGAGATTCAAGAAGTTTATAAAGTTTCACAGGAATGACTTGAAGAAGAAGACCCACTTCAAGGAAATTAAGCAGAGTCATGAGAAGCCTTCAAGAAAGGGGATTCAATGCTTTGAATGTGAAGGATTCGGGCATATCTCCAAGGATTGTAGTAACTTGAAGGACAAGAGAAAAGGAAAGGCGATGGCTAATCGGACTATTTTATACCTATTTGAGGTCCCCCATTTTCGATCATTTGTCTCATTTTCGAGCGTATTTTTGTATATAATGTGTTTGTTGAGCCATGTGTAGGTACATATTCCCTACAATATGGTTTTGAGCTTAAAGAACAGTTTGGGAGTCAAAAAGAGCCGAAAAGAGAATAATTGGAAGATTCAGAGTGCAGTATCTCACCGTTGACACAGACCGCGGCGCGATCTAAGCCTAGCCGTGTTCCACGGTTGATCCGTTGCCAAGCCAGAACGTGACACCGAGCCCGTGGCAGAACCCCCTCTGACTTCCAGCAGCTTACGGAACGAGTGTAGAAAAGAAGACATTCGGCGGTCCGTTCCGCAGTCACCATGACCGCCGTTTCGACCGCTGTTTCATGGCAGTAGGTTCCAGAAGTTCGGTGCCCAGTTCGGCGGTCACACCATGACCGCCGTTTCAACCACTGTTTCAGTCCAGAAGAACACTAGTAATTCGACTGTCAGAAAGGCGGTCACCCCACGGCCGATCGACCAGCGAGAGGCCAATTCTGGTGAATTTTCAGGGGCAGTTTCAGTCCTTTCACCATCATTTCCAGCCCTAACCTCCCAACACTATAAATTCACCTCTTCTCCTCTTCTCTTCAGAATATACACAGCCCAAACCTTCATTTCTTCATCATCTTCTTCATCAATTAAGAGAGAGAGAAGCACTCAAGCTTCCATGGAAATCTCCATGGAAAGCTTACCACCACCATTTCTACCCATCACCCACCACATTTGAGAGTAGATTACATAGAGATAGGAGTGGTCTATGACCAATTTCGTGCTAAGCAACGGATGGAGCTCTTGGAGGGGTTTCTTCAAGGGTTGTATTCCTTTTAACTCAATCTCTTGTATATCTTGTTTTCCATTTGTGTAATCCTCTACTTGGGACTATTTGTGAACCTAATTTCTGATCAATATAATGTGTGGTTGTTTTTATATCTAACTTGTGTTTTGATTCATTCTTGTTATCATTGATCATCTCTTTTATCTTGAAATGCTTGTGTATGGAGATTGGAAATTAATATGTGTTAATGAATGGGATTAGGAGTAGATTAATGTAATTGTAGGAGTAGTTGTAATCAAATGCCCCATTTGTGTGTGTATGTTGATGGAAGGTCAAATTGCATTTGTATGGATGGGTTTGAGTGAATTAGAGTTAGGATCCGGGCATAGTCTTGGCTAATTAGCTAGGAAGAATGAATGAATTTGTTAATTGCCATATTTAAAGAGGTTTGGTTCATTGTTTTTGTTATACATTGGTATTTAGTTATTCCTCACGCTAGGGGCTCTAGGTGAGTTATGATTACAGATACAATAATTGGGAATTCATCTATTTCTTGCGCTAGGGGCTCTAGGCTAGTTATGGTTGGAGGAACAATTACTCTTTCTACATTCATTAGACCTAACGTTGTCATTTTACATTACCATGTGAGTATTGGGACTCAATCTAGCATTGGTTTGTAGAATTGGTTCACATATGTTGGTTGCGGTTTCGTGTTTGAGAGGCTCTCGACACACTCTTTAACCATTAGCTCTATGAATGGGTATAAATTGGATTGAGGTAAGAACGAACCCGTAACTTAAATTGGATGAACTTAATGTCTAACAACCCACTTGTGTGCACTTATGTTGTTAGGATTATGCCCAATGGCAAGAGTGTAATATTGTAATTGACAATCTTCTCATATTAATAAAGTGAATTCTGATTCTTACAATTACTTATAGCATTTATTATTATAATTGTCAAGGTAAATAATCATAAGGTCAAAAGACTATGAGACATGAAGAATTGTTCATACATCCGGATATGTATGAGGTAGACACAATTCTTTAGTTAGTCTTGAATAACGTTCACAACTTAAGTTAAAGGTTGGGCACCTCTATCTTGTTAAAGTTGTAGAATTCTTTTACTAGCATTTGAGTGGGATCAAATGAATATGATGAGTCTAAAATCATCGAAAGGTTTTCGAGTAAAAGAATCTAGTGCACTAGGTGCATTAAACTAGATCACAATGAAATACTTTATCTAAAACCGTCACTAGATATAAGTCTTTTCATTAAAGAGGACAATCTGAGAGTCTATCTTAATCCTGAGATAAATGATGGACTTATGGTTGCAAGTGTTATCATTAGAGCTATCAATGAGTACGATTATATAGCATATTCTATCCTCGATAGTTTGGTGGTATACATTTGTTAATCGATAGAGGACTTCATTTATAGATATGGACATCGTGGCTCCATTTATTAAATGAGAGTATAATATCATCATATGGATGTTTTGAGGTATTGGATATTAAATCTCAACGTTGAGTTTTCAATAATGATTATTGAAAACATGGCTTCTGGACAAGTCAAAGTATCCAAGTTCGAAATGTGGTCATATGAGGAAATATGGTAACTTGGAGAGCTATAGGCGGTCTATGAGCTCTTGGCGATTACTGATATTATTCACGAGGATACACCATCTCCTATAAGATTGTCTACGGTATGAATGAGAAACATCTCCTTATTCTATCTTTATTTAAGAGTTCAATTTTAGCTCTTTAGTGGAATGAGTTAAAATTAATAGATTGGACCTAAGTGAATCATTTGTTGATTGTGATTAGGTTGTGTCTATTGAAGCTTAAATTTAGATAGCCCGCCAAGATCCCCAATCCACACGTATTTGCATGGATCACTTGATATATTCTACTGGGCCGATTTAAGGGTCCCTCTAGAATTGTTTTTAATATATCAAGAATATAATATGTCTATTATTTAATTAATAGGCTGCACTATTATATTAATATATTAAAAGGAGACATGTGGGCTTGTTTCTTTTAGTAAGAATGGGTCTGGTTCACATGTGGACTTTTATTTAAAGTCCAATGGATTAAATGAAATAAGAAAATAATATATGGCCCATTTATATAAGTGAGGCGGCAAGGTGTATATATAAACCTAATATACTATTTTGTTTCATTGTTTTAATTAAATAAGAATTAGTTATTTTATTAATTAATTGTTTAATTAAGAAACAAATCTTTTTCTGATCAGGAAATATATTTCCTAAAGTTATACTATTGGTAGTAGTATATTAAAAGTAAAAGACTTGTTTGATAAGAAAATAAATAATTAATTTTATTTATTTAATTAAATAAGAAGTCTTTTTATTTAGTCAATAAAAGAATAAAAATATCTATGAGTTGGATTAGGTTTTGAAGTCTAAAGGTTGATGGAAATTAGGGTGCAACACAAACTCTTTTTGGTATGTGATTTGCGGCAACCCTAGTCCATTTAGAGGAAGATTTTGGCAATCCTAAATAGAAGAGGAAGCAAAATTTCGGCCACCTATATAATACCACATATAGAATTCGGCCACCATAGTTGATTGAATGATTCAATTTTTCTTCTTCTCCTCAATTCAT
Source organism: Dipteronia sinensis (assembly GCA_033220585.1). Lineage (NCBI taxonomy): Eukaryota > Viridiplantae > Streptophyta > Magnoliopsida > Sapindales > Sapindaceae > Dipteronia > Dipteronia sinensis. Next base: position 43,043,974 of record CM065637.1, on the reverse strand, counting down.
AGAAAAGGATAATTTTTATTCTACTAAACATAAAAGAGAGAAGAGATTATTCTTTGATAGTACACCGATTGCTTGTTCATCAATAAGCTTGTGTGTACAACATCGAATTAGGTTCACGCGAGTTTCGATCATTAGATTGAGAACTCAAAAGTGACTGGAATAATCTTTGTCTTCTTTTGATTGTTTTGTGACTAACAAAAGAAAAAGAAAACTTTGTTCATCCATTCTCAGGTGTGCAATTCAAAGAAAAAGGGAGACCACGCTCCTAGGTGATTCACGTACGTATTCGGATTGGAAGATCTCGCGGTATTGTTCACGATCACTGTTCACGCTGGTACTGTTCAAGCGGGTACTGTTCACGGGCATCGGAACAGATTTTACCGATTACCAATCGACTTAAGTCAATCGGATCACGCGTCAAGAGGTATTTAACTCTAACCGTATATATTTGAGTTTAATTAATTAAAAGGTTAAGGTTCAACTTTGAGAAAAATTTTAAAACCATACGAAATCTATTTTTCGTTTCTTCCCCTGCGTTTTATATCAATTTTTCCCTACAATTGGTATCAAAGCCTGGTTGTACCCTTTAATTAATTAACGTATATATACGTGAATCTTTTTTTTATTGTGATTATACATGTTTTAGAAAGAGATAGCACTCTAGGTATTCGCATATATAATTACATGTTGAATGTATGGATTTATATATGTTTTATAAAGTGAATTGTTATTGCTCGATTTTGGTCCTAGAATTTCAATGTAATTTTTGTTTCGGATTTGTAACAAGAAGGGTGGTCTATTATCGCCATAATTCCTTCTTGGTAGTTGCTAGGGTTTTATTTTTTTTGTATGTAAAATAAGTGCGGTATTTTTTTTAATCAGGTGCAGTATTTTTTTTGTAAATCTTACTGCAGTAAAAAAAAAAAGTTGCTGCAGTAATTTATTCGTAATATGATGTAATGTATTCGGGTATTAAAAATTCGAAGACACGAAGAAAAACGAAGCAACCGGAACCGAGAACGAGCACCGTGCGCACCCTAGGAGTGGATTGGGCTGCGCATGGCAAGCCCAATCCTTGGTGGGCTGCGCACGGCAGCCTTGTGTGGCCTTATAGGCTGCGCAAGGCAGCCCCTTTGTGGGGTTGTGGGCTGTGCACGTCCATGGGAGGAGGCCGAGGGATGAGCGTATGCTTGATGGCCACCTGAAGAACTTGTATTCCTAACAATTGTAATTTTACTTGCTTTTCTAGGATGGGCCAAAATTGTTGCTATTTAATTTTTGCTTAAATATTACAATATTTGTTGTTGTATGATAACATGACATTTTAGAATAGGAGTGCCACTCATATATCTCTTTTGGTATGAACATGCATTGAATGATTTAGGTATCTAATTGGCATCTAGATAACTTGGTAAAAATCATTCTTTGGGATTTAATCACACGCCTTAAATAATTGAGTGGGAGAAGGTGTGCAAGAACGCCTATGGCCTCCAAGATTAGTTGAGTTTTATTATTTTTGGTAATCCCCCCAAGGGGCGTCCATAAATGGAATTTAACAATATACTTCCTTACAAGGATAGACTAGACAATTGACTTAAACGAAATCTACTCCCCAAGGAGGGATTTTCGTGAGAGAAAATTGAGGGTCGATATCTTGGTAACACACTCAATGTAATTTTATTAATATCCTCCCAAGAGTTCTTGTTAATAAAAATTACAAGGCTAAAATTGAAAACGCTGGTTGTTATGTTAACAATTAGGTGGGACCTAGTTTGCCTAGTAAATAGTGCGAACTCCCAAAGGAGGCGTAATATTTATGGGTGTTGGATCACTGTTGAATTTTTATGATTGAATTATTTATTTTAATTCAAGATAAATTTTTAAAAGTGCTATTATCATGATTATTTACTTATATATGTTTTTGTTTTAATCAGAAATCATGACCCCATCACTTATGAACATCCTGAAAGATAACACATTAACTGGAGATAACTACGTAACATGGAAAAGGAAAATTGGGTTGTTGCTGCAAAGTGAAAAACATAAGTTTGTTCTAACCACTCCTAAACCACCCCTTCCTAATAATGAATCTATTGTGATGCAAAGAGATGAGTATGAGAAGTGGAAGACTTCTGATGATATGGCAAAATGTTACATTATGGCCACTATCTCCGACGTGTTGCAACAGCAACATGAAGGAATGGAGTCCGCTGCTGATATAATGATGTCTCTCGAGGAAATGTTTGCTGTGAGGTCTAGGACGACTAAGAGAGAGGCAGTGACTGCTTTTATGAATCTTAGGATGAAACCTGGACAATCTGTGAAAGATCACATGATGAAAGTCATAGCACATCTCAATATTGCTGAACTAAATGGTGCTGAGATTGATGGTGAGACCAAAATTGATATGGTAGTTAACTCACTGTCAGATTCCTTTGATCAGTTCAAGTTGGACTACACCTTGAACAAAAAGGAATACACCTTGCAGGGCCTAATGCAAGATGTTCAAAGCGCTGAAAAGATCCTTGTGAAAAACAAAGGTCAAGAGATTCATTTGGTTGGTAAAGTTGCTACTGTTAAGACCCGTAAGAAGGTCAAGAAACAACAGAAGAAAAAGCAACTTGGGCCTACCAAGAAGGAAACCAAGAAAGTAACCAAGATCAAAGGAAATGCTTTCTTTGTGGTGAAAAGGGACATTGGAAAAGAGATTGCCCAAAGTCCCAGAAAAAGAAGGAAGAAGGTAATGTTAATTATCTAGAAACATGTTTTCTAGCAGATTCTACTAATTCTTGGATCATAGACTCTGGAGCCACTAATCATGTTTGTTATTCCTTGCAGGGGTTTCAAGAAAAGAGAAGGTTGAATGAAGATGAAGTCAATTTGCGCTTGGGCAACGGAACGTTAGTGTCTGCAAGTGCAGTAGGGAGATATTAGAGTTATTTTAGATTCTAGTAGGCATTTAGATTTAATAGACGTTTATTATGTACCTCATTTCAAGAGGAATTTAATTTTAGTTTCTTGTTTAAATAAGTTTGGATATTCGGTTACTTTTAATAAAACTTTTATTATTAGTAAGAATGACAAAGTTGTTTGCAAAGGTACATTGGAAAACGGTTTATTCTTTTTGCATAGAAATATCTCTCACTCGTTAGACATAGAAATAACGGAACCTAATCATAAAAGAGTAAAATTATCAAAAGATGAAACCTATCTTTGGCATTTACGCCTAGGTCACATTAACCTTAATAGGATTAAAAGATTGGTATGTGACGGACCTTTAAGTGACTTAAAGTTGATGATCTACCAACTTGTGAATCTTGTTTGGAAGGTAAAATGACCAAAAGGCCGTTCAATACCAAAGGTGCAAGAGCCACTGGATGTTTAGGACTAGTACACACTGATGTATGTGGTCCTATGAGCATTCAAGCTAGAGGTGGATATGAGTACTTCACCACCTTCACAGATGATTACTCAAGATTTGGTTATGTGTATCTCATGAGACATAAGTCGGATGCATTTGATATGTTCAAAGCATTCAAAGCTGAAGTAGAAAATCAGCTTGAGAAACATATAAAAATCTTGAGATCTGATCGTGGTGGAGAATATCTATCTGGAGAGTTTCAGCAATATCTTATTGATAATGGGATAGTTTCTCAGCTTTCTGCACCAGGTACACCTCAACAAAATGGGGTAGCAGAAAGGAGAAATAGGACTCTTTTAGAGATGGTTAGATCAATGTTGAGTTATTCAACACTTCCTATTTCTTTTTAGGGATATGCTCAACAAACAGCAATATATATTCTAAACGATGTACCATCTAAATCTGTCCCTAAAACCCCACATGAATTGTGGACTGGGCGAAAGCCTAGTTTACAACACATGAGGATATTTGGTTGTCCTGCACATGTGTTGAAAGGAAAGACAGAAAAGATGGAGTCCCGTTCGGAAACATGTATATTTGTGAGGTATCCAAAAGGAACTAAAGGATATTATTTCTATAGTCCTTCTGATCTAAAAGTATTTGTTTCAACAAATGCTTCATTTCTAGAAAAGGACTATATGAATAATTTTGTGCCCAAAAGTAGAATTGTCCTGAATGAGATGTCAGGAGATACAATTCCACAAGAGGTTTCACAACCCAGCCCAATTGTAAGTTCCACTCCAACACAAGATCAACAACCTACCATTCCTTATCGTAGTGGGAGGGTTAGAACACAACCCGAAAGATACATCGGTCTAGGAGAATCTGTTGAGAATCTCCCGGACGACGATGATCCCTACACGTACAAGGAAGCTATGGAGGATTTTGATTGTCGTCATTGGAAAAAGGCAATGCAATCCGAGATTGAATCGATGTTCAATAACAAAGTCTGGTCCCTTGTAGACTTGCTTAAAGGGATAAAACCCATTGGGTGCAAGTGGGTATACAAGAGGAAAAGAGGTATGGATGGTAAGGTGGAAACCTTTAAAGCTAGACTAGTAGCTAAAGGTTATACACAGAAAGAAGGTATCGATTACGAGGAAACCTTCTCACCTGTGGCCATGCTTAAATCCATTAGGATACTCTTATCCATTGCAGCATCTCTAGACCTAGAGATTTCTCAAATGGACGTCAAGACAGCTTTCCTTAATGGAAGTCTTGACGAGAGCATCTACATAATGCAACCAGAGGGATTCATTGAAAAAGGCCAAGAAGAAAGAGTATACAAGTTGCAAAATTCCATATATGGACTAAAGCAAGCATCCAGATCCTGGAACATAAGGTTCGATCAAGCTGTAAAGGGTTTTGGATTTATTCAAAACCCTGACGAACCTTGTGTATACAAGAGGATCAAAGGCGACAAGTTGGTTTTCCTCATTCTTTATGTTGATGATATACTACTCATTGGAAACGATGTAGGTGTATTGACATCAGTGAAAGAATGGTTAGCAAAACTGATTTGATATGAAGGACTTAGGAGAAGCAAGTTATATTCTTGGTATCCAAGTAATAAGGGATAGAAAGAATAGAACGATTGCATTATCCCAAGCTTCATACATTGATAAATTCTTGTCTAGATTCACCATGCAAGATTCCAAGAAAGGTATGTTACCTTTTAGACATGGAATCAAACTTTCTAAGGGTCAAGCACCTAAGAATGTGCATGAAGAGCAATTCATGAGTAGAGTTCCATATGCCTCGGTAGTTGGAAGTCTCATGTATGCAATGCTCTGTACTAGACAAGATATTTGTTTTGATGTTGGCATAGTTAGCAGGTTTCAATCGAAACCTGGTCCTAATCATTGGACGGCGGTCAAGCATATTTTCAAGTATCTCAAGAGAACTAGAGATTATATGCTTGTATACTCTGGAGGGGATTTAATTCCCGTTGGGTATACAGATTCTGATTTCCAGTCAGATTCTGACTCCAGAAAATCCACATCAGGATCTGTGTTTACCATTGGAGGAGGAGCAGTCATATGAAGGAGTATCAAGCAATCTTGTATTGCTGATTCCACCATGGAAGCTGAGTATGTTGCTGCATGCGAAGCTGCCAAAGAGGCTGTTTGGCCCCGCCAATTCTTGATTGACTTAGAAGTGGTTCCTAGTGCGAATAAGCAGATCACTATACATTGTGACAACAGTGGTGCAGTGGCTAGTTCGAAAGAACCAAGAAGTCATAAGAGAGGTAAACACATTGAAAGGAAGTATCACCTTTTGAGGGAAATTGTTCATAGGGGAGACGTGATGATCACCAAAATCGCGTCAGCAGAAAATCTAGCGGATCCTTTCACAAAGGCTCTACCTCAGAAGAGCTTTGATGGACATCTAGAGAACATGGGAATGAGAGATATGACACACTTGCTATAGAGCAAGTGGGAGATTGTTAGGATTATGCTCAATGGCAAGAGTGTAATATTGTAATTGACAATCTTCTCATATTAATAAAGTGAATTCTGATTCTTACAATTACTTATAGCATTTATTATTATAATTGTCAAGGTAAATAATCATAAGGTCAAAAGACTATGAGACATGAAGAATTGTTCATACATCCGGATATGTATGAGGTAGACACAATTCTTTAGTTAGTCTTGAATAACGTTCACAACTTAAGTTAAATGTTGGGCACCTCTATCTTGTTAAAGTTGTAGAATTCTTTTACTAGCATTTGAGTGGGATCAAATGAATATGATGAGTCTAAAATCATCGAAAGGTTTTCGAGTAAAAGAATCTAGTGCACTAGGTGCATTGAACTGGATCACAATGAAATACTTTATCTAGAACCGTCACTAGATATAAGTCTTTTCATTAAAGAGGACAATCGGAGAGTCTATCTTAATCCTGAGATAAATGATGGACTTATGGTTCCAAAGAACCAAGAAGCCACAAGAGAGGGAAGCATATAGAGAGAAAGTATCATCTCATTAGAGAGATAGTGCAGAGAGGAGATGTGATCGTCACAAAGATAGCCTCACAAGACAATCATGCTGATCCATTTACAAAGACCTTACCGGCTAAAGTGTTTGAAGGTCACCTAGAAGGTCTAGGGTTACGAGACATGACTCACATGCTTTAGTGCAAGTGGGAGATTGTTGAGGTTTTTGCCCTAAAGCTTGTAATATGTAAATAGAATTTGAACATAAATAAAAGAAGTAGTATATTCATTCATTTTGTGTCATTCATACTTTATATAACATGTGCACTTAACATCCAAGATTGCCGGATGTAATTTCGAACTGAGTATATGAGTGTCATATATAGATGGATTCAGTTTGAAACGAGCAATCTAAAGAGTCCGTAGATAGCAAATAAAGCTGGGTACTTTATTTGTGGTTAATCTACAGCTGCGGTCCATGTCGTAGTGTACGGTGATCCTATCCTGGATCATTCATTTGTAGATATGAGAATGGAGGCACCTTGTATGATGTGATCATATAGGACTGGGCCATGATCTATATGAATCTCTCACTAAGATCCGTTTAACGATGAGATTCATATATATCAACTAATGATGGCTATATGTGGGTGATCTTAATCCTGAGTGTCTTATCGACTCCTTAAGGTTAGATCGTGGTCTTTGATATACCATGGGTGAGGTCGGAGTTGCATTCCCGATCAATATACTCTGTATGTTGGGATCGCGGTTTGGCTTGTGGCTGAGAAGGTTTGTACATAATAGTGGAATCCACTCCTTCTTGTGAGAAGTAGATGGTAGTTCCCTTAAGGGTTGATTCGGGGCTTGAACAATATGAGCGCTCTCCTAATTCCGTAAGGAATGTAGGATTTATTGTTCATTAGAGAATCAATGGTACTTAATGGAAAGATATGATTAGAGGGGTATAACGGACATTATGACCCAGCTCTAATTATGAACTACTTGTGGAGGATTATACCATATGTAATAGCTATATCGATGGACACCGAGAGTTATTGGTTTGTGTAAAAACGTCTACAGTTGAGAGAGTGCAGCTTCGGGTTTTTAGTGGAATAACACCGAAGTTAATAATCATGAAATATTAATTAAAGAGTTTAATTAATAATTTCTAAGGATTATTGGAGCTCAAAATACTGTGGGTCCATTAGGTCCCCTTGCTAGCCCGATCGATTTAGGTATCAAGGGTCATGATTAATTAATTGGATTGTCCAATTAATTGTGTTACGAAAGTGACACGTATTTATTCGGGAGTTAATTGAATAATGGGATTATTTAATTAATGAATAATAGTGATTAAATAAATTAAATAATAAGATTATTTAATTATGTTGTTAATCACTAAATGGAGGGTGTTAGTTGATATTTGATTTTGAATAAAATAAGATAATATGATTATTTTATTTTATTAAATTAAATATTTGAATTTGAATTTAAAATGTTGGAATTCAAAAAAAAAAAATTAATTTATTTTAAAAGGATATGAGATATATTTTGAAAAGTTTTAAAAATCAAATAAGATTTTGGTTTGATTTTATTTGATATATATGAGATATATATTTAATTTAAAAGTAATTAGATTACTTAATAGAACCAAATGAGACAAAAATGAACACAGCAAAAAAAAAACAAATGAAGTGAAGAGAAAGTTAGTCGTGCACAGAAAAACAAAAACAAACAAAAGAAGAAAAAAAAATTAGAGTGTGGTGAGACCACAAATGCTACACTTCTAGAGTTTGTTTTTTATGTGTATTCTTCTCTTCCTCCTCCATATAGGTCCTGAATATCGTGACGCGCCCACACGCTGTTACCAGTTCTGGGAGATAGCGAGGAAGATCACGTGGTTCAAATCAGGAGCAGTTCGTATCAAAGTGAAGGAGCCTCCTACGTAGGTATGAATCTTCACTTTATTATTTAATTTGATTATTACTATACAAATGGGTTAGTTTAATGATTGCATAAAAATTTTTAAAACCTTCCGCTGCGCAATCTGTAACCCTAGGTTCCAACAATTGGTATCAAAGCCAATTTTTGTACAGTATAATTGAATTCGATTACTCCTGATATGTATGAATGTGTAGGCACATATTTTTTTGAAGAGTGTATGATGTTTTTTAATTAAATTGTTTAATTTAAAAAACATGGTTGACCGTAATTTTTTATGGTGTTGTGGATTTAGAGTGTTTCTGGGTTGTATAATATTTTATTTTATTTTATTTTACTGTTGTATTATTAAAAAAAAATATATGTGTAATTGCAACAAGACCTGGTAGTTCACGATGACCAGCGCACCAGCCAGCGCGCACCTGCAGACAAGCGCATCCCACCAGCGAGCGCATGCACCTGCGCACATCGCGCGCTCCAGCGCACTGCCACTAGAGCAGCCTACCACCTGCGCGCATGCACACCAGATCGCGCCTACCAGCGCTCAACGTGACCCTGTGCGTTTCCAGACCAGCGCACAGCATCCAGCGCATGCCACCAGCGCTTCAGCGCACTTCCTGCTACCAGTGCACATGACCTGAAGAGATTGAAAGTCTTGGAAATTACAAGAAGACCAAGGGATGCCTTGGGAATATTTTTTGTAATTAGATTCCAATTTTTAGGTTAAATAATCCACAACACTCGGTCAACTCATGTATGTTTTAATTATTTGATGATTAAGCATTGCCATGCATATACATGTCATTTAAATTAGTTGTGCCTACACATATATATATATATATATATATATATATATGTTGATATATCATACATGCATAATAGCCATCCATATTATGTGTTTAATTTTTTTTTAATTTGATTAAAATGGGTTATTCACATAATTGGCTATTTTTAATGGGATTAGTTTTTAGGAGTAAAAACTTGGTAAATCTCATTAATTACTAATCTTTTTATTAAAGAGTTTAAATACTTAAATTAGTAGGGTCCTTTATATATATTAGGATTTATTTGATTAAGCTCCTAATAATAATTGGACCTAATAATGTGTTTAGTTTTAATAGTTAAAACTTGGTTAATACACATTTAATAATAATTCTAGTCTTAGTAAACAGTTTACATAGATTTGAATTATCACTAATGAACTAATTTTTTTTTTAAGTGTTAAAAATCAATTTAGTTTATTAGTTATTGGAATAGGATTCTAATAATTTGTGATTAATGCACTTGACGCTTAAATTAAAATTAGCCGTTTAATCTAGTTTAATCTAGGTGCATTAATATAAATAGAAAACCCTTAATATAAAATAGTGAGTGGGAGAGGGATATATGACATTATATCCCGCGGTCTCCATCATTAGTTCAACACCGTGAGATTCGAGTGGGGCCTCGTGACGGCTTTGTTTTCGTCCTCCCTAAGGAGGGTTTCCATAAGAATCAATACCAGGGTTGACTTCCTAGCAGATAGGATTTTGGAGGGGATTTCGGGATTGACCGACCCTAAGGCGGCAATTCTCGAGTTAAGCTCTTGAGATCTGAAATGATGGGTTACACTCACAAGGTTTTAATTAAATTGGTTAATTAAAAACCTGACCTAATAAACGATGGTTGAATGATATTGGCATAAGAGTTATTCTAGTATATCCTTTGACTGAGAAGGTCTCGATCCAACATGCAAGAATTTGACCGACCCTAAGGCGGCACTTGCTTGTGGTATGTTGGATTGTCGTGGCATAGAAACATTGTTTTTAGGGTTGTTCTTGTTCATTAAACATTTTCATGCATCATGTTTAATTTTATGCCTAACGTTAGCACATGTTTAGAATGTATGACTGAATGAATCTTTAATTTATGTTTTTTCAGCCATGTCATCTGCACTATTACAAATACTTGCAAACGATAAATTAACTGGTGATAACTACACAAAATGGAAAATTAACATTAATGCAATACTGGTCACCAAAGACCTCAAGTTTGTGCTTACGGAGGAATGTCCTCCGGTGCCTACTGCCAATGCCACACGAACTGTTCGTGAGGCATACCAGCGATGTGTCTCATCTGATGAGAAGGCCCGAACATATCTGTTAGCTTCTATGACAAACGTGCTTGTCACAAAGCACGAAGCAATGACTATAACATTAGAAATTATGGAGTCATTGCAAGCTATGTTCGGGCAGCAGTCCGAGCAAAAATGACACGAAGCTGTTCGTTCCGCTATGCTCGCTCGTATGAAGGAAGGTACATCAGTTCGGGAACATGTCCTGAGCATGATGTTCTACTTCAATACGGCAGAAGTCAATGGCGGGGCCATTGACGAACCCAGTCAAGTGAGTATCATACTAACGACTCTTCCGAAGAGTTTCGATCAGTTTAAGAACTACTATGGGATGAACAAGTTAAGGTTTAGTCTCACACAGTTGCTCAATGAGCTCGCTACTTTTGAGTCCATGACCAAGGACAGCAAAAGTAATACTGGTGAGGCAAATGTTTCCGAACCATCTTCCTCCAATAATAAGAAGAGGAAGAGGTCTGCTGGAAAGGCGAAGGGTAAGCCCAAACCCAAGAAGGCCCAAAGCAAAAAGAAGGGCACCTCCACCGACCAAGACAAAGGAAAATGTTTCCATTGTAACAAGGTCGGGCACTGGAAGAGGAACTGTCCTCAGTACCTAGAGGAGGTAGCCAAGAAGAAGAAGAAAGGTAAATATGATTTACTTGTTCTTGAATCTTGTTTAGTGGAAGATGATTCTTCACCTTGGATTGTTGATTTGAGGGCCACTAACCATGTTTGTTCTTCTTTGCAGTGGACTGATTCTTGGACACAGCTAGAGGAGGGAGCCTTCTCCATGCGTGTGGGGTCGGGGGATATCGTGTCGGCCAAAGCAGTGGGAGCAATAAGATTGCAATTTTGTAATAATAATAGTTTTTTATTATTGAACTATGTTTTTTATATTCCTGGATTTACACGGAATTTGATTTCCGTTTCTAAGTTGTTAGAACAATTGTATTCTGTTTCTTTTAATAATAAGTTTGTTATTATTGGAAAGAATGGTCTGAATATTTGTTCAGGAATTAATGAAAACAATTTGTATGTGTTAAGACCGTTAATACATACTACACTGCTTAACACCGAAATATTTAAGGTTGAAAAACCAAAAACTAAACGACATAAGATTTCTCCAGAAAACGAAACGTATCTCTAGCATCTAAGGCTTGGACATATTAACCTTGACCGGATAAACAGACTAGTAAAAAGCGGATCTTTAAATGAGTTAAAGTTTGGCACCTTACCTGTCTGTGAATCTTGTCTGGAAGGTAAGATGACTAAGAGACCTTTTATTGGAAAAGGGCTTAGAGCTAAACAACCACTAGAGCTTATACATTCAGATATCTATGGACCAATGAATGTTAAAGCAAGGGGTGGTTATGAGTATTATGTCACCTTTATAGATGACTACTCGAGATACGGATATGTCTACCTAATGCAATGGAAGTTGGAAACATTTGAAAAGTTCAAAGAATTCCGAGCTGAAGTAGAGAACCAGTTGGGAAAGACTATCAAGTCTCTACGATCAGATCGTGGAGGTGAGTACCTTGACCAAGAGTTTGAATACTTTATGGTCGAGTATGGGATAGTGTCCCAACTCACAGCTCCTGGTACACCTCAGCAGAATGGTGTCGTGGAGAGGAGAAATAGAACCCTAATGGAAATGGTGAGATCTATGATTAGTTTCTCATCATTACCAAATTCCTTTTGGGGATATACGTTACAAACAGCGGCATACATTTTGAATGTAGTGCCATCCAAATCTGTTCCTGAAACTCCCCTAGAGTTGTGGAATGGTCGTAAAGCTAGTTTACGATATTTTTGCATATGGGGGTGTCCAGCACACGTACTGAAGAACAGAACTGGAAAGCTAGATCCCAAGTCTGTGGTCTACTTGTTAGTAGGATACTCCAAGGAGACCAGAGGTGGATACTTCTATAGTCCTGAAGATAACAAAGTATTTGTATCGACAAATGCAACGTTTCTTGAGGATAACTATATAAGTGATCATAAACCTCGTTCTAAAATTGTATTAAATGAGTTGGAGCCTGGTGAGACCAGTACTCAGTCAACTAGAGTTGTTAATCCATTAACATCTGAAAGTCAGATAATTCCTTGTCAGGATACACTACCACCTAGACGAAGTGAGAGGGTTGTGAGACAGCCTGAACGCTATTTGGGTGTAAGTGAGGGACAAGATCTTGTCTCTGCTGATAGTGTGGATGATCCATTGACATTTAAGAATGCAATGGAAGATCCTGATAAAGAGGAATGACTTAAAGCCATGAATCTCGAGATGGAGTCTATGTACTCTAACTCAGTCTGGGAACTTGTAGACTTACTGAATGGGGTAAAACCCATAGGATGTAAGTGGATCTACAAGAGGAAGAGAGGAGTAGACGGAAAGGTAGAGACCTTCAAGGCAAGGCTAGTGGCCAAGGGTTATACCCAGAAAGAGGGGGTCAATTATGAAGAGACCTTCTCGCCAGTAGCCATGTTTAAGTCTATTCGGATTCTCTTATCCATTGCTGCCTATTTAGATTATGAAATTTGGCAAATGGACGTCAAGACTGCATTCTTGAATGGCAATCTTGATGAAAGCATATACATGATGCAACCAGAGGGATTTGTGTCTCCAGATCAAGAGCAAAAGGTTTGCAAGTTGCAAAGGTCCATTTATGGACTTAAGAAAGCATCTAGATCTTGGAACATAAGGTTTGATGATGTGATCAAAACCTATGGCTTCGAGCAAAACGTTGATGAGCCTTGTGTCTACAAGCGCATCATTGACAAGAAAGTAGTTTTCATGGTCCTATACGTAGATGACATCATACTCATTGAGAATGATATAGGAGTGTTGTCTGATGTAAAGGGCTGGCTGGCTAGCCAATTCCAAATGAAAGATTTGGGAAAGGCGAGTTATGTTCTAGGGATCCAACTTATAAGGGATCGTAAGAACAAACTCATAGCATTGTCTCAGGCATCATATATCGACAAGATTCTTATGTGATTTTCGATACAGAACTCCAAGAAAGGTAATTTACCTTCTAGACATGGGGTTCACTTGTCTAAGGAACAGTGTCCTAAGACACCTCAAGAAGTTGAGGATATGAGACGTGTGCCATATGCATCAGCAGAAGGTAGTCTCATGTATGCTATGTTATGCACGAGACCGGACTTCTGCTATGCAGTGGGAGTAGTCAGCAGGTACCAGTCCAACCCAGGATTAGATCATTGGGTTGCTGTCAAGACTATTCTCAAGTATCTTCGGAGAACGAGAAACTATATGCTAGTGTATTCCGGATAGGATTTGATCCCGTTAGGATACATAGATTCTGATTTTCAGTCAGACAGGGATTCTAGAAAATCCACATCTGGATCAGTATTCACCCTAGGTGGTGGAGCCATTGTATGGAGAAGTATAAAGCAATCTTGCATTGCTGACTCCACCATGGAAGCCGAATATGTAGCCGCTTGTGAAGCTGCTAAAGAGGCTGTTTGGCTCCGTAAGTTCTTGAGTGATCTGGAAGTTGTTCTAGATCTGGATAAGCCTACCACACTTTATTGTGATAACAGTGGTGCTGTGGCTAATTCCAAAGAACCAAGAAGCCACAAGAGAAGGAAGCATATAGAGAGAAAGTATCATCTCATTAGAGAGATAGTGCAGAGAGGAGATGTGATCGTCACAAAGATAGCCTCACAAGACAATCATGCTGATCCATTTACAAAGACCTTACCGGCTAAAGTGTTTGAAGGTCACCTAGAAGGTCTAGGGTTACGAGACATGACTCACATGCTTTAGTGCAAGTGGGAGATTGTTGGGGTTTTTGCCCTAAAGCTTGTAATATGTAAATAGAATTTGAACATAAATAAAAGAAGTAGTATATTCATTCATTTTGTGTCATACTTTATATAACATGTGCACTTAACATCCAAGATTGCCGGATGTAATTTCGAACTGAGTATATGAGTGTCATATATAGATGGATTCAGTTTGAAACGAGCAATCTAAAGAGTCCGTAGATAGCAAATAAAGCTGGGTACTTTATTTGTGGTTAATCTACAGCTGCGGTCCATGTCGTAGTGTACAGTGATCCTATCCTGGATCATCCATATGTAGATATGAGAATGGAGGCACCTTGTATGATGTGATCATATAGGACTGGGCCATGATCTATATGAATCTCTCACTAAGATCCGTTTAACGATGAGATTCATATATATCAACTAATGATGGCTATATGTGGGTGATCTTAATCCTGAGTGTCTTATCGACTCCTTCAGGTTAGATCGTGGTCTTTGATATACCATGGGTGAGGTCGGAATTGCATTCCCGATCAATATACTCTGTATGTTGGGATCGCGGTTTGGCTTGTGGATGGGAAGGTTTGTACACAATAGTGGAATCCACTCCTTCTTGTGAGAAGTAGATGGTAGTTCCCTTAAGGGTTAATTCGGGGCTTGAACAATATGAGCGCTCTCCTAATTCCGTAAGGAATGTAGGATTTATTGTTCATTAGAGAATCAATGGTACTTAATGGAAAGATATGATTAGAGGGGTATAACGGACATTATGACCCAGCTCTAATTATGAACTACTTGTGGAGGATTATACCATATGTAATAGCTATATCGATGGACACCGAGAGTTATTGGTTTGTGTAAAAACGTCTACAGTTGAGAGAGTGCAGCTTCGGGTTTTTAGTGGAATAATACCGAAGTTAATAATCATGAAATATTAATTAAAGAGTTTAATTAATAATTTCTAAGGATTATTGGAGCTCAAAATACTGTGGGTCCATTAGGTCCCCTTGCTAGCCCGATCGATTTAGGTAACAAGGGTCACGATTAATTAATTGGATTGTCCAATTAATTGTGTTACGAAAGTGACACGTATTTATTCGGGAGTTAATTGAATAATGAGATTATTTAATTAATGAATAATAGTGATTAAATAAATTAAATAATAAGATTATTTAATTATGTTGTTAATCACTAAATGGAGGGTGTTAGTTGATATTTGATTTTGAATAAAATAAGATAATATGATTATTTTATTTTATTAAATTAAATATTTGAATTTGAATTAAAATGTTTGAATTCAAAAAAAAAAATATTTCATTAATTTTAAAAGGATATGAGATATCTTTTGAAAAGTTTTAAAAATCAAATAAGATTTTGGTTTGATTTTATTTGATATATATGAGATATATATTTAATTAAAAAGTAATTAGATTACTTAATAGAACCAAATGAGACAAAAACGAACACAGCAAAAAAAAAAGCAAATGAAGTGAAGAGAAAGTTAGTCGTGCACAGAAAAACAAAAACAAACAAAAGAAGAAAAAAAAAATTAGAGTGTGGTGAGACCACAAATGCTACACTTCTAGAGTTTGTTATTTATGTGTATTCTTCTCTTCCTCCTCCATACAGGTCCTGAATATCGTGACGCGCCCACACGCTGTTACCAGTTCCGGGAGATAGCGAGGAAGATCACGTGGTTCAAATCAGGAGCAGTTCGTATCAAAGTGAAGGAGCCTCCTA
Source organism: Dipteronia sinensis (assembly GCA_033220585.1). Lineage (NCBI taxonomy): Eukaryota > Viridiplantae > Streptophyta > Magnoliopsida > Sapindales > Sapindaceae > Dipteronia > Dipteronia sinensis. Next base: position 43,028,029 of record CM065637.1, on the reverse strand, counting down.
CGTAGGTATGAATCTTCACTTTATTATTTAATTTGATTATTACTGTACAAATGGGTTAGTTTAATGATTGCATAAAATTTTTTAAAACCTTCCGCTGTGCAATCTGTAACCCTAGGTTCCAACAGCAAGTGTTATCATTATAGCTATCAATGAGTACGATTATATAGCATAGTCTATCCTTGATAGTTTGGTGGTATACATTTGTTAATCGATAGAGGACTTCATTTATAGATATGGACATCGTGGCTCCATTTATTAAATGAGAGTATAATATCATCATATGGATGTTTTGAGGTATTGGATATTAAATCTCAACGTTGAGTTTTCAATAATGATTATTGAAAACATGGCTTCTAGACAAGTCAAAGAATCCAAGTTCGAAATGTGGTCATATGAGGAAATATGGTAACTTGGAGAGCTATAGGCGGTCTATGAGCTCTTGGCGATTACTGATATTATTCACGAGGATACACCATCTCCTATAAGATTGTCTAGGGTATGAATGAGAAACATCTCCTTATTCTATCTTTATTTAAGAGTTCAATTTTAGCTCTTTAGTGGAATGAGTTAAAATTAATAGATTGGACCTAAGTGAATCATTTGTTGATTGTGATTAGGTTGTGTCTAGTGAAGCTTAAATTTAGATAGCCCGCCAAGATCCCCAATCCACACGTATTTGCATGGATCACTTGATATATTCTACCTGGCCGATTTAAGGGTCCATCTAGAATTGTTTTTAATATATCAAGAATATAATATGTCTATTATTTAATTAATGGGCTGCACTATTATATTAATATATTAAAAGGAGACATGTGGGCTTGTTTCTTTTAGCAAGAATGGGTCTGGTTCACATGTGGGCTTTTATTTAAAGTCCAATGGATTAAATGAAATAAGAAAATAATATATGGCCTATTTATATAAGTGGGGCGGCAAGGTGTATATATTAACCTAATATATTATTTTGTTTCATTGTTTTAATTAAATAAGAATTAGTTATTTTATTAATTAATTGTTTAATTAAGAAACAAATCTTTTTCTGATCAGGAAATATATTTCCTAAAGTTATACTATTGGTAGTAGTATATTAAAAGTAAAAGACTTGTTTGATAAGAAAATAAATAATTAATTTTATTTATTTAATCAAATAAGAAGTCTTTTTATTTAGTCAATAAAAGAATAAAAATATCTATGAGTTGGATTAGGTTTTGAAGTCTAAAGGTTGATGGAAATTAGGGTGCAACACAAACTCTTTTTGGTATGTGATTTGCGGCAACCCTAGTCCATTTAGAGGAAGATTTCGGCAATCCTAAATAGAAGAGGAAGCAAAATTTCGGCCACCTATATAATACCACATATAGAATTCGGCCACCATAGTTGATTGAATGATTCATTTTTTCTTCTTCTTCTCAATTCATAGAAAAGGATAATTTTTATTCTACTAAACATAAAAGAGAGAAGAGATTATTCTTTGATAGTACACTGATTGCTTGTTCATCAATAAGCTTGTGTGTACAACATCGAATTAGGTTCACGCGAGTTTCGATCATTAGATTGAGAACTCAAAAGTGACCGGAATAATCTTTGTCTTCTTTTGATTGTTTTGTGACTAACAAAAGAAAAAGAAAACTTTGTTCATCCAATCTCAGGTTTGCAATTCAAAGAAAAAGGGAGACCACGCTCCTAGGTGATTCACGTACGTGTTCGGATCGAAAGATCTCGCGGTATTGTTCACGATCACTATTCACGGGGGGTACTGTTCACGATCACGGTTCACGCGGGTACTGTTCACGGGCATTGGAAAAGATTTTGCGGATTACCAATCGACGTAAGTCAATCGGATCACGCGTCAAGAGGTATTTAACTCTAACCGTATATATTTGAGTTTAATTAATTAAAAGGTTAAGGTTCAACTTTGAGTAAAATTTTAAAACCATACGAAATCTATTTTTCGTTTCTTCCGCTGCGTTTTATATCGATTTTTCCCTACATATGTATGGTGAACTTGTAAACCCTTGTGTGACCACGTTCATGCATCTCTCCTATCCTCCCTTTTATTATTTCTCATTTAATCACCATTCTCACCCCTCCATATTCTCTTGTTTATTTTTATATTTCCATCTTCACTTTCTACACACCACACAACACACACATACACACCATTCTCACCTCATCCGCATTCCATTTACATGATTTCCCTAAACTCTAAAACTTGAAACGGTTAACAAACACATCCTTGCGGAACGATACCTTTACTTGCACATTGTACTAGTTTTATTTCTATATATGTATTTTGACTCGTGCCTTATAGCAAGGTTGATTTTATTATAAATATTTGACGATGCTTCCAACCACACAAAAATCTACACGTCAACGGCCATCTCATCAACTGATAGTGACTGTGTAGAAGATTCTTCGGATGATGAAGAACTTACCATTAACTACATGTCCTTTGGAGCCTCCTATGTGGAAGTAGAAGAAGGCAAAAGTGCCTTGAATTGTGACCTTGGAGAAGGAAGAGATGAAGTGGTAGCTAGAAGAGTGATTGATGTAGCTACACTTAGGGAATTTGTTGACACAACAACAAATGACCAAGGCGAAAGTCTTGATGAAAAAGTTGACTCATTTGATGAGAGGCAAAGTGAGAAGAGTGCCTCATCCTCAAGTGTAGGAAGTGACTCTAGTGATGAGAAGTATTCTCCTCACTCTAGAGGAATTTTTGAATGTATGGGCCTTGAATGCTTCATCAAACACTTTGAAGACTCTAGGTTGAAAAAGAAAAAGGAGATTCAAAAATTAAAGGAGGAGAATCAAGCTTTCAACCAAGGTGACTCACTTAAATGAAGAAGTGAGGAGAGTCAAGGAAAGTGAAGACAAGATGAAGAATGAGCTTGAGGAAGCTAAGGAGTTGCTTGGTAAAATGACATCCGGCATCGAAAAGCTTGACCATATGTTAGGCATTGGAAAGAAGTCCAATGATAAGAGGGGCCTTGGTTATATTGATGACAAGGAAACTTCCTCTGTCGGCAAGATAGTGTTTGTCAAGGGAAATAGCATGAAGGAATGATCGTGCCTAAATTGTTGTATATTTCGGACCTCATTTCCTATTCCTTTGTCTCGTTCTTGTGTGTATTTTCTGTATATTTTATGTCTAATAGGCTCATTGGTGCTAATTACAGGCAATAGATGTAATTCTGGTGTTAGAAGCATTTTGCGATGGTTCCGACAAAAAAGGGGCAAAAGGAAAGACAAAGGATCATAAGTAGCTCTACAGTGCGGGTCAATTGCGGGTCGAAACCGCACTCCAACCGCACTCATACTCATAGCCGGAACCTGATGCTGAAGAAGAGTTAAAGTGCGGGTACAGTGCGGGTCATCCAACCGCACTCCACCCGCACTGTTGCCAAAACCAAAGAAGCTGATTTGCACCTGACGTTAATGTGCAGGTAAAGTGCAGGTATAGTGCGGGTACAGTAGGGGTCATCCAACAGTACTCCACCCGCACTGTTGCCAAAGCCAGAGAAGCTGATTTGTACCAGACAGATAAAGTGCGGGTCAAGTGCGGGTAATCCAACTGCACTCCACCAGCACTATTGCTCAAGATAGAGGAGTGGATTTGCACCTGACATTAAAGTGCAGGTCAAGTACGGGTAATTCAACCATACTCCACTGCACTCTGTGCACGACAGCTTCTGTTTTCAAGCTTAAGTGACCTATTTTTCCATCCCCTATAAATAGAAAAGCATGGGAACGAACCAAAAGATTCACATATCTCCCAACACTTGTATTTTCTATTTTCTTTACATAGTCTAAGCTAGAAACACATCTTCCTATTATCCAAACCATCTCTACTCAATCAAAGGCAACTAGGAGATTGGATTCAAGCTTCAAGAAAGGAGATCAATCTTCAAGGGTTTTCTTTGTACACTCTGTCTTAGTTTATTCGTTTGTAATAGAACATGAGTAGCTAAAATACCCCACTATGGGGTTGATGTTATTTGTTTGATGGATATTTGGGCTTTGTAAATAAACTCTATGTGTTATATTCTATCTCTATATTTTGTTCCATTTCTTGAATTGATTTCCATTATTGATTTGCTTGGATACACCCTCTATGCATGTTGATTTGGATTACTTAAGTAGGCAATTAGGTTGTCTAATGCTCCATTGAATGGAAGGATTTCCAAAAATCTGGCTCTATAACCATGCCCTAAATCTAATCTTGAATTAGTGGCTTTCACTATACACCCTAGGTTAGCCACTTGTGAGAGAATTAGAAGCCTCCACTATACATCCTAGGTTGGCTACTTTAGTAATTTTACGAGAACTAACCTTCGAGTAGAATTCGGTTGATAACTTCGAGCCTCATCCAATCTCAAACGGGTGGCCTTCATTATACACCCTAGGCCGGCCACTTGTGAGGGAATTGGAAGCCATCACTATACACCCTAGGATGGCTACATTAGTAATAGGTTGAGCCATAGCTAGATAGATGAGCATTCATGGAAAAGGTCCCGATTAAGTAACTAGCCATTGTTGGTTGGTTAGGAGGGATTAATCGCTAGTAGGAGGTCTTCGCTATACACCTTAGGTTGACCGCTTGCTAGAGATATATACCAACACTATACACCCTAGGTTGGTTACATTTGTCAAAACGTGCTTAATTGAGAGTTTGTTGCAATTGCCCCAATATTCACTTACGAGTCCATCAACTCCGTAGTTCCATCATCATACATTCATCACTCCATTTCCATCCCATTTTATTTGCTTTCATAGTTTAGTTTATATTATATTTTCATTCACCATCACTTTTACTTTTATGCATACTAGTTATATTAATCCTAATCTTATCACCGCTACCCCGATCTCAGTGGACGACACCCGTGCTTACCGTTTTACTCGTATTTATACTTGTGAACTCATCGCATAGGTTTTATAAATTGTTTTGACAGACCGTTTTCTAACAGCGATAATCTTTTCATCAAGGAAGCCTCACCTCCACAACATACAAGGAGGAAGATTGAACTTAGAGAGTCATCCAAGAGTGGGCAAGTGAAGATGCCAACAAAGAATGGAGCTCAATCTCAACAACCAAAAGCTCCACATCTAAGCTTCCCTCAACAAAAGTTTCCTCAACCAAGAAGGCAAGCTCAACATTCTCATCATTACCAACCAAGAAGGCAAGCCATGCAGCCTCAACCAAAGAGGAATCCCAACCCGGTTCAACAACAAAGAAGGAGAGAACCGGTTCAACACCAAAGGCAACATAAAATGCGTGACAAGTCTTCATTGACTTCATAAGGATATGGTATGACTTCTAACTTCATATCTACTTGTCATTTTTGTGGTATTGATAGGCATATTAGGCCAAATTGCTATAAGTGCATTACGAAATGTAGGATTGAGAGCATAATTGAAACAAACAAACTTAGAAGAGCCAATATGCATGTGCCTAGGAAATCTAAAGTCAATAATCCTAGGAAGTCTAGTAACATGTTGACTAAGACCACTAGGATTGAGAACATGTCACCTAAGTGGATTAGGAAAGACGAACCTGCATGCTATTGTGCCAATATGTCATCCATAGATTCAACTAGGTCTAATCGACTTGGTAGGTCTATAGGAGTTCATGCCTCTCATTGACTTGGTTGGATTTGACCCCATTTGGGGAGCTCAAGCAAAGAGAGCGAACTTGCATTTCTGAAATGTGCAAAATTTGATATACTTTATGCCTCTTTATTAATTGCTTGAGATACTAGGTTGCACATATATGATTATATGATATTTTTGTTTAATAAGTGTGTAACCTTGCTTTGTTTGCAATCCATGTCACATTTATGTTCAAACATGCATTTTTGGACTAGGAGATTTGATTGGGAAAGTACATTTGAATGACCTATAATTTATCTCCATAACATGTGAACTTAATTATGACATGCTTTAAATGATATGCGTGAAATATGTTTTGATTGCTTTAATGCAAATGTGTGTGAATGCAAATGAGAAGACTAATCAATAAGGATCTTGTATCCATGCAATCAATAAGGATTTTATATCCAAATTAGTCTTCTCTCTCTTCTTAATTGTTAATCAAGACTACTATCATACGGATATGTATCCGGAAAAATCTAAAAGGATCTTTTGATCCAATGTCTTGATTTGCTTTTAAGCATTGATATAGTTGTGTGTGTGTTGAAAATTTCTTTTCGAAATACTATATCGTGTTTGCTAACGACAAATGGGTACAAATTGGTTTGAATTCTTATGGAAACCCTTTTGATGTTTGCTTTACCAAATACCATTGTTTTTGAACTTTTGGTAATTTGGATGAGCTTGTATTGGTTGTCATCCACGACACACCGAATGGCATTCATAGCCTTATTGTTCCATTTTGATGTCTCAAAATCTTTAGTATCCCACTTGGCTTTAGGCTTGGGAACAACTTCTCCATCCGTAGTGGTCATTGTTGGTGGAGTATACCCATCCTCAATTACCATCCACACACGGTCATCAATAGCCGAAAGATAGGATTCCATCTTTCCCTTCCATGAAGAGTAATTTACGCCATGTAGCAAAGGCGGTCTAGTACTATATGCTCCCTCATAACTCATTGCACTTCCACTCATAATGTTTGATGCAATGAATGAATATGAATGCAAATGTCAAAAAAACACACAAATGCAAGACATACTAAAATAGCAAGGATCTCCTAAGTATGTCTAGGAACCTGCTTTGATACCAATTGAAATTACACAAAGTGTGTCTAATACAACCTAGAAGGGGGGTGAATGAGTTGTTAATCGATTATTACCAATTTTTCGATTAGTCAATATTAATCCACAAAGCATAACCAAATCAACCAAACATACAACAACAATAATAAATGCGGAAAACAATAAAAACACGTTTGGTTGATTTACGTGAGAAACCCTCCAACTGGGCAAAACTCACGGACGAACCACTTAGCCACTTTGATCATCAAATCCACTATTTGAATAATTGTTTACAACCTAATTTGACCACCTAGTCACACTTCAAGGTTTGTAACCCAATCTATTCTACCCCATGGGCCTGTAATAGTGATCCTAGACCAATGCTTGCTATCCAACCTTTTGGTTGCAAGACTTCACTTGCTTGTGCACTACACCTTGTAGTCACAAGACTTAACTCAATGAAGAGATCAATGCAAGTCTATGTGAATATGAAATGATATTCAAAATGAAATACAATGCTAGGCAACACTATATGCTTAACTAGAGATTTAATGACAAGTCAATAAACTCCAATTATCAATGTCTAAATGAATACTCATAAAGACTTAGCTAGATGGCATAAATGACATGGAATTTCTAGCTATCATAAACTACCACATTCAATCAATATAATCACTCACAATATATTCAACATATATTCACGTGGTGGAGACAATGCATTTAATCATCCAATAAATGCAAATCCTAGAACAATGTCTATCATAAACAATCTCAATTAATCAATGAGATAAGCGTAGCTAGATGTCATAAAACACTTAGAATGCTAGCTATCAAAATCAATCACAATAAACCCAAATTAATCAATATAAAGTCTCACAAATAATTCAACATATATTCAACATATATCATTTTGTAGAGACAAGCATTTAGTCATATAATAAATGCAACCCTAGAGTCAATCTGTCACAAACAAACCTAATCAATTGATAAAATGATTTTGCTAGATGTTATATAAACTTAGGATGCTAGCAATCATAAATAAACTCAATCAAAGAGAGACCCACGTAATTCCTTCACAAATATTCAATAAAAATACCCAACAATATATTTATCATATAATCAACATACATTCATCAAAAGATAATAATCAAGCATTTAATCATTTAATAAATGCTACACCTAGATCAAGAACATCAATATATGAAATAGATATGAAAATGATGTTACCTAGTCAAGCACTTGAAGACCCATGTCAATATGATGATGAATGATGAAGATGATGAAAGATTGGAGTTGATTGGAGAGTTAGAAATCAATAGATTGAAGCTTTCTCTCTCTAAATATGAGCTCTCTCTCTCTAGGGTTCAATTTTTGGGTTCTTGAATGAAGAAGATGAGAAAGTGATGAATATATAGTGCCCAAGTGAAACGACGACGTTTAGAAGAGTTAAAAACACAATTCTGGGAACTTATGCGGTACGTACAGTGCATGTATAGCGCACGTACCACGCAACTATACTGGGAAAACAATTTTTTTGCAAATGCGCACCTACATACAGCACATATTGCTGGAATGCAAGTTTTAGACAATTTGCGCAGTTCGCCTGACAGAGCATTAGCTCGATATTCGAGTGCCTCAAAATATGACCAAATGATATCAAAACCTTTTGTATATTATATTTTTGGAAAGGTATGGAAGTTTAATTTCTAATATTTTTACAGAATGAGGTTTGGAAGTCTAGAAAAAAAGTTATAGTCAAAAGAGTGACCACAGGTCAGATTCGGATAACAGCAGATATGCTCTGTTTCAGTGGTCACTTTGGAGATTTCAAAACCAATCCAAACGATCATGAAATATTACGAATAATATACCATTAGAAAGGTATGAGTGTCTAGTTTATCCAAAAATTTTCAAAACTCATTTTGGATTTTTATATAAAACGTAATGGTCACAAGACCATACAAAGGTCAGTTTTGAAAAACATTTAAATCATTGAAAACCAATCTTTTGAAACTAGACACATTACTCCAAATAACCAAACCAAATCAAACACAATGCACATAACAAGAAACACAAATGCAATCATAGAAGTACAATAACAAAGAACATACACGATGCATGAGATAAAGCATAAAAGCACACAATCAAGGAAACACATATGCAAGAGAGACATGGAAATGCATATGGAAGTGTGTGTGTGTGTAACTAATCTCTTCAAGAAGTCAAGTCAAGTGATATACCTTTCTTGAAGCACTTTGGGATGTCCGGAAACTTGTCAATTACAATCACCTACGCAACCCGTTACATTATAATCCCAATGTGGTTTTGACAACAAAATAAGCCAACCAAAAACTGAGGAACTTACAACTAACATATTCCATTCTACCCGCAGGTCTTTAATAGTGATTCTAGACCAAATGCTTGTGCACCAACACTTTTAGTCACAAGACTTGACTCAAGAAGAGATATAAAGTCTAAGTGAGTATGAAATTATATTCTAAATGCAATATGGTGCAAGAAAAAACACTATATGCTTAATTAGATGTTAAAGATGCAAATCTAGAACCCTAATTATCAAATGTCTAAAGAAATGTTCATAAGGAATTAGCTAGATGGCATAAACAACCTAAATGCTGGAAATTAAATAACCTTAATCACAACAAAATAACTCATAATAAATATGCAAAAATAAATTATTCTATTCAAGAAAAATGCAGTAATGATGGGTTCTTGAAAGGTAGAACAATAAATAGGAAGTTATTGAATTTCTACTTACCAACGTCATGAAATCAAGAAGACCCATATCTAATAAATGCATGCATATGGTTGGATGCACATGGGTTTGAGGTTTGGTGAGCCAAAGAACAAGTCTTGAGGCTTTCTCTCACTTGGATCTCTTTTCTCTCTCTAAAGAGTAATTTTCGAGCTCAGTGGCTGAAAGAAAGAGACGATGAATATATAGGAAGCCCTAGACAAAACTACGTCGTTTTGATAAAAATCGAAAAATTCGCTTCCTACGACGATGAACATTGGACAGCGAACTTCTCTGGAAAAAGTTCGCTACAAAGTTCGCTCCTAAGAACAACGAAAACCGTAACAGCTATATTTTTGAGCGAACCAAAACATGACCAACCGACATCGAAAGCTATCATATAATATACCGTTGGAAATGTATAGATGTCTACTTTCTACTATTTTTTAAGAAATGAGGCTTTGATGTCTGTAGAAAAAGATATGGTCCTTTGAGTCACCAAATGTCAGATTTGGACAACAACAAGATTGCCCAAACTCATGATATAAGACCATGTGACCCAAGACAATTCTAAGACAGAAAAAAGGGGACCTCTCTAGTGATCACACACCACACTAAGACAAGCACACCATCATGCAAGCATTGACATTTTCGATCACACAACCAGAAATGAATTAACCACACAAAACCACATTTAGATCTAACAATGAAGTGCAAGTGTGAGTTGAGACATAAATGCACATAATCAAGGAAACACAATTGCCAAAGAATGGGAATGAATTTAAGTCATTGTGTGCAACTATTCTCTTCAAGAATCAAAGTCTCTTGATCTTGAAGTCATGGAGATGCTTGGAAGCTTGCCTTTTATAATCACCAAGAAGACCTAAGCTACCCATTACACAATCTTCCCTAAATATGGTTTGTCATGAAATAAGCCAACCTTAAATAGAGGTCCTTACAATATATATATATAGATGGCATAAACAACCTAAATGCTGGAAATTAAATAACCTTAATCACAACAAAATAACTCATAATAAATATGCAAAAATAAATTATTCTATTCAAGAAAAATGCAGTAATGATGGGTTCTTGAAAGGTAGAACAATAAATAGGAAGTTATTGAATTTCTACTTACCAACGTCATGAAATCAAGAAGACCCATATCTAATAAATGCATGCATATGGTTGGATGCACATGGGTTTGAGGTTTGGTGAGCCAAAGAACAAGTCTTGAGGCTTTCTCTCACTTGGATCTCTTTTCTCTCTCTAAAGAGTAATTTTCGAGCTCAGTGGCTGAAAGAAAGAGACGATGAATATATAGGAAGCCCTAGACAAAACTACGTCGTTTTGATAAAAATCGAAAAATTCGCTTCCTACGACGATGAACATTGCACAGCGAACTTCTCTGGAAAAAGTTCGCTACAAAGTTCGCTCCTAAGAACAACGAAAACCGTAACAACTATATTTTTGAGCGAACCAAAACATGACCAACCGACATCGAAAGCTATCATATAATATACCGTTGGAAATGTATAGATGTCTACTTTCTACTATTTTTTAAGAAATGAGGCTTTGATGTCTGTAGAAAAAGATATGGTCCTTTGAGTCACCAAATGTCAGATTTGGACAACAACAAGATTGCCCAAACTCATGATATAAGACCATGTGACCCAAGACAATTCCAAGACAGGAAAAAGGGGACCTCTCTAGTGATCACACACCACGCTAAGACAAGCACACCATCATGCAATCATTGACATTTTCGATCACACAACCGAAAATGAATTAACCACACAAAACCACATTTAGATCTAACAATGAAGTGCAAGTGTGAGTTGAGACATAAATGCACACAATCAAGAAAACACAATTGCCAAAGAATGGGAATGCATTTAAGTCATTGTGTGCAACTATTCTCTTCAAGAATCAAAGTCTCTTGATCTTGAAGTCATGGAGATGCTTGGAAGCTTGCCTTTGATAATCACCAAGAAGACCTAAGCCACCCATTACACAATCTTCCCTAAATATGGTTTGTCATGAAATAAGCCAACCTTAAATAGAGGTCCTTACAATATATATATATATATATATATATATATATATATAGATGGCATAAACAACCTAAATGCTGGAAATTAAATAACCTTAATCACAACAAAATAACTCATAATAAATATGCAAAAATAAATTATTCTATTCAAGAAAAATGCAGTAATGATGGGTTCTTGAAAGGTAGAACAATAAATAGGAAGTTATTGAATTTCTACTTACCAATGTCATGAAATCAAGAAGACCCATATCTAATAAATGCATGCATATGGTTGGATGCACATGGGTTTGAGGTTTGGTGAGCCAAAGAACAAGTCTTGAGGCTTTCTCTCACTTGGATCTCTTTTCTCTCTCTAAAGAGTAATTTTCGAGCTCAGTGGCTGAAAGAAAGAGACGATGAATATATAGGAAGCCCTAAACAAAACTACGTCGTTTTGATAAAAATCGAAAAATTCGCTTCCTACGACGATGAACATTGGACAGCGAACTTCTCTGGAAAAAGTTCGCTACAAAGTTCGCTCCTAAGAACAACGAAAACCGTAACAGCTATATTTTTGAGCGAACCAAAACATGACCAACCGACATCGAAAGCTATCATTTAATATACCGTTGGAAATGTATAGATGTCTACTTTCTACTATTTTTTAAGAAATGAGGCTTTGATGTCTGTAGAAAAAGATATGGTCCTTTGAGTCACCAAATGTCAGATTTGGACAACAACAAGATTGCCCAAACTCATGATATAAAACCATGTGACCCAAGACAATTCTAAGACAGGAAAAAGGAGACCTCTCTAGTGATCACACACCACGCTAAGACAAGCACACCATCATGCAAGCATTGACATTTTCGATCACACAACCGGAAATGAATTAACCACACAAAACCACATTTAGATCTAACAATGAAGTGCAAGTGTGAGTTGAGACATAAATGCACACAATCAAGGAAACACAATTGCCAAAGAATGGGAATGCATTTAAGTAATTGTGTGCAACTATTCTCTTCAAGAATCAAAGTCTCTTGATCTTGAAGTCATGGAGATGCTTGGAAGCTTGCCTTTGATAATCACCAAGAAGACCTAAGCTACCCATTACACAATCTTCCCTAAATATGGTTTGTCATGAAATAAGCCAACCTTAAATAGAGGTCCTTACAATATATATATATATAATATGAGCATATTAAGTGTTAACTCTCTAAAATAATCAAGTATGTCACTTATCACATGCAACATGTTTTAAATCAAAACTATAAAACATAATAATTTATGTTATATTAACGATGTCACCTTATAAAAATAAAGCCTACATTTTCAAAAGGCATAAATAAACCATCTAAAACAAAATATAAAATCAAAGAAAGTCATGAAATATGAAATTAAATCTTCAAAATCTCAATGAAACATTTCATCAAACACTTAGTGGATATGTTTCATTAATTTTTTTTCTAACTTATTGCATATCTAGTAACCTCAATTTTTGGTTAATTTTTACATGTTTCTTTAATTTGTTTGATATGGTTTGATTTGCTACAGTTAAGAGGTGCTTCCATAAAATTTTGATTTTTTTTTCTTTCTATTTTCTTATTCTATGTGGATGTTTCTATGTGCCACCAGGTATATTTCCTGATCTTACGAAACATATCCACTAAGTGTTTGATGAAATGTTTCGCAAGATCAGGAAATATACCTGGTGGCACATAGAAACATGCACATAGAATAAGAAAATAGAAAGAAAAAGAAATCAAAATTTTATGGAAGCGCCTCTTAACTGTAGCAAATCAAACCATATCAAACAAATTAAAGAAACATGTAAAAATTAACAAAAAATTGAGGTTACTAGATAGGTGATAAGTTAGAAAAAAAAATTAAACAGAAATTTCATAGTTTAATAATACAAACCAATTTCCCTGTAAACACCAATGAAATGTTGTGTTGTGGGACTTCCCAAGATCACAAAGGTTGAAAATGGGAAATTTTATTGGTTGTAAAAGGAAGTGATTGAGGACGCAACAATTGTGACAAACACACGACAAGATCGACAGCGACAAGGATGCAGGCAAGATTGACGACGACGAGGAGGCAGTGAAGACGATGGCAACAAGGTCACGGTAAAGGCAATGACGTCGAGGATGCAGCGAGGGTGGCAGTGATTAGGATGCGGCGAGGAAGACACGACTAGGACGAATACAACGGAGGATCTGACGAAAGTGGAACTATATGGCTAGGGTTTTGATGGGGAGGAAAAGGAAGTGGCACGAACTTGGGTGGCTGTAACTTTTAAGTTAGTAAGAATGTGGCTATGGTTGGGTTTATAACCCTAAGGGGTTGTTTAGTATGGGGTAATCCTTACATGGGAATGGGAATCTGATAACATTCTCTTATTTGGTAGAAGGTTTGGAATTTTTTAAACATGGAAAAGTGAATCCCATGGGAATCACATTACCCTCCAAGGGGGTAATGTGAAACCCATCTCAATAGGTGGGTTTTAGATTATCATCTATCTGATTCCCACCGTGGGACCCACATTTAAATTAAAAAAAAACAAATTCTAACCTAGCAACACCAGAATCGTTCGCTTCTCACATCTCTTCACCTAAGTCGAACTAGCCTCCCTCTCTCTCTCTCTCTCTCCGTCAAACCGACCGGAGTCTATCAAACTCACCGCCCTCTCTCTCCGTCGAACCCTCTCTCTCCGTTGTGGTATGCCATCTCTCCGATTGCTTTTAAGTTTGTTCTTCGCAGTTTCGTGCTCCACTCTTTCTTCTTTTTTATTTTTCAATTGCTTTTCTTGGATGCTTAGAATGTCCCTTATTTCTAAATTTGTGGCTTTCGATGGAGCCACCATTATTTACTTTCTGTTTCTGTACTCATTTTTCCAATTTTTATTACCCTAAATAACAGATGTTTGACTGATTTGTGCTTGCTCTTGTCGTTTTTGGTGGTTTTTGTTATGGCTTTTGTGTGTTTTTCTGGCGGTGATTGGGGTCTTAATTATTTCTTGTGTGGCTTCAAAAATCATGTTCTCATTTCCTTTGTGGTTTCAAAAATCTTATTCTCAATATATAATGTACATATTGAGAAATCTAGTTGAATCTTATGTTGAAAATTTGCACCTGGAATTCAATTACTAGCTAACGAATCGCCACTTGTGCAAACAATATGCTGAATACAATGATTCAATATCAACAGTAGACAATTCATATTAAAGAACACTTGAGCAGTCAATCCATTCCAATCCCAGTATTGTATCAGAGACCAATATTCCACATCTCACCAAAACTTGGACTTGAATGATTTAATATCACATCTGTTGAAACTGTAACTTAATATATATTCTGTTTTCATGGACATTGCAGAGGGACCTCCATAAAAAGAAAAAGTGAGGAAGCTGTCCCTTCAAAATTGCTGTTTTCCTGGAACTAGAATATGATTTAGTGTTACTTAGCTTTACCTATCAAGAAGCAAAGCATTTTCACTTACAGATAAAGAAAACAAACATAATTGCTGCAAGAAATAGTTTAAATCATCAACCTTTTTCTGTTACCCAGATGTCCGTAGGCTTTTATCTTTATTTTGTGACATTCCTTGTGTGTTTATCTGGCTTATTTGCAATATATGGCTGCTCATACTCTGACCAAGTATGCATTGTCTTGTGATAATATTAGGGTGTGGGTACATAAATGCTCTATAGGTGTGGGCTTCTATTTATAATATCAAGGTTTGAATATCAGTGGTGTAGCTTCATTTAGAAGTCTCCAAGACTCCAACCACTAAGGAAAAGGATGTGATAAATATCATTGTATTCAGCATATTGTTTGATTAATTCGTTATAGAATAGAATTTTGTTATATCTATAGAAACTTTAAAGGAAAACATTATCCAGAAAATGTATGTAATACATTTAAATATAGTTTCTATTGTTTATTTCTATATATACACACCCTTGATATAAGTTTTAAGAGTTTCATATTTGATATATACAACTAGAAATCATATATATCTCTGCTTAATTATTTCTTCTTAAGGTAATGTATATATGTCTATGTCCTATGGCCTACTACATATGATTGTTTTAGCAAATCAGGGGACTTGGGAAAGTCAGGTAATAGCATATGGTAAGTCTGGTGCTGTTTCTGTTTCTATTTCTGTTGTTATTGGTTTGTTGGTTTTTGCTGTCTGGTGGTTGTTTGTATGGGTCTTCGTTTGCCCTGTTTCTCCTTTGGCCTTGTGCCTTTTTAATATCATTGCAGTTCAAAAAAATTATGTTTGCATCGAGTCATATTACTAGTTTCCATTTAATTTGTAGTATTAATTGTGTTTGCATATTGTGATCAATTTCTTCTTAATTATTATCTGGGTGGCTTCAAAAATCACCACTGGTATGCTCTGCATTGCAGAGACAAAAGCTACATGCCTCATTTATATCTCTAATAGCTTTGGTGTTCGATGTCTTCTATATGAATTGCAAACTTAAAAGAATGTGTGTTCTGTGTCTTCTATTTATAAGCATTATATTCATTAGTACTTGGTTTAAACTTGTACGTGCAGATATGGCTTGTCTTCACTTGGTTGCAAAGAAAAGAATTGTTGGAAATTTGATTCAATACATGGAGATCTTAAATGAGATGAGAATGTTGTTCATTTTTCTAATATGTATTATCATGAGTAGAAGACTTTTAAGTAAAAAGAAAAATTGAGGTGAAAACTTCTTTACATAGGCATCACATACGTCAACTAAATTATCACCGAATGATACATGAGAGTGACTTAGCATGCATAGAGAGCATTCGTATGGATAGAAGAACTTTTTCCATTTTATGTCATCACCTTAGAACTGTTGGGGGTTTAAAAGGGACAAAAAATATGGATGTTGAAGAAATGGTAGCTATATTTTTACATATTATATCTCACGATGTTAAGAATAGAATTATGAGACGACAATTTGCACGTTTCGGTGAAACTGTTAGTAGACAGGTCAATGTAGTCTTAAATGCTATATTATGTCAGCATGAGTTATTACTAAAAAAGCCAGAGCCAATTCTTGGTGATTCAACTGATAGTAGGTGGAAATGGTATAAGAATTGCTTAGGAGCACTAGATGGAACATACATTAAAGTAAATGTCTTAGCATCAGATAGACCTAGGTATCGGACCAGAAAGAATGAAATTTCTACTAATGTGTTAGGGGTGGTCTCACCAGATATGCATTTTATTTATGTTTTGCCTGGATGGGAGGGTTCAGCTGCTGACTCTAGAGTTTTACGAGATGCTATATTTAGGACGAATGGGTTTAAAGTTCCACAAGGTAAAATTTCATCCTCTTGCATGAATGAATGAATGATAAAGCATACTATATGAGTTATTGCTAACAAAATTTTAAATAACTTGTAGGATATTACTATCTATGCGATGCTTGGTATCCCAATGGTGAAGGTTTCTTAACACCGTATAGAGGACAACACTACCATTTCAATGATTGGACACTCCCACCTAATACTCATCAGGAATTTTTTAACATGTGACACTCATCTGCTAGGAATGTAATAGAGAGAGCATTTGGATTGTTGAAGGGACGATGGGCAATTCTTAGAGGTCGGTCATACTACGCTGTCGAAATACAATGTCGTATTATTTTGACGTGTTGCCTTCTCCACAACTTGATTAGAAGAGAAATGCCCATGGGTCCTTTAGAACATGCTATACTTGAGGATAGTGACAATGATAACGAAGATGATGACATGAATAGTGATTTTTACACTCACATTGAAACATCAAATGCTTGGACCACTTGGAGGGACAACTTGGCAAGAGAAATGTTTGAGCAATGGCTGGGAAATCGACATACATAGATGTTATGTCTATAGAGTTGAATATTTAACTTCTTGTATTATTAAGTTTGAACTTTTTTTTTCTTCTTTATGCTTACATTTAAATGTTGTATGAGGTTGTATAACATTCACATTTTATTGTTTATGACAATTTTATATATATTTTTTTTTCAACTTTCTATACGTTTCAAATTTTGCTTTCTATGCCTACCTTTGAACGATTTTTTCTTTTATGATTATAATCTAAATTAATTTGTAATTTGTATTTTTTTTAATTTTAAAATTATTTATTATATCATAAATCTATTTTTTTTTAAAAATAAATATTATAATCAATATGAAAAAAATGATTATTAACAATTAAATATTTATTCAAAAGAAAAAAAACGATTCCCATATGCAACCAAACACAGTTATCTGATATTCCCTGGAATCTGATACAATATTCCCATGCACAACCAAACACAAGTATATAGGTTTTCCAGGAATTACATTACTATATTTAACTTTCTCAGGAATCAGATTATTTTAATTACCCCATACCAAACGGCCACTGAGAATGATACATTGGGAGGAGCTATGGTATTTAGACCACATATCATTGTTTGACCTATGTTATTTAGGGCCAGTTTGGTATTACTCTAACTTATAAATAATTGTTGTTAGCTGTGTTGATAGAATAATCAGCATATGTTTGGTTACTTGGTAGTTTTAAAACTACTGTATATCTCAAAAGCAGTATACATATGTTTGGTAATTTTATTTCAAAAGTGCTGAGATTACTTACGATAACTAAACTAGTCATGATTTTTAGAACTATACTTATTTATTTCATTAATTACATTAATAAAATTAATATTAAAGTAGAATATTTAAATTAGTAAAAAAAAAACATTCCATAAAAACAATAATGATATTTGAAAAGATTTAATAAATCAAATCAATATTTGAGTAGAATATTTAATTTTAAGATGAAATAAGGTATAAATAATCTTATTTTGAATTCCTAAGGTTAATAATGAAATTTTTAAAGATTTATTAAATGCTGAAACTAGATTATTCTATAATCACTTTCAAAAAGCAACCCCTCACCTACTTCTCAAAATAACTGTAAAAATTTGTCAGATTTGATCACTTTTTGAAGTTTTACCAAACACTATTTTAAGTTAAAATTATTAAATAAGTAGATTTTAACTTTTTAAAATCAATACGAAACTGACCCTTAAAAAAATAAACAATTTTTAAAAATATATATATTTTTGACAAATTTTAAAATAAATTATTTTAAAATAGATTTATTAAATTTTAAATTTTTACTTTTAAAAAAAGTTTAAAGTTTAAAAATTAACTAATAGCAATTAAAATTAATCTTATAATATTAATAATAATTGTCAATGTGAGGACTCTGGTTATTCAAAGGTGATTTAATAAATTAAAACTTATTCAAATCATTTTATCGTTAACCGAATAACCGATGTCATAATTTGTAACTTGTTTTAGATATTTGTTTTAAGTGGAACCGATAACGTATTTGTTTAAAAGTCTTTTTAAAATCGGTTTTTTGAAAACCGATGTTATGCTACTGATGGTCTTATAACTTTTTTTGTAGTAGTGCTCCCTCCATTAGGTATCTCTCTTTTCTCTTTCTTTTCCCTCCTATTCATTTGCATTTCACTATCTACAATTTTTGCTGTCTAAAAAAGTTATTTTTCTCTCTCTTCTCTTTGTTACTTCTTTCTCCTAGTTGAAACGATTCCAAAAATATATTATGGACGTAAATCTGATATCGTTTACCCTTTTAAAAATCATTTGAATGTGTTCAACATCACGTTGAAATGCAAAAAAATAATTGTTTTTAAAAAAATGCAGTCTCCACCACAGTTTCAAAGAGGAGGTGCTGCCTTTTCCCCATTGATTTGGGGAGTAAAAGTTTTACTCCACCTCATTCTTATTTAAAACTGTAAAACTTGGATGGAGACGATGGCCCCCCTCCCTTGAACCGAGAAAGAGAAAAGAAAAATACAGCTTGTTTCCTTGAAAACGAAAGGAGGCTTAGCTTCCGATCATATGATAACTAATCCTCCACCCAGCCACACCAATCCTCCACCATCACCATCAAATCATCATCAAAACCACAATCAAATCATTATCATTTATCAACACCAAAACCATCTCAAATTATCACCACCACCATACAATAACCTCAAACCCAGAAAACCAAACCACCATCATATCAACCCACGAAATCAAAACTAGCCGCCCAACCCCACCACCGAAATCAATCTCGAGCCACCAAACCATCATCATCAACCCAGAAAAACCCTTCAAACCAAAAAAACCCACCACCATTACTACTGAAACCAAATCACGTCCACCTAACCAATACCAAAACCCAAACCAGGGCTCGTTTCGGTTAGAACCCATATCTAGTTCGAACCAAATATGGGTTCCATTTGGTTCGAACCTAGTTCTGGTTAGTACTAGATCTTGGTTCGTTTACCGGCGACTTGCGGGAGATAAGAGAGATGAGTTTTATGACAGCGGGAGAGTAGCTTCTTCTAGGTTTCAAGAAAGTCAAAGACAGACCGAGAATAGAGAGAGAGAGATCAATAAAAAAGAGAGAGAGATGGATTTACCGAGAGGTTGAGAAAGAGAGAGATCGAAAGAGAGATGGATTTTGAATGATTAAGTTTAGGGAGAGAGAGAGAGAGTGGTTTTTGGGTTTAGGTTTTGTTGGTGGCTGAGTTTGATTTTTGTTGGAGATCATCATTGAAGAACTGATTTCTAGGCACCACCACTCCAAGAACTGATTTTTGTTGGGATTGGTTTTAGGTTTTGAGTGAGATATATTTTATTTTTTATTTTTTCAAAATTTAATTTTTTTTATTTTTTTAATTTATTTTCATTTTGTAATTACTCTTTTGTTTATAATTTTTTTTTATTTGTATTTATATATTAATTTAATTTTTATTATTTAAATTTAATTTTGCTCTATTAATTTGTGTGTTGACACGTGATATATCATTGTTTAAAGACAAAAATACCCTTAGAACCGTTAAATTTGACTAACAGTTGACTCATAGAATGACGAAATTGAGTGGTTTTTGAAAACATATGGACCAATCCAGTGAAAATTGAATATTTGAGTGAAAAAGATATAATTCAAAAACATATAGAGACTCAAATGATAATATCCCAGGAATTTAATGTTATAATCAAAATCAACAATTATTAATCAATACCAAACGAACAATTGCTACAGTATGCCCATCAATGGAAGTGAGGTTCACCGATGGGATTCCCATTAATAAGGTCCAACAAATAGACATTGCTAAGATTATATGCAAATCTTTGGGCTAATATTATTGGATACATGACCTTTAATAATTAATATATAGTTGTATTTCAAATTATATATATGCCATGCAAAAATAAAGATCATCCCATAATTTCTGTGAGTCACTAAAAGCATGGTAACATACACCAATAAGCAAATACATATATAATCAATCACATCACATGAACCGGTAACCAACCATACCAATAAACAATAGAAAGCACACCATCAACAACTGTTCACCAAACAGAATAATTAACTTCTTTCAAAATTTAATCAATTTTAAGAATCCTCTGACCAAAAAAAAAAAATTCACAATAATGACCAGATTATCTGGCTGATTCTCTAAATTACAAAAACTAGAGGAAAAATGATATATTTGGGTTCAATTACATTATAATCCAGGAGCTGAGAAATTATTACAAGAATTGCTAAAGAACAAATAATTCTACAGCTTGCATAACGGGAATAAAAAAAATTCATCACCCAAAAATGAATTCCCCCACCACTCTTCACCTAGTACCCTTTGAACTTTCTACTGTATATAAAATTTGTTTTTTTTTTCCTTTTGCGACGCCTATGATGAAAAACAAAAAGAAAATGCTCCTAAAGATGTAAAACTTTTCTACTTCTGCCTCTACAATGATGCGATCACGGGCTGAAGATTTAAAAAGATCGCATAAATTACTGATGAACAAGAAGTAGTACATTTTTAACCTGTGATGCAGTCCTGGACATATGGATGACTCCGGTTTATATACCGTTCCCATAAAGGCTTATACCTGGTAATGGCCAGTTTCAACCACGGTTTCATATTCCCGTTAAAATGAATAACAGCTGCACTCTCAATAAGACGGTTGTCAATGTTCAAATCAAAACCCAATCCTAATACATGCCATCTCCTATCGAGTGGCTCTGTGAGTCCGTAAAAAGCTAGAAGTGCAGGAGGAAGGGTTCCAAGCTTCCACAGTGTCCGGTCAGCATTCTGCTCCAACCAGTGACGATACCGTGCAGTCACATCTGCTTTCCTCCAGGCAACCAAGTCAAAAACATTCATACCAAATGCCCATCCACATGCCTGTGGATCAAACTTAGAACTAATGATTGCATTTGAGAAATTGAGATACTTGTAATAACGATGGTATGCTTCAAGACAAGTTTCAACCGCACCATTCACATTTCCATGTAAATCCAAGGAGAAAAGAGGTGTCAGATCCTTTTGCACAACAACATCATCATCAAGAAAAACTATCTTCTCCAGTTGTGGATAGATCTCCGGGATGTAAAAGCGAAGGTGATTTAGCAAAGACAGATACTTTGGATTCCGCAATTTTGGGTCAATCCTCAGATCTTGATACTCACCAAAATAGTATGCCCGTGAGTCTGTATCAAGGAGCTGCTTCACAATGGGAGCATACGAAGCATTCAACCAAGGAAACTCCTCTATATGTTGCACGTCTGTAGTGGACCCTTTGAAGTCATTATTAAGGAACCAAGCCTGCATAGATCCATAGGTGACTCCATTGGTGACAATATGGAAGACAATCTGTTTGGGATGATCAGCATTAATGATGGTTGAATTGACAACTACAGAGGTAGCCAGAACATTATCTGAAAATATACAGAAGTGATAGAGGTTGTTGTCTACGAGTCGAGGAGAGTTTCTCCTCTCCTCCGCAACATCTTGAAGAGGCCTGCTTCTGAGCCAATCTACTGTGAGCTTGACTTTTAGGCAGTGGAGGCTTTTAGGTAGTCCTTCCGCTACCAATTGCCCAAACACTGTACTCTGAACTGTTGCTGCATTTGCACGCTCTTCAAGGGCTTGAATATGAGATCTCATAGTCATTATTGTGGTTGCTATGTCATAATGGGCATCTTGTGCCTTGAAAATAAGAGATGATAGGCTGCTAATTATTGGCTCTGCTTCATCTAGAGTGATAGGCTCTCCTCTCATGGCAGCTTTTGAAAGCAAGAGCTGACAACTTCGGATCTTCTTGCTCAGCTCCCAAGCAAGATGAAGGTTGTTATGCTCTTTGGCAATGATGACATAAGCCTTGGCAAGTGTCATTTGTTCTGCCAACTGCCGAGAGAATGAGGCAGCACTCAATATTTCTTCAGTAAAATTGAATCCCTCCCTGACAACCTGCTCTGTTCTAGCATTTCTTTCCTGGCAAAGAGAGGTCAGAGCAGGGTAAGTCCTCAAATGATTAATCCAAAAACCAATTAGCAACATCATACATCTTAATTATCAGTAATTTCAGTCATTAGATGAAATTTAAAAATGTCATAAAAGCTTATTAATCTGCAGACTACAGTATACTTGAAAGGATGGCTATGCAACGAACATCAAAAAGGTCCATCCATGAGGAAAAATAGAATCAAATGTGTCATTAACCGCTTAAAGAGTAACAACAAGGATTCAATCTCATTCAGGTTCATTGTGTTCCCACCAGAAACAAATTTCCCTACTGGCAATTACCATAATTCTTTTAACAGACAAAACATACACAAAACACAGAGGAAGAGAAGGAAGAAGATAAAACTATAACTTTGTAGCCTCTTGGGGATACCGGACAATGCAACCTATAATTCCTCAAGTAACATTCAGTAAGCAGCTGTTAATAATAAACTCTAATCTTAACATGTTCTTGAAAATTCTTTCCATCCTTTCTTCTAGAATATTTAAACTGGAATGAAATCTTTTAGAAAATAATGAACAATTTGAGCCTAAAGTAGACAGATTCTTTCAAAATAGCATCGTCTGAAGCTCCAGGGATGTTCTATTGGTTATCTTAAGAATGTCCTATTGGTTAAATTATGATCCTCAACATATGGAATAGCCATACAATCAAGAATTTGAAATTTCCTAGAAGGTCATCACATTGATAAATGGTGTATATAATGCAGAAATGGCAAAGAATCATGTCTTAAGGGCGTGTTTGTTCCTATCCATTGTTTTTGTATAGGAAAGTTAAAATGTATTAAATAATGCAATGCATGTGTTTGGGCAGCCACTTTGTATTGCACTAAGTAATTTGAACAATTTGTAGCTCTTACTACAGCCCCACCGCACTAACTAATACACAGCTGGAATATGGGTTTATGAATGAATTTTCTTTCTTTACCTTTTTTTTTTCAAATAAGTTCCACTATAATTTAAACGTGTGTTTTTAAAACCAGTTTTCATATTACAACAAAACATTTTATGAAAATATGAATATATATTAAATTATGAATAATGTTTTTATATATTATTTAGTTTATTAATTATTTATAGTTTTATTTTTTTATTTTGAAAAAAATAGTATAAACAAACTTTCTATCATTTTTATTTTAATTTTAATGGTTATTTTTTATTTTTTATAATAATGTAATACAGTACAATGCAATTCGATTAGGCACCAAACACCATGTAACTTAATACAATCTAATACCATGTATCACCAAACACAAGATTCCAATCCAATCCAGTAAAGCCCAATTCAGTCTAATCCAATACAATACAATGTGTTTTACCAAGCATTCCCTATATACAATAGGTGCATCTGGGCTACGTATTAGCGGTGAAAAAAGAATGTTCCACAATGTAGAATTTCTTGAATAATGTGTTCAAGAATAGAAGAAAGCTCCTAACATTTTGGCTACGTATTAGCGGTGAAAAAAGAATGTTCCACAATGTAGAATTTCTTGAACAATGTGTTCAAGAATAGAAGAAAGCTACTAACATTTGAGAAGTAGAAACAAAAGTAATAGCACCATATCTGTGGGCATAAGAATCTTGGTATATCATCACTCTTAACATTTATAGGTTTAACATCATCCTTCGCATTCTTTTAGTTATGAGCTCAAGATACACTTCCTTGATATGGTTCATTTCTTTTCTAAAGATCCTCTGGGAATGTAATCAAAGAAATGGTTCAAAAGTGAACATGATGTCCACAACTCAAAAACTATGTCAAGGTACATTTCAATGCATGGACTTTTCAATACATGACTATCTGCGAAAAGAAATATAAACTCAAAACTGATATTAGTAGATTGTCATAACTCTTGACAAACATACTAACAAGCACATGCAAAACCTAATATTTTTCTTGTTTAGCTAGTAAAATAGCACCCATGATCTACTTGCATGATATCATATAAACAGAACCATAAATACTCTGCATCATGCATATAACACACTGGCATAGTAAGGAGATATACATAAACTCTGATTTCAAAAATTCCTTCAGAAAGAAATGCTCAACTCTGGATAAGTTTTAATATTTTGAACAACGCTGTTAACCAAAAAAATATATTAAAACAAGCGCTTATGAAAGACAAGATAAAGCTCAAGTATCAATAATATTTTTCATAAACAGAGTTAAGAACAACAACAATTCTACAAACATAAGAGTTAGGTTGATATATTATCTTCGAAATCAATTGTTAACAATCCAGATCACAAATTTAATCACAGGGGAAAGTTAAAATTTATGGGATAATCTTTTCAGGTACAAAGGTTGAAGAGCTATTCCTACTATGTTGATGGACTGAATGAACAATGGATCAACATATAAAGAAAAAGATTATGTTCATGGTTCTGAAAAGATCATAATAACACCTAAGCTACAGTGAAGATAAATCCTGTAGTTTGCATGAAATTGTTATTCTATCCGTTTCAGAATTCATGAAATTCATATAAATTCTCATAGCAGAAATAGTGATCACATGATTGATTCATAATTTCCTGCAACGTGTGATTTCATGTCAAGCAACGAGGAACAAAAATGTGTGATTTCTCAACTTTAAAATATACCATTCAAACCATCCATCTTGCACGTATAGGAACAGAAATATGTTATAAAACATAATCATTAACAACCAATCAGGCACAATAACAAAGTTTTACATACTGAGCTACGTGAAACAATGTATATTTCACAAAACTGAAAGCTTGAAAAATATTATGTGACAGTTGACTTAAGCTTCAGAGATCTAAAACCTGTTGTCCACATTGCTTAGCCTAACACAATGACTCAAGTTTCAAAATCAAATATGAATTCTATATAGAATTGTGAAGATTCCAACATCCATTGGTCTACAATTTTTTGTTACAGGAATGCAGAGATTTCACTTTAGTTTGTGTTAAATGCTCTTTAGCTTGGTGAATTCTATGGGTAGTAAAAGAATTCATATCAGCGGAGTACAATATGCCATTATTACTTGAAGCTTTCTTAATGAATTTCAACACTTACTGACACATTAAGGGCCTTTGACGACATAAAGACCACAGGATCAATTCTGGAATGTAAACCATCAGGAAAGACCTTGTTTAACAAAAAGTTTAGTATGTAAACAAACTTGAAATTCAATAGAATTCGACCACTTGAAAATGGGAATTTAATAAAACTGCTTAACTGCAAAATGTAACATTCGTATATATAAGTTCAAACATCTAATTCGAAACCTCAATCATAAGTAAAATACTAAAATATAAGCAAAAGACTATCAAACCAATCTTTCATTTCATAATCTTAAATCAACATACCATCAAACATACAATTTAAGAAACTGTATTACCAAATACATCAACTTTCCAAGCTCCAAGATCGACTTGGCATCACAAAAACTAACCAACTCATAAAATGAAACCACAATCAAATACAAAAAAAAAGAGTAAAAAGAGAAAACATATAATAAAAGATCGAATAATCTACAAAAAGAAGATAAGGGTTGGTGTAAATGCTTACAAGTACAGGCGGGTCGACCCGATCTTCATGTTGATTATGGTGAAGTACAAACAAAACCAATCCCGCAATAGAGAAGAGACCAAGAAGAGCCCAGATCCAATAAGAAAACCTCCTTCGGACCGGGCGCCGATACTCGGCAGCCCGCCGTCGCATCTTTCACAAATTCTCTCCACAATTCAACACCAAATCAAGACTCCAAACAGACCCATTTATCAGATTTGATCAGCAAATCCCTTGAAACATACAACTAACAAATCTCTTAGCATCCTACTCTACATGAATTTCCCTCGTGGTCTCTATATAAACACAAAGCTTTGAATCAGGAAGAATGGAGAGTTTTTAAGTAAAGTTAAAGAATTAAAAAAAAAAATTTGAAACAGTGATCTGGGTATTGTTTGTAAGAGCAGTAAAGAAGAAGAGAGTAAAAATTTTAATAACAAAAAGAGAGGGTGTCAATTTTTGGTTTTTGAATGTGAAGAATTTTTCCTTTGTTGTTGTTATTGTTGAAAAATGAAAATGTATGTCAGGTGTTATCAGGGGAGGGAAAGAATAAAGAGAAAGGCCAGCAACACTTGAAAAAGCATGTGATGAATTTTCATATAAATTGGTTACCATTTCAAAGTTTTTTTTTATTTACCATCAATTTATCCATCATGGAAAGTGTACCTCTTTGTGGTTCTCGGGAGTTTAACGTTTGAAGCCCAATAAAAATCGTATAGGGTCTGGATTAGGACTAAGTAATCCGGGTCGATCCAGATTGTTTTACCAAAAGGTTTTGTTGACTGGTTCTTCCAGTTAAACAACCTCTGTTATCAGTTGAAAATAAACTGATAAGATCACGATCGTGATCTTAAAGAGAGATTCTTGTGATCGTGATCTTAAAGAGAGATTCTTGTGATCGTGATCTTGAAGAGGGATTCTAGGGATTCTTGAAGAGGGATTCTAGGGATTCAAGTAAACCACGATCAAAAGCTGTTTAGAGCCCCTCCATCTCTATAAATAAGACCGGACTCTCAACATAAAGCTCTCTAGGAGAAAAACCTCTTAAACAACGCTATCAAGCTAGCCGAAACTCTACCGGAATCACCTCTCCGATCACTTAAATCTGTTAATCAATCTCTTCTCTATATACTTATTATTAACGCTCAGCCCAAGCGAATCTAAGGCCAAAGTACAAACTTCCACTACCATTTCTCTTGTTTCTGTTTCATTTCATCTTTTTTGCAGGTTTCTCTGGAGAAGGCGATTCAACGAGTTCGACCGAGTCAGCAGGCTGTGTGGGCCTACCAAAAACTGATCCAACCCACTAATTGTAGAACGACCATCTACAGTTTGGCGCCCACCGTGGGGCCCACTACGGCTTGACAACCGAATCAGTCGAATTGCACGAGACGTTCTTAACATGTCTGGAGAGGAAAACATTCCTACCATCGAAGAACAGATCGTAACTCTGACTGCCCAGATGATTGCGAACGCCAAACGACTGCGAGTGTTGGAGGCAGAGAATGTTGCGGTCCGGACTTGCAACACCGAATTGCGAGCCATCATTGATGGAGTACCCAACAACGTAGCCCTAGCACCTCCAATCCCAGTACTCAACATGGAGCAGAACGCAGACGAAGCTAACCCCTCACCTTTGGGGAACAACAATCAAGGCTCAAGCCATAATGAGGCACAAACGACACGCGCTGAGACAAACCAACCTGATTCACAAACCCAGCAAGAAGTGCCACCAGCGCCAATCCCAATCGTCGATCAGCGTCAAGAGAACGTATTAAAAACCCCTGTATCATTGCAGTCGATGCCGAATCTGGTAACCGGAGACTCTAGATTACATTTATTTGCTGACCCTGAGCTCTCTCGTAGGTTTGCATAAATTGAGGCTCTTATTCACAGGATCCCGGGAGTACAAACCCCTATAAAGAAAAGTACGGCGAATAGCTTCGCAGATTCACCGTTTGTCGACGCAATCGCACTAGTGGAGATGCCTAGAAAGTTCAACTTCCCTAACATGAAACAATTCGAGGGAACCACAGATCCAGACGACCACATAGCGCAATATAAGCAGTGCATGTTCACTGCAGCAATCCCACGTGACCTTAGGGAAGCATGCATGTGCAAGGCGTTCGGATCCAGTCTTAGTGGTCCAACGTTGCAATGGTATACAAACTTACCTAATAACTCGATTTCCTCTTTTGCGCAGCTAACAGATACATTTGTGGCGCAATTTGCAAGCAGCAGAAAACTGGAAAAACAGTCGGACGACCTATACATAATTACCTAGAGAAGTGGAGAAAATCTTAGAGCTTACATCGGACGATTCAACAGAGAAAAGGTGCAGATCCCAAATTGCAACCAATCGACAACTATTTCAGCCTTCAGGAAAGGATTGCGGTTCATCTCAAATCTCTACAAGGAACTTACCAAATATCCATGCAAGACGATGGAAGACGTGTTGGCGAAAGCATGGGCACAGATTAAATGGGAGGAAGATGAGGCGAACTACGTTGTTAAATCAAACAACTACACTAGGCGCAATGACAGAGTCGACCGAAGATCAAACGATAGAAGAGTCGAACCCTATCCAACAGGGAATCGACGCAATAATTCCCGAATGGGAGCGACATCGGAAGGTCATACGACCAGAATCCCCCTAAAACAGGTCGACCGCGAGCCTCGATCCCAGAATACAACCTCAATATAGAACTAATTGACCTAGTAGCAGTAATGAAAGAGATGGGTAGAACGATCAAATGGCCAAGAAAGATGAATGCACCACCAGAACATCGAGACTCCCGTTTTCTATACGAATTCCATGGAGACCATGGACACCGGACGGAAGATTGTGTTGCCTTAAAGCTCGAAGTGGCAGAATTGTTGGAAAGAGGACACTTACTGGAGTATCTAACCGACAAAGGAAAACAAACTTTCGTTCGCCGTGAAGAAAAACAACAGGCCAACCTGGAAGATGGACCACCAGCATTGCCTCAACAAGAACGAATTATCAATTACATAGCAGGCAGTTCAGGAGTTAGCGGAGTGAGTTATTCATCTGCCAAAAGACACACTCGACAGGTGTCAAACGCAGAGATTCAGCCAAGCAAGAACCGTCCAACCGATATCGATGAAACGGTCACGTTCAAGTCGACCGATAAATCAGATTTGTTTTCTCCTCACCATGACGCTCTAGTTATTTCATTACACATTGCTAATTGCCTAACTAAGAGAATTTTAATTGACAACGGTAGCTTCAGTAATATTTTATTTAACTCTGCGCTCAGAGAAATGCAGGTTGAAGAATCCAAAATCAGTCGTCGAACGACAGTCCTAACAGGATTTAGCGGCGACCAAAAATCCACACTCGAGGAAATCGTACTGCCAGTCTATGCAGAAGGAGTGAATTTGTACATCAACTTTTTGGTAATCGACTGCTAGTATCCCTACAATGCAATCTTGGGAAGACCTTGGATCCACGAAATGAATGCAGTCCCTTCGACCTACCATCAGATGATTAAATTCCCTACTAAATGGGGAGCACGTGAGATTAAAGGCGAACAACGGGTAGCCAGGGAATGCTATCAAAACGTAATGAAAAAGAGGATGGAGCAATTATAGCAACTACAGGAAACAAAGGTCGAGTCGATAATTAATAAGCCAAATGTCGAAGATCTTGATGAAGTATCGATCGACCGGGACGAACCAGAACATAAAGTACAAATCGGATCGAGACTGCCAGAAGAATTGCTGAGAACAACTGATTAATTTCCTTAAAGAACATCGAAAAAGCTTCGCTTGGTCCCATTCGGATATGATTGGAATCGACCCTGACATTATTGTTCATCATTTACAGGTCGACCCCAACCACCAGCTAGTAAAACAAAAAAGAAGGAAATTCGCGCCAGAGCGAAACAAAATCATAAATGAAGAAATCCAAAAGCTGGTCGACGTCGGATCAGTCAAAGAGGTGAACTACCCTGACTGGCTGGCAAACATCGTGGTCGTAAAGAAGACGAACGGGAAATGGCGAGTATGCATCGATTTCACAGACCTTAACAAGGCATGTCCCAAAGATCCTTTCCCACTGCCTCACATCGACATGTTGGTCGACGCGACAGCAGGACACGAACTACTTAGTTTCATGGACGCTTATTCAGGCTACAACCAGATTCTGATGCATCCAGGCGACCAAGAAAAAACTGCATTCATCACCGAAATAGGTATTTTTTGTTATAAAGTTATGCCATTCGGCTTAAAAAATGTAGGTGCGACGTATCAGAGATTGGTCAACAAGATGTT
Organism: Dipteronia sinensis; assembly: GCA_033220585.1. Taxonomy (NCBI): domain Eukaryota; kingdom Viridiplantae; phylum Streptophyta; class Magnoliopsida; order Sapindales; family Sapindaceae; genus Dipteronia; species Dipteronia sinensis. The sequence continues at coordinate 42,997,312 of CM065637.1, read as the reverse complement.
TGCAGAAATGCTTGGATCAACCATGGAAGTATACATCGACGACATGCTGGTCAAATCACTTGTCGCTCGACAACACATCGAACATCTGAAACAATCTTTCGATGTACTCGACAAATACGGTATGAAACTCAACCCTACAAAATGCTATTTTGGCGTTTCTTCTGGCAAATTTTTAGGTTATCTGGTGACTCAAAGAGGAATCGAAGCCAATCCAGACCAGATTCGGTCCATTAAAGCGATCGAATCACCAAAATGTGTCAAGGACATACAGAAACTTACAGGTCGAGTAGCAGCTCTCAACAGATTTATTTCTAAATCATCCGAATGGTGCCAACCATTTTTCAATATCCTTCAGAAAAACAAGGCATTAGAGTGGAACAAAGATTGCGAAGAGGCGCTACAAGATCTTAAGCGATATCTGACTTCACCTCTAATACTGTCGAAAACGGAAGAAAACGAAACCTTATACATGTACCTAGCAGTGTCTGACACATCTGTTAGTGCAGTATTGGTAAGAGAGGAAAAGGGTTCACAACACCCGGTGTATTACGTAAGCAAGTCACTGCTCGACGCAGAAACCAGATATACCAAATTGGAGAAACTAGCCTTGGCACTTGTCACAGCCTCACGAAAACAATGGCCATACTTTCAGTGTCATCCAATCTTGGTACGTACCTCTTATCCACTCAAAAATATATTACATAAACCGGAACTTTCAGGTCGATTGACAAAATGGGCGGTCGAACTCAGCGAACACGACATCTCTTTCCAGCCTCGAACAACGATGAAATCTCAGGTTTTCACCGATTTCATAGCAGATTTTACTCCTAAAGAAAAAGTGCAGGCTGAACAGGAACTAATGAATCTCAACAGAAGCATAACCCAAGGAAAATGGACTTTGTCGGTTGACGGGTCCAGTAACATCAACGGCAGCGGACTTGGTATTGTGCTCTAGTCCCCCCAAGGGGAAAACCTTGAACAGTCGGTTCGCTGCAGTTTTCGTGCAACTAACAATGAGATAGAATACGAGGCACTGTTGGCTAGGCTGAGCCTTGCTAGAAGCCTCGGCATCAAAAATATCAAAGTTCTCAGTGACTCACAACTTGTCGTACGACAAATGAACGACACGTATGACGCTAAAGACAAAAGAATGGCAGCATATTTGGCTAAGGCAAAACAATTGGAGTCCACATTCGACCAATTTTCCATACTGTAGGTACCAAGGACAGAAAGTGTTCGAGCAGACGCCCTCGCCAACTTAGGGTCGACTACGACAAACGACGGCCCCAAATCAATACCCATTGTACATATACCTTGTACCAGCAATACACGAGGAAGAAAATGTATCGCCAATCGATAATGGTTCAAACTGGATGGACCCAATAGTGGACTATTTACAATCAAATTTGCTACCAGACGACAAATCCGAAGCAAGGAAAATCATAGCTAAATCAGCCAAATTCTGCATGTTATATGGTAAGCTCTATAAAAAATCCTTTACAGGTCCATATCTGTGATGTGTTTCGCCTTTAGAAGCGTACGATGTCCTCAAGAGCCTTCACTATGAAGAATGTGGAAATCATTCCGGTGCGAGGAGCTTGTCAAATAGAGCAATCACAGCCGGCTATTACTGGCCGACAATGCGATCCGATTCCTAGAAACATGTAAAAACACTGCGACAAATGTCAACGATTCGCTCAAGTGTCTCACCTCCCACCAGGTATGCTTAATTCAATTTCGGCCCCTTGGCCATTTATGAAATGGGAAATGGATATTGTAGGAAAACTCCCAGCAGCACTAGGAGGAGTCGTTTACATGCTCGTCCCGACATACTACTTCTCAAAATGGGTCAAAGTAGGAGCCTTTCAACATATAAGAGATATAGAGGTACGCAATTTCGTCTGGAAACAAATAATTTGCAGGTTTGGAATCCCGAAAGAAATAGTGACCGACAATGGGTCTTAATTTATTTCCATCGACTTCAAGAACTTTTGCGACAAATATGGAATCAAATTGATCTTCTCAACCCCATGCTACCCCCAAGCGAATGGTCAAGCAAAGTCGACGAACAAAACTATAATAAATACATTAAAGAAAAGACTCGAGATAGAAAAAAGCCAATGGGCCGACAAACTTCCGGAGATCCTATGGTCTTACAGAACAACTCCACGTCGTTCGACAGGAGAAACACCGTTTTCACTCGTATACGGATCAGAGGCAGTCATCCCAATCGAAACTCATCTCCTTACAGCTCGAAGCGAAAGCCCTGCGAAGGACAGAATAGCCTAGAACTCAGATACGAATTGGATCACCTCGACGAACGTCGTGAACTGGCGGCCTTAAGAATCCAGGCCTATCAACAACAAGTCGCTCGACATTATAATAAAAACGTCAAAATCAGAGTTTTTAAAATCGGTGACTGGGTACTGCGAAGGGTTTTCCAAAATATAAGAGAACAAGAAGCAGGGAAGTTGGGTCCAACATGGGAAGGGCCGTATGAAATAACAGACGTAAAAGGTCGAGGCGCCTACAAAATAAGAGGCCTAGACGGTCGGGAAGTACACAAGCAGTTGGAACACTCTACATCTAAAACAGTACCACTTCTAAAACTCTATTTCTTCAATAGTATTTATTTGTTAAATTTTATCGATTCCACAACTAACATCGATCTACAAGGGCAATGATGACGCACTAGTTGCATCTAAGTGCAAAATTGAGCTCACTAGTAACAATTTTTGCGAAGGAATTTGCTACCTAACAATTGAAGCTGTCGATCGACAAGCTATTGCACAACTATTACAGATTCTTTTGAAGAGACCCAGCATTTAAGAGGAAATGATTCAATATCCTTCTTCGACGGACAATTACAACTGTAGACTAGCTACAACTTCCCGTATTCCTTATTGACTACTACGAGAAGTTGGGGGAACAATGGAGACTACGCCAAATGATGACTACACACAATAATCGTAAATTGTCAATTGAAATATATAAACGCATGTACGCGGTATTGTTGTAAAAGTCTTGTCGACTGAAATATATAAACGCATGTATGCGGTATTGTTGTAAAAGTCTTGTCGACTGAAATATAAAAACGCATGTACGCGGTATTGTTGTAAAAGTCTTATCGACTGAAATATATAAACGCATGTACGCGGTATTGTTGTAAAAGTCTTGTCGACTGAAATATATAAATGCATGTACGCGGTATTGTTGTAAAAGTCTTGTCGATTGAAATATATAAACGCATGTACGCGGTATTGTTGTAAAAGTCTTGTCGACTGAAATATATAAACGCATGTACGCGGTATTGTTGTAAAAGTCTTGTCGACTGAAATTTATAAACGCATGTACGCGATACTATTGTAAATCTTGTCAATTGACGTTATAAACGCATGTACGCGAGTTGTGTCGATTGACTTTATAATCGCATGTATGCGATAACAAGTTGTGTCGACTGACTTTATAAACACATGTATAACAGTAGTGTCGACACAATATTATAAACATGTACGTGATTATCGCAAGTCACGGTTGACTTTATAAACGCGTGTATGCAATATTAACAGTCGAGTCGATCATAAGCACATGCAAACAGTTGAGCCATTCTCGACCTAGTCGGACCGTGCAACTCAAAAGTTAAGAGTAACGCAAATGCAAAAATAATAAAATTAAATTCTTTAGATCGTGAAATAAATGTCCCATCGGACAAGTCGTTCAAAAAAAATCGACATTTCAAAGATTGGCTTGGTCTTGGGTAGGATCTTGAGTCGGATGATCAGGAGCGACATAATCCAGTAAAGAAAGAGAGTCAACAGCAGTAGCATCTTTGGAGCCAGTATCAGGTCCATCATGCTCGTCGCCAGGTGACTTCTTAGCTTCAAAACGTTCGGCTTCTTCCCAATCTGCAATTTCATCATAGGGATCCCACTTTGTATGCTCCCCAGCCAAATATTGCCTGAAGAGGTCGACTCTGGCAGCACACATAGCCTTAACCGAGATATTCGTAAGCAATTCATTAAGTTCTACTATTTGTCGATCTCTCTCGGCGATAATTACATCAGCATTCGCCAGCCTTTGATCTCTATCGACAATCTCCTCCTTGGATTTGGTTAACTCCGTATCAAGCGTCTGAACTTTTTCTTCCACCGATTTTTTGTCTCTGAAGGTCGATTCAAGATCCCGCTTCAAACTGTCTTTCGCCTTCTGTAGATCAGAGTATTTTTTCCAGTTTGCTAAATGTCTGTTTTTCAAAGCTAGCTGCATCTGGAAAGCCTGCATATAGAAATATTTTTTAGTAGATGTCGCACGACATATCTAAAAACATTCTTGAAAAGACTATTAATACCTGAAAAGTAGAAATAAGGCTTGCATCCATCATCCCCTCCGTCGTCTTTCCCTTCAAAATATCTCCATCCACTGAGAAAAGGAGGTCGTTCGACTTCTTTAAGAAGCTATTAGGCTCGTTAAAAACAGAGACCTCTTTTGGAAACGAGACTGAAGTCCAGTCTGCTTTATTCCTAACGACTTCAGTCGAAGCACCTTTTGACCCTCCCTCGATCGACTTCCCTTTGCCTTTATCTTCAGTGGTCTTTCTTCTCTTGGGTGGCCTTAAAGGGTCCATCTCCGGGGAAGACTCCAAAGGTTGTTCAACGACAGGAATAATCGACTTGTCTTTAAATACTTCCTCAACACTCTTCTTCTTTGCAAGAGCAGCCGCTCTTCTCTTTGCCATAGCTTCCTTTTGCTTCCTTAAGGCCTCTTCCGGATTAGGCATGGTGAACTTCATACTTGATAGTGAATTGGCTGCGAAACGACGTTCAGCATCAGTTATAGGAGTCGGAAATTGCGTACCACAAAGAATCTCAATTCCTCTCATAATCATTACGAACGACACTAAGTCTTTCATTAAAGGATAAGGAGTTCGGGGCACATTCCATGTTGAATGAATCCAAATAGTACTAGGCCTAAGGTTACCTTCGGCCATCAACACCTTCCAACTTCTCTTCTCAGCAGGAATCGCTAATACTCTTTGCGTACGACTAACAGCATCGTCGCACCTAGGTTTACTCTCCGTATTTATCAACTCTACAAGGATAAAGAATTGCCAAAACTTAGTAATTACTAAGATCAATCTAAAACGACACTAGGAATGACACTCACCATAATGATTCCATACCCTCCGGTAGGCGTACATCTCATTCCCAAAGGGACCATCGATCAATAGACCCTTAGCAAAAAAGAACGTATCTTTCCATCTACGGCCGTTTGTTGTAAGATCTGTTATAATTTGCTTCGCATTCGACCTCAATATCAGTGAATATCGACCCTTTTCGTGGACGTGTTCCTTCAGATAATAGTTATGCAAAAGTGAACCTATCCCGAAGGGCAAATTATAAATTTCACGCAAAACGGAAAGACTTATCAGTATTCTCCAACTGTTGGGCATCAACTGGCTTGGAGCTATGTCGTAGTACACCAATAGACGTCGAGCCAGTGAAGGGACAGGAAACCTGAAACCCTGAAGAAGATTATACTCGTAAAAACAGGTCCAACCAGGGATATCCAAATCTGCACGCTCATGTTCTTTTGGGGCACGCAGAACGACACACTCTGGAATCCTATAGAGCGTTCTTATACCATCCATATTAGCTTCAGTAAGCACGCTTCCCAGATTGTCACCGGCTAAGATACATAGCAGTCTACTAGAACATGATGGTTCATCAACATCTATATATTCTGGAGACTCATTCCGCTGCACAATAGTGCGCACAACACCAGATTCTAACATACTAGATGAATCTATTACAATGTCTGTCGGCCTCGCTATCGTTATTTGTCGATCGACATTTAATGAGTCAGCCTCGGTACCTCCTCCAACTTCATCCCTCAAACCACTACTCGTCCAGGTAAATGATGGTTCTGAGGTTATAGAGTCGTTCGACATGTCTCCAAAAAACGGACAAATGCAGACAACGCAAGTCAGTTTGACTAAATCTAAGATCACAACCTAAAATTTGGAGATCAAAACCTAGGGTTTCTATGTATTCAATAAACCTGGGAATTTCATAGATCTATTGAATCCTCAGAAAATTGTGTCGATCGATTAGAAATCTTTAACGAAAACTACGTATACGAAATATAAACACACGAATCTCGTGGTTCAACACTCAGAATGGATCAAAATCACTGACAAAATGAATTTCTTATCATGAAATTTAAAGCAAAAAAAGAAAAAAAATGAAGAACACATTTCTGGGTATTAATATGTTTCCTATATGCAGGACAGTAAGAATCAAATCTTGCGTAAAATAGTTAAACGAAGAAGGGAAAAAATTGTTGCTTACCTTGAAGGTTAAAAACGATGATGATCTGACAGGAAAACGCCTTCGAACAAGTTATGCTGATATCTGACCCAAAAAGAAGAGTTTGCTTTTGAGAATATGGAGCGATGGAAGTAAATAGTGAAATGAATGAGAATGCATTTAAATAATTCAATTTTAACCCAAAAAGCCACGTGTCGTTATCATGTTGGTGAACGGTTAACCAGGGTAAATGAAATTGAGTTTTTGAAATTTAGTTTTTGAAATTCAATCTTTTCTCGATAATTGCACCTAAAATTACAAATTAGGGCCAAAATGCCACCACGTCAGCCCTAGGAAATAAGCCATCGATTCATCTTTTCGATGATTCTGGAAGTAGTCGATCTCTTAAAAATATGTCGATCGACATACTGTCTAATATGCGATCGACCCATCTGAAACTACTCTCTGAAAAACTACTCTAAAATCAGACTACTATTTCAGAGAGTGGGGGCAAACTGTGGTAGCCAAAAATGGCCTCTGAGCTTTAACGCTTGAAGCCCAATAAAAATCGTGTAGGGTATGGATTAGGACTAAGTAATCCGGGTCGACCCAGATTGTTTTACCAAAAGGTTCTGTTGACTGGTTCTTCTAGTTAAACAACCTATGTTATCAGTTGAAAATAAACTGATAAGATCACGATGTGATCGTGATTTTAAAGAGAGATTCTTGTGATCGTGATCTTGAAGAGGGATTCTAGGGATTCAAGTAAACCTCGATCAAGAGCTGTTTAGAGCCCCTCCATCTCTATAAATAAGACGGGACTCTCAACATAAAGCTCTCTCGGAGAAAAACCTCTTAAACAACGCTATCAAGCTAGCCGAAACTCGGTCAGAATTACCTTTCCGATCACTGAAATCTGTTAGTCAATCTCTGCTCTATATACTTATTATTAACGCTCAGCCCAAGCGAATCTAAGGCCAAAGTACAAACTTCCACCACCGTTTCTCTTGTTTCTGTTTCATTTCATCTTTTTTGCAGGTTTCTCTGGAGAAGGCGATTCAACGAGTTTGACTGAGTCAGCAGGCTGTGTGGGCCTACCAAAAACTGATCCAACCCACTAATTGTAGAACGACCATCTACACTCTTTTACATCCTCTAAATTAAAAAAATTAGACATGGTAACCGATTTATAACTTGACAAAACTGAAGAGTGTGTTAGCCCAAAATGGGCCCTTGGCACAATCTTAAGGCCAGCAAAGAATCCAACAAGTAACTTAGGTTAGGCCCATGTTCGACTGGTCGACCCAAGAACCAGTCAGCTGAGCTAACAAGCATCTTGACTTGGTCTAGCTTTAGTTGTTATCAGATAACAACTAAAGTGGCAGTTATCTGAAATTCAAACTGCTTATCCCACGAAATCATGCCTCAATCTCATAGATTCGAGGATCCATGAGCAGTTGAGCCATCTAGGGTGAGGCCTATAAAGAGATCCCTCGTGTCACTGAAAAGGGATTCTATTTTCTTTCCCGACTAAAAGATTCTTGGTGTGTTGAAACTCTGCCCAAATCACTACTCTAACCACCCGAATCTTTTAAATCACACATTGTATACATTTGATTTTCCAGTTGCATCCCTTGAATCCTCGCTTTAATGATACCAAGCTCAGCCCAAGCAAAAAAGGGCCAAATTCGGAGATCAACAGATTATTTTCACATTCTTTTCTTTGAAAATACTATAAAGCATGTGTCTAATAACCTAGAGGGGGGTGAATAGGTTTTTAGTTGATTTAATACCAACTTTTCAACTTAATCTATTTTAATAGTACTACCTCATATTAGCAATCAAACAATCCAAGATAAAAATGTGAAGAAACAATAAACAACACAATGATTGATTTACGTGAGAAACCCTCCAACTGGGCAAAACTCACGGGCTATCCTTCTAGCCACATAATGTCCTCAAATCCACTATTTGAATGAAAGTTTACAACATTGGTTGACTTCAAGTCACACCATACTTGGTCACTAACCCTTCCATTCTACCCAACAGGCCTTTAATAGTGATTCTAGACCATTTGCTTGTGCAGTAATCCACTCAGTCACAAGACTTAACAATCAATGAAGAGATTAAGCAACATATGTGAATATATGACAATATTCAATCATGCAAATAATGCTAGGCTACATTAAGTGCTTATCTAGGATTCAAAGATGACACTAAGTACAACTCATAGATATCAATATCTAAATGCAAAACAAATAGATTTAGCTAGAGGGAAAATTGGTCATATATGCTACCTATCAATGAACATGCAATCTCAACCAACAAACACAATCACAAACATACTTAAATCATACAAAACCAAAGAAACATACAATTAATCAAAAAATAATTGTTAACCCTAGGTAAACCAAGAACATAAAGATGAAACAAAAAGTTTTAATTCATATTGAATTACCTAGTCAAGAAGAGCTTGAAGACCCATGAAGAAAAGATGCAAGGATGGAGCTAGATGTACATGGGTGTGAGTTTGATTGAGTAAAAATGGTTTCTTGGGAGTCTCTCTCTAAAAAACACTTTCTCTCACTAAAACACTATTCTGGACTCATTAACACGAAATGGAGAGAAGATGATATATATATATATATATATGAGGTCAAAATAAAGCCACGTCGTTTTGGAAAAGTTTGCAAAAAGACAAAGCATAACTGTCGTAGTGCGCGGGCCCATGTACGCAGGTAGGGTACCCGCGCACAACCCTCACATAAGCAGATCTGGAAAAACTAACCCTTAGTGCACAGGTATTGCACGGGTAAGATACCCGTGAAGAAAACAGACCCAAGAACACACAAAGTCAGTGCGCAGGTACTTGCACGGGTACTTGCGCGGGTAGAGGACCCGCGCACAACCCGCACGCTTGAGAAAACCGAGGATACCCATCCTTAGTGCACGGATACTGCATCGGTAGGGTACCCGTGTACAACCCGTGTAGAACTAGACCCGGGAGAGCTCAAGGTCAGTGCGCAGGTACTGCGGTGGTAGACCTGTGCATAGAGACCCTTGCACAGACTCAATCAAGCACACTCACAAAAAAAATATAACACAGTGGTGCACGTGTGAAGTGAATAGAATGCATCCATGCAATGAACACAAAAGCAAGACAACTAAGGCATGCATGAGAAGTGTGTGTGTTTGCTACTAATCTCTTCAAAGAGAGTTAAGTGAGTAATATACCTTTGAAATGCTTTTGAACTTGAGGATGTCATCGAAGCTTGATCACGAACAAAGAGATCTGTTAACAGGTTTTTCTAGCAAGGGATCAAAAGAGAATTTTTCGACAGGAACCTACCCAGGAAGACTTATCCAGATACTCCAGGAAGCCAGCGAGATCGGTACCACCACTTGGATGGAACCGATATCCGATGAGGTTGGAACCTCGACTATCCACCTATCTAGATGGGACATCAGCTCCAAAAGCATGTACCTCGCTCTACTGAAGCTCCTAATACCAGCTCCGATACTAGTACGATGATAACTTGCATCCCGTAAGGATCTCGACATCAATCAAGGTGCCTGGTACCTCATATCTACCTCGATATCTGTCTTGGTGCTACCCAGACCCCCGCCTGATACTCAACATGCTTATCCAGAGCTCCACCAAGGCAAGTACCTTACCTCCCAAGTAATATGATAGGGAACACGAAGACACAAGCACCATTCCAGCAAGAGGCAGAACAAGCTCGTCAAAATAAGGTACCAGCACTACCCTCCATCAGAACTCAAAATCAGAATTTCCCTTCAGGCTCCATGAAGAAGGAAAGTTGACTCCATCGCCATCTAGCTCCACAAAGAAGGAAAGTTGACTCCATCGCCAAAAAAAAGCGCCATTAATGACCCAATGGTCGACCGAATCAGAATTTGAATTCGCCATTTAAACATTGAAAGGCAAATGCCTTTCAATGTTTAAAATATGACTCTCTATAATCTTCATTAAATACAACCGGATTTTGAGGAGATTCGGGGAGTACTATATGTATGGCATTGAAGGGTAAAGCGATGGGGGAAGAGGATTCTTGATCGCCATAACAATAGTGACTTCGGAGAATTATCTCTAGAAAATTCCCCGAAGCCAGTGAGAGTCCATTGACAATCACTGGTGGAAAATATCTTCTTATCGACATGAAAGCTTTCTCCATCTCCATCATGTGTAAAAGAGTGAAAATAGAGAGACGAGTGCATGTATACTGATTGTAATCCTCTTTTAGAGATTTATTAAATAAAACAGTGTTCTTTCTCCATCACTTGATCTCTTGGTCCAGATTATAGAAAGGGACCCCGCTACTGCTACCGGTAGTGAGAGAGGGTGTTAACTGATATTTCTCATCCTGAGCAAATTTTTCGTTAACACTTTTTAGCGTCGTCTGTGAGAAGACACCATACCTTCAAAAGAAAGCCCGTGTGTCTCATTTTGTTGCTAGATTATCGGAATGAAGCTCCGATCCTCTCAGGATCATCCTGACCCGTCAGGACATCAGTCAGACGCTTCAACTAGAAAGGGTCAGAAGCCCACGAATGGGGGAAAGGGTCGCAAACCTGCCTCGAAGCTGTTAGCTACCGTGCGGATTACCCCCTAGGTACCTGCTACCTCAGCATCTGGACCTACCAACCTAGACCAACAAGTCACGGCCTTTATAGAGAGTATTCACCTCCAAATGGTCGCCGAAGGAAATGCCAGTCAGCCTGCAGTACCAGATCCTAGGGGAGATACCAACCGGCAAGGTACCAGGGTACCTCCTTTCGACAGGTTGGGACCACCACCTCCTGTACCTGTCCATGATAGACTCGGGCCCACGCCTCCAGTACCATCGGTCCATGACAGACTTGGGCCCATGCCCCCGTTTCCAAGGAATCTTATAGGTTATCAACCCCGACGTGCTAGATCCGCCATCGATCTCCCGCCTAGGGAGCGTTGATTCATTCACCAGGTTGACTACCGACTTCTGTGTTCAGTTTCAGGGCATCAGGCCCCACCCCAGGGATCCCATTCACCTCCAATATGTGATCCAGAAGCGGGGTGAAACGCTCAGAGCTTATGTAGAGAGATTCCACAAGGAAGTGATCCAAATGGGGGTCTTCGTGGAAAAAGAGACCTTGGCCAATTTCAAAAGGAACCTATGGGCAGGCAGGCTGTTCAGATCCTTCGCCAAGCATCCTCCGGAGACTTACCAGGAAGCCTACAATAGAGCTCTAGAGCAGGTTGAAATAGACGAACAGCTCCGAGTCAAAATGGAGCATGATGATATGAGAATTGCCAAGCACTAGAAGAGGGAGGCGCTCAAGCCAGCACCTGTTCAGAAAAGTCAGAACAGACCTCCCAACAAATCTACATATCTGTTGCTTCACTACCAGCCCTTACGGAACTGGTACCCTATCAGGCAGACTCTACCCAGAGCCACACCTCCACCTAAGGAAGTAGCCCGGGTCGACAGAGATGAAAAAGGGTACTCCCACTATACCCCCTTGAATGCATCTCTCGAGACTATCTACCTTGCCATCCGCGGCAAGGGATTGCTCAGAAAGCCAGGTCCAATAAAGGTACCAGCTGATCAACGGAATCGCTACAAGTATTGTGACTTCCACGAGGATGTAGGCCATAATACCTCAGAGTGCTATAGTCTGCGGAACCAGATTGAAGCCTTGGTCAGAGTAGGCTGCTTGGAGGAATTCCTCCAACAAGTGCGTGACAACATATGCACTGGAAATGAGGTGCAGGCTGATATCAAAGCATATGAGGAAGGAAGGAAAGCAAAAGGAAAGGATCTGATAGAGCAGATCCACATTGTCAATACTATCAGTGGAGGTCCCACCCTGGCAGGAACTTCCAACCATGCTCGAAAGAATCACGCCAGGAAAGCTCCCAGAGTGGAAGCAGGCCAGAGTGTCTTCAAAGTTACTAGGGGGTCACCTCAGTCTCCTCCTATTGCACAGATCGTCTTCACAGAAGAAGACGTATACAACACCGTGCAACCCCACGATGACCCTATAGTCATCACTGTGCAAATAGCCAACAACTTGGTCCATCGTGTCTTAATTGACATAGGTAGCAGCGTTGACATCCTCTTCAAAAGTGCTTTGGAGCAATTCAACCTGAAGAGACCTTACTACAACAGCTGCACTACCCCATTATACGAGTTCACAGAAGACTCACTGATTCCCACCGGGTCTATGATTCTACTAGTTATAGTAGGGACAGCGCCACTCCAGCAGAACCTGATGACGGATTTCAGTTATAGTAGACACCCCGTCCGCCTACAATGCTATCCTGGGAAGACCCTACATGTCTGCTCTCAAAGGAGTTTGTCGATATACCATAATGTCCTGAAATTTCTAGTAGGAGACAAGGTAGGTGAAGTGAGAGGAGATAACAGGTTGCACGCAATTGTTATGCAGTATCTACCAATCCAGCAGCGCTGGCTAAGCAATGCATGCAGGTAACCATCAATCAAGATCACCAGTTCTCAGAGGAAGATTTCGAAGGTGAAACGGATTCAGTAGAAATGGGATCCATGCCAGAACTCCCTAACATAGAAATCAGGGGAGAAAAAGATAGAGGATGGGCCAGTAGCCATCCTGCAGAAGAGTTAGAGGAGGTACCTATCAGGGAGGCCGATCCTTCCAAGGTTGTCAGGATAGGTTCAACATTGAAGACAGAGGTAAAAGAGGCTTTGATAAAGCTCCTACGAGAATTTAATGACATCTTTGCATGGAGTCATGAGGAGATGCCAGGGATACCCGCTACCTTAGCAACACACAGGTTAGCGGTGGATCCCACCTTCAAGCCAGTCAAGCAGAAGAGAAGGCAATTTAACCAAGCGAGAAATGCTGCGGTGCAAAAGGAGGTAAGCAAATTACTTAAGGCAGAATTCATTAGGAAGTCTCGGTACCCCGAATGGATTGCCAACGTAGTCATGGTAACCAAAGCAAACGGGAAATGGCACATGTGCGTTGACTACACAGATCTCAACCGCGCCTGCCCGAAAGATAGCTTCTCACTACCGAAAATCGACCAACTGGCAGATTCAACCGTGGGCAACAAACCACTAAGCTTTATGGACACCTTCTCAGGATACAACCAGATCATGATGCACCCAACGGACCAGGATAAAACCAGTTTCATAACTGGGCAAGGCCTGTACTGCTATAGAGTCATGCCCTTCGGACTCAAAAATGTTGGGGCTACCTACCAGCACCTGGTCAACCGCTTATTCAAGGGATTGATAGGAAAGTCAATGGAGGTATACATTGACGATATGATCACGAAGTCTCAGGTAGCTGAACATCACCAAGACCACCTCCGCCAGACTTTCCAGATTGTCAGAGAGAATCAGATGCGCTTGAATCCTGCTAAATACACCTTCGGAGTTACTGCCGGGAAAATTCTCGGATTCATGGTCCACGAGAGAGGGATCGAAGCTAATCTCAAAAAGTTCAAAGCCATCCTAGATCTTGAATCTCCCACCTCACTCAGACAAGTGTAAGGTTTGACTGGGCGAATCGCAGCTTTGAATTGTTTCATATCACGGTCCACTGACAAGTGTACCCCGTTCTTCAAGGCAATCAAACAAGGGAAGAACATGAAATGAGATCAAAGTAGAGAGCTGGCTTTCCAGTCATTAAAGAGGTACCTCGCTAGCCTACCTCTGCTAGCTAGCCCGGACCAGGAGAAGAATTACAGTTATACCTAGCAGTATCTGAAACCGCCGTCAGCGGAGCATTGGTGAAAGAGTGCGGAGATGGAGCCCAGAGCCCTGTCTACTATGTGAGCCTGTGCTCTAACCAAATCAGAAAAGAACTACATTCTACTGGAGAAGCTCGCCTTTGCATTGGTGGTAGCAGCCAGAAAGCTCCGCCCTTATTTCCTTGCTTACACAATCCTAGTAGTCACTGATCAACCTCTGCGACAATTTCTTCAAAGGCCAGATGTATCGGGAAGACTCGTACTATGGGGCCTTGAGCTTACTTAGTTCAACATCAAATACAAAGCAAGGACTACCATTAAGGCCCATGCTTTGGCAGATTTCGTGGTAGAATTCAGTGCGATTACCGATCAAGATGCTACCCCGAGCCTGTATCAAGCTCCTCCGAAGGAACGAGAGCCTGCGGATTGGCCTACCGATTGAAACATCTGGATCTTGTATACCGATTGAGCATCGAATCAGGCAGGAAGTGGGGGTGGGATCATCTTAACCGACCTAGAGAAAGTCGAAAGATGCCACTGTTTCAGATTCGGGTTAAACACCACCAATAACGAGGCTGAGTATGAGGCCTTGTTAGCAGGAATGAGAACAACAGCAGAGCTAGGAGCTGATTACCTCCTTGCCAAATGTGATTCACAACTAGTTGTTAACCAAGTAACTGGTATATACCAGGCAAAAGGGGATAACATGGCAGCCTACCTCGAAAAAGTGCAAGAACTGTTACCCTGCTTCAAGGGTTTCAGGATCGAGCAGGTACCTAAGCAGCAGAATCATCGAGCTGACGTCCTAGCCAAGATAGCTGCAAATGGAGGACAAGCGATAATCACTGTATCAAGCATCTCTGAAGGTAAGGAAGTCAACCCCGTGGAGTGACTTCCATGCTGGATGGATCCGTTCGTAGATGACACTTGGAATACTGATCATCTCAAAAGGTTCTACCCATAAGTCGTGCAATGGAAATCGGCTAGGATTACTCGAAAACGAATGTTAGAAGACGTTAATAATCTTGAGTACTTGTATTCATTTTTCTTTGGTCATCAATAAAGAAGATTTCTTTCTCCATCTGTCCTTGTCTACATTTGTCTACATCTATCTGCTTTATGTCGCCAATTAAATTAGCCATGATTGTTGCTTTAAAGATTAGGAGAGCTACATAGCACTCATGATACCCTAGACCGGGTTGATCCCTCCAGGAGGCTCGCTATGAATCCAGGAAAGCTACGCAGCATTCCTGATGCCCTAGATCGGATCAATCCATCTAAGAGGATCTCCCCGAGACCAGGAAAAGCCATATGGCACTCGTTTTGCCCTGGCCGGGCACCACCCTCGCTAGGAAGGATCCAATACGTAAGAGCATAGCTGCCCTATGGATCAGACCTTGGCCGGGCACCACCCCCCGCTAAGAAGGGTCTGGATAGTAAGAGCATAGTTGCCAGCCAGATCAAGGCCTTGGCCGAGTATCACCCCCCCGCTAAGAAAGACCAGGTGCTAAAGTGGCCTTAGTTTCCTACCAGGATCTTGTTTCCAGAATGTTCGCCATGTTTTCGCC
Source organism: Dipteronia sinensis (assembly GCA_033220585.1). Lineage (NCBI taxonomy): Eukaryota > Viridiplantae > Streptophyta > Magnoliopsida > Sapindales > Sapindaceae > Dipteronia > Dipteronia sinensis. Next base: position 42,981,701 of record CM065637.1, on the reverse strand, counting down.
AGAATACCAAGATTCCTACAAACAGGAATGCGAGGTACCTAAATATGATCGCCCCGAGACCAGAAAGGGCCGTATGGCTTTCCTGTTGCCCTGGCCAGGCACCACCCCCAGCTAAAAAGGATCTGGATAGTAAGAGCATAGTTGCCAGCCAGATCAAGGCCTTGGCCGGGTACCACCCCCCGCTAAGAAAGACCAGGTGCTAAAGTGGCCTTAGTTGCCTACCTGGATCTTGCTGCCAGTGATTATTCGCCATTGTTTTTGCTAGAGTACCACGATTCCTACAAACAGGAATGCAAGGTACCCAGATACGATCGCCTCAAGACTAGAAAGGACCATATGGCCTTCCTGCTGCCTTGGTTGGTTGCTATCCCCCGCCAGGAAGAGTCTGGATAGTAAGAGCATAGTTGCCAGCCAGATCAAGGCCTTGACCGGGTACCAACCCTCGCTAAGAAAGACCAGGTGCTAAAGTGGCCTTAGTTACCTATCTGAATCTTGCTGCTAGTGATTATTCGTCATTGTTTTCGCCAGAGTACCACGATTCCTACAAACGGGAATGCGAGGTACCCTTTTCTGCCATTGTTTTTGCCAGAGTGCCAAGACTCCTATAGCAGAAAGGCGAGGTACCGAGATTCACCAAATTTTGTTCACCAAGGCACCAAAGCTCCTACAAACAGAGGTGCGAGGTGCCCAGTTTCGCCAGAATACTCACCTGGAGACCTAGGTTCCATGAATCAGGAAAACTAGGCACTCGAACATTCGACAAAGTTTCTAGTTTCGCCAGATTACTCGCCATGTTACCAAGATTCCTAGAATGGGAATGCAAGGTACCTGGAGTGCGAGATTGTCCAGCGGTATACTCACCATCATCAAGGAACCAAGATTCCTGGAGTAAAAAGTACGAGGATCTCCAGTACCCAGATTACTATCGGCTAGAATTTCTACGAGGCCATCAAAGGTCCCCAAGGTTCTTTGACGAGGTTTGTGCTGAGGACTAGTGCTCGAAGTGATTTTAAAATCAGGAAATGTGCGACAGGATTCAATCAGCAGATGTGAATAAGAACAGATTTTTCCTTTCATTGATCAAATCAGGATCAAATAGAGGATGGATCACCAAATCTACACCTAGGTGTCAGGATTCATTCAAAGACAAGCATCTATGCAATCAAAATCACATTGGGGATCTCACTCCAGATTAAAGCGAGGTTCGATCAAGAGTTTTAATGGCTACACATATGCGAAGCTAAGGGAAAAACCAAAAAAGTTCTCATTTCTGAAAATGGGGAGCTCATTCCCCGATCACGGGCTACAAAAAAAAATATATATAAAAAATAACAAGACTGAATGAGGGATCAAGCTGGATCAAGCATCATCCTTCTCCTGAGTGGCCACCTCCTCGCCAGCTTCACCAGTTATGGTTTTTTCTCCTTCAGTACAGGATGGAGCTCCGCCTGCTTCCTAGGCACCTACATCAACCAGATTTCCTATTGGAGACAGATCTCCTTGAAGCTCCCCTGCTGCTACTCGATCAAAGTCTTCTCCAACTTCCTTGATCAGAGCAGCTCGACCTTCCTTTTCCTAGGCAGGGTCAAAAGATGAGATTGGCAGGGCAGCTCCTTCCATCATCAGTAGCAGGCCAATCCCCTACCTCCTTGACAGACTCTGATAGAGGAACAGAAGAGGCAGGAACCCCTCCTCCAGCTTGAACCGCACCAACCTCAAAGTCCTTCAAACTGGAGCTGCTCCAGCACTACTTGGAGGAAGAAAGGAGATAGAGCTCTGGTTTGCCCCTCCAACCACTCCACTGTTCCAGCAACCCGGGAGGGTCCAGCCATATCAGAAGGTGCTGCCCCAGCCAGTTTAGCAGCCTTTGCCATGATCTACTCCCGGTTCCATCCAGCGATGTCACCTAGATCAAACGGAGGAGGGAGAGCTAGAGCCACCTGGTAGCCAGTAAAAAAGTAACCATCCCCGAAAGCGGTGTCTACCTGAGCATCTAGACTGGACACGCTACCTTGAAGGGACTGAATTTCTTTCTCCAGCTCCACTATTCTCTCCTTTGCAACATCCCTCTCCTCATTGGGGCAAAAGAACCTGAGCCTCTCAATATCCAAAGCATGTTACATCCTCTCCCTATCAACCTTCGCCTCGTCAGCTTTTTTTTAGGCATTTGCCAACGACTGGTTCAGAGTTTCCACTCCACGAGCAGCCTTAGCGAGCTCCTCCTTAGACTTCTCCAGCTCGGCGGTAGCGCCTCTAACTTGCTCCAAGAGGGAGCCGACCTGTTGCCTCATGGCCACATTGAACTTAAAAGCCTGACAAAAATAAAGCGCTTGTTAGGATATTTTCAACCTTTTACCAAGATGGAAGACTAAATTGAGACAGTTTACCTCAGCCAGAAGGGCAGATCCCTTTCTGATTAGAAGCTCAGTGGGAATGGCGGCCATGACGTCTAAACTCCCACCTGGGCAAGAGGCAGCGAAGTTGCCCAGAACTTCATCCTGACTGCTGTCCTTCGACCTTGACCGTGCATTATCTCGAGATACCACCCGCATCACCATAGTAGGGTTAGAACTCTTCTCGACCGGTTTAGATTGACCAGTTGCCACGGCGGGAGAAGCAGAAGGAGATGAGGCACCAGCATCAATGGCAGCTGCAACATTGACTGGTTTGAGGGGCAAAACATCTTGCACCAGGCTGGAAGCACCTCGATACCTCCCCACTCTGGCCGTAAAGGCCTCCAGCGACCTAGCCGAGGTAGGAAAAGGGGGAGCCGGTGATCCTGATACCCCGACCGGGATCCTATCAGAGCCAGCATGTACACTAACCCCTGTATCAAGATCATAACTGGCTAGAAGCCTGACAGGGGAAGTTGGAGGAAAGTCAACAGTACCGCCGGCTTGGAGGGTCTCCACCTTAGGAACCGATGGAGATACTACTGAAACTATCGAAACAACACAAGTTAATATCAACAAAGCTAATAAAGTAGTACAGCGAAAGGAAAATCAGAAAGATGTTTACCAGGAAGTGATTCAGAAATGCGGAGGGAATATTCCACCCTCCCTGCATCGAAGGCATCCAAGGCAGGGTACTGCAGGTTGACATAGTTCCTGGCCATGATGGCCTTCAAGATCTTCTCTGACTCAGTGGAGAGCTTACCCTTCTCCAATAAGGGTTTCCTACTAAAGCAGGTAGGAACCTCGAACTCGATCCCTCCGATGTAAACCGAGCTGCCCCATCCGCCCTTGATGATGACCCATTCCTCCCTCCAGGAGGTATCCTTCTTCGTGGCTCCTGGTACCACGAATTTCAGGTTGTTCTTTGCCCGAGCATAGAACTGTCCCTTCGGACCTGGGGCCTTGGCAGCAATTTGAAACACATATCCGAGTTCGTCAGCTCCCGGTTTCCGATCGATGTTATCTCTCACACACTGCTCCCTCTATAAAACAAAGAACCCCACCAGATGTCTCCAAAACCCCGGTGTTAGCTGAAGAGGGGCAAGCTGCAACGCGTACAGCGCCCTACATAGGGAGGGGTAGAGAGGTAGCCTAACTCCACAATCGAAGGCTATCGATCTAAATCGGGACCTCTCCAGTAGAAGAAGAATACATGTCATACTCCCATGGGGGAACGGCGATAGTGATCTCTTTGGGAATCTTAAAATCTCTCCGTAAACGTTTGATGGTTTTCGGAGTACTGGTAGAAGGAGGGACGCATATATACTCGTACTGAAGGGCTAGTACCCTCCCTATACTATATGTGACCTCGCCGACCCGGTCTCTACCTACCCCGGCAACGGTTCCTGTTTCCCCACTCGACTTCTGGTCGACATCAACCGGAGCATCATGATTGTTTGAGAAGCCCACCCCAATTTTAATATTTCGGTTAGAACGACGACGTTGAAAGGGAACGTCGTCCCCGCTGTCGCTGCTATCGCGAGCCTTTTTCCTAGGGGCAAGGCTCCCGCCGGCCACCGCGTCGCCATAAAACAGTTGCTAGATGCTGTTGTCACTTGGGGAAGACATGATAACCGTTCATAGTTTGATTTCTTAAGAAAGGGGGGAAGTTAAAGACCGAGGCTAGGTTTTCTTTTTGCTGGAAAATCTTAATTAGGAAGGATTGATCAATGTGAATAACTTGCAAAGGCACCATGGTTTATATAGAGATGGTTACTTGTAACGGGCAGAAAAGGTAATTAATGTCGCGGCAAAATCGGCCACGTGGAGGGAACGGTTTCGAGAAATGTGCGCCCTCAAAAGATTTCCTTTTTTGAATTCGGCCAACCCTGGTCAGCCATATGGAATTTTCATTTAAATCAGCGTGTGAAGAGAAGATTCCCTCCTATGAGACATTGCGAAAAATTCTCCAAGTGCTATCTATCCTGACTCCAACTCCAACCCCAACCTGATACCGGTGTTCAAATCAGGGGGGACTTCTGTTAACAGGTTTTTCTGGCAAGGGATCAAAGGAGAATTTTTTGACAGGAACCTACCCAGGAAGACTTATCCAGATACTCCAAGAAGCCAGCGAGATCGATACCACCACTTGGATGGAACCGATATCCGACGAGGTCGGAACCTCGACTATCCACCTATCTAAATGGGACATCAGCTCCGAAAGCATGTACCTCGCTCCACTGAAGCTCCTAATACCAGCTCGATACCAGTACGATGATAACTTGCATCTCGCAAGGATCTCGACATCAATCAAGGCGCCTAGTACCTCGATATCTACCTCGATATCTGTCTTGGTGCTACCCAGACCCCCACCTGATACTCAACATGCTTATCCAGAGCTCCACTGAGGCAAGTACCTTACCTCCCAAGTAATATGATAGGGAACACGAAGACACAAGCACCATTCCAGCAAGAGGCAGAACAAGCTCATCAAAATAAGGTACCAGCACTACCCTCCATCAGAACTCAAAATCAGAATTTCCCTTCAGGCTCCATGAAGAAGGAAAGTTGACTCCATCGCCATCAAGCTCCACGAAGAAGGAAAATTGACTCCATCGCCAAAATAAAGCGCCATTAATGACCCAATGGTCGACCGAATCAGAATTTGAATTCGCCATTGATTAACGGGATCTAATCCCACGCCTTCGGCTCCACGCAAATGCCTTTCAATGCTTAAAATAGGACTCTCTATAATCTTCATTAAAGACAACCGGATTTTGAGGAGATTCGGGGAGTACTATATGTATGGCATTGAAGGGTAAAGAGAATGGGGAAGAGGATTCTTGATCGCCATAACAATAGAGACTTCGGAGAATTATCTCTAGAAAATTTCCCGAAGCCAGTGAGAGTCCATTGACAATCACTGGAGGAAAATATCTTCTTATCGACACGAACACTTTCTCCATCTCCATCATGTGTAAAAGAGTGAAAATAGAGAGACGAGTGCATGTATACTGATTGTAATCCTCTTTTAGAGATTTATTAAATAAAACAGTGTTCTTTTACATTCTCTGGTCCCTAGTGTTCTTTCTCCATCACTTGATCTCTTGCTCCAGATTATAGAAAGGGACCCCGGTACTGAAGGTACCTACCCCGCTACGGCTACCGGTAGTGGGCGAGGGTGTTAACTAATATTTCTCATCCTGAGCAATTTTTCCGTTAACAAGATCTAACTACCCTTACAAGCAAATCCCAATGTGGTTTGCGAATGAAATGAGCCAATCAAAAAGTGAAGAACTTACAATCTCCCCCTTTGGCTATTACGTGACAAAACCACCACTCACAAATCATCCTCACAAAACAAAAATATAAACATGAGGTCAACAAGATACCTGAAATCTAGATCTTCAAACCTTCAATCTCTTGTAGAATAATCATTCCTGCAAAACAAGATAACTACACTCTTCAAGACAAGTGTATGTGAGATGATCAAGAGATATAAAAAAAAAGCATTGCAAGAAGAAAAACAACACACAATGAAATGAAGTGCAATGCAAATGCTCCCCCTAAATAGGTTACTCTCTCTCAATAAGATAATCACCCCTATTATGTAACTCCCATAAAATGTACACTACTCCCCTTTTTTGTCGTGAGATAGGCAAAGAAGTATCCCCCAATTAGGTCACTTTAGCAAAGAGAGCTATTTGCAAGATAAGTGCATAATCATATACAACAACCTTATGCAACTTAATTAATTTAGTGAGATTCAAGGAGGTTTTATTTTGAAAAAGATGTGTGAGATTTTTGCTTTGAATGCAAGACATGCAACATCAAGGTTCAAGCAAATGGTATTAGGCAAAGTGAACATCAAAAGAGGTTCCAAAGGAATTCAAACCAATTTGTACCCTGTTGCCATAATTAAACAAGATATAGCTTTAAGAACTTGTAGCACATATAAGCAACCATGTCAATCCTTAATGGTTAATCAAGACATAGATATAAAATCTGTATTGAGAATGGATATAGCATCCTTATTGGTTGTTGTTGATCGTGCCTAAATTGTTGTATATTTCGGCCCTCATTCATATTCTTTTGTCTCGTTCTCGTGTGTATTTTCTATATATATTATGTCTTTTATGTCTAATAGGCTCATTAGTGCTAATTGCAGGCAATTGATGTAATTCGGGGTTTGGAAGCATGTTACAGTGATTCTGGCAGAAAAGGGGCAAAAGGAAAGACAAAGGATCATAAAGCAGCTCTACAGTACGGGTCGAGTGCGGGTCGCAACCGCACTCCAACCGCACTCCAACCACATTCATGATCATAGCCGGGACTTGATACAGGAGAAGAGTTACAGTGCGGGTCCAGTGCGGGTCATCCAACCGCACTCCACCCGGACTGTTGCCAAAGCCAGAGAAGCTGAGTTGCACCTGACGTTAAAGTGCGGGTATAGTGCGGGTCATCCAACCGCACTCCACCCGCACTGTTGCCAAACTAGAGAAGTTGAAGTTGCACCTGACATTAGAGTGCGGGTACAGTGCGGGTCATCCACCAGCACTCCACCCGCACTATTGCTCAAAACAGAGGAGGGATTTTGCACCTGATAGTACAGTGCGACTCAAGTGCGACTACAGTGCGGGTCGAGTGCGAGTCAAGTGCGGGTAATCCAACCGCACTCCACCCGCACTATTGCCCAGATCAGAGACCTGAAGATGAAGAAAACCCTTACAGTGCGGGTACAGTGCGGGTAATTCACCCGCACTCCACCCGCACTCTGCGCGCGACAGTTTCTGGTTTCGAGCTTAAGTGACCTATTTTTCCATCCTCTATAAATAGAAAAGGATGGGAACGAACCAAAACATCACCATACCTCCCAACACTTGTAGTCTAAGCTAGAAACACATCTCCCTCTCATCCAAACCATCTCTACTCAATCAAAGGCAACTAGGAGACTTAGATTCAAGCTTCAAGGAAGGAGATTAATCTTCAAGGGTTCTCTCTACACTCTCTCTTAGTTTATTTGTTTGTAATAGAACATGAGTAGCTAAAATACCCCACTATGGGGTTGATATTATTTGTTTGATGGATATTTTGGGCTTTGTAAATGAACTTTATGTGTTATATTTATTCTATCTCTATATTTCATTCCATTGCTTGTATTGATTTCCATTATTGACTTGCTTGGATACACTCTCTTAGCATGATTGATTTGGATTACTTGAGTAGGCAATTAGGTTGTCTAATGCTCCATTGAATGGAAGGATTTCCGAAAATCCGGCTCTATAACCACGCTCTTAATCTAATCTCGAATTAGTGGCTTTCACTATATATCCTAGGTAGCCACTTGTGAGAGAATTAGAAGCCTCCACTATACACCCTAGGTTGGCTACTTTAGTGATTTTATGAGAACTAACCTTCGAGTAGAATTTGGTTGATAACCTCGAGCCTCATCCAATCCCAAACGGGTGGCCTTCACTATACATCCTAGGTCGGCCACTTGTGAGGGAATTGGAAGCCATCACTATACATCCTAGGATGGCTACATTAGTAATAGGTTGAGCCATAGCTAGATAGATGAGCATTCATGGAACAAGTCCCAATTGAGTAACTAGCCACTGTTGGTTGCTTAAGAGGGATTAATCGCTAGTAGGAGGTCTTCACTATACATCCTAGGTTGACCTCTTGCTAGAGATATATGCCAACACTATACACCCTAGGTTGGTTACATTTGTCAAAACGTACTTACTTGAGAGTTTGTTGCAATTGCCCCAATATTCACTTACGAGTCCATCAACTCCATAGTTCCATCATCATTCATTCATCCCTCCATTGTCATCCATTTATTTACTTTCATAGTTTATTTTATATTGTATCTTCATTCACTATCACTTTACTTTTATGCTTGCTAGTTATATTAATCCTAATCTTGTCACCGCTACCCCGATCTCAATGGACGACACCCGTGCTTGCCGCTTTGCTAGTATTTATACTTGTGAACGCATCCATAGGTTTTATAAATTGTTTTGACGGACGGTTTTCTGACGGCAAAAACCTTCTCATCAAATGGCGCCGCTGCCCGGGATCGGTGTGCGTAGTAGTGATTAGATTAGTTTTAATACTATTAGTTTATTAGTTGTTTTTAGTTTTGTTAGTTTCTTTTTATTTCTTTGGTAGTTTTTTGTTTTTGTTTGTTTCAGGACTCTATGGATTCCTTTTGGCAAAATTCAAGGTCAAGCTACGAGCCTATCAAGAATGCCTACAGCTCATCATTCCAGTCAAATTCCGTTGAAGATCAACTACAAAATTTCATGAAGAATCATGTGCGGGAGACTGAGCAAATGATAGCTTCCCAACAAGAGACTCAAGCCTTCATAGAAGAGAAAACCACCCAAATGCTCGAATCCGCCCAGCAGTCCACCCCGGTAAATCAGAATTGTTTTCAAGTTAAAGCAGCCAAACCGGTGGATTCCTCCAATTTCTCAAAAGAAGACATGTATAAGCTCCGAATAGAATTTGAAGTGGAGCGAAGCAAGAGAATGGACGAGATAGACAGGATGATCAAGATGAACCAGCAGCTTATGAGCGTGACCACAGAGCTAGTGTTGGAAAGGGGTGTGTTGAAGGAAGAGAATGAAGCACTTCAAGAGAGAGAAGCCTTGGGAATGGAAAAGGCGAGTAATCTCCAAGAGTTGAACAAGAAATTATTATTTGAAATGAAGATGCTCAGGGTTAAGAATGGTACTCTCAAGAAGACAAATGGCGAAGTCTCCGACAAGAACAAAGAATTGGAAGAACTAATTGAGAGATTTGAAGCCGAAAAGAGTGCCGCATCAAAGGATTTGGAGAACTTAGTGAGGCTATCAAAAGACTTTGAAGATGAGATAGCTCACAAGTCAATGAAGATGCAAATAGAGGTTGATCAAAAAGCCAATGCCTTAGAGGAAGCAAAGGTAGCACTAAGCAAAAAGGAGGAAGAGGTCAAGGCGTTACAAGTATACCAAATCAAACGTCCTCAAGACCACTCATCAAAGGGGAGTTCCTCTAACTCTCATATCTTTTGCTATGCATGTTCTAGGATAGAGCATTTTAAGGCAAAAAATTACAAGCCAAATCAACATAGGAAAACTAGAGGTCCTAGGAATAGATGGAGTCCACCTAGGGTCAAGCAAATATGGGTAAGGAAAGACCAAGTGCACTTATATAGAAACATGTTAAAGGAAAAGATAATGAAGTCACCTAAATTTATTTGGTAGTGAAAAATAGAGAATTTCCTAACTTGGTCAAACCACCCTTAGAAGACCCTAGCCTCTCCATGAATGCATCCCATTGAATAATTTTGATGCATGTAGTTAGTTTTATGTTTTATGTTGTTTAAATTCAATAAATTGTGTTGTTGGGATAGTTTTGTTCGTATGCTATATTTTGTGGATATTTGCACATTAAATTTATTGATTATATTTGTGGATGAAAGAGCCGGAGGCTCTTGTGCAAGTATGAATGCATGTGCTTTATATTGTTTAATTCGGTTTGGGGGTTGTTCATGCCCCATTCCGTCCATTTTGATAAAATGCATGATGTTAAGCTTGACTTGTGCTTCAATGATATATTGCATGAATTGCCTTTATTTTGTGAGCCTTGTTTGAGTCATTTTTTTATTTTATTGGGGCATTGATTGTGTTTGATTAGTGCCTAGGTTTGTTTGAGTCATGTTAGGTGCATGCCGCTAGGCTAGATTCTCTTGTCTTCAACATTGAGGACAATGTTGGGTTTTGGTTTGGGGGTGTTGACGCCTTTTTGAGTCGTCTTTTGTGTCTTGAGTCATTTTTGTGTCTTATTTTCGAAAAAGTTGCTGCTTAGCCAGAATTTTGAGCTTATTTAGCTTGGTGAGAGCTTAGTGTTTGTGGCGAATGTGTGTATGCTTTGTGTGCTTATTCAATAACTCTTTGTCACTTTAGGGGTCTCACTTGCACTTCATGGGCTAGTCTCATCTTCTAGTGTCCAAGTTTAGGGAACTCGGTGCTCAAGCGCCTTGTTCTAATAGTGGAGATTTCCCTTGTGAGATCACAAATACAAGCCAAAAGCGTGTATATTTGAGGGAAAATGTTTTTCAAATCTGTAAACATTATTCAAACACCATGCATAGTCTCACTACATCAAAAATCATCATTTGTCATTGAACATGCATCATATATGTGGACTGCTTGACAGAAACTTTTATTCCCTTGGTAGATTGATCCTTTGAAGTGATATTAGGCAATGTGTGTTTTAGCCACTCAAAAAGAAAGCCTAAATACTTCCCATTCCCGTAATATGTGTGCTCCCAAGCCAATTTTGAAGCCAAACACATATAGACTTTTCCTTTCTACACCCACGTTATCCATAACCCAAGCAACCTAAACACTTAGCCAACCCTCTCTTAATTGATCTTGTTGAGGCTTAGGAATCTAGAGTTGTGCTTTAATTTGATAAATGGCGTGTACCTAGGCAAGAATAATGAGTTGTTAAAATGTGCATAGTAAAAAGGCATGAAAAGAAAAGAAAAGAAAAGAAGCAAAAAGTAACAAAAGAAAAATATGCTTCAAATGCCTTGTGTAAATTGTAAATGCTACTCAAATGGGTAACATGAGTAGTTAAAGATTGCACGTAGAGTTTAATTGTATGCCTGGACGCCATATTGTATTTGGAAGTGGAGTTGCATGAGAAATTAAATGTTTAAGTGTAGAATGTATTGCCTTAACTTGGTTGATTAGTGCTTGTGCTTAAATTTCTCATTCTTCTAATCACCATTCACCGTGGCCACGTTACAACCAAATGGAAAGACCTAGTTGATCTTAGGGGACGTCTAGATTGGGAATATTAGTTAATGAATGCTCTTTCCACGTTCATGACAAGTGATTCTTTCATGAGACTCACTCACTAAAAACAATGTTTATTCTACACTAAATGTATGCAACTAAGTTGATTCATTTACATAAATTCATTGGCATACATGTTGCATGAGTGTGAACCTAGGTTCTGAGAGGAAAGATAAGAGAGAATCCATGTGAGAACCTAGCTTCGAAGTGAATTATGCTCGAGGTATGAGAGTAAGTAGTTTCTGAGGCGAGGGCATTTTAAGTGTGGGATTCGTGTTGTGCCAGTTTCCCTTGGGGTGTCTTTGAGTTGTTTAGAAGATTTCGCATATGCTCATTCCTCGCTCCCATTTGCTTTTGTGTATCTATCTGATATTTGGTTCTGCAGCAAGTTTTTCTTTGTGTCTAGGGAGTCCTTAGTTTGAGTCAGTTGTCTTGTTCAACCATTATGAAAAGCGACAAAGCTAAATTGGATGAGACATCCTTATTTATTGCATGGACACAAGGTCCTTATTGAGTTTAGCCTTGTCAAGTTGCTTCCACACACATTTGCACACACAACTCATGCATCATATTTAAGCATGTCAAAATCAAGTTCACATGTAATAGAGATAAATTATAGGTCATTCAGTTGTACTTCCCGATCAATTCTCCTAGTCCAAAAATGCATGTTTGAACATAAATGTGACATGGATTACAAACAAAGCAAAGGCACACTTATTGAATAAAAATCCATATAATTATATATAAGCACAACCAAAACGCTCAAGTAATTAATAAAGAAGCATAAAGTTGATCAAATTTTTGCTCATTTCAACTACGCAAGGTTGCTCTCTTTGCTTGAGCTCCCCATATAGGGTCAATCACTAAGACATATCAAGGCATATGACAAATCTCAATAGACCTACTAAGTGCCATGAACCTTGTTGAATCTAAGGGCTTTGTGAAAAAATCCGCTAGTTGGTCATTTGTGCTAACATGTTCAAGTGCAATGCATTTGTTTTCAACTAGCTCCCTAATAAAGTGATGTCTAATGTCTAATGTCTATATGCTTTGTCCTAGAGTACTGAACATGATTCTTTGAAATGTTAATTACACTCAAGTTATCACAATAAAGGGTCAGAGTACCTTGATCAAAGCCGTAATCCACAAGCATTTGCTTCATCCAAAGGAGTTGTGTGCAAGCACTCCCGACTGCTATGTACTCGGCTTCGACTGTGGATAAGGAAATGAAATTTTGCTTCTTGCAAAACCATGAGACCAAGTTGTTCACTAGGAAGAAGCAACCTCCAGAGGTACTCTTCTTATCATCACAATTTTCTGCCCAATCTGCATCACTAAAGTCAATTAAGCTATCATTAGTGTCAAAAGAGTACCATATCCCTTAGTTTGATGTCCCATTCATATATCGAATGATTCTCTTCACAGAGGAGATATGATACTCCTTGAGATCTGCTTCGTACCTATCACACACACCCACACTAAAGGCTATATCGGGCCTGCTTGCGGTCAAGTAAAGCAGGCTACCAATCATGCCTCGATATAGGCTCTGATCCACACTTTTCCCACTAGCATCCTTACTTAATTTCAAAGTGGTACTCATGGTTGGGAAGGTTCGTACACAACAGTTGAATCCACTCCTTCTTACGAGAAATAGACAGTAGTTCCCTTAAGAGGTGATTCGGGGCTTGAACAATATGAGCGCTCTCCTAATTCCGTGAGGAATGTAGGATTTATTGTTCATTAGAGAATCAATGGAACTTAATGGAAAAGTGTAATTAGAGGGGTATAACGAACATTATGACCTAGCTCTAATTATGAACTACTTGTGGAGGATTATACCATATGTAATAGCTATATCGATGGACACCGAAAGTTATTGATTTGTGTAAAAACATCTACAATTAAGAGAATGCAGCTTCGAGTTTTTAGTGGAATAACACCGAAGTTAATAATCATGAAATATTAATTAAAAAATTTAATTAATTATTTCTAAGGATTATTGGAGTTCAAAATACTTTGGGTCCATTGGGTCCCCTTGCTGGCCGGATTGATTAAGGTAATAAGAGTCACAGTTAATTAATTGGACAATTATTAATTGGATTGTCCAATTAATTGTGTTACGAAAAGTGACACGTGTCCATTCGGGAATTAATTGAATAATAAGATTATTTAATTAAAGATTATTAATGATTATGTTAATGAAATAATTATATTATTTAATTGTGTAATTAATCATTAGATGGACGGTGTTGATTGATATTTAATTTTGAATGAAGATAAGATAATTTGATTATTTTATTTCCATTAAATTAAATATTTAAATTTGAATTTAAAGAGTTTGAATTCAAATCAAATCAAATTAATTAATATTAATTAAAGATATCAGATATCTTAAATTATTTGAATTTGAATTTAAAAGAGTTTGAATTCAAATCAAATCAAATAAATTAATATTAATTAATATCTTTAAAGATATCAGATATCTTAAAAGATTTGATTAATTAGTTTTATTAATATATATATATATAAATGATATATGTTTTTGGAAACTAAGACAGCACAACATACGTTCATAATTGAGAGTCAATTTTTGAGTGTATAGAACCAAAGAAGAGAAAAGAAAAAACAAATCCTAGAAAGTGTTCTAGGTATTTTAAGGCCAAAGAAAAAAAAATTCTTTTTCTTCTTTTCTTCATCCTCTTTGTTCTTGAGTACCGTAACGTGCTCGCACGCCGTTACCAATCCCGGGAGATAGCCAGGAAGATCTTGTGGTTCAAATATGGAAACAGATCGAAAAGAAGAAGGAGCTTACAAACGTTGGTATGAAATAGTTTCATCTCTTTCTTATTGTTTTCGATTATTACTGTACAATTGGTTTTTTTGATGATTGCATTGAAATTTTAAAAACCTCATTCCGCTGCATAATCCAAAATCTGGAACCTACAAAATGGTATCAGATCCAATTTTGCACAGTAAATCAAATTCGATTGCTCCTGATTGCATGTATGAATGTGTAGGCACTTTCTAATGATTGTATGATGTTTATTTTTTTTAAACATGGTTGATCGTTAATTGTATGGTACAATGGGTTTAGGGTTCTTATTAAAGGTTGTCATATTTTTTTTAATGTAATATTAATGCGGGGATGTATTTTTATTATTTTTATTATTTTTATGCTGTATTTTATTTGTTGTATTTTTTCTGCTATGTATTTTATTCTAAAATATGTATGAAGAAATCCGACGAAAAAGACGAATGACGAAAGAGAGAAATTAGAAACACACGTGAGTCTCGACGGGCAACTGTTCACGGACACTGGTCACGCTGTACTGTTCATATGGTACTGTTCACTGGCACTGTTCATGCGGTTTTGTTCCCGCGATACTGTTCCATGGTACTGTTCATGCGGTACTAGTGTGGGCCGCCTACGTGCACTAATGAAGGCTATGCGTGAAAGCGTTATGGGCTGAAAATTCGCGATGTTAGGGTTTCCGAATATGCAAAAACATTTTGGTCTGAATTTTATTTTTTTTCTTACCTTGGGCCTCAAGTACATTGTTAAAGTAACGCTTGGGCTTTAAGTTTGATTCATGAGATGAGTCACAATGATAAAATAATTTTTTTTTATTTAATCAAGTTGGACTTGATTAAAAGCCCAAAATAAGAAGAACCCAAAGACTTGAAGAATCTTGGAGATTACTTGAAGACCAAGGAATGCCTTGGATAACTTTTGTAATTAGATATTTTTTTTAAGTTAAATAACTCATTGCACTCGGTCAACTCATATATGCTTTTATTATGAGATAATTAAAGCATTGCCATGCATATGCATATCATTTAAATTAGGTGTACCTACACATATATATATGTTGATTTGTCATACATGCATTATAGCCTTCTATATTATGTGTTTATTTTTAATTTGATTAAAATGAGTAATTCACATAATTGGCTATAAGTTAATGGGATTATTTTTAGGAGTAAAAACTTGGCAATTCTCATTAATTACTAATCTATTAAAGTGATTAATTACTTAGATTAGTAGGGTCCATTATAAATATTAGATTTAATTCGATTAAGCCGCTAATTATAATTGGATCTAATAATGTGTTTAGTTTTAATAGTTAAAACTTGGTAAATATACATTTAATAATTCTAGTCATAGTAAATAGGTTACATAGATTAGAATTATCACTAATGAACTAGATTTTAAGGGTTAAAAATCATATTAGTTTATTAGTTATTGGAATAGGATTTTAATAATTTCTGATTAATGCACTAGACGTTTAGATTGAAATTAGCCGTTCAATCTTGTGTTAATCTGGATGCATTAATATTAATAGAAAACCCTAATTATAAAATAATGAGTGGGAGAGGGATATATGACATTATATCTCGCGGTATCCATCATTAGTTCAACACGGTGAGATTCGAGTAGGGCCTCATGACGGCTTTGCTTTCATCCTCCCTAAGGAGGGTTTCCAAAAGAATCAATACCAAGGTTGACTTCCTAATGGATAGGATTTCTGAGACCCTAAGGCGGCAATTCTCGAGTTAATCTCATGAGATCTGAAATGATAGGTTAGGCTCACAAGGTTTTAATTAAATTGGTTAATTGAAAACCTAACTAAATAAACGATGGTTGAATGATATTGGAATAAGAGTTATTCTGGTATATCATTTGATTGAGAAAGTCTCGATCCAACATGCAAGAATTTGACCGACTCTAAGGCGGCACTTACTTGTGGTATGTTGGATTATCGTGGCATAGAAACATTATTTTCTTAAGGTTGTTCTTGTTCATTAAACACTTTAATGCATCATGTTTAATTTTATGCTGAACATTCGCACATGTTTTGAATGTATGATTGAATGAATTCTTTATTTATGTTTTTTCATTCATGTCATCTGCACCGTTACAAATCCTAGCCAATGACAGATTAACTGGTGATAACTACAATAAATGGAAACATAACATAAATGCAATCTTGGTCACTAAGGACCTAAAGTTTGTGCTTACGAAGGAATGTCCTCCAGTGCCTACCGCCAATGCCACAGGAACTGTTCGTGAGACATATGAGAAATATGTCTCATTAGATGAGATAGCCCGAGCATATCTGTTAGCCAGTATGACAGACGTGCTTGTGACTAAGCACGAAGCAATGGGTACTGTATTTGAAATAATGGAGTCATTGCTGGCTATATTCGGGCAGCCCTCTGAGCAAAATCGGCACGAAGTTGTTCGTTCCGTTATGCTTGCTCGGATGAAATAGGGCACATCTGTTCGGGAACATGTCCTGAACATGATGTCCAATTTCAACACGGCAGAGATCAATGGTGGGGCCATTGATGAACCTAGTCAGGTGAGCACCATACTGACGACTCTTCCGAAGAGTTTCTATTAGTTCAAGAGTAACTATAAGATGAACAAGCTAAAGTTCAGTCTCACTCAGTCGCTTAATGAGCTCACTACTTTTGAGTTCTTGACTAAGGACAGTAAAAGTAAGATCGGTGAGGAAAATGTTGTCGAACCATTTTCCTCTAGAAATAAAAAGAGGAAGAGGTTTGCTGGGAAGGCAAAGGGTCAGCCCAAGCCCAAGAAAGCCCATGGTAAGAAGAAGGGCGCCTCCACTGGCCAAGGCAAAGGAAAATGTATCTATTGCGACAAGGTTGGACACTGGAAGAGGAACTGTCCTCAGTATCTAGAGGAGGTTGCCAAGAAAAAGAAAATGAAAGGTAAATATGATTTACTTGTTCTTGAGTCATGTTTAGTGGAAGATGATTCTTCACCCTAGATAGTTGATTTGGAGGCCACTAACCATGTTTGTTCTTCTATGCAATGGACTGATTCATAGACAGCTTGAGAAGGGAGCCTTCTCTATGCGTGTTGGGTCTGGGGATGTCGTGTCAGTAAGAGCAGTGGGTGTAGTTAGACTACATTTTGGAAATTGTTTTGTTTTTTTGAACAATGTATTTTTTATTCTTGGATTCACAAGAAAATTGATTTCTGTTTCAAAGTTGTTGGAACAATTATTTTCTATTTCTTTTAATAATAAGTCTGTTATTATTGCAAAGAATGGTTTGAATATATGTTTAGGATTAAACAAAAACAATTTGTATGTTTTAAGGCAGTTAATACATACAACACTGCTCAACGCTGAAATGTTTAAAGTTGAAAAACCAAAAACAAAACGACAAAAGATTTCTCTAGAAAATGAAACGTATATGTGGCATCTAAGACTTGACCACATTAACCTTGACAGGATAGATAGACTAGTTAAAAGCAGACCTTTACGTGAGTTAAAGGTTGGCACCTTACCAGTCTGGAAGGTAAAATGACCAAGAGACCTTTTACTGGAAAAGGGCTTAAAGCTAGAGAATCACTAGAGCTTATACATTCAGACGTCTGTTGACCGCTGAATGTTAAAGTAAGGGATGGCTATGAGTATTATGTCACTTTTATAGATGACTGCTCTAGATACAGATATGTCTACCTAATGTAACGGAAGTCGGAAACTTTTGAAAAGTTTAAAGAATTCCGATCTAAAGTTGAGAACTAGTTAGGAAAGACCATCAATTCTCTACGATGGAATCGTGGAGGTGAGTACCCTGACCAAGTGTTTGAAGACTTTATGGTCGAGAATGGGATAGTGTCTCAACTCACAGCTCATGGTACACAAAAAATAATGGTGTCGCGGAGAGGAGAAATAGAACCCTAATGGAAATTGTGAGATCTATGATTAGTTTCTCATAATTACCAAATTTCTTTTGGGGATATGCGTTACAAACTGCGGCATACATTTTGAATCTAGTTCCATCCAAATCTGTTCCTAAGACTCCCTTAGAGTTGTGGAATGGTCGTAAAACTAGTTTGCGACATTTCCGCATATGGGGGTGTCGAGCACATGTGCTGAAGAACAGAAGTGGAAAGTTGGACCTCAAGTCTGTGGTCTGCTTGTTTGTATGATATTCCAAGGAGACTAGAGGTGGATGCTTCTATAGTCTTAAAGAGAACAAAGTGTTTGTACTGACAAATGCAACGTTTCTTGAGGATAGCTATATTAGTGATCATAAACCTCGTAGTAAGATTGTATTGAATGAAATGGAGCCTGGTACGACTATTGCTCAGTCAACAAGAGTTGTTGATCCACTGATATCTGATAGTCAAATGATTCCTAGTCAGGATACACTACCACCTAGACGTAGTGGGAGGGTTGTGAGACAACCTGAATGCTATTTGGGTATATGTGAGGCACGAGATGTCATTGATGAGAAGGTTTTCGCCGTTAGAAAACCGTCCGTCAAAACAATTTATAAAACCTATGCGATGCGTTCACAAGTAGAAATACAAGTAAAGCGGTAAGCACAGGTGTCGTCCACTGAGATCGGGGTAGCGTGGATAAGATTAGGATTAATATAACTAGTATGCATAAAAGTAAAGTGATGGTGAATGAAAATACAATATAAACTAAACTATGAAAGCAAATAAAATGGGATGACAATGGAGTGATGAATGAATGATGATGGAACTACGGAGTTGATGGAGTCGTAAGTGAATATTGAGGCAATTGGAACAAACTCTCAATTAAGCACGTTTTGACAAATGTAACCAACCTAGGGTGTATAGTGTTGGTATATATCTCTAGCAAGAGGTCAACCTAGGGTGTATAGCGAAGACCTCCTACTAGCGATTAATCCCTCCTAAGCAACCAACAATGGCTAGTTACTCAATCGGGACTTTTTCCATGAATGCTCATCTATCTAGCTATGGCTCAACCTATTACTAATGTAGCCATCCTAGGGTGTATAGTGATGGCTTCCAATTCCCTCACAAGTGGCCTACCTAGGATGTATAGTGAAGGCCACCCGTTTGAGATTGGATGAGGCTCGAGGTTGTCAACCGAATTCTACTCGAAGGTTAGTTCTCGTAAAATCACTAAAGTAGCCAACCTAGGGTGTATAGTAGAGGCTTCTAATTCTCTCACAAGTGGCTAACCTAGGGTGTATAGTGAAAGCCACTAATTCAAGATTAGATTAAGGGCATGGTTGTAGAGCCGGATTTCTGTAAATCCTTCCATTCAATGGAGAATTAGAAAACCTAATTGCCTACTCAAGTAATCCAAATCAATCATGCAAGGAGGGTGTATCCAAGCAAATCAATAATGGAAATCAATTCAAGCAATGGAATAAAACATAGAGATAGAATAAATATAACACATAGAGTTTATTTACAAGCCCAAATATCCATCAAACAAATAACATCAACCCCATAGTGGGGTATTTTAGCTACTCATGTTCTATTACAAACCAATAAACTAAGAGAGAGTGTAGAGAGTAAACCCTTGAAGATTGATCTCCTTCCTTGAAGCTTGAATCCAAGTCTCCTAGTTGCCTATGATTGAGTAGAGATGGTTTGGATGATAGGGAGATGTGTTTCTAGCTTAGACTATGTAAAGAAAATAGAAAATACAAGTGTTGGGAGATATAGGAGTTCTTTGGTTCGTTCCCATGCTTTTCTATTTATAGGGGATGGAAAAATAGGTCAGTTAAGCTTAAAAACAGAAGCTATCGCCAGTATAATGCGGGTGAAATACGGGTGTAGTGCGAGTAGAGTGCGGGTGTAGTGCGGGTGGAATGCGGTTGGCTGACCCGCACTTTAATGAATCCAACTCTATCTTGACCCGCACTTGACCTGCACTTGACCCGCACTTTATCTAGTCAGGTATGAATCAGCTTCTCTGGCTTTGGCAACAGTGCGGGTGGGGTGCGGTTGGATGACCCACACTCTACCCGCACTTTAACGTCAGGCGCAAATCCAACTCTCTGTCTTGAGCAACAGTTCGGGTGTAGTGCGGTTGGATGACCCACACTTGACCCGCACTTTATCTTTCCTTCATGATTCAGGTCCCGACTGTGGGAAGGAGTGAGGTTGGAGTGCTGTTGTGACCTGCACTTGACCCGCACTGTAGAGCTGCTTATGATCCTTTGTCTTTCCTTTTGCCCATTTTCTATCGGAACCACCGCAATTAGCTTCTAACACTAGAATTACATCTATTGCCTGCAATTAGCACCAACGAGCCTATTAGACATAAAATATATAGAAAATACACACAAGAACGAGACAAAGGAATAGAAATGAGGGCCGAAATATACAACAATTTAGGCACGATCAGTCGTCTCGACTGATAGTGTCGATGATCCATTGACATTTAAGAATGCAATGGAAGATCTTTACAAAGAGGAGTGGCTTAAAGCCATGAATCTCGAGATGGAGTTCATGTACTCTAACTCAGTCTAGGAACTTGTAGAATTACCGGATGGGGTAAAACCCATACGGTGTAAGTGGATCTAGAAGAGAAAGAGAGGAGTAGACGAGAAGGTAGAGACCTTCAAGGCAAGGCTAGTGGCCAAGGGTTATACCCAGAAAGAGGGGGTTGATTATGAAGAGACCTTCTCCCCAGTAGCCATGTTTAAGTCTATTAGGATTCTCTTATCCATTGCTGCCTATTTCGATTATTAAATTTGGCAAATGGGCGTCAAGACTGCATTCTTGCATTCCAATTTTGATGAGAGCATCTACATAATGCAACCAAAGGGATTCATGTCTCCAGATCAAGAGCAAAAGGTTTACAAGTTGCAAAGGTCCATTTATGGACCGAAGCAAGCATTTAGATCTTGGAACATAAGGTTGGATGATGTGATCAAAACCTATGGCTTCGAGCAAAATGTTGATGAGCCTTGTGTCTATAAGTGTATCATTGACAAGAAAGTATTTTTCTTAGTCATATACATAGATGATAAATTACTCATTGGGAATGGTGTAGGGGTATTATCGGAAGTAATGGGCTGGCTGGCTGGCCAATTCCAAATGAAAGAATTGGGAGATGCGAGTTATGTTCTAGGGATCCAACTTTTAAGGGATCATAAGAACAAACTCCTAGCATTGTCTCAGGCATCGTATATCGATAAGATTCTTATGCGTTTTTCGATGCAGAACTCCAAGAAAGGTAATTTACCTTCCAGGCATGAGGTTCACTTATCTAAGGAACAATGTCTTAAGATACCTCAAGAAGTTGAGGATATGAGACGTGCTCCCTATGCGTCAGCAGTAGGTAGTCTCATGTATGCTATGTTATTCACGAGACCGGACATCTGCTTCGTAGTTGGAGTAGCCAACAGATACCAGTCCAACCCAGGATTGGATCATTGGGTTGCTGTCAAGACTATTCTTAAGTATCTTCGGAGAACGAGAAACTATATGCTAGTGTATTCTGGACAGGATTTGATCCCGTTAGGATATAAGGATTCTGATTTTCAATCAGACAGGGATTCTAGAAAATCCACGTCTGGATCAGTATTCACCCTTAGTGGTGGAGCCATTGTTCAGAGAACGAGAAACTATATGCTAGTGTATTCTGGACAGGATTTGATCCCGTTAGGATACACGAATTCTGATTTTCAGTCAGACAGGGATTCTAGAAAATCCACGTATGGATCAGTATTCACCCTTGGTGGTGGAGCCATTGTGTGGAAGAGTATTAACCAATCTTGTATTGCTGACTCTACCATGAAAGCAGAATATGTAGCCACTTGTGAAGCTGCTAAAGAGGCTATTTGGCTCCGAAAATTCTTGAGTGATCTGGAAGTTGTTCCAGATCTGGATAAGCTCATCACACTTTATTGTGATAACAGTGGTGATGTGGCTAAATCCAAAGAATCAAGAAGCCACAAGAGAGGGAAGCATATAGAGAGGAAATATCATCTCATTAGAGAGATAGTGCAAAGAGGAGATGTGACCGTGACCAAGATAGCGTCACAAGACAATCATGCTGATGTATTTACGAAGACCTTACCGGCTAAAGTGTTTACGGGTCACCTAATGGGTCTAGGTTTACGAGACATGTCTCACATGCTTTAGTGCAAGTGGGAGATTGTTGGGGTTTTTGCCCTAAAGCTTGTAATTTGAATGTGAATTGAACATAAATAAAAGAAACGTTTATTCATTCAAATTGTTTCATACTTTTATATAACATGCATATTTAACATCTAAGATTACCGGATGTAATTTCGAACTGAGTATATGAATGTCATATACATATGGATTCAGTTTGAAACGAGCAATCTAAAGAGTCCGTAGATAGCAAATAAAGCTGAGTACTTTATTTGTGGTTAATCTACAGCTGCGGTCCATTCCGTAATGTACAATGATCTTATCTTGGATCATTCATATGCTGATCATATAGGACTGGGCCACGATCTATATGAATCTCTCATATATATCGACAAATGATGGCTATATATGGGTGATCTTAATCCTGAGTGTCTTATCGACCCCTTCAGGTTAGATCATGATTTTTGATATACCATGGGTGAGATCAGAGTTATATTCCTAGTCAATATGCTTCGCTTGTTGGAATCACGGTTTGGCTTGTGGCTAGGAAGGTTTGTACACAACAGTGGAATTCACTCATTCTTGCGAGAAGCAGATAGTAGTTCTCTTAAGGGTTGATTCGGGGCTTGAACAATATGAGCACTCTTCTAATTCCGTGAGGAATGTAGGATTTATTGTTCATTAGAGAATCAATGGTACTTAATGGAAAATATGTAATTAGAAGGGTATAACGGACATTATGACCTAGCTCTAATTATGAATTACTTGTGGAGGATTATACCTTATGTAATAGCTATATCGATGGACATCGAAACTTATTGGTTTGTGTAAAAACATCTACAATTGAGAGAATATAGCTTCGCGTTTTTAGTGGAAAAACACCGAAATTAATAATCATGACATATTAATTAAAGAGTTTAATTAATTATTTCTAAAGATTATTGGAGCTCAAAATACTGTGGGTCCATTGGGTCCCCTTGCTAGCCCGATTGATTAAGGTAACAAGGGTCACGGTTAATTAATTGGATTGTCCAATTAATTGTGTTACGAAAGTGACACGTGTGTATTCGGGAATTAATTGAATAATGAGATTATTTAATTAATGATATTTAATAATTATGTTAATTAAATAATTAGATTATTTAATTTTGTAATTAATCATTAGATGGAGGGTGTTGATTGATATTTAATTTTGAATGAAGATAAGATAATTTGATTATTTTATTTCCGTTAAATTAAATATTTAAATTTGAATTTAAAAGAGTTTGAATTCAAATCAAATCAAATAAATTAATATTAATTAAAGATATCAGATATCTTAAAAGATTTGAATTTGAATTTAAAAGAGTTTGAATTCAAATCAAATCAAAAAAATTTATATTAATTAATATTTTTAAAGATATCAGATATCTTAAAAGATTTGATTAATTAGTTTTATTAAATATATATATATATATATGATATATGTTTTTGGAAACTAAGACAACACAACATACGTTCATAATTGAGAGTCAATTTTTGAGTGTATAGAACCAAAGAAGAGAAAAGAAAAATAAAATCCTAGAAAGTGTTCTAGGTATTTTTCGGCCAAAGAAAAAAAAATTCTTTTTCTTTTTTTCTTCATCCTCTTTGTTCCTGAGTATCGTGACGCGCTCGCACGCTGTTACCAATCCCGGGAGATAGCCAGGAAGATCTTGTGGTTCAAATCAGGAAACAGATCGAAAAGAAGAAGGAGCTTACAAACATTGGTATTAAATAGTTTCATCTCTTTCTTATTGTTTTCGATTATTACTGTGCAATTGGTTTTATTGATGATTGCATTGAAATATTAAAAACCTCATTCCTGTACGCAATCCAAAATCTGGAACCTACAGTTTCAACCCATATAATGCCTTCTTGAGATGATAGACATGATTGGGGTGGTGTGGATCCACAAACCCCTTGGGTTGCTCAACAAACACTTCCTCTTGCAAGAAGCCATTGAGGAAGGCACTCTTGACATCCGTTTGGTGCAATTTGAACTTGTGCACACAAGATATGGACAAGAGAAGCCGTATGGACTCAAGGCGGGCAACCAGAGCAAAAGTCTCCTTAAAGTCGATAACCTAAATTTGAGAGTATCCTTGTGCTACAAGTCTAGCTTTGTTTTACACAATGTTGCCATTCTCACCATACTTGTTCCTATACACTCATTTGGTGCTTATGACATTGGTGTTCTTGGGTCTAGGAACTAGAGTCGAAACCTCATTTCTTTCAAATTGGTTTAGCTCTTCTTGCATAGCAAGAACCTAAAACTCATCATCCAATGCTTCATCAACCTTTTTGGGTTCAATTTGAGAGGTGTAACAAGTATAGCTAATTTGATTAGCTATTTGACGCCTAGTCCTAACACCATCATTCATATCTCCAAGAATATCATTCTTGTTATAGAGATGTCTAACACATGGAGCAGGTTCTTTAGAGTTCAAAGATGAATCTCTATCAAGAGGTTGAATGACCTTTTCATTATCACTTGACTTCACCTCAATTGAAGTCTCATCATTCTTCTCCAAAGGAGAGTCATGAACCACATCAACCTCCTCATCATGGTCACTAGTTCTAGGCCTACAATCATATATGACAACATTGGATGATTCCATGACACTATGAGTTTTCAAATTGAATACTCTGTAGGCCTTACTATTAAGGGCATAGCCAATGAAAATTCCCTCATCACTCTTGGCATCAAACTTACCAAGTTGATATCGGTCATTAAGGATGTAGTATTTACTTCCAAATGAGTGGAAGTAGCTAACTTTTGGCTTCCTACCCTTCCACAATTCATAGGAGATTTGCCTAGTACCGGGCCTTAGAAAAACTCTATTTCCTATATTGCAAGCCGTATTGACGGCCTTGGCCCAAAGGTTCCTAGGCACCTTGTTGCTAAGCAACATTCACACGGGCCATCTCTTGAAGAGCCCTATTCTTCCTCTCAACAACCCCATTTTGTTAAGGAGTTCTAGGGGCTATAAATTCATGAGAGATGCCTAAGCTATTGCAATAGCTTTCAAAACAAGAATTCTCAAATTCTCTCCCATGATCACTTCTTATTCTTTTAATGTTTTTAATGTGTAAGTTCTTTTCATTTTGAATTTTAGTTCAAAGCTTTTTAAATTTTTCATAAGTTTCAGATTTTTCTCTAAGAAAATATGTCCATGTAAATCTAGAGAAATCATCAACACAAACAAAAATGAATCTCTTGCCACCGAGACTCTCAGTTTGCATGGAACCCATAAGGTCCATATGTAGAAGCTCTAATGGCTCCTTGGTGGCGAGATACTTGCCTTTATTGTGCATGCTTTTGGTTTGTTTCCCTTGTTGACAAGGTCCACAAACACATCGACTTTCTTCCTAAGCTTAGGGAGGCCACGCATAACTTTGAACTTATCTAATATCCTCAAATCTTGATAGTTCATGTGGCCAAGTCTTTGATGCCACAACTCAACTTCCTCACACTTTGACATGTTGCAAGAGATAGCACTAGCTTCAAGACAATAGCAATTGTCACTAGATCTCTTTCCTTTTAGTAAGGTTTGTCCATTTGGCATTAAAATAGAGCAATCATTTTTGTTAAACAAGACGGAGAGTCCATCATCATTAAGATGAGAAATGCTTATAAGATTGACTTACAAGCCATCAACAAGTAAAACATTAGAAAAGAAGGGCAAATTGGAATGGAAATAGTTCCTTTCCCTATGACTTTCTTTCTAGATCCATCACCGAAGGTAACAAATCCTCTATCATCCATGACAAGAGATTCAAAGAAACTCTTGTTCCTCATCATATGCCTAGAAAACCCACTATCCAAATACCAAGTGTTAGAGGCATTTGCCTTCAAGGCAATTTGAGCCACATAGCAAAAATATTCATCTCTTCTAATCCACCTAGGTGAAATATTCTCTTTCCTAGTGGTTTTATTCACATTGGCTCTAGATTTCCTAGGATCATGCAAATTAGCTATAGATTACCTAGGAACATGCATTATGGCTCTAGCTCTATTTCTTTCAATCATGCTCTTAATTCTACACATCTTAATGTATTTGAAGCAATTAGGTCTAATGTGACCAGCAACACCACAAAAGTGACAAGTGGGAAAAAAGTAAGAAGTCATACCATTTCCTTGATGGTACATTGGAGCTTTCACATGTCTTTGAGTTGGCCTTGGTTCTTTCCTCCTTTGTTGTTGAGTTGGAGTGGATTGCTTCCTTGGTTGAACGTGCACGGGTTCCTTCTTGGCTTGGTGATATTTGGGTTGTGGAAAGTTAGCTTGATAAGCTCTCATTGGTTTAGCTTGAGTTTGAGCTTAAACCCTGATGTTGTCTTCATTTGACACCTTTTGAGCATTCTACTAGCTCAATCTTCTTCCTAGGATGTGGTGGTGGTGGTGGTGGTGGTGGTGAAGGAGGGGGGGGGGGGGGGGGGTGGTGAAGACTCTTTGCTTTTCATGTTTTTGACAAACACGGTCTTGTTTGAGGATGAGGTCTCCTTGTCATCTTCATAGCCAAAACCTTTCTTATCACTTGGCTTCTTGCCAACTCCCAACATATGGTCCAGCTTCTTTCTGCCTGAGGTCATCTTTGTTAGGATTATGCTCAATAGCAAGAGTGTAATTGATGGGGTTTATGCCCTAAAGATGAAATTTGTAAATGGATTTATGAAATAAATAAAAAGAAAAGGTCAATTCATTCTCGTTGTGTTGTTTATTTTATAACTTGTGCATATATTAACATCCTAGATTGTCGGATGTAATCTCGAACTATGTATATGAGTGTCATACACGGATGATACAGTAAAAGACGTGATAAAGATGGGAACTTTATTTGTGGTTAATCTATAGCTGCGGTCCATTCCGTAATGTATGGTGATTCTATCCTGAATCATTCATATGAGATATGGGAATGGAGGCACCTTGTATGATGTGATCATATAGGACTGGGCCATGATCTATATGAATCTTTCACCAAGATCCGTTTACTGATGAGATTCATATATATCAACTAATGATGGCTATATGTGGGTGATCTTAATCCTAAGTGTCATATCGACTCCTTCAGGTTAGATCGTGGTCTTTGATATACCATGGGTGAGGTCGGATGCAGTTCCTGATCAATATACTCTTTATGTTAGGATTGCTGTTTGGCTTGTGGCTGGGAAGGTATGTACACAATAGTGGAATCCACTCTTTCTTGTGAGAAATAGATGGTAGTTCCCTTAAGGGTTGATTCAGGGCTTGGACAATATGAGTGCTCTCCTAATTCCATGAGGAAATATGATTTATTTTTCATTAGAGAATCAACGGTACTTAAGGTATATATGTTATTACAGGGGTATAACGGACATTATGACCCAGCTCTAATTATGAACTACTGTGGAGGATCACACCATGTGTAATAGCTATATCGATGGACGTCGAGTTGTACCGTTCTGTGTAAAAGCGTCTACAGTTGAGAGAGTGCAGCTTCAGGTTTTTAGTGGAATAACACTGGAGTAAATAATCAAAGAATATTAATTAAATAGTTTAATTAATGATTCTGAGGATTATTAGAGCTCAAAATACTATGGGTCCATTAGGTCTCCTTGATAACCCGATTGATTTAAGTAATAAGGGTTACGGTTAATTAATTGGATTGTCCAATTAATTGTGTTACGAAAGTGACACGTATTTATTCAGGGATTAATTGAATAATGAGATTATTTAATTAATATATTAATAATTAAATTAATTAAATAATTAGATTATTTAATTAATGAATTAATAATTATGTCTTATTAATTAATTATTAAATGGAGGTTGCAGGTTCAAATCATGACTAAGACATAAAATAATTAGATTATTTTATTCTTTGAGAAATCTAGTATTTAAGTTTAAGTCAACTTGGGTTATGTGGGAGTTAGAATCCTTCACTACCTATGACACTTAAATACTAAGGAGGGTGTATTCAATTAGGATTTTAAAAGACTTTTAATGACTTTTTTAAGTGGATGACTTTTGCAGATTTCAT
The DNA here is from genome assembly GCA_033220585.1 of Dipteronia sinensis. NCBI lineage: Eukaryota > Viridiplantae > Streptophyta > Magnoliopsida > Sapindales > Sapindaceae > Dipteronia > Dipteronia sinensis. The sequence goes on along the minus strand of CM065637.1, from coordinate 42,953,521 downwards.
GGACTTTTATATACTTTACAGAATTATGAAAGACTTTCATAGACTTTCATTTTAAAAGATTTTCATTTCAAATGACTTTCAGAGACTTTCATTTTAAAAGATTTTTATAGACATTTATAAACATTTATTGATTTTGTTTTAGACTTTCATATGATATATACTTTGTTTTAGCAAAATTATATAGATTTCTCATATCAATAAAAATATTTTTTTTAAAGAATAAAAAAATCAATGTTAATTAAACTTGACAAAAGCATTCTTGCCTATATATGTAATTTTAAAATTTTTATTTGTAATTTTATTATATTTTGCATCATAAAGGAATTATGCACCTAATTTTTCTTAATAATTAGTCAAAATTTTATTTGTTTTTTATAATTACTCAAAATATTGTAAATTTTATTTTAGAATAATTGTAGCAAATCGACAATAATATTAACATTTACATGTCTCTACAAAAGTATGGCAATGAGTATAAAAAATCTACCAAAAATTAATTCAAGTTACTAAAGATAAAACATAAAAACCGCACATAGTTGTTGAACAAGATTTATGCATAAAAGTTGGTGGTTTGATATTGATCATAATTAAATGGAGCCACGCTCATGCACGACTTTGATTATGACATATTGGCATGATTGAGTAATGGTTTTTGTCTGTTATTAGTTTTATTTGTTTCGGTGTTGTTTAATTGCTTTGAAAATAGATATAATTTTTTTTTGAAATCTCTCATCCTTAATTGCATAGCCTATAGAGAGTTGTTTTGAATTATTTTTTAGTTAATTATTTTTTTCTTATAAATCGTTAATGTTTGTATGTTTTTTTTATAATGTTTATTCATTTTAAAAGTTATTCATTTTATTTTATTTGTAAAATTTATTAAGAATGTATGTTCTTTTATTTAAAAATATAACTTATGCTTGATGGTTAATGTTTTTCAAAGAGTTTTATGTTTTTCTTTTAAAGTGAAATTCTTTTTATTTATTTCCTCCAAAAAAAATTCTTTCTATTTAAAAAAAAAAGTCATTCAAAGTCTTTGGTAGGAATGAAAGACAAATTGTGAGATTTATTATATAACTAAAAGTCATTAAAAGTCATTGATATTTAAAAGTCATTAAAAGTCATTGAGATTTTGAATACCTCATAACTTTTATAGACTGTTAAAAAGTCTTGATTGAATACCACATGACTTTTAAAGACTTTTTTAAAGTCTATAAAAGTCTGTATTGAATACCCAATGACTTTTATAGAGTTTTTAAAAGTCTATATTGAATACACCTAAACTTTTTAATTTCATAAAAGTCATTAAAAGTCTTTTGAAATCTTAATTGAATACACCCCCCTAATTATCTTTTGAATATATAAAGATATATTTAAGAAAAGATAATTATCTAGTTTTAAAAATATATAATGCTATATTTATATAACTAGATAAGTGAGAAATAGTTTTTTTTTTTATTTGAACAACACACAAAAGAGAAAAAACAAAAGAGACACAAGGAGTGTGCGGCAATCAAGAAACAAAAAAGCAAAAAGAGAAAAAAAAGCAATGTGTGCTGTGTGCACTAATTGAAAATATATATATATATATATATTAATTAAGATAATTTTTTTCTCCTATAATTGTTCTAGGTATTTTTTCTCTTGGAAGAAAAAGTTTCTTCTTCTTTTCTCTTCATCCTTCTAAGTTCCTGAGTACGTGACGCGCCCACACGCAGTTACCAGTTCTGGGAATAGCTAGGAAGATCTGTGGTACAGACTAGGAGCATAGTGTATAAAGTGAAGGATCCTCCAAACGTTGGTATGGTTCTAAATTTTTTTTTATATTGATTGCAATTTCCTGAATTTACATATTGTATGTATTAGTTCTGGAAAAATAATTACGATCTCAAGTTCACTGGTTCCAAAACTTTTAAAACCTATTTCCGTTGTGTTACCAGTGAACGGGGTTCCAACAATTGGTATCAAAGCCATTTTTTTTTGGAACAAGAAATTGTTTTCGATATTCCTGTATGTATGATTGTGTAGGCACTGTTTAAATTGATTGTATGAATATTAAATTTGTTAATTTACAAAAACATGAATGATCGTTAATTATATGGTACTGTGGATTTATGGTTCATGGGTTGTATTATATTATTTTTATTTTTATTTTTATTTTATTTTTTCGGTTATTGTATTGTAAAAAAAATTGTAACATATATTGAAGACCTGGAAAGATCGAGAAGACAGAAGGGCGAAATCTGAAATACACGCGTTCGGGGTACTGTTCACAGACATTGTTCACTGTTCATGCGGTACTGTTCCCGATACTGTTCATTAGTACTATTCATATGGGTACTGTTAATGCGGACAATCGAGCACTGATCACATCATCTTGCATGGTTCCGTTGGCAAATGTTGCCTAGTGCGTTCCGTGCGGATTTCCTATTTCGGATTCATGAGATGAATCGAAGTGACCTGAAGAGACTGAAAGACTCGGAAATTACAAGAAGACCAAGGAATGCCTTGGGGATATTTTTGTAATTTTAGATTCCATTTTTTAGGTTAAATAATCCACAGTACTCGGTCAATTCATGTATGCTTTATATTATGTGATGATAAAAGCATTGCCATGCATACGTATGTCATTTATATTAGATGTGCCGACACAAATATATTTGATATGTCATACATGCATCATAGCCTAATATTTTATATATTTTTTTAATCTGATTAAAATCAGTAAATACAATATTGACTATGAAAATGAGATTAGTTTTTTAATAGTTAGAAAACTTGGTAATTCTCATTAATATTAATCTAGTTATTAAAGTGTTTAATAAGTTAGATTAATAGGGTCATTTATTGTAATCAAGATTGATATGATTAATAACTTAATAATAAATGAACCGAATAAAGTGTTAGAGTTTTAATAGTTAAAACTTCGTAAACACTATCATAATAATCCGAGTTTAGTAAATAGTTTACAAAAGCTTAGATTATTCACTAATAGATTATATTTTTAATAGTTAAAAATTACTAATAATTTATTAGTTAATTATAATTTATTTGTTAATGCGCTAGATAACTTGATTAAAGTCAATTGTTTGATCCTGTAGAGTCTAGGTGCATTAACAGATAATAGAAAACCCTAATTTTTAAATAGTAAGTGGGAGAGGGATATATGACATAGATATCCCACAGTCTCCGTCATTAGTTCAATACCGTGAGATCCGAGTGTGGCCTCGTGATGGCTTTGCTTTCGTCCTCCCTAAGGAGGGTTTCCACAAAGATCAATACCAAGGTTGACTTCCTAACGGATAGGATTTCTGAGGGTATCTCGGGATTGACCGACCCTAAGGCGGCTATTCTTTAGTTAAGCTAGTGAGATCTGAAATGGTGGGTTACACTCATGAAGGTTTTGATTAAGTTTTGTTAATTAAAAGCCTGACTGAATAAACGATGGTTGAATGATATGGAATAAGAGTTATTCTAGAATATCATTTGACTGAGAATGTCTCAGTCCAACATGCAAAGACTTGACCGACCCTAAGGCAGCACTTCTTTGTGGTATGTTGGATTGTCGTGGTATAGTAACTGTTTTTGGGTATTTCTAGTTCGTTAAACATGTTCATGCATCATACTTAAATTTATGCCAAAGCACTCGCACTTGTTTTTAATAAATGACTGAATGAATGTTTTATTTACTTTCGCAATTATTTCTTCTGCATTACTTCAAATTCTCGCAAACAACAAATTAACTGGTGATAACTACACTAAGTGGAAACTTAATACTAATGCAATATTGGTCACCAAAGACCTCAAGTTTGTGCTTACAGAGGAATGTCCTTCGGTGCCTACTGCCACTGCCACACGAACTGTTCGTGAGGCATACCGGCGATGGGTCTCATCTGATGAGAAGGCTCGAACATATTTGTTGGCTTCTATGACAGACGTGCTTGTCACAAAGCATGAAGCAATGACTACATCATTCAAAATTATAGAGTCATTGCAAGCTATGTTTGGGCAGCCCTCTGAGCAAAAGCAACACGAAGCTGTTCGTTCCACTATGCTCGCTCACATGAAGGAAGGTACATCAGTTCGGGAACATGTCCTGAGTATGATGTCCTACTTCAACACGGCAGAAGTCAATGGCGGGGCTATTGACAAACCCAGTCAAGTGAGCATCATATTGACGACTCTTCCGAAGAGTTTCGATCAGTTTAAGAGCAACTACGGGATGAACAAGTTAAGGTTCTGTCTCATACAGTTGCTGAATAAGCTTGCTACTTTTGAGTCCTTGACTAAGGAAAACAAGGGTAAGACTGGTGAGGCAAATGTTGCCGAGCCATCTTCCTCCTTTAATAATAATAAAAAAAGTAAGAGGTTTGCTGGGAAGGCCAAAGGTAAGCCCAAGCCCAAGAAGGCCTAATACAAAAAAGAAGGGCACCTCCACCGACCAAGACAAAGAAAAATGTTTCCATTCTAACAAGGTCAAGCACTGGAAGAGGAACTGTCCTTAGTACCTGGAGGAGGTATCCAAGAAGAATAAGACGAAAGGTAAATATGATTTACTTGTTCTTGAATCTTGTTTAGTGGAAGATGATTCTTCACCCTGGACAGTTGATTCGGGGCCACTAACCTTGTTTGTTCTTCTTTACAGTGGACTGATTCTTGGACACAGCTAGAGGAAGAAGCCTTCTCAATGCGTGTAGGGTCGAGGGATGTCGTGTCAGCCAAAGCAGTGGGAGCAATAAGATTACAATTTTGTAATAATAATAATTTTTTATTATTGAACAATGTTTTTTATATTCCAGGATTTACACGGAATTTGATTTCCGTTTCTAAGTTGTTAGAATAATCGTATTATGTTTCTTTTAATAATAAGTCTGTTATTATTGGAAAGAATGGTCTGAATATTTGTTCAGGAATTAATGAAAATAATTTGTATGTGTTAAGACCGTTAATACATACTACACTGCTTAACACCGAAATGTTTTTAAGGTTGAAAAACTAAAAACTAAATGACATAAGATTTCTCCAGATAATGACACGTATCTCTGGCATCTAAGGCTTGGTCATATCAACCTTGACCAGATTGACAGAATAGTAAAAAGCGGACCTTTAAGTGAGTTAAAGGTTGGCACCTTACCTGTCTACGAATCCTGTTTAGAAGGTTAGATGACTAAGAGACCTTTTACTGGAAAAGGGCTTAGAGCTATAGAGCCACTAGAACTCATACATACAAACATCTGTGGACCGATGAATGTTAGAGCTAGGGACGGCTATGAGTATTATGTCACATTTATAGATGACTACTCAAGATACGGATATGTCTACTTGATGTAATGAAAGTCGGAAACATTTGAAAAGTTCAAAGAATTTCGAGCTAAAGTTGAGAATCAATTAGGTAGGACTATCAAGTCACTATGATCAGATCGTGGAGGTGAGTACCTTGACCAGGAGTTTGAGGACTTTATGGTCGAGCATGGGATAGTTTCCCAACTCACAGCTCCCGGTACACCTTAGCAAAATGGTGTAGCAGAGAGGAGATATAGAACCCTGATGGAAATGGTGAGATCTATGATTAGTTTCTCATCATTAACAAATTCCTTATGGAGATATGTGTTATAAATAGTGGCATACATTTTGAATGTAGTGTCATCCAAATCTGTTCCTAAGACTCCCCTAGAGTTGTGGAATGGTCGTAAAGCTAGTTTGTGACATTTCCGCGTATGGGGGTGTCCAGCATACGTGCTGAAGAATACAAGTGGAAAGCTAGACTCCAAGTCTGTGGTCTGTATGTTGTAAGATATTCCAAGAAGACCATAGGTGGACACTTCTATAGTCCCGAAGATAACAAAGTATTTGTATCGACAAATGCAACGTTTCTTGAGGACAATTAGATTAGTGACCACAAACCTCGTTCTAAGATTGTATTGAATGAGTTGGAGCCTGGTGAGACTAGTGCTTCATCAACAAGAGTTGTTGATCCACAAACATCTGAGAGTCAGATGGTTCCTGATCAGGATACACTATCACCTAGACGTAGTCGCAGGGTTGTAAGACAACCTGAACACTATTTAAGTATAGGTGAGGGACAAAGTGTTGTCTCTGTTGATAGTGTGGATGATCCATTGACATTTAAGAATGCAATGGAAGATCCTAATAAAGAGGAATGGCTTATGAATCTCGAGATGTAGTCCATGAACTCTAACTTAATCTGGGATCTTATAGACTTACCGGATGGGGTAAAACCCATAGGATGTAAGTGGATCTACAAGAGAAAAAGAGGAGTATAAGGGAAGGTAGAGACCTTCAAAGCAAGGCTTGTGGCTAAGGGTTATACCTAGAAAGAGGGGGTCGATTATGAAGAGACCTTCTCGCCAGTAGCCAGGTTTAAGTCTATTAAGATTCTCTTATCCATTGCTGCCTATTTAGATTATGAAATTTGGCAAATGGATGTCAAGACTCCATTCTTGAATGGAAATCTTGACAAGAGCATCTATATGATGCAACCAGAGGGATTCGTGTCTCCAGATCAAGAGCAAAAAGTTTGCAAGTTGCAAAGGTCCATTTATGGACTTAAGCAAGTATCTAGATCTTGGAACATCAGGTTTGATGATGTGATCTAAACCTATGGCTTTGAGTAGAACGTCGATGGACCTTGTGTCTACAAGCTCATCATTGACAAAAAGGTAGGTTTCATTTTTTTTTGTTTTTTTTGGGTAAGTAAATAGTATCATAGAAAGAGAGAAAGAATGTACAAAATACAAGGGGCATACCCCAGGAAGCAAAGCAAGAGCTAAACAAAGGCTCAAAACAGCTCTAACAAACGAGCAAGACAAGACTAAGAGCAAGACAGCAAATCAACTAGAGTTGACATTCCAATTCAAGGCAATGATAGGGTGGTTCTTTAAATTGAAAGAGGATAGCCGACAGTGAATGGTGTCAATAATAGAGCGAGCAACAACCAAACTAGTCTTTTGAGTGCCTTCGAAAATGCGACAGTTTCGCTCTCTCCAAATATGATAAACCGCAACCCCAAGACAAAGCTTGTTAGCAACAATAGCAGGAGAGTTCCCTCTCCAATGAGTGGAAGCCCAGTCAATGAAAGCATTCCAACAAAGGCCATTCCAAGGAGACCCACAAATATTCATAAACTGAGTCCAAATGGCTCTATTAAGCCAAGACCTCCTTCTTTCTTAGGGAGACAAATATCGAACTAGCTTATCTTTGCACCCTTGCTATCGCCTTCAATTCCTCTCCACAAAAAGCTTCTAAATTTCTGCTCAATAATATTCAAAACTTTTTTAGGGAGGTGATCGTGCCTAAATTGTTGTATATTTCGGCCCTCATTCCTATTCTTTTGTCTCGTTCTCGTGTGTATTTTCTATATATATTATGTCTTTTATGTCTAATAGGCTCATTAGTGTTAATTGCAGGCAATAGATGTAATTCTGGTGTTAGAAGTTAATTGCAGTGGTTCCGGCAGAAAAGGGGCAAAAGGGAAGACAAGGATCATAAGCAGCTCAAAAGTGCGGGTCAAGTGCGGGTCACAATTGCACTCCAACCGCACTCCTTCCCACAGCCGGGACCTGAAGCATAAAGGAAATATAAAGTGCGGGTAAAGTGCGGGTCATCCAACCGCACTCCACCCGCACTATTGCTCAAGAACGAGGAGCTGATTCGTACCTGACAGATAAAGTGCGGGTCAAGTGCGGGTCAAGATAGAGTTTAATTCATTAAAGTGCGGGTCATCAACCCGCACTCCACCCGCACTCCACCCGCACTCCACCCACACTATTGCTCAAAACAGCTCCAACTGACACTAAAGTGCGGGTAAAGTGCGGGTAATCCAACCGCACTCCACCCGCACTGTTCCTCAAGACAGAGGAGTGGATTTACACCTGACACCAGAGTGCGGGTAATTCACCCGCACTCCACCCGCACTCTGCGTGCCACAGCTTCTGGTTTTAAGCTTAAGTGACCTATTTTTCCATCCTCTATAAATAGAAAAGGATGGGAACGAACCAAAATATCACCATACCTCCTAACACTTGTATTCTAAGCTAGTAACACATCTCCCTCTCATCCAAACCATCTCTACTCAATCGAAGGCAACTAGGAGACTTGGATTCAAGCTTCAAAGAAGGAGATCAATCTTCTAGGGTTATCTCTACTCTCTCTCTTAGTTTATTTGTTGTAATAGAACATGAGTAGCTAAAATACCCCACTATGGGGTTGATGTTATTTGTTTGATGGATATTTTGGGCTTTGTAAATAAACTCTATGTGTTATATTTATTCTATCTCTATATTTCATTCCTTTGCTTGTATTGATTTCCATTATTGATTTGCTTGGATACACCCTCTTTGCATGTTGATTTGGATTACTTGAGTAGACAATTAGGTTGTCTAATGCTCCATTGAATGGAAGGATTTCCGGAAATCCGGCTCTATAACCATGCTCTTAATCTAATCTCGAATTAGTGGCTTTCACTATACATCCTAGGTTAGCCACTTGTGAGAGAATTAGAAGCCTCCACTATACACCCTAGGTTGGCTACTTTAGTGATTTTACGAGAACTAACCTTCGAGTAGAATTCGGTTGATAACCTCGAGCCTCATCCAATCCCAACCGGGTGGCCTTCACTATACATCCTAGGTTGGCCACTTGTGAGGGAATTGGAAGCCATCACTATACACCCTAGGATGGCTACATTAGTAATAGGTTGAGTCATAGCTAGATAGATGAGCATTCATGGAACAAGTCCCAATTGAGTAACTAGCCATTGTTGGTTGCTTAAGAGGGATTAATCGCTAGTAGGAGGTTTTCACTATACATCCTAGGTTGACCTCTTGCTAGAGATATATGCCAACACTATACACCCTAGGTTGGTTACATTTGTCAAAACGTACTTACTTGAGAGTTTGTTGCAATTGCCCCAATATTCACTTACGAGTCCATCAACTCCATAGTTCCATCATCATTCATTCATCCCTCCATTGTCATCCATTTATTTGCTTTCATAGTTTATTTTATATTGTATCTTCATTCGCTATCACTTTACTTTTATGCTTGCTAGTTATATTAATCCTAATCTTATCACCGCTACCCCGATCTCAGTGGACGACACCCGTGCTTGCCGATTTGCTTGTATTTATACTTGTGAACGTATCGCATAGGTTTTATAAATTGTTTTGACGGACGGTTTTCTGACGGCAAAAAACCTTTTCATCAAATGGCGCCGCTGCCGGGGATCGGTGTGCGTAGTAGTGATTAGATTAGTTTTAATACTATTAGTTTATTAGTTGTTTTTAGTTTTGTTAGTTTCTTTTTATTATTTTGGTAGTTTTGTTTTTGTTTGTTTCAGGACTCTATGGATTCATTTTGGCAAAATTCAGGGTCAAGCTACGAGCCTATCGAGAATGCCTACAGCTCGTCATTCCAGTCAAATTCCGTTGAAGATCAACTACAAAATTTCATGAAGAATCATGTGCGGGAGACTGAGCAAATGATAGCTTCCCAACAAGAGACTCAAGCCTTCATAGAAGAGAAAACCACCCAAATGCTCGAATCTGCCCAGCAGTCCACCCCGGTAAATCAGAGTTGTTTCCAAGTTAAAGCAGCCAAACCGGTGGATTCCTCCAATTTCTCAAAAGAAGACATGTATAAGCTCCAAATTGAATTTGAAGTGGAGCGAAGCAAGAGAATGGACGAGATGGACAGGATGATCAAGATGAACCAGCAGCTTATGAGCGTGAGCACAGAGCTAGTGTTGGAAAGGGGTTTGTTAAAGGAAGAGAATGAAGCACTTCAAGAGAGAGAAGCCTTGGGAATGGAAAAGGCGAGTAATCTCCAAAAGTTGAACAAGAAACTATTATCTGAAGTAAGGATGCTCAGGGTTGAAAATGGTACTCTCAAGAAGACAAATGGTGAAGTCTCCGACAAGAACAAAGAATTGGAGGAACGACTTGAGAGATTTGAAGCCGAGAAGAGTACTGCATCGAAGGATTTGGAGAACTTAGTGAGGTTATCAAAAGATTTTGAAGATGAGATAGCTCACAAGTCAATGAAAATGCAAATGGAGGTTGACCAAAAAGCCAATGCCTTAGTGGAAGCAAAGGTACCACTAAGCAAAAAGGAGGCGGAGGTCAAGGCGTTACAAGTGAAACAAATCAAACGTCCTCAAGACCACGCATCAAAGGGGAGTTTCTATAACTCTCATATCTTTTGCTATGCATGTTCTAAGATAGATCACTTTAAGGCTAAAAATTACAAGCCAAAGCAACATAGGAAAACTAGATGTCCTAGGAATAGATGGAGTCCACCTAGGGTCAAGCAAATATGGGTAAGGAAAGACCAAGTGCACTTATATAGAAACATGAAAAGGGAAAAGATAATGAAGTCACCTAAATTTATTTGGGTAGTGAAAAATAGGGAATTTCCTAACTTGGTCAAACCACCCTTAGAGGACCCTAGCCTCTCCATGAATGCATCCCATTGAATAATTTTGATGCATGTACTTAGTTTTATGTTTTATGTTTTATGTTGTTTAAATTCAATAAATTGTGATGTTGGGATAGTTTGGTTAGAATGTTATATTTTGTGGTTATTTGCACATTGAATTTATTGATTATATTTGTGGATGAAAGAGCCGGAGGCTCTTGTGCAAGTAGTAATGCATGTGATTTATATTGTTTAATTCGGTTTGGGGGTTCATGCCCCATTCCGTCATTTTTGATAAAATGCATGATGTTAAGCTTGACTTGTGCTTCAATGATATATTGCATGAATTGCCTTTATTTTGTGAGCCTTGTTTGAGTCATTTTTTTATTTTGTTGGGGCATTGATTATGTTTGATTAGTGCCTAGGTTTGTTTGAGTCATGTTAGGTGCATGCCACTAGGTCAGATTCTCTTGTCTTCAACATTGAGGACAATGTTGGGTTTTGGTTTGGGGGTGTTGACGCCTTTTTGAGTCGTCTTTTGTGTCTTGAGTCATTTTTGTGTCTTATTTTCAAAAAAGTTGCTGCTTAGCCAAAATTTTGAGCTTATTTAGCTTGGTGAGATTCCTAGAGCATAGTGTTTGTGGCGAATGTGTGTATGCTTTGTGTGCTCATTCAATAACTCTTAGTCACTTTAGGGGTCTCACTTGCATTTCATGGGCTAGTCTCATCTTCTAGTGTCCAAGTTTAGGGAACTCGGTGCTCAAGCACCTTGTTCTAATAGTGGAGATTTCCCTTGTGAGATCACAAACACAAGCCAAAAGCGTGTATATTTGAGGGAAAATGGTTTTCAAATCTGTAAACACTATTCAAACACCATGCATAGTCTCATCACATCAAAAATCATAATTTGTCATTGAACATGCATCATATATGTGGACTGCTTGACAGAAACTTTTATTCCCTTGGTAGATTGATCCTTTGAAGTGATATTAGGCAATGTGTGTTTTAGCCACTCAAAAAGAAAGCCTAAAAACTTCCAATTCCCGTAATATGTGTGCTCCCAAGCCAATTTTGAAGCCAAACACATATAGACTTTTCTATTCTACACACACGTTATCCATAACCCAAGTAACCTAAACACTTAGCCAACCCTCTCTTAATTGATCTTGTTGAGGCTTAGGAATGTAAAGTTGTGCTTTAATTTGATAAATGGCGTGTACCTAGGCAAGAGTAATGAGTTGTGAAAATGTGCATAGTAAAAAGGCATGAAAAGAAAAGAAAAGAAAAGAAGCAAACAACAAAAGAAAAAATATGCTTCAAATGCCTTGTGTAAATTGTAAATGCTACTCAAATGTAACATGAGTAGTTAAAGATTGCACGTAGAGTCTAATTGTATGCCTGGACGCCATATTGTATTTGGAAGTGGGGTTGCACGAGAAATTAAATGCTAAAGTGTAGAATGTATTGCCTTAACTTGGTTGATTAGTGCTTGTGCCTAAATTTCTCATTCTTCCAATCACCATTCACCGTGGCCACGTTACAACCAAATGGAAAAGACCTAGTTGATCTTAGGGGATGTCTAGATTGGGAATATTAGTTGATGAATGCTCTTTCCACGTTCATGACAAGTGATTCTTTCATGAGACTCACTCACTAAAAACAGTGTTTATTCTACACTAAATGTATGCAACTTAGTTGATTCAGTTACATAAATTCATTGGCATACATGTTGCATGAGTGTGAACCTAGGTTCTGAGAGGAAAGATAAGAGAAAATCCATGTGAGAACTTAGTGTCGAAGCGAATTATGCTTGAGGTGTGAGAGTGAGTAGTTTCTGAGGCGCGGGCATTTTAAGTGTGGGATTCGTGTTGTGCCAGTTTCCCTTGAGGTGCCTTCGAGTTGTTTAGAACATTTCGCATATGCTCATTCCTCACTTCCATTTGCTTTTGCGTATCTCTCTACTAGTTGGTTCTGCAGCAAGTTTTTCTTTGTGTCTAGGAAAGTTTTTAGTTCGAGTCATTTTTAGTTTGTGTCTTATTTGTTTCATTTTATGTTTGCTCGAGAACGAGCAAAGGTTTGGTTTGGGGGTGTTTGATCGTGCCTAAATTGTTGTATATTTGGGCCCTCATTCCTATTCTTTTGTCTCGTTCTCGTGTGTATTTTCTATATATATTATGTCTTTTATGTCTAATAGGCTCATTAGTGTTAATTGCAGGCAATAGATGTAATTATGGTGTTAGAAGTTAATTGTAGTGGTTCCGGCAGAAAAGGGGCAACAGGGAAGACAAGGATCATAAGCAGCTCAAAAGTGCTGGTCAAGTGCAGGTCGCAATCGCACTCCAACCGCACTCCTTCCCACAGTCGGGACCTGAAGCATGACGGAAATATAAAGTACGGGTAAAGTGCGGGTCATCCAACCGCACTCCATCCGCACTATTGCTCAAGACAGAGGAGCTGATTCGTACCTGACAGATAAAGTGCGGGTCAAGTGCGGGTCAAGACAGAGTTTAATTCATTAAAGTGCGGGTCAAGACAGAGTTTAATTCATTAAAGTGCGGGTCATCCGCCCGCACTCCACCCACACTCACCCGCACTCCACCCGCACTCCACCCACACTATTGCTCAAAACAGCTCCAACTGACACTAAAGTGCGGGTAAAGTGCGGGTAATCCAACCGCACTCCACCCGCACTGTTCCTCAAGACAGAGGAGTGGATTTACACCTGACACCAGAGTGCGGGTACAGTGCGGGTAATTCACCCGCACTCCACCCGCACTCTGCGTGCCACAACTTCTGGTTTTAAGCTTAAGTGACCTATTTTTCCATCCTCTATAAATAGAAAAGGATGGGAACGAACCAAAATATCACCATACCTCCCAACACTTGTATTCTAAGCTAGTAACACATCTCCCTCTCATCCAAACCATCTCTACTCAATCAAAGGCAACTAGGAGACTTGGATTCAAGCTTCAAGGAAGGAGATCAATCTTCTAGGGTTATCTCTACTCTCTCTCTTAGTTTATTTGTTGTAATAGAACATGAGTAGCTAAAATACCCCACTATGGGGTTGATGTTATTTGTTTGATGGATATTTTGGGCTTTGTAAATAAACTCTATGTGTTATATTTATTCTATCTCTATATTTCATTCCTTTGCTTGCATTGATTTCCATTATTGATTTGCTTGGATACACCCTCTTTGCATGTTGATTTGGATTACTTGAGTAGACAATTAGGTTGTCTAATGCTCCATTGAATGGAAGGATTTCCGAAAATCTGGCTCTATAACCATGCTCTTAATCTAATCTCAAATTAGTGGCTTTCACTATACATCCTAGGTTAGCCACTTGTGAGAGAATTAGAAGCCTCCACTATACACCCTAGGTTGGCTACTTTAGTGATTTTACGAGAACTAACCTTCGAGTAGAATTCGGTTGATAACCTCGAGCCTCATCCAATCCCAACCGGGTGGCCTTCACTATACATCCTAGGTTGGCCACTTGTGAGGGAATTGGAAGCCATCACTATACACCCTAGGATGGCTACATTAGTAATAGGTTGAGCCATAGCTAGATAGATGAGCATTCATGGAACAAGTCCCAATTGAGTAACTAGCCACTGTTGGTTGCTTAAGAGGGATTAATCGCTAGTAGGAGGTTTTCACTATACATCCTAGGTTGACCTCTTGCTAGAGATATATGCCAACACTATACACCCTAGGTTGGTTACATTTGTCAAAACGTACTTACTTGAGAGTTTGTTGCAATTGCCCCAATATTCACTTACGAGTCCATCAACTCCATAGTTCCATCATCATTCATTCATCCCTCCATTGTCATCCATTTATTTGCTTTCATAGTTTATTTTATATTGTATCTTCATTCGCTATCACTTTACTTTTATGCTTGCTAGTTATATTAATCCTAATCTTATCACCGCTACCCCGATCTCAGTGGACGACACCCGTGCTTGCCGCTTTGCTTGTATTTATACTTGTGAACGCATCGCATAGGTTTTATAAATTGTTTTGACGGACGATTTTCTGACGGCAAAAACCTTTTCATCAGGAGGCAAAGATAACTAGCCAAAAATACTTGTAAACTAGTCAAAACCGAGACAATAAGTTGCAAGCGACCAGCATAAGAGAGGCCTCGGTTCAGCCAAGAAGCAAGTCTTCCCGAGACTTTGTCCACAAGTGGGGAGCAATCGCGAAGGCATAATCTAGAAGAGATGATAGGTATGCCAAGATAACGAATGGGGAGAGAACCAACCGTATAACCAAAAAGGTTAATAAGCTGCTGGTTGATGGTTTGAGAAACCCCGGAAGTGAAGATATTGCTCTTAGCATGATTAGCATGGTGGCCCGAAAACAAGGAAAACTCATCAAACGCTGCCTTAACAACACGTGCTGATGAAAGAGAGCCATGGCATAACATAATAAGGTCATCGGCAAAACAAAGGTGGGAAAGCTTAATCTTGTCACACCTCCAATGAAACTTGAAACTAGGAGAGTCCTCAATGCGCTTGGCCAAATTTTTTGAAAGAACTTCCATAGCAATAACGAACAGGTAGGGGGACATGGGATCCCCTTGGCAAAGGCCTCTCTTTTTGGAAAAGAAACCAGCAAGCTCCCCATTGATAGAGATAGAGAAATTGGGGGTAGTTAGGCAAGCTTTGATCCACATAATGACTTTAGGAGGGAAGTGAAAGGCAGCAAGGGTTTCAAGTAAGAATCCCCAATCCACCATGTCAAAAGCCTTCATTAAATCCACTTTAAGAGCCAACCTAGGGCAGCTAGCATCTTTGTGGTAGTTCCTCATAAGCTTTTGCACAAGAAGAATGTTATCACCAATACACCTACCAGCCACAAAAGCCGATTGAGAAGGGCTGATTATATCCAGATGGCAAGGCTTGATCCTATTCACAATTATCTTGGCAATGATCTTATAGAGTGTCTTGCAACAAGAGATAGGTCTAAAGTCCTTCATCTTAGAAGGTTTAGGGACTTTAGGGACCAAAGCAAGGATAGTAGCATTAAGTTCCTTGAGCAATAGACCAGACCTAAAGAACTCTTGGACAACACTAATGACATCTTCACCAACAATGTCCTATGTTATCTTGAAAAAGTGAGCATTGAAACCATTTGGGCCCGGAGCCTTGTTTGGGTGGAGGGAGAAGCAAACTTCCCGAATCTCATCATCGGTGACATCTCTACCCATGAAATCAGCTTGCCCATTAGAAATGACCTTCTCAATAATATTGCTCAAAGTAGTACCAATTCTATGACTAACGGGCCTCGAGTAACCAAGAATAGTCTGAAAATGATGAATAGCCTCTTTCTTGACCAGAATACCACCTTCAATCAAGGAACCATCATCTCCGGTAATAATGTGGATCTTGCTTCTATTACGCTTACCATTGATGGCTTTGAAGAAATAAGAGGAGTTGCGGTCACCAACCTTAAGCCATTGGATTCTAGATTTTTGCCTTAGTAGGTCCTCTTCAGCTTTAAGTGTCCTAGTCTAACAGCTTATAAGCTTTTTTTCCCGAATTCTAAGATTAGAATCAAGGGGCTGCTGGTCAAGGAGGCGTTGACAATCATAGCATTGTATCAAGCATCGTATATCGACAAGATTCTTGTGCGATTTTCGATGCAGAACTCTAAGAAAGGTAATTTACCTTCTAGGCATGGAGTTCACTTGTCTAAGGAACAGTTTCGTAAGACACCTCAAGAAGTTGAGGATATGAGACGTGTACCCTATGCATCAACAGTAGGTAGTCTCATGTATGCTATGTTATGCACGAGACCGGACATTTGCTATGCAGCGGGAGTAGTCAGTAGATACTAGTCTAACCCAGGATTGGATCGTTGGGTTGCTATCAAGACCATTATCAAGTATCTTCAGAGAACGAGAAACTATATGCTAGTGTATTCCAGACAGGATTTGATCCCGTTAGGATACACAAATTCTAATTTTCATTCAGACATGGATTTTAGAAAATCCAAGTCTGGATCAGTTTTCACCCTGTGTGGTGGAGCCATTGTATGGAGAAGTATTAAGCAATCTTGCATTGCTGACTCCACTATGGAAGCTGAATATCTAGCCGCTTGTGAAGCTGCTAAAGAGGCTATTTGGCTCCGTAAGTTCTTAAGTGATCTGGAAGTTGTTCCAGATCTGGATAAGCCCATCACACTTTATTGTGATAACACTAGTGCTGTGGCTAATTCCAAAGAACCAAGAAGCCACAAGAGAGGGAAGCATATAGAGAGAAAGTATCATCTCATTAGAGAGATAGTGTAGAGAGGAGATGTGATCGTCACCAAGATATCCTCACAAGACAATCATGCTGATCCATTTACAAAGACCTTTCCGGTTAAAGTGTTTTCGGGTCACCTAGATGGTCTAGGGTTACAAAACATGCCTCATATGCTTTAGTGCAAGAGGGAGATTGTTGGGGTTTATGCCTTAAAGATGTAATCTATAAATGGATTTATGAAATAAATAAAAAGAAAAGTTCAATTCATTCTTGTTATGTTGATTATTTTATAACTTGTGCATATATTAACATCCTAAATTGTCGGATGTAATATAGAACTTTGTATATGAGTGTCATATACATATGGATATAGTAAGAGTCGTGGAATCTAAAGAGTCCATAAAAAGAAAATAAAGCTGGGTACTTTAGTTGTGGTTAATCTATAGTTGTGGTCCATTCCTTAATGTACGGTGATTCTATCCTGAATCATTCATATGTGATATGGGAATGAAGGCACCTTGTATGATGTGATCATATAGGACTGGGCCATGATCTATATGGATCCCTCACCAAGATCCGTTTACCGATGAGATTCATATATATCAACTAATGATGGCTATATGTGGGTGATCTTAATCTTGAGTGTCATATCGACTCCTTCAGGTTAGATCGTGGTCTTTGATATACCATGGGTGAGGTCGGATGCAGTTCCTGATCAATATACTCCGTATGTTAGGATTGCAGTTTGGTTTGTGGTTGGGAAGGTATGTACACAATAGTGGAATCCACTCTTTCTTGTGAGAAGTAGATGGTAGTTCCCTTAAGGGTTGATTCATGGCTTGGACAATATGAGCGCTCTCTTAATTCCGTTAGGAAATAAGATTTATTTGTCATTAGAGAATCAACGGTACTTAAAGGATATATGTAATTAGAGGGGTATAACGGACATTATGACCCAACTCTAATTATGAACTACTGTGGAGAATCACACCATGTGTAATAGCTATATCGATGGACACCGAGTTGTATCGGTCTGTAAAAGCCTCTACAGTTGAGAGAGTACAGCTTCAGGTTTTTAGTGGAATAACACTGGAGTTAATAATCAAAGAATATTAATTAAAAAGTTTAATAAATGATTTCGAGGATTATTAGAGCTCAAAATACCGTGAGTCCATTAGGTCTCCTTGCTAACCCGATTGATTTAGGTAACAAGGGTCACGGTTAATTAATTAGATTGTCCAATTAATTGTCTTACGAAAGTGACACGTATTTATTCAGGAATTAATTGAATAATGAGATTATTTAATTAATATATTAATAATTAAATTAATTAAATAATTAGATTATTTAATTAATAAATTAATAATTATGAATTATTAATTAATTATTAAATGGAGGTTGCGGGTTCAAATCATGACTAAGACATAAAATAATTAGATTATTTTATTCTTTGAGAAGTCTAGTATTTAAGTTTAAGTCAACTTGTGTTATGTGGGAGTTAGAATCCTTCACTACCTATGACACTTAAATACTAATTATCTTTTGAATATATAAAGATATATTTGGGAAAAGATAATTATTTAGTTTAAAAAATATATAATGATATATTTATATAACTAGAGAAGTTGAGAAATAGTTTTTTTTTTATTTGAACAACAAACAAAAGAGAAAAAAAAAAGAGAGACACAAGGAGTGTGCGGCAATCAAGAAACTTAAAAGCAACAAGAGAAAAAGAAGCAATGTGTGCTGTGTGCACTAATTGAATATATATATATATATATATATATATATATATTAATTAAGATAATTTTTCTCCTACAATTGTTCTAGGTATTTTTTCTCTTGGAAGAAAAAGTTTCTTCTTCTTTTTTCTTCATCCTCCTAAGTTCCTGAGTACGTGAGCGCCCACACGCAGTTACCAGTTCCGGGAGTAGCTAGGAAGATCTGTGGTACAGACCAGGAGCATATTGCATAGAGTGAAGGAGCCTCCAAACATTGGTAAGGTTCTCAATTTTTTTTATATTGATTACAATTTCCTGAGTCTACATATTGTATGTATTAGTTCCAGAAAAATAATTACGATCTCAAGTTCACTGGTTCAAAAACTTTTAAAACCTATTTTCACTGCTGTTAACGAAAATTTCGCTCAAGACGAGAAATCTCAGTTAACACCTTCGAGACCACTACCACGTAGGTGGTGGCCAAGGTTGAACGTATGTGTAATAGTGCTTAATAAAATGACAAGGAACAATGATACTATTCACCACCCAAAAGAAAGAAAAATACTCTATTTATTGAACATGTATGATATACAAATCTCTCTCAAATAGCTCTCAATTTTCTCTAGGGTGTAGTCGGGTACTTGTCGTATGCCGTCAAAAAGTAGTCTCCTCTTTCAGAAGGTTCAAGTCCTCCTTTAATACCTTGTCTTCATAGGTCAAACTAATTGATTTCCCCCCTTGATTTTCTCCATCTCTTCCCTCCTTATCGGATGGGATTTTACATTTAAAATGTTATTGACTTTGAGTTAATTACTAAATCGAGGATATCTTGGTGGAGATTAATTTGTTTCCTACTTGGACTCTATTACTTGTTCTATACGTATGTAACGTCTTAAGATATGATCCTGTGTGTCTTCAGGTCTAGCATGTTCTCCCATAGGGGTCGTCAAATATGGCATGTAATGTGGCAAGGTACATCAGATAGTGAGGTCGATCAGTGTTCTAGCCCTGATATAAAGGAATTTCGTCTAATCAAAAGCTAGGTCTAGCCTCCATTGACCTTTTGAGGCTAGGTGCGGCCTCCTATGGACACCTTACTATGTCAGCGAGGTATAGGCGAGCTTCTGGAGAAATTGTGAGGTAATCCCGACTTCGGGGGGATTTCCTGTTTTCAGGTTCGGTGACGCGAGTTTGATCTGACTGTGCCGGGCTCTACCCTGGGTGTTTCTGGAGCCCGTCCTTGTTCCTGTGGGGCGGTACCGTAGCTCGGCTTCGGGTAACATGGTTTCCTGGTGGATGACCTCGGACATGGAGCCAGGTTTAGAGGGTGGAAAATTTCCCTTTGGTCCTTAGCCAAATTTGGCTATTAACAGAAGTCCCCTCTAACTTGAACACCGGCTGTTGAGCTTGGGGTTGGGGTCAGATTTTTTATTTTATTTGGGAAATCTTTCCTTCTTTACCGTTACCAGAATATTGGGGGAATCTTCTTATTAACTGCGTAAGTGACGTGGCATGAACTGAGTGACTTATTTCTGAATTAATCCAGTTGTGTTACGGCAGTCCTCGAGATTCTTTACCGTTATCAGAATCTTGGGGAAATCTTCTCATTAACTGCGCAAGTGACGTGGCATGAGCTGACTGACTTGTTTCCGAGTCAATCCGGTTACGTTACGGCAGTCCCCGAGATTCTTTGTGATCTTAACCAAAGATCTCGACAGCTCGTGCTGCTGCCCTCTTGCCTATATATATTTATTTATCTCAATGTCTTCCTCACATCTCTCAAATTTCAAATCTTTCCCAAGATAAACTTTCTCTCATAGACTTTCTCTCAAGCCTATCTTTTTTTTCATTCCTCACCCTCACCGACTTCATCATGTCGAAAACCGGTCACGATTCCGTTGATTCCATGGTTGACGGCGAGGAGGTCCTTAGCCTTGCTTCCAGGAAACGGGCAAGGAGGAGCTTAGATAGCAATGATTCTCCGCCCAATCCGCAACGTCGGCGGTCGAATAGGAATGTGTCCATTGGGACGAGGTTTTCTAACCATCCTGACCATCCTTTGGATATAGCCGATGAAGACTCCGATAAAGAGGTGGGCGGCGACGCTACGGGAGAGCATCAAGTCCAGACTTCTGGCCCCCCTTTGTAGAGGTTCCCTCCCTATGAGTTCAGGGTTGTCCCTGATTCCATCATTGATCCTGTCGTGATTGATCGTTTGAGGTCGAAGTACGGCATTCCCGACATCGTTTCCATCTCGGTGCCCCCTAAGGGTTATGAGTTCTTTGACCCCCCTAAAGGCGTGCTTCCAATTCATGTGGCGGCTCTCGAGAATGGGGTTAGGCTTCCCCTTCATCCGACTCTTCGACGAGCTCTCAACGCCATCCAGCTTGCTCCCATCTAGTTGACACCCGACTTCTAGAGGCATTTAATTGGCTTCCTCGTGCTATGGAGGGAACAATGTCAGTTGAGTAAGGTGACGAGAGAGCCCGGAACAGAGGAGTTGGCCTATCTTTTTCAGATCGGGAGCCTATCTGGCGCTCCTCAAGGTCAGTTTTATGCTAAGGCCAAGAACAAGCTCAACTTTGTTATTCCTGGCGCTTCGAAGAAGGACCCCGCCTGGAAGGAAGAATGGATCCGTGCGGGGGATGATTGGGGGAGCTCGATTTTCATTGGGGGGGCATGAGTTCACGGTTCCCACAGCTTTTAGGGACAAACCCTCGTGGGACCAGGACTCCTTGCCTTCTGAATCTGAAACAATTTTGAAAGCTATTCTAGCCAGGAACTACTTGAACTTGAAGTTCTCAACCGCTGAAGCCTTCGATCCTCGTAGAGTGAATCAATACCTGCGGATCTCAGACGCTACTCCTCGTAAGTGTCATTGAATTGCCTTGCCTTGTCTTGTTGATTAGCTTGGTTCTAACATTTTCCTTTTTGATTTGTTTACTCACAGTTTTTGTCGTTGAACCAGCTTCCTGCGACGTCCAACGTTTTCCTTAAGCTAGAACTCATATTCCCTTTGCTGGGGTCGCACTGGCTCTTGCTCAATCTACCTCCCCACCTGGGCCCAAGATGGCCAACCTTACGTCGTGGGCTTTCCGGGCTTTGGGTAAAGCTCCTCAGGCTATTGGTCCGACTGCTTCTGCCCCTTTCAGTTGTAGTCGCTAAAGTTGCTACTCCCTCGATTCGCCCTTCTGATTCCGCTGCGCTTCCAACCCCCGAGCTTCAGAGGACTTTGAAAGAGGTGTCGCAAGGATTCCTCCTAGTCGTTCCCGCCCTCAGTCGAGCTCGACGGGGCAGGACAAAGTCCTGGAACAATTTATCGCGTCATGTCCGAGTGGTGGGATTTCCAGGATGGCTTCAATGCCCGTGGATGTCTTGCTCACCAAGGGGTCTGCTGTCTTAGCTGAGATAATTGTATTTCCTTCGTACTGCTTCTGCCAACTTGTTCAATTTCTAACCCTGGCTTTGTATTTTATAGGCCTTCAAGTTTAATGTTGCCATGGGCCACCAGGTAACACTCCTTCGTGACCAGGCTACTAAGGCCGAAGCCAAAGCCGAGAAAGCCATGGGATTGCTCAAGAAGGCTCAGTCCTTAGCTGAAGAGATGACCTCCAACCAAGGAAAAATCGAGGACGAGCTGGCCGAGCTTCGTTGTGATCATGAAAGGACGAAGCAGTCTTATGATCAAGAGCGTCTCCAATCTACCCGGCGGGCCAGGCAAAGGGATTCTTGGAAAGCTGAGACTAGGAAGCTGGACCTCGAGAATCAGGCTTTGATTGCTCAGGTGACCAAGCTACAAGTAGACGCAGAGACCTCCTTTAGTGATGGATACTTCTACGCTTCCTTTCAAGTCGCAGAGGCTCTCTCTCTTCCCTTTGACCTGTCATCTATTGCTGGTTGGGATAGACATGAGATAATGATCAAGGCTGCTGAGTTATCTCACCCTGATGATGATGAGGCGGTTTCTTCGAGCCAGGCTGGAGCTGGTAAATAGCCCGTTCAGGCAGGTCTTCCAATTCCTCCTCTTATCTTTACCGCTTCAGGTCCCGGGGAGTCTTCAAGTAAGGTTTTGTCTTCTTGATCCGAGGGAGACCAACCAGGAGCAGGGGAAAAAGCTAGGAGCCCTTCTGAGGAACCCCCTATAATAGAGATGGAGGTCGACCGGAGCCAGACTGGTCCATGGCTGCCCTTCTCGATGCGGCTATCCCGCCTAAGGTTATGGCAGTGATTAATGAAGTCCTGGAGGAAGATCCTGATGATCAACAGGAGGAGCCTCTGAATGGAGGGATGGTTGGCGAGGATAACCAAAGTGGGCAACTACCTAAAGGGGGGTTGATGGCGAGGATCAGCGTGAGGGAGAAGGACCAGCAGAGGAAAACCAAGAGAGTTCCCAAGCTTGAAGCGGTCTTTGTTATGATTTGTCTTGATCGCCCGGAAAAAGGGGTGGGCACCCCGTTTTGCTCTTGATTAGTTTAGATGTTTTTTTTATAGCCTATGCTCGAGGGTACCCCGCTGGATAGATGTAGCCTTACCGGGGATAGGCTCCGCTTGTCTTTAATGAGAAACCGATTCGCTTTGAGAAACTCTTGTTTTACTCCTAGTCTTGACTTGGAACCAGAACTGCATCCGTAATGATAATTTGTTCATACTTCATTCAAACTTTGGTAGGGAATTCTTATTATGATGATCTTGATCCTGCACACAAAAACAAATATTTATATTCGAATCCGTCTTAGGAGAGGTAGCCTGATCTAGGCATCAGGAGGGCTGTTAAGCTATTTCCTGGTCTCAAAATCTGGATGGCAACTATGCTCTTAAACTCAAACCCTTCTTAGGGGTGGTAGCCCGACCAAGGCACCAGGAGGGCTGTTTAGCTATTTCCTGGTCTCGAGATCTGGATGTCAACTATGCTCTTACATTCAGACTCTTCTTGGGGGTGGTAGCCCGACCAAGGCATCAGAATGGCTGTTAAGCTATTTCCTGGTCTCAAAATCTGGATGGCAACTATGCTCTTACACTCAAACCCTTCTTGGGGGCGGTAGCCTGACCAAGGCAACAAGAGGGCTGTTTAGCTACTTCCTAGTCTCAAATCTGGATGGCAACTATGCTCTTACACTCAGACCCTTCTTGGGGGTGGTAGCCCGACCAAGGCACCAGGAGGGCTGTTTAGCTATTTCCTGGTCTCGAGATCTGGATGGCAACTATGCTCTTATACTCAGACCCTTCTTGGGGGTGGTAGCCCGACCAAGGCAGCAGGAGGGCTTTTAAGCTTTTTCCTGGTCTCGAAATCTGGATGGCAACTATGCTCTTACACTCATACCCTTCTTGGGGGTGGTAGCCCGACCAATGCATTAAGAGGGCTGTTAAGCTATTTCCTGGTCTCGAAATCTGGATGGCAACTATGCTCTTACACTCAGACCCTTCTTGAGGGTGGTAGCCAGACCAAGGCACCAGAAGGGCTATTTAGCTGTTTCCTGATCTCGAGATCTGAATGGCAACTATGCTCTTACACTCAGACTCTTCTTGGGGGTGATAGCCCGACCAAGACATCAGGAGGGCTGTTTAGCTATTTCCTAGTCTCAAGATCCTGATGGCAACTATACTTTTACACTCAGACCCTTCTTGGGGGTGGTAGCGCGACCAAGGCCTTAGGAGGTAGCGAGGGGGCTTCCCTAGCTAATCACTGGTCTTGAGGTGTCTATGTCGAATTTCCCAATCGAGGATGTAAGAAAGTGTTAACATAGTCGGAGATAAAGAGGAAAAAGAAAAAATGACTTTATTGATGATCGAGATGTAGTACATCTTTATTAGGGATTCTAATGAAACCTAAACGGGGGTAATCTGCTTGAAAACTCCCCGGTCAAGGGTAGAATTTCCTCAAGTTATCTACGTTCCAAGTGTGGTCGATGGGTCGTCCATCCATGTCTTCGAATTTGTAGGCTCCATTACGAGCAACTAGCTTTATCAGATATGGCCCTTCCCAATTGGGGCTTAAGACTCTATCCGACCTTTTCCGAGTATTCAGGGTCACTTTTCTAAGCACCAGATCCCCTTCTTTGAAATTTCAGGCTCTGACCGTTCGGTTGAAATATCTAGCGATCTTGCTCTGGTAGATTGCCACTTTCTCTACCACTCGGTCTTGTTTTTCTTCTAAGAGGTCCAGATTAGCCCGGAGCTTGACCTAGTTACTTTCGGGTTCAAAGTGTTGCACCCTGAACGAGGTTAATTTATGCTCGATAGGGAGGACCGCTTCAACTCTGAAAGCCAGGGAGTAAGGTGTCTCCCCAGTAGCTGTTCTCTTCATAGTCCGGTATACCCAGAGGACTTCCGCAGCTCTTCGGCCCATTTACCTTTTTTCTGCTGTAACTTCTTCTTTAGAAGTTTCTTGATAGTCTTGTTGGTGGATTTCACCAGCCTATTAGTCTGGGGATGGGCTACTGAGGCGAGCCTGAGGTCGATCCCCAATCTTTTACAGAAGTCCTTGAAACGGGCGTTATCGAACTGCTTACCGAGGTCAGCTATAATGACGAGAGGGGTCTCGAATCTGCATACCATGTTGGTTTTGATGAACTTGGTCGTATTCTTTTCTGATATCTGAGAAATAGGCCCTGCCTCGACCCATCTTGTGAAATAGTCGATAGCCACAATAGCATATTTCATCTGTCCAGGAGCAGTAGGAAGCGGTCCAATTAGGTCGATTCCCCACATGGCAACGGGGTAGGGTGAACTGAGAGACGACAGTCGCTCAAGTGGCTGGTGGTTCAAGTTTGAAGTCCTTTGACATGGCTCGCATGATTGTACAAAACTCCTTGCGTCTTGGTGGATGGTCGGCCAGTAGTACCCCATACGAAGAACTTGATATGCTAGAGCTTCCCCACCGATGTGGTTCCCGCAGTCCCCAGAGTGGACCTCTCTTAGTGCCCATTTAGCATCATCAGGATGTAAACATCTAAGTAAGGGGAGGGATCTGCCCCTTTTATAGAGGTACCCGTCTACCAAGCAATATCGGACCGAGAGTCTTTTAATTCTTCGGGCTTGATCGGGCTCCTCGAGGAGCTCTTCCTCTAGGAGGTAGGCAACGATCGGGTCCATCCAGCAAGGCTGGCGATCTAGGGAGCAGATTTCTTTATTTATGGCTATGCTTGGTTAGGAGATCACTTGGAGGGGAATTCCCCATGGTAAGGATTGACCTCCATTTGCAGCTATCTTAGCCAGAACATCCGCGGGGTGGTTTTGGTGTCAAGGCACCTGATCGATCTTGAACCCCTTAAACATATTTTTTAGCAACTGAGCTAGCTTTAGGTAGGCAGCCATATTATCTCCATTTGCCAGGTACACCCTAGTCACCTGATTGACAACAAGCAATGAGTGGCTCTTGATTTGTAGGTAATCGGCCTCTAGTTCGATGGCTACCTTCATCCCTGCTAGGAGGGCTTCATACTCTATTTCATTATTAGTGGCTTTAAACTCAAATCTGAAACAGTGATAGAATTCAGTCCCCTCCGGGTCTATTAAAACTACGCCAGCTCCTCCCCCAGCTTGCCCGGATGCTCCATCTGTAAAGAGGGTCCAGGACTTACAGCCTTCCGGCCAATTGTCGATCTCAGATGTCTTTTCAGGGATCTCATTTGGTGCTGCTGGATTCTCTTGATCTAGGAGCGCTGAAAATTCTGCCACGAAGTCAGCCAAAGCCTGTGCCTTAATCGTGGTTCGGGGCTTATATTTTAAATTGAACTGAGTGAGCTCTAGGGCCCATAAGACTAGCCTTCCGGACACGTCTGGTCTTTGTAAGAATTGGCGGAGAGGTTGGTCTATCACCACCGCTATTGTATGAGCTTGAAAATAGGGACGGAGCTTCCTCGCTAAGATCACCGAGCATAAGCTAGCTTTTCCAGGAGAATGTAATTCCTCTCTTACTTGGTTAAAGCATGACTCACATAGTATATGGGCTCTTTGAAACCCATCGCCACACTCCTTGGCCAAAGCTCCGCTTACTACAGTTTCTGAGACGGCCAGGTAGATCTGCAGCTCTTCTCCGAGAACTGGCTTGACTAATAACAGTGGGCTTGTTAGGTATTCTTTCAAGGCTTGGAAGGCTTGCTCGCTCTCCTGGCTCCATTTCATGTTTTTCCCTTGTTTGATGGCTTTGAAGAAAGGGAGACATTTATCAGTGGAGCGAGAGATAAACCTGTTGAGCGCCGCTACACGTCCAGTCAGAATTTGTACCTGTTTGAGTGATGTTGGGGAATCCAGGTCCAAGATAGCTTTGATTTTTTCTGGGTTGGCCTCTATGCCTCTCTCATGAACTATGAAGCCTAGAAACTTCCCCGCTGTTACCCCGAAGGCACACTTGGAGTGGTTCAAAACGCATCTGGTTTTCTCTTAGTATGAGAAAGGTCTTGCGAAGGTCTTCCCGATGTCCTTCTGCGGTTGGTGATTTTATGATCATGTTGTCGATGTATACCTCCTTCGTCCTTCCTATCTCGGGTTTGAACAGCTTGTTAACCAGCCGCTGGTATGTAGCCCCTGCATTCTTCAAACCAAACGGCATCACCTTGTAGCAGTACAAGCCCTGCCCAGTAATGAAATTTGTTTTATCTTGGTCAGCTGGGTGCATTTTAATTTTGTTGTATCCTGAGAACGCGTCCATAAAACTCAAGAGTTTATTTTCGGACGTGGAGTCAACCAGCTGGTCTATCTTTGGTAAAGGAAAATTGTCTTTTGGACAGGCCCGGTTGAGATCGGTGTAATCGACACACATACACCACTTCTTATTCGCCTTCGTAACCATGACCACGTTGGCGATCCATTCGGAATATCGCACTTCTATGATAAACCCTGCCTTGATCAATTTATCTACATCTTCTTGCACCGCAGCGTTCCTCTCAGCATTGAAGTGACGCCTCTTCTATTTGACGGGCTTGACTGTTTGATCTACCGCTAGTCGATGGGCGGCCAATGATGCCGGGATCCCAGGCATTTCATCATGGCTCCAAGCGAAGATGTTGCTGAATTCTCTGAGAAGATTAATTAAACCTTCTTTTACTTCTGGCTCAAGGGTGGCCCCGTCCTTGACAAACTTGGAGGGATCGTCATTTCTGATGGGTATCTCCTCTAGTCTATCTAAGGGCTGCCCGCTGGCCCACTCCTTGCTCTGTTCCTCCTCATAAGGCATAATAGGTTTGCTCTCCGGATGCTCAGGATGCTCCGCGGGCTCCATCTCTTCCTGGATTATCCGAGATGTTTCCACGTCTTCATGGATTAACGCAACCTGTACGCACTGTTTTGCTAAAGCTGTAGGATTGGCAAACACTGCGTAGCATTTCCTAGCAGCTTGTTGGTCTCCGCGTACCTTCCCCACCTTGGTTCCAACCGGGAACTTCAGAACATTGTGGTATACGGACAAGACTTCCTTCAAGAAGGACATGAATGGTCTCCCTAGGATGGCGTTGTAGGCCGATGGGGTGTCAACCACAACAAAGTCGGTCATAATATTCTGTTGGAGAGGGGTGGTTCCGACGATTACTGGGAGGATCATCGACCCCACTGGTATGATCGAATCCCTAGTGAACCCATAAAGTGGAGTTGCTACAGCTATTGTAACACCATTGCTTCAGATTTAATTTTTCCAAAGTATCCTTGAAGAGGATATCTACACTGCTGCCTGTACCTACGAGCACGCGATGGACCATATAGTTGGCAATCTGTATTGTGATTACCATGAGATCATCATGAGGTTGCACGGTATTGAAGACATCTGCTTCAGTGAAAACGATCTGTGCCGACTGGGAGGGCTCTATCGGGCTTTGGCTGACCTTGAAGACTCCCTGGCTTTCTTCTATACGGGGAATCTTCCTTGCATGGTTTTTTCGAGAATTATTGGAAGTGCCAGCCAGTGTGGGCCCTCTGCTGATGGTATGTATCACTTGGATTTGTTGCATTAAATCAGTCTGTTCCCCATTTCTCTTCTCTGCATCCTCACGGATCTCAGCTTGTACCTCCCTTCCAATTCGAATGTTATCTCTGATCTGCTGTAAGAATTCAATCAAGCATCCCCCCCTTATCAGGGCTTCAATCTGGTTGCACAAATTATAGCACTCTGAAGTGTTGTGGCACACGTCTTCATGGAAGTCGCAGTACTTGTACTGGTTCCTCCTGTCAACTAGGGCTTTCATGGGAGCAGGCTTTTAAAGTAGCCCCTTGTCTCGTAATAGCAAGGTATACCATTTCCCTGGAAGCGTTCCAAGGAGTGTAATAGTCATACCCTTTTCTCGCCTCGCATTACAGGGGCCACGGTCCTAGGAGGTGGTGAAGCCCGAGGAGGGGTTCTTCTTGCTGGATATTTTTCTTGCATGTGCTGAGGAGCGGGGATGCGATAGGTCGACCTATTGGGAGGTTTATTCTGAGTTTTCTGGGCTGGCTCAGATTTGGGGGCTTCCTTTTTCTGATGCTTCACCGTTCTCATATCGTCGTGTTCCATCTTGACTTTGAGTTTCTCGTCGATCTCGACCTGCTCAAGAGCCCGATCGTAGGCCTCCTGGTAAGTCTCGGGTGGTATCTTAACGAAGAAGCGGAAAAGCTTTCCACCCCACAGGTTCCACCTGAAATTAGCGAGAGTCTCTATCTCGACGAAAACTCCCATTTGTATGACCTATTTGTGAAAACGTTCCACGTACGAGCGAAGCGTCTCACTTCGTTCCTGAATCACATATTCGAGGTGTATGGACTCTTTCAGATGAGGTTTGACCCCTTGTAACTGCGAGCAAAAATCCGTTGATAACTTTGTGAAAGAATCCACGCTACCAGCATGCAGCTTCCTGAACCAATATTTCGCGTAGTCGGTTAGGGTTTTTGGAAACATCCTACACATAGCTGCTCTGATGGTGTTCTGGACCTCCATCTGTTGGACGAAGCTCTTCAGGTGGCTTAGAGGATCTTCCGTCCCGGAGAACTTATCTGCTGGCATTTTAAATTTTGGTGGGAGCTCCGCTTCCCGGATCCTCCTAGTGAAAGGAGCATTCATCTCGCTCAATGTATCCTTTTTACCCTTCTTATTCTTTCCTTTTCTCATCTGCTGGACCTCTTTCTGTAGCTTTGCCAGCTAATCCCTCAGTCGCTTGTTCCTAGGTTTCTTTGAGTTGACCTCAGATTCTTCGCTATCGAGTCCGCAGTTGAACTGGCGACCTCTATCTGGTCCCCTTCATGGACAGGATCCACTAGGGAAGTTCGTCGACTCTCTTCCTCTTAGGCCCGGGAGTTCCTCTTTGATGCCGTTGGGCGGGGTACCTCTCGTTGCTCCCGGGTCAAGGCATCTGCGGCAGACTTAACTCCCCTGGGTTGATATTGTAATGGTCTTTTCAGAACTAGGGCATGGGTCCCAGCCTATCCCGGATCGAAAGTTGGGGCCCAGTCCTGTCTCGAGCTGGCTCTGGAAGAGGAGGTCCCAGGCGGTCGAAGGCAGGCTGCCTAGCTCCGAACCAGCTTGGTTCTCCCTGATCATTCGGGTTCGTTTGCTGGACTGTGATGCCTTCGGCGAGCAGGTGGATACAGATGGTTTCCACGAAGGCTGCCGCTTGTTGGTCGAGCGCGGCCTTGCTCACTATAGGGTGGCCAGAAGCTTGCGCATTAGTTGTTTGGACCGGAGCTTGATTGCCATATCCAAACTTCCTCCCCTTTCTTGAGGCCTTTCGCGTAGGCCTCGCCGAGGGTTGTTCCGAAACTCCATGTTGGCCTTGGGAAGAGCGGAGCCTCATGGTTCCTGTAAAATAATGAAAATGGAAATGCAAATAGTTGACTTGATTAACTGGGTGTAGGGTAATTCCCACAGACGGAGCCAGAAAATGTTAACGGAAATTTTGCTTAAGCCGAGAAATCTTAGTTAACACCTTCGAGACCACTACCACGTAGGTGGTGGCCAAGGTTGAACGTATGTGTAACAGTGATTAATAAAATGACAAGGAACAATGATACTATTCACCACCCAAAAGAAAGAAAAATACTCAATTTATTGATCATGTATGATATACAAATCTCTCTTCAAATTGCTCTGAATTTTCTCTAGGGTGTAGTCGGGTACTTGTCGTATGCCTGTCGAAAAGTAGTCTCCTATTTCAGAAGGTTCAAGTCCTCCTTTAATACCTTGTCTTCATAGGTCAAACTAATTGATTTCCCCCCTTGATTTTCTCCATCTCTTCCCTCCTTATCGGACGGGATTTTACATTTAAAATGTTATTGACTTTGAGTTAATTGCTGAATCGAGGATATCTTGGTGAAGATTAATTTGTTTCCTACTTGGACTCTATTACTTGTTCTGTACGTATGTAACGTCTTAAGATATGATCCTGTGTGTCTTCAGATCTAGCATGTTCTCCCATAGGGGTCGTAGAATATGGCATGTAATGTGGCGAGGTACATGAGATAATGAGGTCGATCAGTGTTCTAGTCTTGATATAAAGGAATTTCGTCTAATCAGAAGCTAGGTCTAGCCTCCCTTGACCTTTTGAAGCTAGGTACGGCCTCCTACGGACACCTTACTATGTCAGCGAGGTATAGGCGAGCTTCTGGAGAAATTGTGAGGTAATCCCGACTTCGGGGGGATTTCCTATTTTCAGGTTCGGTGACGCGGGCTTGATCTGACCGTGCCGAGCTCTACCCCGGGTGTTTCTGGAGCCCGTCCTTGTAATTGTGGGGCGGTACCGTAGCTCGGCTTTGGGTAACATGGTCTTCTGGTGGATGACCTCGGATATGGAGCCAGGTTTAGAGGGTGGAAAATTTCACTTTGGTCCTTAGCCAAATTTGGCTATTAACAACTGCATTACCAGTGAACGGGGTTCCAACAGTAATAATGTATTTGACAATATTTTCATATTCAATAAAGTGATTTCTAGTTTAACAAATCTTATAGCCTTTATAGTTTAATTATTATAATTGTCAAAAGTAAATAATCATTAGGTCAAAAGATTATGAGAGATGAAGAATTGTTCGGACATCTGGATATGTATGAGGTAGACACAATTCTTTAGTTAGTCTTGAACAATATTCACAACTTAAGATAAAGGTTGAGCGTATTTACCTTGTTAAAGTTGTAGATTCTTTTGCTACCATTTGAGTGGGATCAAATGTGTTATGATGAGTTTAAAATCATGAAAGTGTAGTGTCTTTGAGCAAAGGAAACTAATGCACTAGGTGCATTGAACAGGATCACAGTGAAATTCTTTATCTAGAACCGTCAGTGAATAAAAGTTTTCACTTAAGGACAATCTGATAGTATATCTCAATCTTGAGATAAATGATGGAGTTATGGTTACAAGTGTTGTCATTTGAGCTGTCAAGGGGTAAGATTATATAACATAGTCTAACCTCGATGGTTTGGTGGTATTCATTTGTTAATCGATAGAGGACTTCATTTATAGATATGGACATCGTGGCTCCATTTATTAAATGTGAGTAGAATAATATCATATGGATATTTTAAGGTATTGGATATTAAATCTTAACGTTAAGTTTTCGATAGTGTCTATTGAAACATGGCTTCTAGACAAGTCAAAATATCCAAGTTCAAAATGTGGTCATATGAGTAAATATTGTAACTAGGAGAGCTATAGGAGGTCTATGAGCTCTTGACGATTACTGGTACTTTTCACCAGGATACACTATCTCCAATAAGGTTGTCTAGAGTACGAATGAGAAACATTGACTTATTCGATCTTTATATAAGAGTTCAATTTTAGCTCTTTATATTAAACCTGTATCTATTGCATTAAATCAGTTTGTTCCCCCTTTCTCTTCTCCGCGTGTTCGCGGATCTCGGCTTGTGCCTCTCTTCCAGTCTGAATATTGTCTCTGACCTGCTGCAAGAACTCAATCAAACATCCTCCCCTTTCAGGGCTACGATCTGGTTGTGCAAATTAAAACACTCTGATGTGTTGTGGCCCACATCTTCATGGAATGGTAGTACTTGTACCAGTTCCTCCTGTCGACGGGGGCTTTCATGGGTGCGGGCTTTTGGAGTAGCCCCTTATCCCGTATAGCAAGGTAGACTGTTTCCTGGGAGGCGTTCATAGGGGTGTAATAATCATACCCCTTCTCCCCTCGTATTATGGGGGCTACGGTCCTAGGAGGCGAAGCTCGCGGAGGGGTTCGTCTAGCTGGATATCTTTCTTACCTGAGCTGAGCAGCGGGGAAATGGTATGTCGATCTATTGGGAGGTTTGTTTTGATTTTTCTGAGCTGGCTCAGATTTGGGAGCTTTTTTTTTCTGACTCTTTACCGTTCTCATAACATCTTGTTCCATCTTGACTTTGAGTTGTTCATCGATCTCGGCCTGCTCAAGAGCCCGATCGTAGGCCTACTGGTAAGTCTCTGGAGGTCTCTTGGCGAAGGAGCGGAAAAGCTTTCCCGCCCACAGGTTCTGCCTGAAATTGGCGAGAGTCTCTTTCTCGGCGAAGACTCCCATCTGTATGACATCTTTGTGAAAAGGTTCCACGTACGATCGAAATGTTTCACCCCGCTCCTGAATTACATATTGGAGGTGTATGGGATCTTTTAGACGAGGTTTGACTCCTTGGAACTGCGAGCAAAAATCAGTTAATAACTTTGTGAAAGAATCCACTCTACCAGCAGGCAGCTTTCTGAACCAGGTCTTCACGTAGTCGGTTAGGGTCGTTGGGAACATCCTACACATAGCTGCTCTTGTAGTATTCTCGACCTCCATCTGTTGGATGAAGCTCTCCAGATGACTTAAAGGGTCTTCCGCTCCGGAGAACTTATCTGTTGGCATTTTAAATTTTGGCGGGAGCTTCGCTTCCCGGATCCTCCTTGTAAAGGGAGCGTTCATCTCGCTTAATGGATCCTTCTTATCCTCCTTGTTCTTTTCCTTTCTTATCTGCTAGACCTCTTTCTGTAGCTTTGCTAGCTGATCCCTCAGTCGCTTGTTCCCGGGTTTCTTTGAATTGACCTAGGATTCTTCGCTGTCGGATCCCTCCGATGAACTGATGACCTCTACTCGGTCCTCTTTATGGGCAGGATCCACTCGGGAGGTTAGTCGGCTTTCTTCCTCTTGGGCCTGGGCTTCTCTTCTTGAGACAATCGGGCGAGGTGCCTCTCGTTGCTCCCGGGTTAATGCATTTACTGCAGACTTAACTTGCTAGGGCTGGTATTGTGAAGGTCTTCTCGAAACTGGAGGTATGGGTCCTAGCCTATCCCGGATCGAAGGTTGGGGCCCAATCCTATCTCGAGTTGGCTCTGGAGGAGGAGGTCCCAGGCGGTCGAAAGCAGGTGGTCTGGTCTCGGGCCTGCTCGGCTCTCCCTGATCATTTGGGTTTGTTGGTCGGATTGTGATGCCTTCAGCGTGCAAGCGGAGGTGAACGGTTTCCACGAAGGGTGCCGCTTGTTGGTCGAGCGCGGCCTGGCTTATCATAGGGTGGCCAGAAGCCCGTGCCTTAGTCATCTGGATCGGAGCTTGACTGCGATGTCCAGACTTTTTGCCCTTTCTTGGGGCCTTCCGTGTTGGCATCACCGAAGGTTGTTCTGAAGCTCCGTGCTGTCCTAGGGAGGAGCGGAGCCTCATGGTTCCTGTTGAACAAATGAAAATGCAAATGGTTGATTTGATATACTGGGTGTGGGTGATTCCCACAGATGGCGCCAGAAAGTGTTAACGGAAATTTTACTAGGGGTGAGAAATCTCAATTAACACCCTCAAAACCACTACCACGGAGGTGGTGGTCAAGGTAGAATGTATAGTCAGTGCTAGTTAAAAATGACAAAGAAAAATACTTTTATCAATACCATAAAAAGAGAATGAACAAAAGAGAACGAAAATGTTTTCTTTATTCTTATTAATGGTGTATCGTTTACAAATATATTTTTTTTGGGTAAGTAAATAGTATCATAGAAAGAGAGAAAGAATGTACAAAATACAAGGGGCATACCCCAGGAAGCAAAACAAGAGCTAAACAAAGGCTCAAAACAGTTCTAACAAACGAGCAAGACAAGACAAGAGCAAGACAGCAAATCAACTAGAGTTGACATTCCAATTCAAGGCAATGACAGGGTGGTTCTTTAAATTGAAAGAGGATAGCCGGCAGCGAATGGTGTCAATAATGGAGCGAGCAACAACCGAACTAGTCTTTTGAGTGCCTTCAAAAATGTGACAGTTTCGCTCTCTCCAAATATGATAAACCGCAACCCCAAGACAAAGCTTGTTAGCAACAATAGCAGGAGAGTTCCCTCTCCAATGAGTGGAAGCCCAGTCAATGAAAGCATTCCAACAAAGGCCATTCCAAGGAGACCCACAAATATTCATAAGCTGAGTCCAAATGGCTCTACTAAATAAACACTTAAAAAAAAGGTGGGCATGAGACTCCGGGTGGGTGTTGCAAAGAACACAAGTAGTAACCGCCATAGGGTCATATTTATGGATGCGATCCCGAGTAGAGAGCCTGCCTCTAATTGCCACCCATAGGATAA
Source organism: Dipteronia sinensis (assembly GCA_033220585.1). Taxonomy (NCBI): domain Eukaryota; kingdom Viridiplantae; phylum Streptophyta; class Magnoliopsida; order Sapindales; family Sapindaceae; genus Dipteronia; species Dipteronia sinensis. The sequence continues at coordinate 42,918,643 of CM065637.1, read as the reverse complement.
AACTCATTCTAGGAATATTTTTGGGGAACCAAACAAGCTTAAACCAAGGAACAAACGGATGAGGGGTTCCAAGAGAAGCCAAAGCAGAGGAGGCAGAATAAGTACCATTGTAGGAAGGAAGCCAGCGAGCTCTATCATTCACATTGGAGTTAGGATTGTAGGAAGGCATACGACTTCTAATTTCAAAAAGATCAATGGACATAGCAGCCGGCCAACTCCAAGAATCGCCATGAACAATGAAACTAATCGTTGCGTGGATAGGGAAGCCTGAGTCATAGACAACACGAGGGCTCCATTTCGAAAGAAGAGGACCATCCGGGTGCCAATTGTCAAACCATAAGGAGGTGCTAGAACCGTTACCAATGTAGTGCTGAGTAAGGGGGCGAACAAGAGGCTGAAGATGGAGGAGTTTTCTCCAATTCCAAGAGCAAGTACATGGAGTTTTAGCCTCCTAAAGATTAGAGTCCTTAAGGTGGTAGGCTTTGATCCAAGAAGACCATAGGTTATTTGTGCCATAACTCAAAATCCAAATATGCCTAATCATGAGAGCTTTATTCCAAAAGGATAGGTCCTTGATGCCAAGACCTCCATCTTTCTTAGAGAGAGACAAATATCTGACCAGCATATCTTTGCACCCTTGCTATCGCCTTCAATTCCTCTCGACAAAAAGCTTCTAAATTTCTGCTCAATAATATTCAAAACTTTTTTAGGGAGGCAAAGATAACTAGCCCAAAATACTTGTAAACTAGTCAAAACCGAGACAATAAGTTGCAAGCGACCAGCATAAGAGAGGCCTCGGTTCAGCCAAGAAGTAAGTCTTCCCGAGACTCTGTCCACAAGGGGGAGCAATCGCTAAGGCGTAATCTAGAAGAGATGATAGGTATGCCAAGATAACAAATGGGGAGAGAACCAACCGTATAACCAAAAAGGTTGATAAGCTACTGGTTGATGGTATGAGAAACCCCGGAAGTGAAGATGTTGCTCTTAGCATGGAGGCCCGATAACAATGAGAACTCATCAAGCGTTGCCTTAACAACACGTGCTGATCAAAGAGAGCCATGGCATAACATAATAAGGTCATCGGCAAAACAAAGGTGGGAAAGCTTAATCTTGTCACACCTCCAATGAAACTTGAAACTAGGAGAGTCCTCAATGTCTCTAGGGTGTAGTAGGGTTGTTGTCGTATGCCTGTAGAAAAGTAGTCCCTTTCTTTTATACATAGTTTTTGTAGGTTAAATCAATTGATTCTCCCCTTGATTTTCTCAGTCTCTCCCTTCCTTACCGGGCGGAATTCCTCGTTTAAATGTCATTGACTTTGAGTTAATAGCTGAATGGAGAATATCTTGGGGGAGATCAGTTTGTTTCCTCTTTGGACTCTAATACTTGTTCTGCACGTACGTAATGTTTCCAAATATGATCTAGTGTATCTTTGTATCTTCATAGCATGATCCTTCATAGAGGTCGTTGAATATGGTATGTATGGCGAGGTAGATTAGTGTCTTGGTTCCGATATTCAGGTGCTTGATCTGACCTCCTTTGATTTTTCGGAGCTTGATGTGACCCCCTGCGGATACTCCTTTATGACAACGGGGTTTAGGCGAGCTTCTGGAGAGGTTGTGAGGTAATCTCGACCTCTGAGGAGCTTTCTGATTTCAGGTTTGGTGACTCGGGCTCGATCTGGTCTCTTCGGGTTCTATTCCGGGTATTTCTGGAGCTCGCCTTTATTTCTGTGGGGTGGTACCGTAGCTCGACTTTGGGAAGCTTGGTCTCCTGGTGAATGACCTTGGGCCTGGAGTCAGACTAGGAGGGTGAAAAATTTCCCTTTGGTCCCTAGCAAAATTTGGCTATTAACATTATTGATAATGGGATAATTTCTCAGTTTTCTATGCTAGGAATACCTTAACAAAATAGGGTGGCGGAAAGGAGAAATATGACTCATTTAGACATGGTAAGGTCTATGTTGTGCTATTCAATACTTCCTAATTCTTTTTGGGGATATACTTTACAAACAACTATGTAAATTCTAACCAAGTCGGTTCCTCAAACACCGCATGAGTTGTGGACTGGACGAAAGCCTAGTTTACAACACTTAAGGATATTTGGATATCCTGGGTGTAGGGAAAAACACGCGGCAGAAGCGAAAAATTGGGTTGTATATTTCATAAAAATTTCCTTTTAAAAGAAAGAACATTAACCCTTGATTAATTAAACTATAATAAAAGTATCATAACTTTTTTCACTTGATGATTGATATTGCGTCGAATTGCATCTGCTTGCTTCGAATTGAATCCGCACCTAGGAGTGTGGGCTCCCTTTTCTTTGAATTGTATACCTAAGGATGGAAAAACAAAAATCTTTTTCTTTTTTTAGTCACAATAATCCTCGTAGAGAAAATAAAGAACGTTTGGTCACTTGTGAATTCTTAATCTTTTTAATCAAGAACTCGCGTGAACCCTAATTTGATCTTGTGCATAAAGCCTTTTGATTTAAAAGCTTCTAGTGCACTATCGAAAATAAAACGCTCCTTATTCTTCTTCGTTTTGGCCGAATTCTACACCTGTTTCTTGAGTTGGAAGTTTTTTTTTTCAAAAGCAAGAGAATAAAAATTTTCTAAAAAAAAAAAAACTTCTTCTTCGAACTCTATTTCAAAAACAAATTTTATGATATATATATATATATATATAGGGTGGCTAAAATTCTCCTACAATGTGAAGGATTTGATTTCACCAAAACCTTATCAACTTAGTAGTTCAAACCTACTCCAACTCATGAGTATATTTATCCAATAATAATTTATTGAATATCAATTAAATTTTGTGAATTTATAAATAACTTCCTAATTGATTATCAATTAGAGTTTTGATAGATATCAAATACTTCCTAATTTGACTAGATAAATAAAAACTCTTTTTAATTTATCTACTTATCAAATAAAGTATTTGATACTTTTTTTTTGTTTTTTTTTGGGTAAGTAAATAGTATCATAGAAAGAGAGAAAGAATGTACAAAATACAAGGGGCATACCACAGGAAGCAAAGCAAGAGCTAACAAAGGCTCAAAACAGCTCTAACAAACGAGCAAGACAAGACAAGAGCAAGACAAAAAATCAACTAGAGTTGACATTCCAATTCAAGGAAATGATAGGGTGGTTCTTTAAATTGAAAGAGGATAGCTGGCAGCGAATAGTGTCAATAATGGAGCGAGCAACAACCAAACTAGTCTTTTGAGTGCCTTCGAAAATGCGACAGTTTTGCTCTCTCCAAATATGATAAACCGCAACCCCAAGACAAAGCTTGTTAGCAACAATAGCAGGAGAGTTACCTCTCCAATAAGTGGAAGCCCAGTCAATGAAAGCATTCCAACAAAGGCCATTCCAAGGAGACCCACAAATATTCATAAGCTGAGTCCAAATGGCTCTACTGAATAAACACTCAAAAAAAAGGTGGGCATGAGACTCCGGGTGGGTGTTGCAAAGAACACAATAGTATGATACTAATAGTCCTTCTTCTAGTATACTACTATCAATAATTATGACACTAAGAGTCATTCTCCTAGTAAACTACTTATAATAGTATGGCACTAAGAATCCTTCTCCTAGTTAGAAAAAGATTTTGACTTTTAATCAAATAATAAATTAAATAATAAGTTAATTAATTTCCATTTGATTAATTAATAAAATAAAACAATATATTAAGCTAATATTATTAGCCTTGCCGCCCAAGTATATATATTTGGGTAATATATTGTTTTTCCATTTTATTAAATCCGTTGGTCTTTAATAAAAAGTCTACATGTGAACTAGACTCATTCTTACTACAAAAGAAACAAGTCCACATGCCTTAAATTAATACATTAATATAATATAATAACCCATTTAATTAAAATGTGCAAATTATATTCTTAATGTATTAATGGAATGCTAAATGCACCCCATTAGGGCCACCCAAGGATTCCTACATCCATGGCTGCCGATTCTAGGTATTTGAAGAGTTACCACGTGTCTTGATCACATATGACCACACCTCTCCAAAACTTTTGGATTCCGAAATCCAAAAACAGTTCTAGATGGACCCATAATTTGGTCCGGTAGAATATATAAAGTGATCCATGCAAGTTTGTGAAGATTGGGGATCTTGGCGAGCTATCTACTTATGTGCAAAAAGTTGATTTATTTTATGCTCTTTTGATAATTGCTAGAGATTCTTGGTTGCACATATATGCTTATATGGTATTTGTTTTAATAAGTGTGCATCATTGCTTTATTTGTAATCCATGTCATATTTTAGTTCAACAATGCATTTTTCGACTAGGAGATTTGATTGGGAAATACATTCGAATAACCTATAACTTATCTCCATGACATGTGAACTTGATTTTTTTGACACGCTTAAAATGATATGCATGAAATATTTTGATTGCTTATATGCAAAATATGTGTGAAAGCAAATGAGAAAGCTAAAATTAATAAGGACCTTGTTTCCACTAAATAAATAAGGATGTCTCATCAAAATTTTGTCTTCTCACTCTCTTTATTAGTTGAACAATGCTACAAGTATCTTACCCAAAAAAATCAAAAAGGGTGCAAAAGTCGCTCATGTCGTGTTTCGCTTATAAAGTTTGATATAGTTTCTCTTTAAATTAAATTCTTTTGAAATACTATATCTTATTTGCTTACGACAAAAGGGTAAAAATTGGTTTGAATTATGATGGAAACCCCTTTTGGTGTTTGCTTTTCCAAATACCATTGCTTGAACTTGAATGCTATATGTCTTGCATGAAAAGCACCAATTTCACACATTTCTCTTTAAAATAAAACTCCTTGAATCTCTCTCAATTATTTAAGTTGCATAAAATTTGTGTATATGGTTATGCAATGTATTTGTGCGAATAGCTCTAATTGCAAAAGCAACCCGATATGGGGAGCTCCTTTGCCTATCTCATGACAAAAAGGGGGAGAAGTCTTGAGAGATATAGAGGGAGCATGGTTTATGGTTTATGCTTTAGGAGAGAAGCCTAGAGAGAGAGAGTAACCATTTAGGGGCAGATTGCACATGCATTTCTTTATAATGCTTTATTGAGTGCAATTGCTTTTTATATTTGTTCACCTCACTTGCACTTGTTCTTGCAAAGTGCTTTCTTGCTATTGTGTGTAGGTATGATTATCTACAAAGAGATTGAAGACCTTGAAGACTTAGAATATTAGGTATCACTTTTTGTAACGTAGAATGGACTCTCATGGACAATAGCTAGATTTTTTTTTTGTGAAGAATTATTTGTGAGTTGTTGTTTTGTCATGAAATAGCCAAAGATGGAGATTGCAAGGACCTCTATTTTATGATTGGCTTATTTCATGACTAGCTTATTTCATGACAAACTAAACCACATTGGGGATGATTGTCTAATGTGTATCTTAGGTCCTCGTTGGCAAGCTTCCAAGCATCTCCATGACTTCTAGAGCAAAAGGTATGCTCACTTGACTTTGTCTCTTGAATAGTTTAGGTGCACATACATACTTCATGCATGCTTTGTTTCATCTTTCATTTGAGTTCTTTTGTTTATATGTGTGCATCCTTTTCACAATCACACTTGCACTTCATTTCTAGATTTAAATGTGGTTTTGTGTGTTGTAATTCATTTCTTGATGATTGATCAAAAAAGTCCGCGCATACATGATGGTGCCTGTATTTTAGCGCGAAGAGATACCTCTCTTGTCTCTGTGTGACAGGTGTGTGCCCGTGTACCTTACCCGCGCAGTACCCGTGCAGTGCCCTTGAGCCTTCTTTGGTCTGTTTGTGCATGGGTTGTGCATGGGTACCCTACCCGTGCAGTACACGTGCACTGAAGATGTGCTTCTTTGGTTTTCCTTCTGCGCGATGTCTATAAGGGTCTCCTACCAGCGCACTACGTTGATTCTAGGGAGAAAATATCTTTTCCCATCAACTCGTGCCTCCCAATATATAAACCCTCTTATTTCTTCTTCTTTACTTACTCTTGTGAATTTAAAGAAACCCTAGAGAGAGATAGAGATAGTCTAGAGAAAGGAAGCTCCATTTGACTTTGTTTAGAAGCTCCATTTGAGTTTGTTTAACTCTCCAAACTCAAAACCCATCTCTATCTTGCATCATTCAACATCATTTGAGCATGGGTCTTCATGGTTTCATGACTAGGTAAGTAAGAACATCATTGAATATCAATTATTGTTCTACTTACTCTAGATTAGGTATTTATTGCTTGATTAAATACCTTGACTCACTTTTTTGCATATATTTATGAGTCTAAATTGCATAATTGGGTTTGTTTGTGATAGCTTGCACTACTAGGTCATTTATGTCTGAATAGCTAATCCATAAATATTCAAGCATGTTTAATTGATGATTAGGTTGGCTTTGTGCATCTATTTAAGTCCATGAATGTCTATGTGAGTTTAATTGACAATTAGAATCACTTTACATCTAATTGAGACCTCATGTGTGTGCATGTAGGCATTATTGATAACTAGGTTGTTATATTGCATTATCTACATCTAGTTAAGCATTGTATGTTTGGTCTAGCATATTTTGCATTTGAAAATTTACTAATTGTTCACTTAGATCTTTATACTCTTCATAGAGTCAAAGTCTTGCGGCTTCTAGGTGAAGTTGCACAAGCAATTAAAGTCTTGCAACCAAGGTTGGGTTGGCAAGCATTGGTCAACTGCCACTATAAAAGGCTCGAGGGGTAGAGTAGAAGGTGCTCACATCAAGAGTAATGGATCAGGGGATATCACTAGGGATTGAACCAAGAGTGGTGTGTGGTAGTGTCCATAGCCTGAGGTTGTCGAGAGTGAGAGTCTGAGTATCACTTGAGGATGTAACTTTTTATTCATATAGTGGATTTCTGTGATCGTGTATGGCTAGAAGGATAGCCCATGGTTTTTCCATTGTTGAAGGGTTTCCACATAAAAATCAAGTGTTCTTTATTTTTCCGCACTTTACTTGATTTTGCACGTTTGTTTTGTTGGGTTAATTGTTATTAATATTGACTAATCGAAAAATTGGTAATAATCGATTAACAACCCATTCACCCACCCTCTAGGTTGTATTAGACACACGCTTTATACTGTATTTTCACTTGGTATCAGAGCGGGTTCCTAGACGTACTTAGGAGATCCTTGCTCTTATTTGTGTGTATTGCATTTGTGTGCATTTTGCTCATTGTATTCATTTGCATTCATCTCATTCATTAAACACTAAGAGTGGCATTGAGATGTTAGAGGTGATGTGACCTCCAAAGTTGAGAGAGAGGAAAGTGACTCCGATGAAGAGATGCCAGTCATGGTGGAGAGATATAGGAGATTTACAAAATCTCACAAGAAGAGTATGACCTCCAAAGTGAAGGAGGAGAAGAGTATGACCTCCAAACTGAAGGAGGAGAAGAGACTGAACTCCAAAGAAAAGGAGGTAAAGAAGACGGCACCTCTCAAGAATGGTGAAGCTAGTCAAGACAAGCCTTCAAGAAATATCACTCAATACTTTGAATGTGGAGGGTTTGGTCATATAGCTTCCATGTGTAGTAACTTGAAGTACAAGAAGAGAGGAAAAGCTATGAAAGCATGGAAAGATGTCCAATGCTTTGAGTGTGGCAGACTTGATCACATAGCCTCTGTGTGTGGTAACTTGAAGAACAAGAAGAGAGGAGAAGCTATGATCGCTACCTTGAGTAATAGCAAGGTTCAAGTAGTCGAAGGAGATTCCACAAGCTCGACTGAGTGTGAGAACAACTACACCGCCTTTCTGGTTTCCAAGCACGAAGAAACTCAAGCCGTCTCCAATTGTTTATCACTTGAAGATTTCAAGATGGGTGGCCTTGAATGTGGAAACCTAATAGGAGCATGTTCGAGAGAAGCTAGCCTTGATGATATGACTCTCGCAAGCACGAGTGGGAGAAGCTTTGATTGTGATGACACATACTCCGGGAACTCTTGTGACAATATCGTGGATGCTCAAGAGTTCATTGACTTTCTTCAAAAGTCTTTGAAGAAAAAAGAAAATGATATCCTTGAGTTGAAAAAAAATAACCTTTAACTAAAGGCCAAAGTTACTCGCTTTGATGAAGAAGTGAGATGTATAAGAGAAATTGAAGGCAATTTGAAGAATGAGCTTGAAGATGTAAGAAGTTCACTTGCTAAGATGACTTTAGGTTCAAAGATGATTAGCATCTATTTGAAGCCAACTAACAAGCAATGGCTTGTTTTTGTACATGATGCGACCACACCTTCTTTTGACAAGCTTACATGTGTGAAGGAGATTGCTTCTACTTGTCCACCTCGGTCTCACCACCCCAAGAAAACCTTTGTTGTGGGAGAATCATCGAAGAGCTCATCCTTGAAGACTCTTCTAGGGAATCAAGCTTAACCTCAACCTTTAAGGATGCCTCAATCAAAGCTTAATCATCCTTTGAGGCAAGTTTCTCATGCTCAACAACAAAGGCACCAACATTCGGTTAATGTTCCAAGAAAAAGCCGATCGATGCAACATTAAAGACAAAATCATCAACATGTCCATGCCTCGATGAGAGCTAAAAGCAATGGTATTAATTCTTCTTTTATACCTAATTGTCATTATTGTGGTATGATTGGTTACATTTGACCAAAGTGCATTAACTATATTAGAATGTGTAGAATTTAAAGCATGAGAGAAAAGAAAATGAACCGTAGGGCTAATTTGCATGATCCTAGGGAACCTAGAGACTTGAAGATTTTGACCACTAAAATTAAAAATGTGGAATCTTGGCGGGTTAGAAAGATTGAACCCGATTGCAATCATGATCATATGACACATTTGGATACTACAGAGTCTAATGGACTTAGTATGTCTAATGGGACTTTTCCCTCACCCTGATACAGTATGGATTTGACCCCATGTGGGGAGCTCAATCAAAGAGAGCGAACTTGCATGATTTGCTATGTGCAAAAGGTTAATTTATTTTATGCTCTTTTGATAATTGCTAGAGATTCTTGGTTGCACATATACGCTTATATGGTATTTGTGTTAATAAGTGTGCATCATTGCTTTGTTTGTAATCCATGTCATATTTTAGTTCAACAATGCATTTTTTGACTAGGAGATTTGATTGGGAAGTACATTCGAATAACCCATAACTTATCACCATGACATGTGAACTTGATTTTTTTGACACACTTAAAATGATATGCATGAAATATTTTTGATTGCTTATATGCAAAATATGTGTGAAAGCAAATGAGAAAGCTAAAATTAATAAGGACCTTATTTCCACTCAATAAATAAGGATGTCTCATCAAAATTTTGTCTTCTCTCTCTCTCTTTATTAGTTGAACAATGCTATGAGTATTGATGAGGTGTGTCTGAAGTTTAGCCAGTTTTCTGCAGCATAAAAAGACAGGTTAAGTATTTCCCGATATCTGGTCTAGACAGAAGACAAGTAGGAAGATCATACATCAGCCAAAAGAGCAGACCCCTTGGTAATCAGGACGTCGATTGGCATCAAGGCCATGGCCTGCAGATCTTTGAACATGCATTTTGCCATGTATGCAATATTCAAACAAATTTAAAATCCTAAGATGCACTTAACAAGAATAAATCTAGTATATGGCAAATAGGGGTATCGTTCCACAGAGATCGAGCTCTAGCTATAATTAAAGTAATACTTTAGTAAAAATGCAAGAGAAGTAAATGGATATGGCTTTTGAGATGAAATTAAACTAAAATTCAAACTAAGCTAAACTAATGAAAAATGCAACTAAATTGGAAGGTGAAAATGAATGATGTGTAGATTAAGGAATTGATGAATTCAATTAGCAAACAATGGCTAAAGAATGAACTCATATTAATGATCATTAACAAATGTAACCACCTAGGATATATAGGATTGGTTATTTCCCACCTATGAGTGTCCACTCTATCATGTATAGTATCGGCCACCCACCAATGGTTGTGCGATTAATGAACATCTATCACAGAAGGGACTAATCTCTTGTTAAATTCACCAACCTAGGATGTATAGTTTGATGCTTAATCCATTACAAGAAACCAATCCTAGGATGTATAGTTTTGGTTACTCATTAAAGATTAGATATAGATAAGATTAATGAGTCCAGATTTTACTTAAGTCATGTACTCTTGTTAAATCCTTCTATTCAAATGAGCTTAGAGAGCCAAGCATCATGTATACTCAATTCTTTACACATATAATTTCTAAAACAATTTGTAAAGAGAGTCATGTACAATCCAAAACAATTTGTTCTTGAAATCAATTAAAACCAATGAATAGAACATATTTGATAGATTTACTAAAAGAAATTGAGTTCATTACAAATACCCATATTTACATGTGAATCACATCAATCCCTTAATGGGATTTAGCTACTCATGACAAATGAAATAAAAAGATAAAGATGAGGGAAATAGAAAGGACCCATGTAGAACCTTCTTTCTTCAAGCTCAAATCCACCTCCAATGTCCTTTTTGAGTAGCAATTTATGAGTTTGATATGTGGGTTTTGATGATTTTGGGAGAGAAAGGTTTTTAGATTTAGAGAGAGAAAGATATGAATGGAATGGGTGAATGGTCATATTTATGACCTAACATATGATCCTATATATGTTTCTAAAAATGGGTCTGATTTTGCTGATGTGGCAGTAACTGACGCCCGTATAGCATGGGTATAGCACAGGTAAGGTACCATGCAGTACCCGTGCAGTCTTCATTTTTCTTCCTGCTTTGTACAATGTGCACGGGTTGTGCACGGGTAAGTGACCCGTGCAGTACCCGTGCATTTGGCTTTTGCCCGAGGATCTGTTCCCTGGTTTGGTGGGATGCATGGGTAGTGCACGGGTAATACCGGTGCACTTTGGCCTCTTTAGAATTCCTCTTTCGGTGCACTGGTGTAGCATGGGTAGTGCACGGGTATGCTACCCATGCACTATGGCCTTCAATTCACCACTTTTTGCATCAATTGTCCGTTTTGTCCCTCTTCTTGACTTTTCACATAATGCTTGCAATATCAACCACAAGAGCAATAAATACACATAAAAGCACCCAAGAACGAGACGAACAGAAAGGATATGAGGGCCAAAATGTATGACATTTTTGGCTTTATCAACCTCTACATGTACATGCTACTCTGAACCGATACAAGACTTCATCTTGACTGGTGCTCCTCGACCCTAAGCAGGGTCGATCTTGAGGAACGATGGAGGGAGTAGTAGCAGGACCATGACGTCTCTCTACCCTGCTTGGGCGATCAATGGTCACTGTAGGGGGAGGAGGGGAGAACGGTTGGGAAGGTCCGACACCATGAGCAACGGGGGCTAGATTTTGCACCTAGCCAGGAGACCCCCTGATTTTTGGCAAGCCTGGCTGCCATATCAGCCACTTTGGAAGGCACAAAGGGAGGAGGACGACGGGGATCTAGATAGTGCTAGATCTGGACTCATTACAGGTCGAGCTAGGTCCAGGCGAGGTACTGCCCCTGGAATAGAATCAGGGTGAGGAGGAGGCATAGCAAGATGAGCGTATCGAGAGGAGGTCCAGTCTTCAGGATGGGGAGACGTATCCTGGCTTGGTAGAGGCACTACAGAAACTAATCAAATAAAAGTTAGAATCAACCAAGTACTCACAAGATAGGATGAAGCAAAAGAACAAGGGAATACAGCAAACCCGGGGAAGCATGCCATATCTGGAGATAGTGATCTACCCTACCAGATTCAAAGGGGTCAGTGATAGGAAACTTCATGTTCAGGCAGGACCGGCCAATGATGCCCTTCAGGATACCCTCTGTTTCGGTAGAGATGTTTCCTATCTCCTACTAGATCCTCCCATTGAAATTAAGTGGGGACACGGAACTATGATCCCCCAATATGGAGCGAGCTACCACAATCACCTCCTACGATGACCCAGTCACTGGGCCATAGACCAGCTTTCCTCCTGGCTCTAGGAACAATAATTTTTAAAGGAGTATTGGGCCTTAAGTAGAATTGGCCATTGGGCCTAGGCGTCATGGCTGCAATCTGAAACACATATCGGAGCTCGTCAAGGCCCAGTTCCCTGGTAACATGATCAATCTTGCACTGCTCTCTCCTAAGCACCAGAAATCCTACCAGGCTCCTTCAGAACCCTGGAGTCAACTGTAGCAGAGCAAGTTGAAGAGCGTGAAGCGCCCTGTGAATAGTTGGATGGTTAGCCCCGCACTCGAAAGCCGAGACGTGAGTAGGAAGCTGGTTTGGAGGGGGAGAATACATGTCATACCCTTGGTACGAAATGGTGAGGGAGATGTCTAACAGGATCCTATAATCCCTCATCAAGCGCTCGATGGTGTCGGCGGTGCAGGTAGAGTCGAGGAAGCATCGAAAATCACTGGGGAGAGTGAGTACCCCGCTAGTTACGGTCGAGACGTCTTTAGCCGGAGCCCCACTTCCTCTTATGCCACCGACCAGAATGATAGAATTGTCATCGGCTACATGAACCAGAGATTCGGGGTCGTTACGGAAGCCCAGCCAGATAGCCACGTACCTGTTCGAATGGTGTTATTAAGTTGAAGTAGAGCCTACGTCGTCATCGCCCCCACCTCGATTTCTCTTCCATATAAGAGAGAGGCACGAGCTATCGACCGAGTTACCAGTCATTATATTCAAAGATTATGTCTAGGCTAACAGACGACATGGTAGTAGCAGATTGAAGATTGAAGATTGAAGGTCGAAGAATAGAGGAAGCTAAGGTTCAACGAGGAAGTTGGGGATTCTTTTTTCTTTGGGAAGCAAGAAATGGTATAAGTGACTGGTGGGAGAAGGCGAGATGAGATGAGTTATAAATAGGGAAGGAAGGCGGTTACCGGTAGCGGAAAGGAAAGATGATTAATGGGGCGAGATAACAGGAAACGTGGGAAAGGGCAATTTCAAGAAACGTGTGCCGCCAAAACCTCTCATTTGAAATGACAAGCCTCTCTTGATTTAACAAGTGGAAGGTCCATTAAATGCAGTTTGTTAACATAATATTTCTTTCTAGACAGTGGCTACTAGCAAGAAAAGATGAGTAAAATTCTTTAAGCATTACAGATCCTGACTCCAACCCCAACTAGGTATCGGTGTTCAAGTCAGTGGGGACTTCTGTTAACAGCCTTTTTTCGCAAGGGTCTAAAAAAGAATTTTCCATCGGATTGACACCTGGTAGGATCTGGATCAAGACCATCCCGGTTCCTCGATACCGAGAAACTCTGATGCCATGATCTACAAAGAGTCTTAATGCCACAGCATGCCATTTCCCTGGTATCAAGGGGTACCGGTACCGCGGCACCTTCTACCTAATATCTAAAGGTATTGGTATCGCGGCACCAGTTACCTGGTATTCAAGCATTGTGATGCCTATCCTAGACCGATCCAATGAGCATGTCCTATCCACCCAGCAGGGAGAATGACCTCAAGAAGGTAACAGCACGCTAAGAAGGAAACCGTGTTGGGGTTTATGCCCTAAAGATGTAATTTGTAAATGGATTTATGAAATAAATAAAAAGAAAAGTTCAATTCATTCTTGTTGTGTTGTTTATTTTATAACTTGTGCATATATTAACATCTTAGATTGCCGGATGTAATCTCGAACTGTGTATATGAGTGTCATATACGGATGGATACACTAAGAGACGTGCAATCTAAAGAGTCCATAGATAGCAAATAAAGCTAGGTACTTTATTTGTGGTTAACCTATAGCTGTGGTCCATTCCGTAATGTACGGTGATTCTATCCTAAATCTTTCATATGAGATATGGGAATGGAGGCACCTTGTATGATGTGATCATAAAGGACTAGGCCATGATCTATATGAATCTCTCACCAAGATCCGTTTACTGATGAGATTCATATATATCAACTAATGATGGCTATATGTGGGTGATCTTAATCTCGAGTGTCTTATCGACTCCGTCAGGTTAGATCGTGGTCTTTGATATACCATGGGTGAGGTCAGATGCAGTTCCTGATCAATATGCTCCGTATGTTGGGATTGCGGTTTGGCTTGTGGCTGGGAAGGTATGTACACAATAGTGGAATCCACTCCTTCTTGTGAGAGGTAGATGGTAGTTCCCTTAAAGGTTTATTCAGGGCTTGGACAATATGAACGCTCTCCTAATTCTGTGAGGAAATAGGATTTATTGTTCATTAGAGAATCAACGGTACTTAAAGGATATATGTAATTAGAGGGGTATAACGGATATTATGACCCAGCTCTAATTATGAACTACTGTGGAGGGTCACACCATGTGTAATAGCTATATCGATGGACACCGATTTCTATCGGTCTGTGTAAAAGCGTCTGAGACATTAAATAATTAAATTATTTTATTCTTTGTTAGGTTTAGTATTTAAGTTTAAGTCAACTAGGGTTATGTGAGAATTAGAATCCTACTATACCTAGGATACTTAAATACTAATTATCTTTTGAATATATGGAGATATATTTGGAAAGAGATAATGATCTAGTTTGAAAAATATATAGAGATATATTTAATATAACTAGAAAACCAATAAAATAGAAAAAATAGATAATACATCAGTTATCTATTTGTTTTGTTTAAAAAGAACCTGGTTCACGTATTACAAAAAAATAGAGAGACACAAGATTAGTGAGGCAATCAAAAGAAAAAAAAACAAAAAAAGCATCAGCTCAAGTGTGTGCGTGAATTAAAGAGAGAAAAAGAGAAAGTGGTGCAGTGGTGTGCACCATTAAAAACAAAAGCAAAAATTATATATATCATCAATATATAAAATATTGTATGTATTAGTTCCGGAAAAAGAATTGCGATCCTAAGTTCGCTGGTCCCAGATCGTTTATGATCTGTATAAAAAAATTTAAAACCTATTTCCACTGCGTTACCAGCGAACAGGGTTCCAACAAACCGCCCTAGCAAGAAGGGACCGGTACATCCAGGGACCTAGGGCAATACCATATCCAAAAGAATGAAGGCCGCATTTTTCTCCAACAAGGCAGAGAGTTGACCTCTTCACCACTTAAAGATCCATAAATGAAATAAAATGGTCAACCCAATCAGAATTTAAATACAACGGAAACTACAACGTATTTAAAGGGAACTAATTCCCACTCTAACTTACAGCCTCAATCAATGCCAATCAACACCAAAATAAGGACTCCGATGATTGTAGATGAATGGACTAGATTTACAGGGATTAACTGGAAGAATTAGAGAGGATAAAGGCGACGAAAGAGATCGAAGAAAAAAAGAAGAAGAGAAGACTCGACTACAGGGAGAAAAAGACGATTGCCGATAGAGGGATTTCCACTTATCGACTAGCATGAATTCGCCATCACCAATTGTGTAAGATAGAGAGAAATAGAGAGAGTCATATAGTGAAAACTACACATATCATTGGATTAGAGAATTCCATGATTAATAAAATAATCTATACTATCGGTTTTTTCCACTACATTGTACACCCCTTTACTGTTTCATTCGTGATCAAACCATGGTACCAGAAGGTACCTACCCTACTGTGATCTCCCAGATTGCAGTTTGAGGGTGTTGGTCAAAATTCTATACCTAAAGGAATTTTCGGTTAACATTTTCTTTTGTTTAAGCTTGGCCGAACCCTAGCAAGAGGACAATGTGTTGTCTTCTCAATCTCTATTGCCTCCATTCAAGAACTCCTAGAATCTGTGACGTGCCCACACACAGTTACTAGATTGTGTGTCGTTGCTAGGAAGGCTTATTGGTGAAGGATCGAAAAGAAACTAATGAGTGTTCTTCAAAGGTATGAAAACAAATCCCTCCTCATATTCGTGTATACCAAAAAAAGTCCAAGATAATTTTAAAAACCTATCATTTTTTCCGTTGCGTGACTTACAATTGGTATCAGAGCCAATGGTTTGATATACACGAATATGTTAAGATTGTTTTCTATTTCTTTTTGATATGTATGATACGTGTTGGCACGATCTAGGGTTGTATGATGTTTTTTTTTATAAACATTGTTGATCGTTAATTATATGGTACGATGAGTTTAGGGTTATATTTTTTGGGTTGTAATTATTTTTTTTCTGCTATCAATTTTCTTTTGTAAATCAATTTTTTTGCAATATATTAATGTAATATTGTACGAAGAAGACGATTCGAGAAGATGAAGAAGTCGGGTGTGTGTTGGACACACAAACGGCAGCAGTGCGCTAAAGGCACGAGCAGCAGCCGTGCATGCATGCAAGGCACAGGTGGCAGTCGCGGCGTGCGCTTTGCGCATACAGCAGCAGCTGCGCATGCTTCGCGCAATCAACGCTGTTGTGCACACTTGGAGCATCTCAAGGCTGCCGTACGTGCTTGGCATAGCGCAAAGGATGGTAGCAAAGCGCATGTTTCGCGCAAGCTACTACAAACAGCCCCTTTGTGTGGACGACAGCTACATGCGAAAGCGCAAGGGCCAAGTGTTCGCGATGCTAGGGTTGCGTAATGGGAAGCGCGTATGAGCCGAAATTTTTTTTTGAACCCTTTGGGCCTCCGATAAGTGTTACGGTAACACTTAGATCTTAGGTTTAGATTCATGAGATGGATCACAATATAAAAAATTAATCAAGTTGGACTTGGTTGAAAGCCCAAAAGATGTAAAAGATGGACTAGAAGAATAGAGGGATTACAAGAAGACCAAGGAATGCCTTGAATTAATTTTTGTAATTAGAATGTTTATTTTTTAAGTTAGATTGCTCATCGTACTCGGTTCACTCATGTCCGTTTTATTTATGAGGTGGTTAAAGCATTGTCTTGCATACATACGCCATATAGATTAGAAGTGCCTACACTTGCATTATAATATATTATACATGAATAATAGTCCATTCAATTTATATGTTTTTATTTTTTAATAAGATTAAAATTGTATATTCACATAATTGGCTATTACTAATGAGATTAGTTTTTAGAGTACAAACTTGGTAATTCTCCTTAATTGCTAATCTTTCATTAAAGAGTTTAATTAGTTAGATTAGTAAAGCCCAACTTATTATTAAGATTAATTTGATTAAGGCTTTAATAAAAATTGGACCGAATAATGTGGTTTTAGTTTTAATAGTTAAAACTTGGTAAAATTCACATTTAACTCTAGTATATTTAAAATATTTTACACATGTTAGGATTAGAATAATAAATTAGTTTCTTAATAGTTAAAAATCCGGTTTATTATTTAATGGTAATAGGATAAGATTCTAGTAACATAACCTTAAGAACCAGATTCTTCTTAGCCATTTAATCTATGTTTATCTAGGTGCATTAGAAAATCCTAGCCGTAAATCGTGAATGGGAGAGGGATATATAACATTATATCCCATAGTCTCCATCATTAGTTTAACACCATGAGATTTGAGTGTGGTCTAGAGATGGCTCGTCCTCCCTAGGGAGGGTCTCCATAAGAGTCAATACCAAGGTTGACTTCCTAACGGATAGGATTTATGAATGTATTTTGGGATTGACTAACCCTAAGGCAGCAATTCTCAAGTTAAGTTCGTGAGATCTGAGATGATGGGTTACACTCACAAGGATTTAATTAAATGGTTAATTAAAATCCTGATTAAAATAAACGATGGTTAAATGATATAAGAATTAAGAGTTATTCTAATGTGTCATTTGATTGAGAATGTCTCAATCCAACATGCAAGTACTTGACCGACCCTAAGGCCGCACTTGCTTGTGGTATGTTGGATTGTCGTAGCGTAGTAACAATTTTTAGGGATTATTTTCTTGTTCATTAAACATGTTCATGCATCATGTTTAATTATATGCCGTATATTTTACATGTGATTTAAACGTATGAATGAATGGATTTTTTTTATTTATGTTTATTTCAGCAATGTCTTCTGCATTACTTCAAATACTTGTTAATGATAAATTAACCTGAGAAACCTTTACAAAATGGAAAAACAACATCAATGCAATCTTGGTCACCAAAGACCTGAAGTTTGTGCTTATGAAGGAATGTCCTCTAGAGCCTGCAGCCAACACAAAACCAAATGTTCCTGAGTCCCACCAGAAATGGGTCTTAACTGATGAAATGGCATGAACTTACCTTTTGGCTAGCTTGACATAAGTGCTTGTTTCGAAGCATGAAGCAATGGCTACAGCATTTGAGATGATGGAGTCATTGCAGGCAATGGTTGGGCAATCTTTTAAGCAAAAGTGGCACGAAGTTGTTCGTTTCGCAATGCTTGCTCGTATGAAGGAGAGAGCATATGTTCAAGAACATGTCCTGGGCATGATGTCCCATTTTAACATAGCTGAGGTTAATGGTGGGGCCATTGATGAGCCAAGCCAAGTGAGCATCATACTGAACCATCTTCCGAAGAGCTTTGATCAATTGAAAAGCAACTACGGGATGAACAAGTTGAGGTTCAGTCTGACCCAGTGGCTCATTGAGCTCACAACCTTTGAGTCCATGACTAAGGACAATAAAAGAAAGACTGGTGAGGCAAATGTTGATGACCATCTTCTTCTGGATCTAAGAAAAGGAAGAGGTCCGATGGCAAGGCTAGGGCTAAGGTTAAGCCCAAATTAAGAAGAAGAGCACCACGACTGACAAAGCAAAAGGAAAATGTTTCCATTATGACAAGGTCGGTCACTAGAAGAGGAACTGTCCACAGTACCTCGAGGACCTCAAAAAGAAAAAGGCAGTGAAAGGTAAATCAGATTTACTCGTCATTGAATCCTGTTTAGTGGAAGATGATTCTTCACCTTGGATAGTAGATTCAGAAGCCATTAACCATGTTTGTTCTTCTATACAATGGACTGATTCTTAGATAGAGCTAGAGAATGGGGCCTTTTCGATGCGTGATGGATTAGGGGATGCGGTTTCAGCTTATGCAGTGGGAGCAGTTAAATTAGTTTTTAATAGTTTTTTTATTTTATTATATAATTTTTATTACATTCCTGGGTTTACCACAAATTTGATTTCGGTATCCAAGTTATTAGAACGATTATATTCAGTTTCTTTCAGTAATAAATCAGTTATTATTTCTAGAAATAGTTTGAATATTTATTCTGGTTTAATTAATAACAACTTGTATGTTTTAAGAGCATTAATTCATACATCACTACTCAACACTGAAATGTTTAAAGTTGAAAAACCTAAAACAAAATGACAAAAGGTTTCTCCAAATAATGAAACATATATGTGGCATCTAAGACATAGCCACATCAACCATGACAGGATAAATAAACTAGTAAAAGGCGAATCTTTAAGTCAATTAGAGATCGGCACTTTACCTGTCTTTGAGTCTTGTTTAGAAGATAAAATGACCAAGAGACCTTTTACTGGAAAAGGGCTTAAAGCTACATAACCACTAGAGCTTATACATTCAAATGTCTGCAGACCTATGAATGTTAAAACTAGAGGTGGTTATGATTATTATGTTACCTTTATTGATGATTACTCTAGATGCGAATATGTTTACCTAATGCAACGTAAGTCGGAAACTTTTGAAAAGTTCAAAGAATTCTGAACATTTATACAGTAGTTCCTGCTGCAGGTTCAACCATGGTGTTGGTTATTGTTTCAAAAGCCTCTTGCTCTGTAAGGATGTACTAAACCTTATGATGCCAAATATCATAATTTTCACCGTTCAGCTTCTCTCCTTTGTTCAATTCGGCCACAATATTTTTTTTGGTAGTAGAAGACATTTTCTATAATTTAGACAAAGAGATGTAATTTCTTTTTAGTGCTATCATATTTCAAATTCACACTTATTATTGCATCAAACATTTACACTAAAAAATATAATAGAATAATATGTAGGAATAGATTCGAAAATCAGTCGAAGCTTCTAATCATCATCTAATTCCAATATTAAAACTAGTATATAATATTAGTGTATTTTGCGCAATTATAACAGTTCTAACAATTCATAGAACTCCCACCAAGTAAATATAATAATTAGTAAACAATAACAATCAAGCATGATTCAATAAGTTCAAAGGAAAAGATTACATAAACAAAAATAAACCAAAAAAGTTCATAATGTAAATCTAATAACTATTTTTGAAATAAGGAACTTTGAACTTAGTTGTATTATGCTTATTGTAGTAGCATTTATCACACTAAATGCATAATTTCTTTGAATTCTTAACCCTTGCAGCTGCCACTTTTCCAAACCATGCGTGCACAATGACCCATGTGTTTTGCACTACGAAGGTTCAAAAACATGTTCAAAGCTGCAGTACGCCTCATGTTCATCATAACAAGGCGTTCCTCTGCTATTTCTATTTCATGAACAACATCATTAACCAAATCAATATTGCCTTTATTAATGTTTTTAAGAATAATGGGCTCTATGTATTGTAGCTCTTGTTTCCAACACGAACTAATAGAGGAAAGCCGTTATGGGGGTAGGTGGTTGAGATTAGCTGTCTTCTGGCAGGATTCACAGGACTGTGACGGGACGATTCTCGTGTGTCATTTTAAAAGATCAACCCATCAACAATATTTGTAAAAACCTCACGAAGCCTAAATTGGTTTGAAAAACACAAGTATGGTGGCAAGTGGGGTGTCGTCCACAGGGAGCGGAGCTAGCTAAGGTTAGCTATTGCAAAAGTAATGTTAATGTATATATATAATAAACGAAACATAAAATGATGAAGATGTAGATGGTGAATTATCCTATGAGTAACACTAAATTAATTATGCAAACTAAAGGAAAGGGAAATGGGATGAAGGATATATAGTTGATGGAAACTAAGGAGTTAACGGATACGAAAGTAAATACTGGGCAATGCAACAAACTTGTCAATAGGCACGTCTATTCAAAGGTAACCGGCCTAGGATGTATAGAGTCGATTATTTATCCCTAAAAAGTTGCCAACCTAGGATGTATAGTGAAGACCACCTATTTGGGATTAATCCGTCGTAAACCACCAACCTAGGATGTATAGTGTTGGTTGTTCGTCGGATTCTGAAAATGAAGTTCATCTACCTATCAAAGACTCAACCGATTGTAAATGTAGTCAACCTAGGAGGTATGGTGATGACTTCTAATCCTCTCACGAGATCCGACCTAGGATGTATAGTGCCTGAAACTCGATCGAGGTTAGATTAAGACCGCGGTTTAAGAGTCGGAATTCATGACATTCCGTCCATTCATTAGAGCAAGAGAAAACTAAATAGGATGTATATCTAGATGCAATACTCATACATAATCCAAAGAGATCTTGCTAAGAGGATGTATCTACACAAGAAATCAATGGTAACCATTCATAACAAGAATAGAACAATGAAAGATAGACATGAATATAAATATAACATCAAGTTTATGTACAAGCCCAATATCCAACTAACTACTCCATCAACCCCTTAGAGGGGATTTAGCTACTCATTACAACTAGAAAAATAAGAGAAAGGAAAGAGAAAGAACCCTTGGAGAACATCTCCTTCCTTGAAGTTGCTTCAATCTCCTACCTTCCTTGAAGTTGAGTAGAGAATGTAAGTATGTTAGAGAGAGAGAGATTCTAGATCTAAGTTGTGTAAAAACCTCTGAAAAATGGAGTCAAAGGCTGCTTAAAACATTTTCATCCTATTCTATTTATACAACATACAAAAATAGGTCACTTAAACTTCAGAAATCAAACTGGTGTGCGCGGAGTGCCGGTGGAGTGCGGGTGAATTACCCGCACTGTACCCGTGCTGTATTGGTTGTCTTCATCTTCAGTTCTCCAATCTATGAAATAGTACGGGTGGAGTGCGGTTGAATTACCCGCACTTGACTCGCACTTTACTGTCAGGTGCAAAATCCACTCTTCTGTCTTGAGCAATAGTGCTGGTGTAGTACTGTTGGATGACCCGCACTGTACCCGCACTCTAAGTCCAAGTGCAAATCCACTATTCTGTCTTGAGCAACAGTACAGGAGGAGTGTGGTTGGATGACCCGCACTGTACCCGCACTCTAATATCAGGTGCAAATCCATTCTTCTGTCTTGAGCAACAGTGCGGGTGGAGTGCGGTTGGATGACCCGCACTGTACCCGCACTCTAATGTCAGGTGCAAATCAGCTTCTCTGGTTTTGGCAACATTACGGGTGGAGTGCGGTTGGATGACCTGCATTGTACCCGCACTTTAACCTCAGGTGCAACTCAGCTTCTCTGGCTTTGGCAATAGTGCAGGTGGAGTGCGGTTGGATGACCCGCACTGGACCCGCACTGTAACTCTTCTCCTGCATCAGGTCCCGGCTATGAGCATGAGTGCGGTTGGAGTGAGGTTTCGACCCGCGCTTGACCCGCACTATAGAGCTGTTTACGATCCTTTGTCTTTCCTTTTGCCCATTTTCTGCCAGAACCACCGCAACATGCTTCCAAACCCATCATTGCACCATTTCCTACAATTACGCACATAACAACCCATTAAAGATACCAAAATGCACGAAAATAGAACACAAGATAAGGATTTGAGGGCCTAAATATACTACATATTTTGCGCGATCAAACACTCCCAAACCAAACCTTTGCTCGTCCTCGAGCAAACATAATCTAAAACAATCAGATGCCAACTGATTGTAAATCCTAGACACCTAAACAATAGTTCAATAATGCCGTAAGTCCAATGTGTGATATGATACACATAGGTGTGATAGAGAGGAGAAAAACATATGCACACGATCAAGAGCAATTTGGAGACACCCAATGGAGGCTCGTACGAACACGAATCCCAAACCTAAAGGCATTCATGAATTAAGGACAACTTACTCCCATACCTTGAGCATAATTCGCTTCAATTCTAAAGCTCGCATGGATTCTCTCTTTTCTTTTCTCACAGAGTCTTAAGTTCCACACAAACGAGTATGCAAAAATGTATTCTACACAAAATTTAAGCAATGAACTATCCTAGGAAGGAGTCACTATGCCATGGACGTGAAAGATCGTGCTTCAACCGACATTCCCAAACTAGACTTTATATGGATCAAATAGGGCTTTTCCACCGGTTATAGTGTGGCTATGGGGTTTAATGAGGTTACACAAAGAATATGGACATTTGGAGCTCAAACTCACCAATCATGCTAGAATATATCCCTACACCCATACAATGTTCTTTTATCACTCATACGCAAATCTCTAGGCAATCATTTAACCCACATTCGTGCCTTCAATGTTGCACTCCGTTTGAGCGTATTTAGCATAACACAATCACAATTATGGCACACAAGTACAATTTCCCTTTGAATTTTTACAATTTCACAATCACAATGTTGTACTCCATTTTGAGTTGTTACGATTTCCCTTTCTTGGGCACTTATGGTACACAAGTACAATTCTTAGCCCTTTCCTTGCATATTTTAAACAATTATTTCATTTTACCCACTCTTTGACCATTTAGAGCTTAACTTCTTTCATCACCACCATTTCACATCCTAACATGATTAGTACAAGGGTCGGCATGTGTTTAGGCTATTAGGTATATGATTGAATGTGGTATAAAATAAAAGAGTAAGTGTTTGGCCTCAAGTTTGGCTTTGGAGCACACAATATGGTATGAAAGTGTTTAGGCTAGTAAAGGTAATTCAGTGCACACACATTCCCTAATATCACCTCCATAACTATCTAAAAAGGGAATGAAAGCATCCATCACTCACTTCACAAAACGATATGCAAGTCCTACGGCACATGACATAAATGACGAGAGGCGTGTTTAAGAATAATCAATAATACACTCAAAATACGCATTTTAACGCTTGTGTTTGTGATCTCACGGGCATCTCCACTATTAGAACTAGGCATGGGAACATTCAGTCCCCACTATTTAACACCAGACTGATTTATTTTCTTTTCTAGTTATACATGGTTTGTAGGTCAACAGACTGATTCTCCCTTGATTGTCTCAGTGATTGTCTCAGTCTCTTCCTTATCGGGCAGGATTTCTTGCGTTAATATCATTTGACTTTTAGATTGATGCCCGAATTGAGAGTATCGTGATGGAGATCAGTTTGTTTCCTTTTTGGATTTTATTACTTGTTCTGCATGTAGATAACGCTTCCAGGTATGATTTAATGCATTCCTGGTATCCTTTCAGTATGATCCTTATAGAAGTCGCGGGACATGACGATATGGTATGATGCATCAACCAGGGAGGTTGTTTAGTATTTCGACCTTGATGTCTGAGAAGTTTCATCCAGCTTGGAGCCAGATCTGGCTTCTCTTGACTTTTTCGAAGCTAGATGTGGCCTCGACTGACCTTTTTGAAGCTAGGTGTGGCTTCGACTGACCTCGCGGCCTTCTAGGGACATTCTTCTGTGTCAATCGAGGTACAGACGAGTTTCTTGAGCATTTGCGAGATGACCTTGACTTCGGGGAGCTTCTAGTTTTGATGATGCGGGCTAAGTCCGATCATTCCGGGCTTTATCCCGGATGTTTCCGGAGCCCGCCCTTGTTCCTGGGGTGGTATCGCAGTTCGGCCCTGGATAGAGAGGTTTCCTGGTGGAAGCTCTTGGGTCCGGGCTTTATCCCAGATGTTTCTGGAGCCCGCCCTTGTGCCTGGGGTGGTATCCTAGCTTGGCTCTGGATATAGAGGTCTTCAGGTGAAACTTTCGGGTATGGAACCAGGTCTAGGAAGTGGAAAATTTCCCTTTGGTCCTTAGTCAATTTTGGCTATTAACAGAAGTCCCCTCTGACTTGAACACCAGACGTCGAGCTCGGGGTTGAGGTCACATTCTCACTTTATTTGGGAAATCTTCCTCTTTTTACTGTTACCAAAATTTTGGGAAATTTCTTCATTTGAGTGACGTGTTGTGAACCGACTATTTTATCTTCGAATTAATCTGATCACGTTACGGCAGTCCCCGAGATTTTTTACCGTTACCAGGATCTTGAGGAGATCTTCCTCTTAACTGCGTAAATGATGTGGCATGAGATGATTAGCCCGCTTTCGAGTTTAATCCAGTTACGTTACCGAGTCAATTTTTTACCGTTACCAAACGAGTATCCTAGTAACTTGAGCTGTTGCCCTCCTGCCTATATATATGTCTGTTTTCCTCCTCATCTTCCTCACATCTTCTCGAGCTAAAAGAATCTTTTGTTGAGAAATATTTCTACAGTTTTTCCTCCAAGCTTGCTTCTTTCTTCATTCTTCGTCTTCTATTCTTTCTTCATTCTTCGTCTTCTATAATGTCGAAAAATAGTCATGATTCAAATGATTCCATATTCGACGGTGAGGAGGTTGTCGGTCTTAGTCTTGGGAAGCGGGCTAGGAGGAGTTCTGACGGTGATGATTCCCCGCCCACCTCACAACGTCGGTGATCCAGTAGGAATGTATCTATCGGGACTGGGTTCTCCAATCATCCCGACCACCCTTTAGATATCGTCGATGATGATTCAGAAAAAGAAACGGTCGGTGGCGCTGCTGGGAGAGCATCGGGTCTCGGCTCCTGGTCCCCTTAGGGAGAGGCTCCCTCCCTACGATTTCTGGGTTATCCCAGATTCCATCGTTGACCCAGTGTCAATCGACCGCTTGAGACCAAAGTTTGGCATTCCCGACAGTGTATCCATCTCTGTGCCTCCCAAGAACTTCGAGTTTTTCAACCCCCCTAAAGGCGTGCTTCCGATCCATGTGGCAGCTCTTGAGAACGGGGTCAGGCTTCCCCTCCATCCGACCCTTCGGCGGGCTCTAAACGCCATCCAGCTAGCTCCCCTTCAGTTAACGCTCGGGCTTCTGGAGGCATTTGATCGGTTTCCTTATGTTATGGAGGGAACAATGCCAGATGAGTAAAGTGACGAGGGAGCCAGGTGCAGAGGAGCTAGCTTATCTTTTTCAGATTGGGAGCTTGTCTGGGGCTCCTTGGGGTCAGTTCTACGCCAAGGCCAAGAATAAGCTCAATTTCATTGTTCCTGGTGCTTCGAAGAAGGATCTCGCGTGGAAAGAAGAATGGATCTTGGCGGGGGATGACTGGGGGAGCTCGATTTTCATCGGAGGGCATGAATTCGAGGTTCCTACGGCTTTCAGTGACAAGCCGTCCTGGGACCGGGATTCCCTGCCTGCCGAGTCCGAAGTTGTCTTAAAGGCCATTCTAGCCCGGAATTACCTAAATTCGAAGTTCCCTACCACTGAAGCTTTTGACCCTCGTAGGGTGAACAAATATCTACGGATTTCAGACGCTATTCCTCGTAAGTATCCTTGTGTTGCTTCGTCTTATTACTTAGCTTGGTTCTAACATTTTCTTCTTTAATCTGCTTATTCACAATTTTTGTCGTGGAGCTAGCCACCCGACACGTCTCACGCTCTCCTCAAGGTGGAGCTTCTCTTCCCTCCTCTGGGGTCGAACCTGCCCTGGCTTCTTCTGTCTCTCCGGCTGGGTCCAAGATGGCCACTTTGGCCTCGCGGGCTTTTCGGGCTTTGGGCAAAGCTCCCAGGTTGTTGGCCCGGCTGTTTCTGCCCCCTCGGCTGTGGCCGCTAAAGTCTCTACCCCTTTGACTCAAACACCTGATTCCGCGGCGCTTCCAACAACCAAAGCCTCGGAGGTTTCTGGGAAAGATGTCGCGAGGGCTCCTTATAGCCGCTCCCGACCTCAGTCGAGCTCGACAGGGCGGGATGAGGTCTTGGAGCAGTTCATAGCGTCCTGTCCAGGTGGCGGGATCTCCAAGATGGCTTCTATACATGTGGATGTCCTTATAACCAAGGGATCCGCTATCTTAGCTGAGGTAATTGTATTTCCTTCACGCTATTTTTGTTAACTCGTTCAGTTTCTAACTCGGGTTTTATATTTTTAGGCCTTTAAGGTCAATGTCGCGATGGGCCAGCAGGTAGCCCTTCTCCATGATCGGGCTGCAAAAGCCGAAGCTGAAGCCGAGAAGGCCGGGGAACTGCTCAAGCAGGCTCGGTCTCTAGTGGAAGAGGTGACTTCCAGCCAGGGCAAAATTGAGCTCGAGATGGCTGAGCTTCGCTGCGATCATGAGAGGATGAAGCAATCTTTCGATCAGGAGCGTCTTCAATCTCTCCGGCGGGCTAGGCAGCGAGACTCCTGGAGATCTGAGGCTAAGAAGCTGGATTTTGAGAACCGGTCTCTGATTACTCAGGTGGCCAAGCTGCAAGCTGATGCGGAGACCTCCTTCAGCGATGGGTATTTTTATGCTTCCTTTCAGGCCGCGGAAGCTCTTCCTCCTCCTTTTGATTTGTCGTCTATTGCGGGCTGGGACAGACAGGAAATAATGCTCAAAGCTGCCGAGTTATCTCATCTTGAAGGTGACAAGGTGGTCCCTTCTAGCCCGGCAGGAACTGGGAAGCAGCCCACTCAGTCTGATTCCTCCTTCCATCTTCCTTACTTTATCCCCTCAGGTCCTGGGGAATCTTCCAGCAAAGTGATGTCCTCTTGATCCGAGGAGGACCAATCGGGAGCTGGTGAAGAGGTTAGGAGCCCATCTGATGATCCAGCTTTAACAGAGATAAAGGTCGACAGGAGCCAGATGGGGCCCTTGGCTGCTCTTCTCGATGCGGCTATTCCTCATGAAGTTATGGATGTAATCAATGAAGTTTTGGAGGAAGATCCAGCTGATCATTCGATAGAGCCTCTAAATGGAGGAGCGGTTGGCGAGGATAACCCAGATGGACAGCTACCTGTTGACGGGGTTGATGCTGAGGATCAGCAGGAAGGAGGAGGGCCAGCGGAGGGGAGCCATGATAGCCCGAAAGCTTGAAGCGGATGACTTGCTTCTGATTTCCCGGAAAAGGGGGTGGGCACCCTGCTTTGCCATTGTCAGTTTTTTATTTTTCCTTCTTCTTTTTGTAGCCCGAATTCGGGGGTTGAGCTCCCCATTTGGATGTAGCCTTATCGGGGGATAGGCTCCCCTTGCCCTTAATGATAAATTGACGCGCCTTTTTGAGAACTTTATTCTCCTTATGGTATTGAATGGTATCCAGAGAAGCATCTGTAGCATCAATTAAGATTCGTGTAGGCAATTATGATGATTTTGATCCTGCACACGAAAGCAAACATTATATATATGGGGCGATAACCCAACCAAGACATCAGGAATGCTACTTAGCTA
Source organism: Dipteronia sinensis (assembly GCA_033220585.1). NCBI lineage: Eukaryota > Viridiplantae > Streptophyta > Magnoliopsida > Sapindales > Sapindaceae > Dipteronia > Dipteronia sinensis. The sequence goes on along the minus strand of CM065637.1, from coordinate 42,890,629 downwards.
TTTCCCTAGTCTTTGAGATCTGGCGGGCAACTATGCCTTTACACTCAGATCCTTCTTGGGGGTGGTAGCCCGACCAAGGCATCAGGAGAACTATCGAGCTATTTCCTGGTCTCGAAATCTGGAGGGCAACTATGCTCTTACACTTAGATCCTTCTTGGGGGTGGTAGCCTGACCAAGGCATCAGGAGGGCTATCGAGCTATTTCCTGGTCTCGAGATCTGGAAGGCAACTATGCTCTTACACTCAGATCCTTCTTGGGAGTGGTAGCCTGACCAAGGCATCAGGAGGGCTATCGAGCTATTTCCTGGTCTCGAGATCTGGAAGGCAACTATGCACTTACACTCAGATCCTTCTTGGGGGTGGTAGCCCGACCAAGGCATCAAGAGGGCTATCGAGCTATTTCCTGGTCTCCAGATCTGGAAGGCAACTATGCTCTTACACTCAGATCCTTCTTGGGGGTGGTAGCCGGACCAAGGCAGCAGGAGGGCTGTTAAGCTATTTCCTGGTCTCGAGATCTGGAAGGCAACTATGCACTTACACTCAGATCCTTCTTGGGGGTGGTAGCCCGACCAAGGCATTAGGAGGGCTATCGAGCTATTTCCTAGTCTCGAGATCTGGAAGGTAACTATGCTCTTACACTCAGATCCTTCTTGGGGGTGGTAGCCCGACCAAGGCATCAGGAGGGCTATTGAGCTATTTCCTGGTCTCGAGATCTGGAAGGCAACTATGCTCTGACACTCAGATCCTTCTTGGGGGTGGTTGCCCGACCAAGGCATCATGAGGGCTATCGAGCTATCTCCTGGTTTAGAGAGGTTTATGTCGAATTCCCATACAAGGGTAAAGTCTCTAACGTTGAACATAGTTGGAGACAAAGATGGAAGAGAAAAGGAAAATGACTTTATTGTTGATGGAGATGTAGTACATCTTTATTAGGACCTGTAATGAAAAATAAGTGGGGATAGTCTGCTTGAGAACTCTTTTCAAGGGTAGAATTTCTTCAAATGATCTGCATTCCAAGTGTGGCTGATGGGTCGTCCGTCCATGTCTTCGAGTTTATAAGCTCCATTGCAAACAACTAGCTTTATCAAATATTGCCCTTCCCAATTTGGACTTAAGACTTCATCCGACCTTTTTCGAGTATTCAGTGTTACTTTCCTAAGTACCAGATCCCCTTCCTTGAATTTCCGGGCTCTAACCTTTTGGTTGAAGTATCTAGCGATCCTGCTCTGGTAGATCGCTACTTTCTCTGCTACCCGGTCTTGTTTTTCTTCTAAGAGGTCTAGACTAGCCCGAAGCTTGACTTCGTTACTTTTGGGCTCAAAGTGCTGTACCCTGAACGAGGTCAATCTATGCTCGATGGGGAGGACTGCTTCAACCCCGAAGGCCAGGGAGTAAGGTGTTTCTCCAGTAGCTGTTCTTTTTATAATCCGGTATGCCTAAAAGACTTCTGGTAGCTCTTCGGCCCATTTACCTTTCCTATGCTGAAGCTTCATTTTCAGAAGTTTCTTGATTGTCTTGTTGGTGGATTCTACCAGCCCATTAGTCTGGGGATGAGCCACTGAAGTGAGCCTGAGGTCGATCCCCAATTCCTTGCAGAAGTCTTTGAATCGGGCGTTGTCGAATTGCTTTCCTAGGTCGGCTACAATGATGAGAGGGGTCCCGAACCTGCATATTATGTTAGTCTTGATGAACTTGGTTGTATTCTTTTCTGATATTCGAGCAAGAGGTCATGCCTTAACTTATCTTGCGAAGTAATCGATATCCACGATAGCATGTTTCATCTGTCCAGGAGCGGTAGGAAGTTTCTCAATTAGGTCGATTCCCCACATGGCAAAGGGGTAAAGTGAGCTGAGGGACGACAGTCGCTCGGGTGGCTGGTGGCTCAAGTTTGAGGTTCTTTGACAAGGTTCAGTAGGATTGCACAAAACTCTTTGCATCTTGATAGATGGTCGGCCAGTAGTACCCCTTACGAAGCACCTGATAGGCTAGAGCTTCCCCACCTATGTGGTTCCCACAGTCCCCTGAGTGGACCTCTCTCAATGCTCACTTAGCATCATCGGGATGCAAGCACCTAAGTAAGGGGAGGGATCTGCCCCTCCTATAGAGGTATCCGTCCACCATACAATATCGAACTGAGAGTCTCTTAACTCTTCGGGCTTGGTCGGGCTCTTTAGGAAGCTCTCCTTCAAGGAGGTAGGCAACAATTGAATCCATCCAGCAAGGTAGGCGATCCAGGGAACAAATTTCTCCATTTGTGGCTATGCTTGGCTGGGTGATCACTTGGAGGAGAATTCCCCTTGGCAGGGATTGCCCTCCATTTGCCGCTATTTTAGCCAGAACATCTGCGTGATGGTTTTGGTGTCGAGGCACCTAATCGATCTTGAGTCCCTTAAATTTGCTTTTCAGCAGCCGAGCTAGATTTAAGTATGCAACCATATTATCTCCATTTTCCTGGTAGACCCCAGTCACCTGGTTTATAACAAGCAACGAATCGCTCTTGATATGCAGGTAGTCGGCCTTTAGTTCGATGGATACCTTCATCCCAGGTAGGAGGGCTTCATATTCCGCTTCGTTGTTGGTAGCTTTAAATTCGAACCTGAAACAGTGACAGAATTTAGTCCCCTCCGGATCTATCAAAACTATGCCAGCTCCTCCCCCAGCTCGTCCGGATGCTCCGTCTGAAAATAGGATCCATGGCTTGTAGCCCTCCGGCCAATTTTCGACCTCGGATATCTTCTCAGGGACCTCGTTTGATACTGAGGGATCAACTGGGTCTGGGATCGCTGAGAATTCTGCCACGAAGTCGGCTAAAGCTTGTGCCTTAATCGTAGTCCGGGGCTTATACTTTAAGTCGAACTGAGTGAGCTCTAGTGCCCATAAAACTAGCCTTCCTGACACATCTGGTCTTTGGAAGAATTGACGGAGAGGCTGATCTGTCACCACTGCTATTGTGTGAGCTTGAAAATAGGGACATAGTTTCCTCGCTGAGATTACCAGAGCATAAGTGAGCTTCTCCAAGAGAACGTAGTTCCTTTCTGATTTGGTCAAGGCATGACTCACATAGTATATGGGTCTTTGAAAACCGTCGCTACAATCATTGGCCAAAGCCCCGCTTACTGCAGTTTCTAATACAGCCAGGTAAATCTGCAGCTCATCTCCGAGAACCGGCTTGACTAACAAAGGGGGGTTTGTTAGGTACTCCTTCAAAGCTTGAAACGCCTGCTCGCTTTCCTGGCTCCATTTCATGTTCTTTCCTTGTTTGATGGCCTTGAAGAAAGGGAGACATTTATCGGTGGAGCGAGAGATAAACCTGTTGAGTGCTGCCACCCGTCCAGTCAGAATCTGTACTTGCTTGAGCGAGGTCGGGGATTCCAAGTCCAGGATAGCTTTGATTTTTTCTGGGTTGGCTTCTATACCTCTCTCATGAACCATGAAGCCCAGAAACTTTCCTGCCGTTACCCCCAAAAGCACATTTGGAGGGGTCCAAACGCATCTGGTTTTCCCTCAGTATGAGGAAGGTTTTGCGAAGGTCTTCTTGATGTCCCTTTGTGGTTGGGGATTTCGTGATCATGTCGTCGATATATACTTTCATCGTCCTTCCTATCTCGGGCTTGAACAGTTTGTTAACCAGCCACTGGTATGTGGCCCCTGCATTCTTCAAACCAAACGGCATCACCTTGTAGCAGTATAAGCCCTGCCCAGTAATGAAACTGATTATATCATGGTCAGCCGGGTGCATTTTAATTTGGTTGTATCCTGAGAATGCGTCCATAAAACTCAAAAGTTTATTTCCGGATGTGGAGTCAACCAGCTGGTCGATCTTTGGCAAAGGAAAACTGTCTTTTGGACAAGCCCGGTTGAGGTCGGTGTAGTCGACACACATACGCCATTTCCCATTCGCCTTCGTGAGCCATGACCACGTTGGCGATCCATTGGGGGTAACGTACTTCTCTGACGAACCCCGCTCTGATCAATTTATCAACTTCTTCCTGCACCGCCTCGTTCCTATCAGTGTTGAAATGACGCATCTTCTGCTTGACGGGCTTGACTGTTGGATCTACTGCTAGCCTGTGGGTTGCCAACGATGCCGGGATTCCAGGCATTTCATTATGGTTCCAGGCAAAGATGTCGCTGAATTCCCTGAGAAGATCAACCAGTCCTCTTTTTACTTCTGGATCAAGGGTGGTTCCGACCTTGACGACCTTGAAGGGATCGTCATTCCTGACGGATATCTCTTCTAGTTTGTCCACGGGCTGCCCACTGGCCCATTCCTTACTCTGTTCTTCCTTGTAGGGCATGATAGGTTCATCCTCCGGATGCCCAGGATGTTCTGCGGGCTCCTTCTCCTCCTGGATTATCCGGGATGTATCCATGTCTTCCTGGATTACTGTCACCTGTACACACTGCTTCGCTAAGGTTGTAGGATTGGCAGATACTGCGTAGCATTTCCTGGCTGCCTGTTGGTCTTCGCGTACCTCTCCTACCTTGGTTCCAACCGGGAATTTCAAGACGTTGTGGTATATGGACAAGACTCCCTTCAAGGAGGACAGGAAAGGTCTTCCTAAGACGGCGTTGTAGGCCGATGGGGTGTCCACCATAACAAAGTCGGTCATTACATTCTGTTCGAGCGGGGTGACCCCGATGATTACTGGGAGGATCATTGACCCCACTGGTATGATCGAGTCCCCAGTGAAACCGTAAAGTGGAGTGGTACAGCTGTTGTAGCAATGTTGCTTTAGGTTCAGTTTTTCCAGGGTATCCTTAAAGAGGATATCTACACTGCTACCCGTATCCACGAGCACGCGATGGACCAGACAGTTGGCGATCTGTATCGTGATGACTATTGGATCATCATGAGGTTGCACAGTGTTGAAGACATCTGCTTCGGTGAATACGATCTGAGCTGACTGGGAGGGCTCTGTCAGGCTCTGGCTGACTTTGAAGATCCCCCGGCTCTCTCCAAGGCTGGGAACCTTTCTAGCATGGTTTTTTCAGGAGTTATTGGAAACCCCGGCCAATGTAGGACCCCCGCTGATAGTGTGTATCACCTGGATCTGTTGCATTAAATCAGCCTGCTCCTCTTTCCTCTTTTCTGTGTCCTCGCGGATTTCAGCTTGCACCTCCCTTCCAGTTCTGATATTATCTCTGACCTGTTGTAGGAATTCAATCAGGCATCCTCCCCTTATCAAGGCCTCAATCTGGTTGCGCAAGTTATAGCACTCCGAAGTGTTGTGGCCCACGTCTTCGTGAAAGTCACAGTACTTGTACCGGTTTCTCCTGTCAGCTGGGGCCTTCATGGGAGCGGGCTTTTGGAGCAATCCTTTATCCCGTATGGCAAGATAGACTGTTTCCCTGGAAGCATTCAAAGGAGTATAGTGGTCATACCCTTTTTCCCCTTGCATTACTGGAGCCACGGTCCTGGAGGCGGCGAAGCCCGGGGAGGGGTTCGTTTTGCTGGATATCTTTCTTGCCTATGCAGAGGTGCAGGGGGGCGATAGGTCGACCTATTAGGAGGTTTATTCTGAGCTCTCTGCACCGGCTCAAATTTGGGGGCTTCTTTCTTCAGATGCTTTGCCGTTCTCATGTCGTCATGTTCTATCTTAACCTTGAGTTGTTCTTCGATCTCGACCTGCTCAAGAGCCCGGTCATAGGCCTCCTGGTATGTCTCGGGAGGTCTCTTCGTGAAAGAACGAAAAAGCTTTCCTGCCCGGAGGTTTCGTCTGAAGTTAGCGAGGGTTTCTTTTTCAGTGAAAACTCCCATTTGTATGACCTCCTTGTGAAATCGCTCTACATATGATCGAAGAGTTTCACTCCGCTCCTGGATCACATATTGGAGGTGTATGGGATCTTTCGGATGAGGTTTAACTCCTTGGAATTGTGAACAAAAATCGGTTGACAGCTTTGTGAAAGAATCCACGCTACCCACGGGCAGTTTCCTAAACCAGGTTTTCACATAGTCGGTCAAGGTTGTTGGAAACATTCTGCACATAGCTGCTCTGGTATTGTTCTGGACTTCCATCTATTGAATGAAGCTCTCTAGATGGCTTAAAGGATCCTCCGTTCCAGAGAACTTATCCGCTGGCATTTTGAATTTTGGGGGGAGCTCTGCTTCCCGGATCCTCCTAGTGAAGGGAGCGTTCATCTCGCTCAGGGGATTCTTTTTGTCCTCCTTGCTCTTTCACTTCCTTATCTGCTGGACCTCTTTTTGTAGCTTGGCCAGCTGATCCCTTAGTCGCTTGTTCCCGGGTCTCTTCGAGTTAACCTCAGATTCCTCACTGTCGAATCTTTCTGATGAACTGGAAATTTCTATCCGGTCCTCCTCCTGGACATGATCCACTCTGGGAGTTTGTCTACTTTCCTCCTCTAGGGCTCGGGTTGTTCTCCTAGATGTAGTTGGATGAGATAGCCCTCACGGCCTCCGAGTAAAAACATCCACGGAAGACTTAACTAGCCGGGGTTGATATTGTGAAAGTCTTTTAGGAGCTGGGGGAATGGGTCCCAGCCTATCCCGGATCGAACGTTGGGGCCCTGATCTATCTCGAGCCGGCTCGGGAGGAGGAGGGCCTAGGCGATCGAAAGCAGGTGGTCTAGCTCCGAGCCTACTCGGCTCTCCCTGATCATTCAGGTTGGTTTGCTGGATTGTGATGCCTTCAGCGAGGAGGCGGACGCGGATGGATTCTAAGAAGGCCGCTGCTTGTTGGTCGAGCGCTGTCTGGCTCACTATGGGGTGGCCAGTAGCCCGCGTATTGGTTGTCTGGATCAGAGCTTGACTACTATATCCAGACTTTCTCCCTCTTCCTGGGGCTTTTCGGGTTGGCCTCGCCGGAGACTGCTCCGGGACTCTGTGTTGGCCTTGGGAGGAGCGGAGCCTCATAGTTCCTGTAAAACAATGAAATATAAATGCAAACGATCGGTTAATCTGGTGTAGGAAAAATTCCCACAGACGGCGCCAGAAAGTGTTAACGGAAATTTTACTCGGGATGAGAAATCCCAGTTAACGCCCTCAAGACCACTACCATGTAGGTGATGGCCAAAATTCTTTATATATGTAACAGTGGTTTATAAAATGACAAGTGTTGGGGTTTTTTGCCCTAAAGCTTGTAATATGTAAATGTAATTTGAACATAAATAAAAGAAGTAGTATATTCATTCATTTTGTGTCATACTTTATATAACATGTGCACTTAACATCCAAAATTGCCGGATGTAATTTCGAACTGAGTATATAAGTGTCATATATAGATGGATTCCGTTTGAAACGAGCAATTTAAAGAGTCCGTAGATAGCAAATAAAGCTGGGTACTTTATTTGTGGTTAATCTACAGCTGCGGTCCATTTCGTAGTGTACGGTGATCCTATCCTGGATCATTCATATGTAGATATGAGAATGAAGGCACCTTGTATGATGTGATCATATAGGACTGGGCCATGATCTATATGAATCTCTCACTAAGATCCGTTTAACGATGAGATTCATATATATCAACTAATGATGGCTATATGTGGGTGATCTTAATCCTGAGTGTCTTATCGACTCCTTCAGGTTAGATCGTGGTCTTTGATATACCATGAGTGAGGTCGGAGTTGCATTCCCGATCAATATACTCCGTATGTTGGGATCACGGTTTGGCTTGTGGCTGGGAAGGTTTGTACACAATAATGGAATCCACTCCTTCTTGTGAGAAATAGATGGTAGTTCCCTTAAGGGTTGATTCGGGGCTTGAACAATATGAGCGCTCTCCTAATTCCGTAAGGAATGTAGGATTTATTGTTCATTAGAGAATCAATGGTACTTAATGGAAAGATATGATTAGAGGGGTATAACGGACATTATGACCCAGCTCTAATTATGAACTACTTGTGGAGGATTATACCATATGTAATAGCTATATCGATGGACACCGAGAGTTATTGGTTTGTGTAAAAACGTCTACAGTTGAGAGAGTGCAGCTTCGGGTTTTTAGTGGAATAACACCGAAGTTAATAATCATGAAATATTAATTAAAGAGTTTAATTAATAATTTCTAAGGATTATTGGAGCTCAAAATACTGTGGGTCCATTAGGTTCCCTTGCTAGCCCGATCGATTTAGGTAACAAGGGTCACGGTTAATTAATTGGATTGTCCAATTAATTGTGTTACGAAAGTGACACGTATTTATTCGGGAGTTAATTGAATAATGAGATTATTTAATTAATGAATAATGGTGATTAAATAAATTAAATAATAAGATTATTTAATTATGTAGTTAATCACTAAATGGAGGGTGTTAGTTGATATTTGATTTTGAATAAAATAAGATAATATGATTATTTTACTTTATTAAATTAAATATTTGAATTTGAATTTAAAATGTTTGAATTCAAAAATAAATATTTAATTAATTTTTTTAAAAAAAAAAGATATGAGATATCTTTGTTTTTTTTTTTAAAATCAAATATAGATTTCGGTTGTTTTTTTTTTAAATATATATGAGATATGTATTTTAATTAAATAAAAGAAAAAGTGATTAGATTGCTTAATAACCGAATGAGAGAGACAAAAGTAATGAGATTACTTTGAAAAAGAGAAGAAGAAAAGTCATCGTTACACAGCAAACAGAAAAGCAAACCAAAAAGAGAAAAAAAAATTGGGTGAGGTGAGCACATACAAGTGCTGCACTTTAAGGTTTTGTTTGTGTGTGTGTATTCTTCTCTTCTTCCTCCATACAGGTCTTGAATATCGTGACGCTCCCACACGCTGTTACCAGTTCCGGGAGATAGCGAGGAAGATCACGTGGTTCAAATCAGGAGCAGTTCGTATTAAAGTGAAGGAGCCTCCTACGTAGGTATGAATCTTCACTTTATTATTTAATTTGATTATTACTGTACAAATGGGTTAGTTTAATGATTGCATAAAAAATTTTAAAACCTTCCGCTGCGTAATCTGTAACCCTAGGTTCCAACAACAAGTAGGCAAGAATGTTTTTATTTAGCATGCATGGTACACGAATACAAAGATTCTTCTCTCTTTTCTCTCAAATCTCTCTGGGAAATGGTCGATTGTTAGTCGTATGCCTGTCGAATAGTAGTCTCCTCTTTTCATTTCTTTTCTTTTCTATTTATACATGGTTTGTAGGTCAACAGACTGATTCTCCCTTGATTGTCTCAGTGATTGTCTCAGTCTCTTCCTTATCGGGCGGGATTTCTTGCGTTAATATCATTTGACTTTTAGATTGACGCCCGAATTGAGAGTATCATGGTGGAGATCAGTTTGTTTCCTTTTTGGATTTCATTACTTGTTCTGCATGTAGATAACGCTTCCAGGTATGACTTAATGCATTCCTCGTATCCTTTCAGTATGATCCTTATAGAAGTCGCGGGACATGACTATATGGTATGATGCATCAACTAGGGAGGTTGTTTAGTATTTCGACCTTGATGTCTGAGAAGTTTCATCCAGCTTGGAGCCAGATCTGGCTTCTCTTGACTTTTTCGAAGCTAGATGTGGCCTCGACTGACCTTTTTGAAGCTAGGTGTGGCTTCGACTGACCTCGCGGCCTTCGAGGGACATTCTTCTGTGTCAATCGAGATATAGACAAGTTTCTTGAGCATTTGCGAGATGACCTTGACTTCGGGGAGCTTCTAGTTTTGATGATGCGGGCTAAGTCCGATCATTCCGGGCTCTATCCCGGATGTTTTCGGAGCCCGCCCTTGTTCCTGGGGTGGTATCGCAGTTCGACCCTGGATAGAGAGGTCTCCTGGTGGAAGCTCTCGGGTCCGGGCTTTATCCCAGATGTTTCTGGAGCCCGCCCTTGTGCCTGGGGTGGTATCGTAGCTTGGCTCTGGATATAGAGGTCTTCAGGTGAAACTTTCGGGTATGGAACCAGGTCTAGGAAGTGGAAAATTTCCCTTTGGTCCTTAGCCAATTTTGGCTATTAACACTATGTCACAAGGTCAAAGCACATACAAAGAACTCGCCAAAAGTACACGCTAGAGGCATCATACCCATACCGGTTACAGTTTGAAAATTGGACAAGCGACAAAATTGAAAATTTGGACACTACAAGACTATAATGACGACTGTACAAGGCGTAACACACCCCCAAACCAAAACTCAACAATGTCCCCATTGTTGGAAACCACAAGGTATGTTCTAACAGAGGAGAAACACCATAGAAGACTCAAAAATCATGAACATGCATAAAGCGCAACCAATAACAAGCATAATCTCAATAATAGCGGAATGAGGGTTTAACACCCCCAAACCGGATCTAGACATAAGCTCAAAACTCGCACAAGTATATGATCAATATGCACGCAACCATGCTCATTCATATTAACAAAATCTAAATTCGCATTCATCAAAAACTTAATGCAATGAAGTACAAAATCGAAGGTAGAAACTCCCTTTAGAAGGAAGCTAGTTCGTTGTCCATGCATGTTGTCGTGTGCTTCCCAAAAGATGCACAACCTAGCTTAAAACACACAACAACTCTACCAAACGAAAATCAAATGCGAAAAGGAAAAATAAAATAAGTCCATGCCGTCAAAGGAAAATACAAATAAAAGAAATAAAACTAAATAGTCCTAGACTAATAGCAATAAACATAAAGGAAATGGATGGCTAATCCTCGTCTGAAAGCTCCTTCTCTGGTTCACTGGATATCCCTTTCCCCTTGGGGTCAAGTTCTGATCTGATCCTATCTTCATGTTCCCTCCTGGAAATCTCCATTGCAGCTCGGAGCTCGGCCCCATGTGGGTCAATGGCTGGGCCTCCTGAAGGTGGTGAGAAAGCAGCGGGCCTCTTCTTCTTCCTTGGATAAACTGGGAGACTGAGTGCCTCCCTCATGTCGATGAGATTGCCCCAAATGTCAACAAAATACTCACTGGCTTCTGCTCTGCTCTCAACAATTTGCTTCCTTTTTTTAACGACCTCAGTCTTAAGGTTCTCTGATCCTGCAAGCAATGTCTGCCAAGGGATCTCTCCAGAAGTCTCCTGCGGGGGTGAGGGCATCTGACTGTAATCACCGTATTCTAAATAAACCGGTTCCAACTCCGGTTGTTCCGGAACGTCCTCAGCCCGTCTGCTTGTGCTACCCCCTCGAGCAGATTTTTTTTCTCCATGTTATGACTCTGACACTGAAGGGGTCTCGCTCTCTCACTTAGTCATTCCATGTGGACCGCCCAACAGGCTCCAAACCACATTCAAAGGGATCGGACCCAAAATCCACCCCTGCCTCTCTGCAAAATACGGTGATTAGACTAGGGAAGATGAGTGGCTGCCTGTCTACTCTGACACCTCTCTGTTTAAGTATCTCTCTTTTGACCAGAAAGCTAATGTCGACCAATTGATTTTGAAGTATACAATAAAGGATCATTGATGTATTGAAATTGACTGAAGTCTTGTGCTTCCTGGGAATCAGGGAATGAGAGATGAACACATGCCAAAAACCCAACTCACTCTTCAAGTTGGTGTGCTTCATGCGGTGATCTGGTGCCACCTAGAAGTCCATTGGACGGATCACCAACTAGTTGGCAAACTCCACATTCTGTGTCACAAAGAAATCATTACAAGTCACCCCCTGTCGTAGTCTTCCGACCGCCTCTAGATCAAATGGGAGCTCTGTCATAGTCATTCGGACCTCCACCCATCCGACCAAAATGGAGGATTTTCGCTGAAAAGTCTCTGGTACCATTCCTGCAAAGAATTCCTCTACCACGCTTCTGCAATACATAGGAGGGGTGCTAACGAAAGTTTCCCATCCCCTCGTTCCAACTACTTGAGGTATTAAGGTGCCCTCTAGCTCTTCTACAGCTATCCCTCTTTCAACCGCAACGTCTCGTTCCCTAAAATATTACAAGCGGTCCTCAAACTCTGGATGACTGACACATGGTGGTGGAACTGGAGGTCCCCTCCTCAGTCTTCGCTCGGAAACCTGATTGCCTTGCCTAGTAGATTGCCTGGTTCTTCCTGACATCTGCACAATAAACAATAGTTCTAAAGGAATACTCATATCAAGGAACCATGAGGTTATGATGAAACAATTGAAAGAACGAATATTCTGCCAGGCTGATAAAGTGCGGGTGATTGACCCGCACTGGACCCGCACTTTAACTCGTTCTCAGATACTAATGCATGCAGAATCACCAACAACGCACACATTTCACACTCACGGCAAATCATCAAATCAAATCACAATAATATGGCTCTAACCCATGTATAGAATGTTTCACATGCATAATTAGACAACAACTTATCATTCAATCCTCATAGGTATTCAATAAAAAGTTTAAAAGTCTCGGATTTGAATATGCGATTATGTGAAAACAAGGATTGAGACAATTGAAACCGAAATTCTCCACATTCTTTGCAATTAACGCATCATACAAAAATCCAAATAAGCAAGGAAAAAGGGCACGAAATCGTGGCCCATCCTTGAACAATGAAGTTCATGCAAAAGAGGGAAAAATTGTTGACAAAAGGTTTAGAATCGAGATTAGAGTGATACGGTAACAAAATTAGAGGAAGATTTCATACCTTGGTTGCCGAAAATTGAAAACGTGGCACACACGGAATACCTTTCAATTGAAACGAGGGAAACCAGAAGGTTTCGGTTTGTTTTCTTTCTTTTTGAAAGTGGTGGAGCCCTAAGAACGACATGTGATTATATATATAGCGCGACCAAAGTGCGGGTGGAGTGTGGGTGACTGACCCGCACTTTATTACCTGATGCTTTCGGAGTGCGGGTGGAGTGTGGCACTATAACTGCACTGTTTCCCTGGATTGATTCCTGGACTCTGCACTGCAACTGTTTCTGCACCAAAAACCACACACAACACCTTAACAAGCACTATGTTCCAAAAATTTACAAAGACGAATACTACCCATCCGAAACGTAAAAATACTAAAACGAATTTCAAAGTGGGTGCAATGCACTTAAAGTGGGACCCGGTCAACCAAAGGAGGTTTGACCGGAATGGGGAGCACATTCAACTTGGCCACCCAAACCGGTGCCAATGGCTTACTTACTGCATCTCTCCCCACTTTCCTCACTTGCTCAACTAGGTCCTTTCTAACCTATATTTGCTTGACCTTTGTTGGGTTCAACTTAGACCAAACTGGACTTGTTTTGAACCTTTGAAAACTAAAGCAATAAGCCTTAGTGTGCCCTCTTTTGGTACAAAAGCAACAAGTAAAAGAACGGTTAGGGAAACTCCTTGCTCGGTTGTTGATATGGACCCCTTTTAAGGATTTGATCTCGTTTTCTGTCACATCAAGCTGAACAATCAAATCACACTTTCTTGACTTTATCCCGCTTCAACTCATCCTCCTTTTTGTTCAACTGCTCTTACAATTCTCTTACTGCTTTTGCGGACTCCTCAACACCTAATAGCATTTTCCTTGACCGTCTCCCATTCTCCTCCTCGAATTCCTCCGAGAGCCTTGCCAATTCTTCTAGGTTCTTGGAGACTAACTCCTTCTTTATAGCAAGTTCCACCACTTGATCCCTTAGACTCTTGTTCAATGTTGAAAAGTCATGCAATTTCTTCTTCAACATTCCATTCTCGACCTTGAGCAACTATACCTCTAGTTTGAGCTTTGTGTTGTCTTGCTCAAGCTCACTTATCTCCTCAAAAGTGGCAGTACTTGATTCATCCTCTTCAAGTTCACATTCTTGTCTTTCCTTAATGCAATCTTGGTTTCCCATTTCCATCTCATTCACACCCTCAAAAGCTTACACAAGGGTGAGCACCCGGCTTCTTTTCTTTCTTGAATTGGGTGCTTCCAAGACCAAACAATCCTTTACTTGGCTTGCTTCGGGGGAATTGACCTTGAAGTTAACACTCTTGGCTCCATAGCTGAAGGAAATGTCCCTAGAACGAATATCTACAACCATACCAGCTGTGGCCATGAATGACCTCCCCAAAAGCAATTTCAAGTCCCTACCACTAGATTCTCCTCTCTTACAATTCAACACAACAAACTCTACCGGCACCATCAACCCGTGCACATTCACATAGACTTCTTCCACTATACCAACTGGGGTGGTGGAAAAATTGTCCGCCATGATGAGAGTCTGAGAAGTAGGCTTGATTGACTGAATCTTCAACTGTTTGTATACCTCCAATGGCATCATATTGTTGCTAGCCCTCATATCAAGCACTACTCCCATCCTAGGTGAGTTTTCAATTTTTACCTCTATTATGAAACTTCCGGGGTCTGAAAGCTTAACGGGGGAGTCTATACCACTTCCCCCATCTTCATTATCTGTGACGGTTTCCTTATCATTTTCTTTCAAAACCCTTCTGCTTCTGAGGACTGCCTTTGCACTAGCCTATTCCGGTTGACTCAGAAATTTCCCTTTGTCTCTTTCTTGTAACAATTCAGCCAACTGACCTATTTGGAACTCAATCCTGTGAATAGACGCATCCATCTCGTTTGATTGCCTGTCATTCTTCCACATGTATGTCTCCCAACTCTCTAAATGTTCTTGTTGTAGTAGCCGGACCTCTTGCGTATCCTGGTTGGCTGACTGCATGAACTCTCCTATCCATTCATCAAATGTTCCCATATTTAGCTGTCCTGCATTAATGTCCTCTGGAATCTGTGCCGCTTGCACAATTTCCCTTATTATCTGCTCTACTAATGGGGTTTCTTCATTCCCTTGGAAGTAGTCCTTTAGCAAAGCTGCTAGTCTCTCTTCGGTTGAAAACTCTTCACCCACATTGCATCCCTCCTGGAAATCCTGCTCACATCCTCATTCCTGACTAAATGGGTCAATATCAAGCTCGTACTCGGATCCTGAATTTTTCCAAAGGGCATCCATGAACCTAAAATATCGAGAAACAAAAACTACCCACAACGTAAAAATATATAAAACGAAGTAATAGCAGGAATGTAAATAACTATAAAAATTACTCATGCAAAACTAATCAAACTAAACTTGCCGCTCCCCGGCAGCGGCGCCATTTGACTGGACGATTCTCGTGTGTCATTTTAAAAGATCAATCCTCAACAATATTTGTAAAAACCTCACGAAGCCTAAATTGGTTTGAAAAACACAAGTATGTTGGCAAGTGAGGTGTCGTCCACAGGGAGCGGAGCTAGCTAAGGTTAGCTATTGCAAAAGTAATGTTAATGTATATATATATATATAATAAACGAAACATAAAATGATGAAGATGTAGATGGTGAATTATCCTATGAGTAACACTAAATTAATTATGCAAACTAGAGGAAAGGGAAATGGGATGAAGGATATATAGTTGATGGAAACTAAGGAGTTAACGGATACGAAAGTAAATACTGGGCAATGCAACAAACTTGTCAATAGGCACGTCTATTCAATGGTAACCGACCTAGGATGTATAGAGTCGATTATTTATCCCTAGAAAGTGGCTAACCTAGGATGTATAGTGAGGACCATATATTTGGGATTAATCCATCATAAACCACCAACCTAGGATGTATAGTGTTGGTTGTTCATCGGATTCTGAAAATGAAGCTCGTCTACCTATCAATGACTCAAATATGATGTATATCTAGATGCAATACTCATACATAATCCAAAGAGATCTTGCTAAGAGGATGTATCTACACAAGAAATCAATGGTAACCATTCATAACAAGAATAGAACAATGAAAGATAGACATGAATATAAATATAATATCAAGTTTATGTACAAGCCCAATATCTAACTAACTACTCCATCAACCCCTTAGAGGGGATTTAGCTACTCATTACAACTAGGAAAATAAGAGAAAGGAAAGAGAAAGAACCCTTGGAGAACATCTCCTTCCTTGAAGTTGCTTCAATCTCCTACCTTTCTTGAAATTGAGTAGAGAATGTAAGTATGTGAGAGAGAGAGAGAGATTCTAGATCTAAGTTATGTAAAAACCTCTGAAAAATGGAGTCAAAGGCTGCTTAAAACATTTTCATCCTATTCTATTTATACAACATACAAAAATAGGACACTTAAACTTCAAAAATCAAACTAGCGTGTGCGGAGTGCGGGTGGAGTGCGGGAGAATTACCCGTACTGTACCCGCACTATATTGGTTGTCTTCATCTTCAGTTCTCAGATCTGGGAAATAGTGCGGGTGGAGTGCGGTTGAATTACCCGCACTTGACTCGCACTTGACTCGCACTTTACTGTCAGGTGCAAAATCCACTCTTCTGTCTTAAGCAATAGTGCGGGTGTAGTTCGGTTGGATGACCTGCACTGTACCTGCACTCAAATGTCAGGTGCAAATCCACTCTTCAGTCTTGAGCAACAGTGCGGGTGGTGTGCGGTTGGATGACCCGCACTGTACCCGCACTCTAATATCAGGTGTAAATCCACTCTTCTGTCTTGAGCAACAGTGCGGGTGGAGTGCAGTTGGATGACCCGCACTGTACCATCACTCTAATGTCAAGTGCAAATCAGCTTCTCTGGTTTTGGCAACAGTGCGGGTGGAGTGCGGTTGGATGACCTGCACTGTAACTCTTCTTCTGTATCTGGTCCCGGCTATGAGCATGAGTACGGTTCGAGTGCGGTTTCGACCCGTGCTTGACCCGCACTGTAGAGCTGTTTATGATCCTTTGTCTTTCCTTTTGCCCATTTTCTACCGGAACCACCGCAACATGCTTCCAAACCCATCATTGTCCCATTTCCTACAATTACGCACATAACAACCCATTAGAGATACCAAAACGCATGAAACAGAACACAAGATAAGGATTTGAGGGCCTAAATATACTACATATTTGGAAGGAACAGACCGCACAAAGTGCTTTGCGTCCTGGTGTAAGGTCGACCAAAAATATCTCATACGAAGCACCTGGTATACCAAGGTCTCGCCTCCTACGTGGTTCCCGCAATCCCCTGAGTGTACCTCCTTAAGCGCTCATCTCGCATCATTTTGGTGTAGGCATCTCAACAATGAAAGAGATTTTCCTCTACGGTAGAGGTACCCATCCACCTAGGTAGTATCAGGTAACCACCCTTTTGAGCTTACGTGCATGATCCAAATATACTAGGAGTTTTTCATTCCGGAGATAATCAACGATCGGATCCATCCAACTGGGGAGTCGATTTAGCGGGTTCACTTCTTCACCTCTAGTTATGCTAGACTGGGAAATCAGTTGGAGCAGTACTCCTTTTGGTAACGCGTGTCCTCTGACTGCAACAATTTTAGCCAGGACATCAGCCTGGTGGTTTTGCTCTCTAGGGATCTGCTCCACTTTTACCCATTTAAATTTCGTCATTGTCTCCTTGACCTTTTCAAGGTATGGTACCATGTTCTCACATTTTTCTTGGTACTGCCCCGTTACTTCGTTGACCACCAGCAGCGAGTCACTTCTAACCATGAGGAAATCTACACCGAGCTCCTTGGCCACATTCATTCCTGCTAACAAGGCTTCATACTCTGCTTCGTTGTTGGTGGTGCCAAATTCAAACCTGAAGCATTGGCAACATTCGATTGCTTCAGGATCGGTCAAGACAATCCTTGCCCCCACTACCTACCAAGTTCGATGCTCTATCAGCATAGAATATCCAAATTTTCGCAATCGGAATGCCACTCAGGGGTTTTTTTTTTCTAGACAAGGGACCAAGCCAATACCGTGGTGGCATCTGGATTAAATGCCACGCTGAACTCTGCTACAAAATCGGCCAAGACTTGAGCATTGATGGTGGTTCTTGCCTTGTACTTGATGTCGTATTGGGTGAGCTCTAAGCCTTACAAAACCAACCTGCCTGATATATTCGGTCTCTGAAAGAACTGTCTCAAAGGTTGATCTGTGACTACCACGATCATGTTGGTAGTTCTCGGGGTTGGCCTCAATCCCTCTTTCATGCACCATGAATCCGAGGAATTTTTCTGTTACTTCTCTGAAGGCACATTTAGCGAGGTTCAACCGTATCTAGTTCTCTATAACCACCTGAAAAAGTCTGGCGTAGGTGGTCATGATGTTGGCCCACTACTTGGGACTTAGTGATCATGTCGTCTACGTACACTTCTATGGTTCTTCCTATCTGTCCTTGAACAACCTGTTCACCAATCGCTGATAGGTGGCACTAGCATTTTTAAGACCAAATGGCATTACCTTATAGCGTAGAGGCCTTGCCCGGCAATGAAACTGGTCTTGTCTTGGTCAGCGAGGTGCATCATGATCTGGGTGTACTCTGAAAAAATGTCCATAAAACTCAGGAGCTTGTTCCCGACTGTTGAGTCAACCAACTGGTTTATCTTAGGTAGGGAAAAGTTGTCTTTTAGGCTGGCCTGATTGAGGTCTGTATAATCCACGCACATGCGCCATTTCCCATTTGCTTTTGCCACCATCACCACATTGGCTATCCATTATGGGTATCAGGATTGCCTGATGAACTTGGCCTTTAGGAGCTTATCTACCTCTTCCTGTACCATGGCATTCAGTTCAGGGTTAAAGTGTCTTCGCTTCTGCTTGACTGGTTTAAAAGTTGCATCCACTGCCAACCTGTGAGAAGACACAGAAAGGGGAATCATATGCATCCCGTCATGACTTCAGGCAAATATGTCATTATACTCTCAAATGAGTCTTATCAAACCCTCATTAGCTTCCTTCTTTAATGTTGCTCATACATTTACTACCTTGGAAGGGTCATCTCCCATGATAGGTACCTCTTTTAGTTCTTCTATAAGGTGTCTACTAGCCCAGCCTCAATCTTCTTCTTTTGGTTCTTCTTCAATCACATTCGATTCTTCCACTTCTCCTAGGTTATCGCGGTCTACCTTTGATACCTCCCTACACAACAGTCACATAGGGTTGGTGGATACTGTATAGCACTTGCGCTCTGCTTGTTGATCTCCTCGAACCTCTCCCACCTCGCTTCCTACAGGAACTTCAGGACGTTGTGACAGATGGACATCACTCCTCTAATTCCTAATAGGAAAGGTCTCTCCAAGATAACACTGTAGGCGGATGGGGTATCGACTACAACAAAGTATGTCATTATGTTCTGTTGGAGAGGACCACCAGGAGGATCATCGACCCGGTGGGCATCAGCGAGTCCCTAGTGAATCTGTACAAAGGTGTGGTACAACTATTGTAGCAGGGGTTCTTCAAGTTGAACTTCTTGAGTGCTCCAATAAAAAGGATATCGACACTACTCCCGGTATCGATCAGAACGCGGTGAACCTGACAGTTGGCTATCTGTACCGTGACAACCATGGGGTTGTCATGTGGTTGCATTGTGTTATAAACATCCTCCTCCGTAAATATGATTTGGCTTGAACGAGAGGGTTCCTCTGGTCTTTTGGAAACTCTAAGAACATCATAACATGTAGTAAGCCGAGGTATCTTCTTGGCATGGTTCTTTCTCGAATTGTGGGAGGTTCCTGCTAATGTTGGACCACCGCTAATGGTATGGATGATTTGGATCTGCTGCATTAGATCCTTTCCTTTGTCCTTTCTTTTTTCCTTCGTTTCTTGAATCTCCCCTTTCAGATTCTTCCCTATTCTGATGTTGTCCCGCACCTGCTATAAAAATTCGGTTAAAAGACCTCCCCTTGCCAATCCTTCAATCTGGTTGCGAAGGCAGTAACATTCTGACATATTATACCCCATATCCTCATGGAAGTCATAGTACTTGTAACGATTCCTTTTGTCAACTAGAAGCTTCATAGGACCAGGCTTTTTGAGCAATCCTTTATCCCGGATAGCGAGGTATATAGTTTCCCATGAGGCATTGAGAGGAGTATAATGGTTGTATTCTTCTTCCTCTTTTGCTACCCGCACTACTTCTCTTGGCAAGGGTGTTGCTCTATGAGGGGTTCTTCTTGCCTGGTACCGCTCCTACTGCAGGGGAAAAGGAGAAGATCGGTAAGTAGATCGATTAAGAGGTTGATTCTGGATCTTCTTAAATGGCCCCGGTTTTGGGACTTCCTTCTTTGAACGCTTGACAGATCTCGATTCATCATGCTCGATCTAGATTCTGAGATGTTCGTTTATCTCCACATGTTCTAAGGCCCTGGTATAGGCCTCTTGGTATGTCTTAGGCGGATGCTTTGTAAATGACTAGAACAACCTACCGGCCCACAGGTTTCTCCGAAAATTAGCTAAGGTTTCTTTCTCGGTGAAAACTCTCATCCGGATACAAAACTTTAAATAATAAAAGGGATACAATTGAAATAAATTTTATTAAATAAGGGTAAAACTGTGATGAAACAAGACTGTACGTATTTAAAAAAAAAAAAAAGGAAAACTGCGTCAACTCTACAATGTTGTGCCAAATCTAGCGCAACACTGTAGACAAAAGCAAATTGACGCAAAGTTTTGAAGCTCAAGTGAAGAGGAGATTGAGCTGCTATTTGAAGTTCGATTAGAGATACTCTGAAAGACAATCTTCAAATGTGAGAAACTAGTTATTACAGGACAATGACAGCCTTACGCCACTTAGCCTACTTATTATTATTATTATTTATCTTAACAATATTAACTTGAATGATAAATGGAATTTTCAGTCTTAAGAGAGATTGAAACTGTTGTGATCCAAAATTCAAGTTTTGGAATTGGACTTGTATGTGACAATATTCAAACAAGGATAAACAGTCAGAAGCTAGTTCAATGGCTACTAAGGGCCCGTTTGGGATAACTTTTACTTTTGGCTTTCTTCAGTAGAAGAAGAGAAGTAAAAGCCTGAGCTTTTCGGTTACTGTTTGGATAGTATATTTCAGAAGAGTTTTTGTATCAGGAAGAGCTTTTAAAACTGTTTGGTTGTAACATTTTAAAATCTCTTCTAATTATGATATGACATTTTTACCCTTGAAGAGGAGCTTTTGAGTTTGTTTGGTTGTAATTAATTAAAATCACTTCTAACTATAATATAACATTTGTACCTTAATTTGAATAAAGAATATTGTACATTTTTTTAAATAAAAGTTTATTTCATATGGGATAATATAACATTCTTTTGAATCATACTACCATCTCCATGAATTTAGTTCTCTAATCATACCCTTAAAACGAAGGTGGGACTTGTAAGGGCAATGTTTCCATTAACTTGCTAAGATCTCCATAATAATTTTTTTATTACCATTTTATTTTAAAAAATAATAATAATTAAATTGGTTAAAAAAAACCCCATCAGATTGTTCAACCAAATCCATTTTTTTTATTAAAAAAAGGATATCTAAAGAGCACCAGCAATACAAACAGGACAGAAAAGAAAGCAACAAACAAATTTTGTCATTTTTTCTTTTGTTCCCTTGCTGTGTTTTTTGGCCACCTGGGTTGTGGTGGTGTGTGTTCTTGCTCCTTGCTGCGCCTCTACAGTGGTAAAAAAAAAAAGCAGAAACTAAAGAACAGACCAGAGAAGACCAAGACCTCAACTGGGCATATCAGCCCCCACTGTGTTTCTCACACAACTTGGAAAACCAAATCCATTTAATGTTTACTCTTCACAAAGAAATCTATAACACCAACTCTCTCTCTCTCTCTCTCTCTCTCTCTCTCTCTCTTCAATTCGAATTTGCAAAGTAAATCTAACGCCTCTCTCCATTCCTTTTTTTTTTACAATACAAATTCGTCCAATCTGGATCCTTCTCAGGACCCTCCCACCCAGTCCCTTTCCACCACCACCACCACCAACGGCCAGATCCGTTACCGATCCCCCTTCTCCGCCGAGCTTCTCGAGACCGGTCCGGCAACGTCCTCCTCGTCATCCTCATTCCTCTCCTACCCATCGTCTTCGTCCTCTTCCTCATATCGGGTTGGAGCTCATCGGATCCTGTCGATCCCCCTCCTCCTAGATTTGTGGGGTTTTGTGGGGGCGAGGGTCTGTGGATGAGGGAGTTTCAAAGATAAATGTTTGTTTTCTGGGTTTAATTTCGTTGAATGAGTGAGAGAGATGAGATTAGACGAGAGAGACGAGAGATAGATGTGTTAGAACAGTGAGATAGGATCCGAATGGAAATATTGGTTTGTTATTTATACCGATAAGGGTAAAATTGGCAATATCAAAGTTTCATTTAACTGTTTATATGGCTTTGAGCATTTTTCAGAATGCTTCTTGTAGAAGAGTTTTCAAAGTCAAGAAACTCTTCTCCTGGTTTACCCAAACAGCTGTTAAAGTTGCTTTTGGGTTTCAAAAGAGCTTCCAAGCCTTCCAAAAGCTTTTCCAAACAAGCCCTTTAAGTCAATAATTTGGACATTTCATTTCATCTTTCAAGGTCACTTCTGGAAGATAATTGTGTAATTACAGTAAAAGTTACACATGCGAACAATATCACCTAAACAGGTGATGGCAATTGTACTCGATCAGAATTTCTGGGTAATATCCTGATATTCCTTATTTGGTACGGGGTAAGGAATATCTAGGTATCCAGGACGGATGTGTACCTACCTGGGTATCCCTTTTTTTTAATTTCTTTTTAAATAACTCTGTCGAACTATTTTTTTTAAAAAAAATAACCCAAATTTTTTTTTCAAAATTTCTCATCGCCGACCTTCTCCCTATACTCCCTCTTTGCCAAATCTCCCCGGTCGACTCTCCATTTTTTTTTTTAAGAAACTAGAACTTAGTTTGCAGTTGACTAACTATTCAAATATAAAGAACAAAATGTGAGGATGAGTTGTCGACTTTAACATGACATAAAAGTTGACGAAATTATTACTTAAGAGACCAAATACTTTAAATCACTTCTGTGTATTGTGTGAAAATGTTAGCTATGGCTCGTTTTCTTTTCAAAAGATAAGAGATTTGTGAGACTTTGTAATGATAAAAAGCTTCAATTGCAATTTTGGTGCTTCCATGGCTTGTGATGGTAGTAAATAATTAAATACTGACATAATGTTTTGTCATGTTGAAAATACTTTTGTTAGTTTCCACACCAATAAATGCAAGAGATTAGAAGAATATATCGAGGAGAAAATCTTGCAGGAGAAAATCTTTGTCATGTTCAAATTTTTTTTGTTACTTTCCACACCAATAAATGCGGAGATCAAAAGAAGGGTTAATATTAAAAATCAATAACTTTTAAACTATTATTGGATATATAATAACAAATACTTTTATTTCAGAAATCTTCACTGCAGACTAACACCCATTAACATTGTGTTGATCGAGTTTTATTGTTAAAAAGTCTAAAATGTCTCTATTTAATCTTCAATTGTATGAATTAACAATTATACCCTTATACATTTACCAAATCAAAATTAATAAAATAATACAAAAGGCATGAATGTTAACTTGCAAATGAGAAGTTATTTTGTGAACAATTTTATCCCTAAAAATAACAAAATTACAAATGAACCAAAAGCATTGAAAATAAAGAGGAATTTGTATTTATTTATGTATTTATTTGTCTTTGTTTAGAAATTCAAACAAATACTCATTTTTAATGTTTTTTGTTTATTTGTAATTTTGTTATTTTTAGAGATAAAATTGTTCACAAAATAATTTCTCATTTGCAAGTTAACAGTCTCGTATTTTGTATCATTTTATTAACTTATTTGGTAAAGTATGAGGTTATAATTGTCATTTCATACAATTAAAGCTTAAATAAGGAAATTTTAGACTTTTTAATAGTAAAACTCAGCTAACATTAACGAAATGCTAAAAATGTTAATTCATAGGGGAGGTTTCTAAAATAAAAACATTTGTAACTATACATTCAATAATAATTCAAATGTGAATGGAGGTTTTTAATACTAACCCAATGAAGTTTTGAAAGAAATAATTAACTTCTCCTTTGCAAGTTAACATTCTCGTATTTTGTATCATTTTATTAACTTATTTGGTAAAGTATGAGGTTATAATTGTCATTTCATACAATTAAAGCTTAAATAGGGATATTTTAGACTTTTTAATAGTCAAACTCAGTCAACATTAACATAATGTTAATAGTGTTAGTTCATAGGGAGGTTTCTAAAATAAAAACATTTGTAACTATACCTTCAATAATAGTTCAAATGTGAATGGAGGTTTTTAATATTAACCCAGTGAAGTTTTGAAAGAACTAATTACACTAAACTCCCCTGAGGTTTGTTCTTTATATTCAGAAACAATTTTATCATTAATTGACACTCAACTCCCCTATCGTTAGTCATAAGTAACTGTTGATCAAATTTGACTATTGAAATACCAAAATGTCACAGAAATTCTTATTTTAATTTTTTTTTAAAAAGAAAATGATTTCTTAAAAATATTTAAGATATTCAAAAATTTCAAAATAAAACAATTAAAAAACTGAAATAAAAAATGTAAAAATAGATCACCACCGGTCTACCATTCATTTTTGAGATGGATGGTTGAGATTAAATAGATTTTTTAAAAAAAAAACTGAAAAATTAAAAAAAGAAAAAGAAAAAAGGTGATCTGGAGATTGGATCTCAAATCTCTAGATTTAACCACCACCCTTACTCTTCTCACTCTCAAATCCCCGCCTTGTTCTAAATCTCTCTACTGCGCGTACGCAAACGCAAACCCCAACACCACGGTTTATCGCCACCGTAGTCTCACCAATCAAGGCGATAAACCCAACACTCGCTTTAACAACAAAGACAGAAATCTCTCTTCAAACGAGCGAAACCTCGACACTGGTGATAATCAAGATGAAAATGAGTTATTACTTGGAGAGACACAATTGGAGAATCTTGGTTGGTTTGTGCGAGGAGGGTAAGGTTGAAGAAGTGATAGTGTGTGTGGGGGTTCAAGGTGTTACTGCTAGCTATCATGTGATTGGTGTGTTGTTGGATTCGTGTGGGTATTTGAGGTCTCACCTCCCCTGTTGTTGGTTGAAATCCAATCTCCAGATTGGATTTCACACATTCCTGATTCATCAACCAAAATCCCCTCTTTAATCTATTCCCAAAAAAATAATAAAATCTGAAAAATCGATTGGGTCTCCATATGGTCTCCGCTCAATGGACCAGATCGTGGAACTCTGCTCTTTTTTTGTTTTTTTTTTAACATATCGGTTGTGTTTTGGAATTGAATTTGTGTTTGGGATTGAACAGATCTGGTTTCTAAAGAATCTAGGTTTTGTGAAGTTGAAATATTATTATATTGTTTTGATCGATGATAATTGATGTGTTAGGAGTTGGATTGGAGATTCTGGGTTTATGAAGATCGATGAAGATGGGTAGTGAAGATTGATGATCTGGGCAGAGTTTTTTTGTTTTTTTGTTTTTTTTTTGTTTTTTTAAATGATTAATTTGATCTCAACCGTCCATCTTCATCTGTGGATGGCGGAGATCCATTTTTTATTTTTCTTTTTAAAATTTCTGCTTTTATTTTTTAAAATATTTTTTTATTTGTAACTTTTTTTAATAAATATAGCTCCTCAAACATGTTTTTTTTATTTAATCTAATTTTTTTTTATAGAAATAACCTTTAAATGACAAAAAAACCTTAGTTTTGACGGTCATATTTGATCAACGGTTAAGTTTGATTAACAGCAGAGTAGGTGAGTGTCAACTAACAATAAAATTGTTTTCGTATATAAAAGAATAAATATCAGGGGTGTTTGGTGTAATTAGTACGTTTTGAAAAGACTAAAGATTTGATTGTCAAATTGGAATCCAACATGCACTCTCCTTTTCGCCACTACTCTTTCAAAGTTTCATTAAAAATTAAAAGAATTTTAAAAAAAGAACCAAAACCCCAGGTACTGGATTTTTCTCGGATTGCAAAATCCAGATTTTTCCAATATAGATACTCGGACCGTAAAAAGACGGGTACCCAATCGGGTCCGGGTTTTTACCATCCCTACCTAAACTCACTTGACTTCTTGAAAAATCTCCTCTGGGTTTTGGAAGGTGGGGTTGATACAAGAGTAAGAGACATCGGATCACTTCACAACTTCCATAATGTGTATGATAATAGACGAACCTGTCCTCTTACTTGATGGTCAGTTGGGTCCTTGAGAAATTCAAGGTCATGGGTTCGAAGGTTGATGATAGATAGATACTTTATCAAAAAAAAATGTGTATTATAATAGACAAAAGAAACCTTGAAATCGAAACTAAAAATCTCAGCTAGATGGATTTAAAACAAATATTTACAGCGTCAACAAAATGTTAAACCAAATAATTTACATAGTTTCAACACAAAATCTTACTTAAAACATGACTTGTAAACAAATGGAAGGTAAAAAAAAGACAGATTAGAAGCACAAAAGGAACTAGATCAGCCTCTTTCAACTTCCTACTTGAGGGTTAGTATCGATCTGAAATATGTAAAACTCCTACGGGAAATTCACGCAAGTCCATTACGTCACCTAGAGTGGAAAAACTCATAATCGGGATGTCTGTTTACGGATTTCTGATCTCCTTTATTCACGACAGCTCTTGCCATAAGAGACGCTGTCTTCTCAAGTGTCCTCAACCGCTCCTTCAGGATTCCAGACGGGTTTTCAGATGCCTGGGACACTGCAGATGGACTCAGTTGGAACCAGCATTCGCTCTGTTCATGTGACATGCAATACATATTACACTTCATGGATTTTACAAATAGCAATGTATAGATGAAGTATGTACATAGAAAAGAAGCATATATACAGATGCAATACATGGACAAACAGAAGTGTTCAAGGAATGTTAATTTTCAGTCACTGAATTGGTGTAATGAAGTTAAGGCCCTACCTGAGCATTGTAACTCTGGAGACCCACAACTGGTGAGACAACAAATGCCTCTGTACTAGCAGAATCAACTTTTGCAACTCTACGAATCATATGACCAAGTGAATGGTAAGTCAAAAATGCTGCTCGAAAGTTCCCATCCGGTATCCTATATATGGGATACCATGCCACTGAGTACCTGAAAATCAGATTGCACATAAAATTACATATCTAGGTGTCAATTGTCAATAAAGTGAAATTTCTTCAGTATGAATGTACTAAAAAATCATTATTAAATTGTTGTTCATTGAGTAAAATACTTTTATTCTACAGCAGTGGTCAAGTGAGTGATATATTATCATTCATGTGAATTATCTGGACAACTTTTTTGACTACTAACCAGGATCTAGGATGCAGATCACATAGATTTATGGAGTTCAAATGAGATGGATCTCCATAAACTTGAAGCTTTGAAGGCCCGTCACCATTAACCAGCTCTTGAATTCTGAAATAAATGAGTTAGTAACCATCGGACCTAAAAATTTAAGCCGATAAGAAATAACTCAATAATAGTATTTAAGATAATTACTTGGGGAAACTTGAACCTAGGACTCCTG
This sequence comes from Dipteronia sinensis, assembly GCA_033220585.1. Taxonomy (NCBI): domain Eukaryota; kingdom Viridiplantae; phylum Streptophyta; class Magnoliopsida; order Sapindales; family Sapindaceae; genus Dipteronia; species Dipteronia sinensis. Next base: position 42,863,451 of record CM065637.1, on the reverse strand, counting down.
GGACAACAAAACTTTGATTTCATCAAGTGGGGAGACATTAAAAATCTATTCCTAATCATCTAATCATGATTAAAGATAACTGCCAAAGAACCAAGAGGACTAAAAAACTATGGGTAGTGTTAACATGTGCCCTTACAAGATAACAACTACTTTATTTCCATTTATGGAAATGGAAATAAAAGCATAGGTCAACTAATGCATTTATTGTTTTGTTACAATAAATATACAATAAATGCAGTCCTTTTATTTCCATATGGAAATAAAGTAATTATTATCATGTGCCCTACGGGCACAAGTTAACACTACCCAATACCTAATATGCTTATCTAGTCGTTGGTTGGGTAATGGTAAGCTATTTCTCTTCTGTGATGATGTTTGCCGAGGATACAAACTAATTTTTTACAACCTTGTTTAAATGAGTTACTCAAGAAGACATTTAATAAGGTTATCTGTCAACTAGGGCAATTTGCATCCTGTCCAATGACTACAATATGCTTGTTATTGCTATATCGTAAACCATTAATTTCTACATCAAATGAGAACTATATTACAAATTTATGAATATTCTAATACTGTTAAACATAGTTTACCACTCATTTAATACACAGTATCTAGATTATTATTGATTCAGTCGTCTAATATTTGACTGATCAAGTATGAAAAAGAGTTGAAAATGAAATTTAGCAATTTAGCTTCAATACATTTTGCACTCCAAAAGGGTGAACTAAATTCATAAAACTGATATTAGTTGTTAAATATATAAATTTTATATGCACTATCGAAAAGATAGCGGCCGTGAAACTCAATAACTTATGATTTTATCCTAAGGTCAACTCATAAGCTGGACTTGAACCAGCACTTATGGATGTACAAGATCCTGTGACACTAAATTTTTGATAAAATAAGAAGATACTTACTTCTCATATAATGGACGTCTTTGCCGAGGTTGTTCAGATTCAAAATATTCAAAAAGAAGCTCAGGATCTTTAGAGGATGTCATGTCAACTGATGGAACAGACAAGTCTTCTTTGGCAGAAACTGAAGTCCGCGGCTGAGGAACTAGTAGAGAAAATATCGGCAGATGACAAACATTAGTGGAGCTTTTTAATGTTTCACCAGTCTTGCTGACCTCTGAAACCCCAGGAGTAGAAACCTGATTGCTATTTTTTATGGAACGACTTTTAGAGTTCCTGAACAGCTGAATTGCTGACAAAAGAGGAACAAAATAAGCACGGAAAGAAAAACGATCAACTCCCAGTCTCTTTGTCTGTTCAAAGTCCTCAGCCCTTATTTCTAACCCGATGCTTCCATGTTTTTCATACCATTGCCACAGGCAGCCCAACGAGATATTAGGTGTCTCATGTCTGCACAAAGATGAATCAACCTGATCAAGGGAGCAATTTTTACATCTTATCAAATTGCGCAAATGACAGATAACTGGAGAAGAAAAATGAAGAAGCCTTTCAAACTCAGCAATTGGACTACCAGTGGCCATCCGAATAGCTTCAGATGCCAGTTGCACCCTGCAGCCATCCTTAACTGCCCGCACAATCTTGTTTGAATCAGTTTCAACTATGGATAAGTTGATATCTTTAGATTCACTGGTCAAGCCATTAGCTGTAACATGCTTGTCACTGATCTCATGGAATTTATCACCATTAATATTCCTCAACTTCTGAGTCTCATTTTCATCTTCCTTAGAAGTGATAATTTCAGAAATCGGCGCCATGCTCCTCATCCTGACATTCAATGAAGCAACAAGATCTTGAGAATGTGAAGCAGCTCTCTCATCAATATTGTTTCTCAAAGTCCAATCCTCGGCACCTTGTTGATCAGATTGTCCCAACGATGAATTACCACATCTTGCAGGGGTTGTATTCTGAGGATCCCTGGTCCCTATAGGTATCCATTTCTGTGAAAATGATCCAGAACTTTGGTTTTGCTTACTACACTCTGCTACTGGAGCATCCTTTTCCCTTTGAGCATTTTTATTAAATAAAAGGTGAGGAAGGTAAACGGGTGATCGCACCTCATGTGGATTCAGTTTGTCCAAAGAACAACATGATTTTGCCAAGGAATTATCTTGATTTTGTTTTTCACCGGAAATTGTATTGCATATACTTTCACGTGACGCCACATTATTTTTACTATCTTTTGAACTGTGAAAAGATTCAGAATTCAAGGATTTAATGCTGCTACTATGGATGCCAGCATCTGGGCAACCTATCCGAGAACAAGATCTTGATACACTGCTTACTCTTTTCTGGCCATTCACCTGTTTGGAGATATCCAACATTTCATTACGTTGAATACCTATCTCTGTGCACACATTTGAACTGGCCTTGCTGGAGTACAATCCCTTCCGGGAATAAGAGTTGTATTCTTTCTTTGAACCTGGACTAGTTTTTCCTTTCGACTTCCTTGAAACCTTATTTTTCAACCGTTCATTATCTTCAGCTTTTGATAACATATTAACCTCAGCAATATTAGGGTTTCTTCTATGCAAAGAAGCCTCTTTTAGAGTAACATGAGGCTGTGAAACAACAGGACTTTCTTTCTTTAACTCGGAGTTACTTTGATCCACATCTTTCTTCTGAACTCTTTGCCAGACAGAATGATTGTTCTCTTTCCCTGTACGGCCATGCAAATTTCCGGCAGTTCCATGTCTGTAGGCACTGGAACCTCTTGGCACCATTTTAGCTTGCTTACCCCTCTTGCCTGGTGCAACCACTTGTACTTCAGTGCTGTCAAACCCCTGATTGCCATGTCCAGATCCTTCAGTATAATCACAGAAATCTACATCACCACTATATGGGTTTGGAGGAGAAAATTGTCCCTTTCTAGAACTAAATCCTGGTGCTTCTGAAAGACTAATTTTGTTGCTTGCTTTATCACATGGTTTAGCTTCACAACTAGTGCTAATACTAATATCACTACTTGAACCAACAGAAACCGAATCCAAGACTTGGGAATCGTAGATATCAGAGAATCCATTCAAATGTATACCATTGTAATAGCAGCTATGTAAATTATATGTCTCCACCAGCCCTCCATCAGTGATGGAAAATCTTTGGTCTTCCACTTTTATCCCAATTTCAGAATTAATCAGAGGTGGTTCCCCAGTAAAATTCTGAACTCTAGAAGGCTCCTTAGCTTCTGAGGCATCTATCTCATCAGTGCAGGATGTGGATGTCTTTCGTGATTCAGAACACACCGTATTACCCCTACTTTCGGACAATGAATCATCCTGTGAAGTTGCATATGATACTAATCCATCACTGTGAACTTTATCATTGTTACCACTGGAAAGTGAAGTCGAACTACCATGTGTATAATCCTCAGAGAAAACTTCTGGTTCAGTAAAAACGGTAGCAGGTGAAAGTTTCTTGTTCTGTCTTCCCTTCTTTCTTGCCTTCTTTCTTGAATTTCTCTTCACGCCCTTGTCCACTTTGGAATTTTCATTACCTATAACAGATGATTTAAAAGGATTGAATCTGTGCGGGATTATATCAGAGGAATTGCTGTAAGTGATATAACTATGGGAAGAAGAATTAATGGGGAATTTATTCAACTTGGTCACTTTATTAGTCAAGGTCCTGTTTCGAGATTGATATCGCCCATCTGATCCAGGAAAGGGTCTTGTAAATGACTTGACAGAATAAGTAACATCATAAGGAGGTCCTTTCTGCGCCTTCCGTCGATCAACCTTAAATGAATTAATAGATGATGGGGACACTAGTTGCAGACCTTCCATATTCACTGGCACTCTGGATCCCGACTGGATACTTTGATCAAGACATTGCAGTGGTAGTGCAACAATTCTACAGCGTACAGGTTCAAAGAGTGTCAGGACAGCACACCTGAAAAAGTATTGGAAATAAGAATAACCAAGGTTATATATTGCAATAATATATAACATCACAGCAATAATATAGGCAGACCAGAGTTATATATTGCAAAAACACAGGTTCTTTAGCTATGTACATTGGACAACGTGCAACCCCTAAAATTTTAATCTTCAAATGCATATATACATCTTCAGGAAGGAGACAAGGAAATAAATCCAGCCATCTTAAGCTGCCACATGCTGTGAAAGATCAATCATAGGTTTGACATGACCCCTATTATACAAAGGGGCTGACATGACCAGATCAAGCTAACCACATTTTCCCTTTTTGTTAGGGTCTTAAATGAAGAAATAGGAATAGGGGAAAGCTGGGAACTCCAACGTTTAAGTCAGATGGTCTTGTCATTTTAGAGTTTTTAGGGTAACTGAAATCATATCAGATGGTTTTGCCACAAATTCCAAAGAATTAACATAGTAAATGAATTACACAAGCAAACATGCATCCTGGACAACCAAGATCATTTTACCTCTTATCAGAGTTCCTTGAATTAAAAGAAGAAATTTCAAAATCCTGAAGAAAAGACAGACATCAACAGACGTAAGTAAGAAAATATTACTAAACCCAATAAACAATATACAAATTAAAGGTATAGACCTAAACTAGTCAATTGAAAGTCCTGACCTCTGAAGATGCAGTGAAATTATCTTGTACTAGAGACTTCTTTAATGAGTAACCTATTTCTCCGTCACTAACTTTTTGATAACCACTATAGGTACTTTGGACAGAACCAAGCATCTTTTGCTGTGCCTGCAAGTATCAGCAGCACAAATTTCAAAACAATAAATTAGTTTTGACAGACAGATTCCAGAGCTCCAATAAGAATGCTATATTTTAGCCAGATATTAGAAGAAAAATGAAAGAATGATAGTTCTAAGAGCTGCAGTCATTAATGAAGACAGATATGATGTATGAAAAATTTATCAAACCGATAAAATAAAACAAGCCATAAAGTTCTCCACGGTAAATGCCAAACGACAACCTCCAATCAGTAAGTAAAAGATATACATAATGCCAAACTAAATTTGTACGAATAGATGACAACAATAAATCATGACCACCAGCCTTACTCTCTTTAAAAACCCTGCAGCCATATATGCTCGCAACAAACCAGGCAGCCATATAGGTCTCAACTAGCAAATGCCAATATCAAACATAACACTAGGTACTTCTACGTTTAAGAAAACAAAAAAAATGAGGTATAAATCAACTACATAATCATAAACCAAAACTATATCTTCCACAATATGTTATATGTAGTTTTTGGCATTGTGACAGTGTCATTATAGCACATCCAACCAACCATATTTGTGGATATGATAAGACCAAGTTTCACTTAAAGCATCAGTGAAACGTCAATTAAAAGGTGCATAGATACTGGCAAAACATGGCAAAATATGAGAAAATAATAACAGAACAACAATGTTACCAAACAAGTCCAGGATATAAAAACTGAGAAGTAATAAATTATCACAATAATAACATTGTAAACACGATCTAATTGACTTAAACAAATCGATTCAAAGCGCCACACAACATGGAATCAACATTATTACCAAACCAACAAAATGTCTACTGTACCTCAAACTAAATTAAGAGCGATAAGTCATAACAACTTATAAATAGATCCCAACAATTGTTTTGTAACCAGCCTCAGCTACATTTCATTCAAAATAAAAGCTGTCGATGCATTAATAGCAATGACGAAACCAGTCTCTCAACCTAATTCAGAAGAACACTTTGACCATATATCCCATTGATTTGAATCATGTACATGATATGACTTAACAAATGGTACCATAAGAACTTGAAATTCAATCCAAAAATGCAAATGATGATGACAAATGGAACAACCCTGGATTCCTACAGATTCAAAACAAGTGAAAGATTATAAAAACATACCAGTAAATTGCAACCAGTCAAAAAGATCCCATTGAAGAAAACAAATACCGCTCTCAGCTATATTTTGTTTTTCTATACAATCCAATGAATAGAAAGAGAGTCCTCTTACAGTGGTGGTTGATTGGAAAAAATGAATACTAAATTTGACTAAACCCCACAAATAGTCCTCACCATCAGTAAAAAAAATCTCTAGAAAAAAAAAAGGATTCCCCAAATTTAGGCGTGAGGTTCTTAGATAATCAGCACAACCAACCAGCACACAGCTAAATTTACCTGCGAATTTCCCATTTTTAGAATCGACAGCAAAAATAATTAAAAAATAATTAAAACTCATTAATCTACTGTAAAAACAAATTAAATAAACAAATATAGTACAAGATTATCAAGATAGTAAACAAATGATAAATATCTGGACCCTTCAAAAATTAATAAATAAATAAACAAATAAGTATCACCTAAACATATCAATCATCCACAAAACAATCACTAAATATCTACGACTTTAAAATAAAAATTAAAACTTTGGGACAGGAATAGAAAACAAACCATGAAAGAACAACTGGGTTGTTCTCAGTTTTTAAATATCTGATCGAGTGAGTGAAAGTAGTGATGATCTCCGTATTTAATGACTTGGGGAGATTGGGAGGGGTTGTCGGGGCAAAAGGGGAATCGAAATTTAAAAAAAATTGTAGAGCATGCATGCAGAGAACTGAACTTGAGAGTTGAGAGTTTGGAGGATTTTGCTTCTTCTTGATTTTTTTCTTTTATTTTCTTGTTTTTGAATTTTGAGCCTGTCACACAACCACTTCTAAACATTTTTATAATTTTATTTTACAGTTTTGTTAATTTTATGGGTTTTTATTCCGTGTGGTCATTTGTAGAGATTTTCGGTGAGGTATGTTGTTTTGATTCTGACACGTGTTCAAGTTCTGACGTGGCTTGTCTGATTTCATAGTAATTGTTGATGATAGTGTCATGCGAGCCTGACACGTATTGTAGAAGATTCTGTATCCTGGGTTCAGGAGTGTAATATAGAAACTCACTTAATCTCTAATCTAAAATAATTTTAGGGATATTATTCATGTAGTCCCTATATTTTTTTGAAATGTCTACTTTTTACTCACTTATCCGTTTTTCATTGGATTGGGCCCTATGTTTTCCAAAACCACTCATTTTGGTCCTTCTGTTAGTCAAACTGTTAGTCAAATTAAACGGCTCTAAGGGTATTTTTGTCTTTAAACACTGATATGCCACGTATCAACACATAAATAAATATAAAAAAATTAAATTTAAATAAAAAACTAAAATTAATATATAAATACAAATTAAAAAAATATAAACAAAAGAATAATTATAAAATTAAAAATTAAATTAAAAAAATAAAAATAAAATATATCACTAACTCAAAATCTAAAACCAATCCCAGCAAAAATCAATTCTTGGAATGTTGGTGGCTGGAAATCTGTTCTTTATTGATGATTTCCAACAAAAATAAAACCCAGCCACCAACAAAACCTAAATATAAACCTAAAATCAAACTCAGACACAAACAAAATCTAAACCCAGAAACCACTACCTCTATGTCTCTCTCTCAACCTCTCAACCATTCAAAATTCATCTCTCTCTTTCTCGACCTCTCTCTTCTTTATCGATATCTCTCTCCTTTCTCGGTCTCTCTCTGACCCCCATGAAACCCAGAAGAAGCTATTCTCCCGCCGGCCGCCGCGAAACGAACCAAGATCTGGTTTGAACCAGAACTGGGTTCGAACAAAAAGGAACCCAGATTTGGTTCGAACTAGAACTGGGTTCTAACCGAAACGAGCCGTTTGGGTTTTGGTGTTGGGAGGTGGACGGTTTGTTGGGTTTGGATTCGGTGATGGTAGTGGTGGTGGTGGTGGTGGTGGGGTTTCTAGGTTTCTGGGTTTTCTGGGTTTCTGGGTTTTCTAGGTTGATGATGGTGTTTTGATGGCTGAAGATTGATTTCGGAGGTGGGGTTGGACAGCTAGGTTTGATTTCTTGGGTTGATGGTGGTGGTTTGGTTTTCTGGGTTTGAAGGGGTTTTTTTTTTTTTGACAAATTTCTGGGTTGCTTCAATCTCTGGGTTTGTATTTAGGTTTCAAGTTGTTGTATAGTGATGACTATGGCTGTGACTGATTTCGAATTTTGGTTTGAGTTTGGTATGGTGGTTGATTTCGAATATGGTGGTGGCTGGTTTCGAATTTAAGGTTGTGGGTGGGTTTGAGTATAGATTTGGTGTGGTGGTTGATTTCGAATTTGAGTGGTGGTTGGGTTCGAATTTAGGTTTGGGTTTGAGTTAGGGTTTGAATAAAAGAATTTACACAGGCATATCAGAGGAGATGGTGGTGGTGGTGGTGGTGTTGGCTAGGGTTTGTGTTTGAGTTGATGGTGGGAGATGATGATGATGACAGATGAGTGATTTAGTGGTGGTGGTTTTTTTTTTGTTGAAAGATTTAATTATTTTTAATTTGTTTGTATTTTTCTTTAAAATTTATTTTTTAAAAGAAATTAAATGGTCAAGGGGTTAAAGACGTAATTTTGTTTTTTATGTGACCGTTGACTGTCAAAATTTTGGTCAGAGGGACCAAAATGAGTGGATTTGGAAAACTATAGGGCTCAATCCAGTGAAAAATGGATAAGTGAGTAAAAAATAGATATTTCAAAAAAACATAGGGACCAAATGAATAATATCCCATAATTTTAATGTCCATAATAGTATATTTCCTGATGGTTCAATTTCAACATAATATTCGCTATAAAAAACCTCAACAAAAACATAGGGTTGTGCAGGAGTGTGCAAGACTAAATCTAATCCGATCAATTGGACTTGATCCAATTCGATCATGATGAAAATCCACTAATTTCAACGGATTTGACAAAATACAATATTTAATTTATATTGGATCAATTTATTTTATCTTATATATATATATATAATATTGAGCAAATTTTAGATATTATCGTATTTTGTTATAATAAATGATTATATTTCAAACTTTTAGATTATTTTATTTATGTTTGTGTTTAGAACTTATGTTTAAGTTTATAATTTGTTAGACATTTTTAACTTTAAAGTGAACCAATATTTTTATGTTAATTATTAATTTGTTTATTTTATTTAAAATACGGTATGAATAATTATTGATTTTGTTAATTTTAGGAATATTTAACTTTTATATATTAATAATTGCTTCATATGGATACAGTAGGATTTAAGTATTTTGCAATTGGATTGGATCAAAATATAATTGGATTGGATCAATTTAGATCATATTCCAGTATTCCACCTTAAGATTGGATCGAATCATATTGTAATTTCTTAGATTCAATCGGATCGGGTCTTAGATCATGGCAAATCCAATGAATGTTCGGTTTGCTGCATCTCTATAATATTATGGTCCTTTTTGCTGCATCTCTCTACATTATATTAATATTACAGTGTTAATTTAAATTAACTTCCTTAAATTAGAAAATAAAAAATGTTCAGCTATACATTTGCCGAATCAATTTTTTGAAGTCATTTTCTAAATTAACTTAAAATATAATAATAATAAGACAGATTTTTTAATAGTTTCAAATTGTTTTTAAAAACACTTAACTTTTTTTTATATATATATTTGTTAAGTTTTTAAAAATGGGTTTAATCGTTTTGGTCCCTATATTTTGACGTTTTATGACTTTTTTAACTGTCTTTCCATTTTTCACTGATATGGTCCCTATGTTTTCAAAAATCCATCTATTTGATCATTCTATGAGTTAGACATTCTAATGGTATTTTTATCTTTAAACAAAAAAGGTGTCACTTGTCAACACCAAACAATAGATAAAAATTCTTTTTAAATATTTATATAATATAAAAAAATTATTAAAAAAAAAAGAAAAAAACTATAAATCTCCATTATCCAAATCCTAGATGGAAGGTGGAGATATGTTTATATAAAATAAATAATTAAAAAAAAACAAATAGGTAGATAATTAGATTCATCTCCACCATCTATCTCTGGTGGTGATCAAATTATAAAAAAAAATATTTAAAAAAAAATTACAAAACAAAAAATGGATCTGGAGATCAAAAATTTGGAAATTGTTCGTCATGTAAGCGATTTTCGTTGAATGTTTTTCGAAAAGAAAAATGAAAATGAAACAATGTTTTTGATTTCAGTTTCGAAATCCAAAAACGCGTCTGGTAGCATATGCGGAAACAGTATTCTGAAAATAAAAACATTAAAAACGTGTCTGGTAGGTTAACCGAAAATTTTCAAAAATTATCAATAATTCATCCCAAATAATTATCAATAATTATCAATTGACTCATATTTTTTATTGAATTAAAATTTAAAATATTAAACATATTTTTTTACGAAATGTTAATATCTACCTGTAGAGATGAGATTTGATGCTTCAGTTGGATGAATTGCATCCCGAAATGTATAACCATCATCTATGTTCTTACAATGAATCTCAAGAGGAATACACAATCTTCTGCTATAAGACAAAATCCAACTGACCACCAACATTTGTATCACACATTCATACTATACATATACATTTCCATTAACTCTAGACATAAAATTCCAAACTTGGACAGCCAAAGAAAGATGAACTAAACCCAGGTTTTTTTATTAAAAAAATACAACTTCATGGAGAGGATTCACGCACAATGAGAAATTCATCATATGGAGTAATGTGAATTAATTCCTATTATTTATATAAATCAGAGCAGAGATCTGGTTAGATAAGAAAACAATTCAAAATATTTTTTATTAAATATAAACTATAGGAAAACAATTAAAAATATTCAATAAAAAGGGGAAAAAAACTAAAATAAAAAACAGAGTAGGGATCAATTGAACTATGGAGGAGCATATCTGCTCTTACAACACCACCGGAGGAGGTGACACCAACTAGAGGAGGCGACACCGATCTGGAGGAGCAGATCGGAGAAGAAGAAGAAGAAGAAGAACCGTGTCGGAGAAGAAGAAGAAGAGCAGTGTCGAAGAAGAAGACATGAAGAAGAACAATGATGGTAAGAAGAAGAAAAAAAAGTTAAAAAAAAGATGATTTTTTTATATAAAAAAACAAAGTGAAAAACAAAAACAAAAACAAAGTATTTGGTGTTTTTTAAATTTTTGACTTTTAACATTGGTTTTGTTTTTGTTTTTATTTTTTGAAAGAAAATGAAAAAGGGTTAATGCAAGAAAACTGGAAAAAAAAATTGATTGGTCCACTGTCCATCTCAAAGGATGGACACAACAAGAACCATTTCGCATATCCAACCCCAAATCTTGACCATTTCAATCCCAAATCCAAAATAGCAAATCTCGCCTCCCCAAATCCAACCACCAGTAAAAATCGAGATGGTGATGGCCCATCTCGACGCCTCCCCATATCCGCAATAGCTTCATCTGCAGATCTGCAGTCTCCAAGCTCAGTAAGTCAATCGTCCCTTTTCTCATTCTCATGTATATTAACTATTTTGTCCCCTACTTGTTTAGAGTAGCTTCAATTGTTTCAAGATTTCATATCTTGTATTTTTGTTGATAGTTAAAAGCTTCAATTACTTGAATTTGATTTGATTTATTGCTTTTTTCTTGGCTAATTGGCAGCTGAAAAAAGGATTTTTATCTCACTAAGTTTATATAGGAGGGTGGTGGCAAGATTTTTTTAGGGTTGTTGTAAAAATGGCTTCAATGGGTAGGCAACTACCGTCTCTTAAACGACGGGATGCGCTGCCGGTTAGTAAAGAAGGATACCAGCTTATTATAACCCCATTAGGAGCTTGCAATGAAGTGGGTCGGTCATATGTCTACATGTCCCACAAAGGGAAGACTGGTTCGGTAATGTAAATGGTTTTGATTTTGATGTTGCAGTTTCAGAAATTTTACGCCCCGTCATACGGTTGTTTTTCAGTCCGTTTTCGTTTTTGTTTTCTAAAAATGATTTCGAATTCGCGTTCGTTAACCGTTTTTCATTTTATTTTTAAAAAACAAAAAAAAAATCAGTGTTAACAATTAAATTTTTTAAAAACATAAAATACTTGTTTTTGTTTTTGTTTTTTAAACAAAAAATTAACAATAAAATCAATTTTTTTTCTTTTTTCTCATCAAACGTTCTTTCATCACTTCTTTCTTCCTCATCTTTATCTTCTTTCTTCATTCTCCGTTCTCCACCGAACTGCTGGCTTCGCCGTTCGCCACCGCCTATCAAACGTTCTTTCTTCACTTCTTCATCACTTCTTTCTTCCTCATCTTCATCTTCTTTCTTCATTCGCCATTCTCCGCCGAACTGCTGGCTTTGCCGTTCGCCACCACCAATCTGGTCTTCTTCTTCTCCCACTCGCCACTGATCATCTCTTCTTCAGCTGGTTTTCTTCTTCATCTTCAGCTGGTCTTCTTTTTCTTCTTCTTCTTCTTCTTCTTCTTCTTATGCAATTAATTTGCTCTTTCTTCTCAAGATCTCATCCCCAAGTTCTTGAATTTTCGAGTTTAGTGTTGAAGGTTTAATTGATTTTAGATGTTGAGGACTTTGATTTGAAGGGGTTTTTTGGTGTGCTGGATTTTGATTTCAGATTTTTAGGATGGTTTGATTTGTATGGAATTCCAAGATGGTTTATTTGAATGGTTTTTTTTGGTGCTGTGGATTTTGATTTCAGATTTTCAGGATGATTTGATTTGAATGGAATTCCAGGATGGTTTTGTTTTGTGTTTTTGGTCCAAATTTGTTTAAATTTGTTATTGCTTTGTAAAATATATTGGATCCACAATTAAATTATTAAAGCAATAAGCAATAGTTGCAAGCAAAGTGATATATGTTTGATTTGCATCTGGGCATATTCCAGGATGGTTTGATTTGCATTTGGGTATGTTTGTTTTGCCCTTTGTATGTTCAAGCATATATGTTTGGTTCAAGCATATTATTACAACATCAGTTGAAGAAGAAGAAGTGTTTGGTTCAATTAGCAAACATATGTTATTTTGTTCAATTATATTGGTTAATTATTTAACCAATTTGTTTATAATTGTTATAATATTAAATAAAATGTTAAAATGATATTTTCAGTTAACCTACCGGACTCGTTTTTTCCGTTTTCAGTTTTAGAATACAACTTCCAGAATATGCTACCAGACGTGTTTTCAGATTTCAAAACTGAAACCAAAAACACTATTTTCATTTTAATTTTTCTTTTTAAAAAAAAGTCAACTACAAGACGGAACCTTAGTTTCATCTTTTTGTTTTTGTTCTTGTCATGTGATTTTGATCTTTTGTGGTTTTTTCCGGTTTCCTTGTATTTTTTTAAGTTTGATCTCTATCATCCATCTCAGAAATGGACGGTGGAGATTCCATTTTTTGTTTTGCAATTTTTTAATTTTCTTTTTAAGACAATCAGATTGAATCATTGAATGTTAAATTAATTTATTTTTTTATTTCTTTATTTATTTTATTTTCTTTATAGAAAAATTCATAATTTTATTATTATTTAACCATTATTTTAATTTTTAATTATTACTTTTAAAATTTGGTAACACGTGTCAAATTTTTATTGGATTACAAACCAAATTAAACTGTAAAATTTGACAAGGTTAGAGGGTAAAACCATATATTTAAACATTTCAATTTAAGTGAAGGGTAAGAGCGTCAATTTACATTTTCTATAACATTTGTTAGAAAAACTTGTGGTCAGAAGAACCAAATTGATGGATTTTTAAAAATACAAGGACCACGGTTTTTGAAATCAAAATTAACTTTTAACCTCTTGTTGCCCATAAACTTTTGTATTAGCTGCACAAACTCAAGATACAAGGAGATCCAATCAAAAATTTCATACTTGGAAGCTTAAATTTTTTTTGACTCACTCCTTAAACCATATAAGAGTTTATTTTTATGATTTAAAGACCTTAGAATTGTTTGTAATTGTGTAACCCTATTAGCTTTCCTATAACTGAAAGAGAGAGACCGGATACATGGCCAAAAGGCTCAGAATATCACTGATAACAACACCAATATCCACACATGGAACAACCCCTCTATTCACCATATCCACCATTGCTTTAGCATCAAAAACAAGAATCGAAGGAAGCAATCCTTAATCAAATTGCAAAATGGATACCACAAAGAATGGCTATTGCTTCTCGTTAGTGTATCAAGTAATATTTAACTTATCATGTAAAACATTTTAATAACTTTATCATGTAAAATTTTGACGTCGATTTCTAGAAAATCTAGTCAGCAGTGACACATATGCAGATCGACACCTGGAGTAGATGTGATAAGTGTAGGGAAAAATACGAAAAAATGCAGCAGAAGCTAGACTAAAAACGAATTTAGTATAGTTTAAAATTTTTCCAATATTTAAACATTAACCCTTTAATTAATTAAACATACATATATTCAAAAGATATCATACCTCTTGTCGCGTGATCCGATTGACTTAGCGTCGATGGTAATCCGCAAGATCTTCCAATCCGATCACGAACGTAAATCACCTAGGAGCATGGTCTCCCTATTCTTTGAATTGCGTACCTGAGAATAGAAAAACAAAATCTTCTTTCCTGATTGTTAATCACAAAAACTCCAAGAGTCTAGAAAGATCATTCCGGTCACTTTTGAATTCATAATCGTTATGTTTGAAACTCGCGTGAACCTAAATCGAAAGTGTGCACAAAACCTTTTTATGTAAAGGCTTGCAAGTGCACTATCGAATTTAGAACTATCTTTCTCTCTTCTTTTGGCCGAAATTTTACTATGTTCTAGAGTTGAATTTTTTTTAAGCAAAACAAAAATTTCTCTAGCAAGAAGCATTCACTTGGCCGAATTTTATCCCATCATATATATAGGGTGGCCGAATTCTATTGCTCATTTAATTAGGGTTGGCCGAATTCTCTTAATAGGAATTCTAGGGTTGGCCAAATTCCTCACTTCAAGAGGATTTGTGCTTTACCCAAATTCCTATCAACTCAAGAATCCTAACCCTAATCCAACTCATAAGTGTATTTGTGATTATATTAAAGACTTCCTTATTTGATTAGATGAATTTATTTATCTACTTACCAAATTAAGTCTTTTATATTTATTATACTACTATAATAGTATACTACTAGGAAACATAATTCCTAGTCAGAAAAAGATTTTGATTTTTAATTAAATAATTAATTAATCAATTAATTAATTTCCATTTAATCAAACAATAAAATAAAATAATATTTTAGGCTATTATTATAGTCTTGCCGCCCTCACACAAAAAATATGGGCCAAATATTAATTTCTTATTTTATTTAATCCATTCATGCTTTAAATAAAAGTCCACATGTGAGCCAGACTCATTCTTACTAAAAGAAACAAGCCCACATGCCTCTCATTAATATATTAATATAATTTGAGCAACCCATTAAATAAATAATGTGCAAATTATATTCTTAATATATTAAATACAATTCTAGATGGACCCATAAATTAGTCCGGTAGAATATATCAAGTGATCCATGCAAGTCCGTGTGGATTGGGGATCTTGGCAGGCTATCTAAATTTAAGCTTCAATAGACATAACATAATCACAATCAACAAATGATTCACTTAGGTCCGATCTATTAATTTTAGCTCATTCCACTAAAGAGCTAAAATTGAACTCTTAAATAAAGATAGAATATGAAGATGTTTCTCATTCATACCCTAGGCAATCTTATTGGAGATAGTGTATCCTCGTGTATAATATCAGTAACTGCCAAGAGCTTATAGACCGCCTATAGCTCTCCTAGTTACCATATTTACTCATATGACCACGTTTTGAAAATGATATTTTGACTTGTCCAGAAGCCATGTTTTCAATAGACACTATCGAAAACTCAACGTTGAGATTTAATATCCAATACCTCAAAATATCCATATGATAATATTATACTCTCATTCAATAAATTGAGCCACGATGTCCATATCTATAAATGAAGTCCTCTATCGATTAACAAATGAATACCACCAAACTATCGAGGATAGACTATGCTATATAATCGTACTCATTGATAGCTCAAATGATAACACTTGCAATCATAAGTCCATCATTTATCTCAGGATTAATATAGACTCTCCGATTGTCCTCATAATGAAAAGACTTGTATCTACTAACGGTTATAGATAAAATATTTCATTGTGATCCTGTTCAATGCACCCAGTGCACTAGATTCTTTTACTCGAAGACCTTTTGATGATTTTAGACTCATTATAACTCATTTGATCCCACTCAAATGCCAGCAAAAGAATTCTACAACTTTATCAAGATAAAGGTGCCCAACTTTTAACTTAAGTTGTGAACGTTTATTCAAGACTAACTAAAGAGTTGTGTCTACCTCATACATATCCAGATGTATGAACAATTCTTCCTTTCTCATAGTCTTTTGACCTTATGATAATTTACTTTGACAATTATCATTATAAATGCTATAAGATTTTGTAAAACCAAAATCACTTTATTAATATGGAAAGATTCTCAATTACAATATTACATTCTTGCTATTGAGCATTATCCTAACAATCTCCCACTTGCGCTATAGCAAGTGTGTCATATCTCTCATTCCCATGTTCTCTAGGTGTCCATTAAAACTCTTCTGAGGTAGAGCCTTTGTGAAAGCATCCGTTAGATTTTTTGCTGTCGCGATTTTGGTAATTGTCACGTCACCCCTATGCACAATCGATGATACTACCTTCCAATGTGTTTACCTCTCTTATGACTTCTTGGTTCTCTCGAATTAGCCACTGCTCCACTGTTATCATAGTAAATAGTGATCTACTTATTCGTATTAGGAACTATTTCCAAGTCAATCAAGAATTGGCGGAGCCAAACAGCCTCTTTGGCAGCTTCGCATGCAACAACATACTCAGCTTCCATGGTGGAATCAGCAATACATGATTGCGTGATACTCTTCCATATGACTGCTCCTCCTCCTATAGTAAACACAGATCCTGATGTGGATTTTCTAGAGTTAGAATCCGACTGGAAATCAGAATCTGTATACCCAATGGGAATTAAATCCCCTCCAGAGTATACAAGCATATAATCTATTGAAACCTGCTAACTATGCCAATAACAAAACAAATATCTGGTCTAGTGCAGAGCATTGCATACATGAGACTTCCAACTACCGAGGCATATGGAACTCTACTCATGAATTGCTCTTCATGCTGATTCTTAGGAACTTGTTCCTTAGCAAGTTTGATTCCATATCTGAAAAGTAACATACCTTTCTTGGAATCCTGTATGGAAAACCTAGACAATATTTTGTCTATGTATGAAGCTTGGGATAATGCAATTGTTTTATTCTTTCTATCCCTTATTACTTGGATACCTAGAATAAAACTAGCTTCTCCTAAGTCCTTCATATCAAATTGTTTTGCTAAGCATTCTTTTACTGATGTCAATACACCTACATCGTTTCCAATGAGTAGTATATCATCAACATAAAGAATTAGGAAAACCAACTTGTCGCCCTTATGTACACAAGGTTCGTCAGGATTCTGAATAATCCAAAACCTTTCACAGCTTGATCGAACCTTATGTGCCAGGATCTGGATGCCTATTTTAATCCATATATGGATTTCTGCAACTTGCATACATTTTCCATTTGGCCCTTTTCAATGAATCATTCTGGTTGCATCATATAGATGCTTTCGTCAAGATTTTCATTAAAGAAAGTTGTCTTGACATCCATTTGTCAAATCTCTAGATCTAAAGATGCTGCAATGGATAAGAGTATCCTAATGGATTTAATCATGGCCACAGGAGAGAAGGTTTCCTCGTAATCGATACCTTCTTTCTATGTGTAACCTTTAGCTACCAATCTAGCTTTAAAAGTTTCCACCTTTCCATCCATACCTCTTTTCCTCTTGTATACCCACTTGCACCCAATGGGTTTTATCCCTTTAGGCAAGTCTACAAGGGACCAGACTTTGTTATCGAACATGGATTCAATCTCAGATTGCATTGCCTTTTGCCAATGACGACAATCAACATCCTCTATTGCTTCCTTATAAGTGTAGGGATCATCGTCATCCGGGAGAATCTCCACTGATTCTCTCAACCGATATCTCTCGGGTTGTTTACTAACCCTCCCACTACAACGAGGAATGGTAGGTTGTTGATTTTTTGTTGGAGTGGAACTTACAATTGAGCTAGGTTGTAAAACCTCTTGTGGAATTGTATCTCCTGACATCTCATTCGAGACAATTCTACTTTTGGGCACAAAATTATTCATATAGTCCTTTTCTAGAAACGAAGCATTTGTTGAAACAAATACTTTTAGATCTGAAGGACTATAGAAATAATATCCTTTAGTTCCTTTTGGATACCCCACAAATATACATGTTTCCGAACGGGACTCCATCTTTTCTGTCTTTCCTTTCAATACATGTGTAAGACAACCAAATATCCTCATGTGTTGTAAACTAGGCTTTCGCCCAGTCCACAATTCATGTGGGGTTTTAGGGACAGATTTAGATGGTACATCGTTTAGAATATATATTGCTATTTGTAGAGCATATCCCCAAAAATAAATAGGAAGTGTTGAATAACTCAACATTGATCTAACCATCTCTAAAAGAGTCCTATTTCTCCTTTCTGCTACCCCATTTTGTTGAGATGTACCTGGTGCAGAAAACTGAGAAACTATCCCATTATCAATAAGATATTGTTGAAACTCACCAGATAGATATTCTCCACCACGATCAGATCTTAAGTTTTTTATGTGTTTCTCAAGTTGATATTCTACTTTAGCCTTGAATGCTTTAAACATGTCAAAAGCATCCGACTTATCTCTCATGAGATACTCATAGCCAAATCTCGAGTAATCATCTGTGAAGGTGATGAAGTACTCATATCCACCTCTAGCCTGAATGCTCATAGGACCATATACATCAGTGTGTATTAATCCTAAACATTCAGTGGCTCTTGCACCTTTGGTTGTGAAGGGCCTTTTGGTCATTTTACCTTCCAAACAAAATTCACAAGTTGGTAGATCATCAACCTTTAAGTCACTTAAAGATCCGTCACATACCAATCTTTTAATCCTATTAAGGTTAATATGACCTATGCGTAAATGCCAAAGGTAAGTTTCATCTTTTTGATAATTTTACTCTTTTATGATTAGGTTCCGTTAATTCTGTATCTAACGAGTGAGAGATATTTCTATACAAAAGAAATAGACCGTTTTCCAATGTACCTTTGCAAACAATTTTGTCATTCTAACTAATAATAAAAGCTTTATTAAAAGTAACCGAATATCCAAATTTATTCAAACAAGAAACTGAAATTAAATTCCTCTTGAATTGAGGTACATAATAAACGTCTATTAAATCTAAATGCCTACTAGAATCTAAAATAACTCTAATATCTCCCACTGCACCTGTAGACACTAACGTTCCGTTGCCTAAGCGCAAGTTGATTTCATCTTTATTCAGCCTTCTCCTTTCTTGGAACCCCTGTAAGGAATAACAAACATGATTAGTGGCTCCAGAGTCTATGATCCAAGAATCTCTAGAATCTGCCAGAAAACATGTTTCGAGATAATTAATATTACCTTATTCCTTCTTATTCTGGGACTTTGGGCAATTTCTTTTCCAATGTCCCTTTTCACCACAAAGGAAGCATTTCCCTTTGATCTTGGTTACTTTCTTGGTTTCCTTCTTGGTAGGCCAAAGTTGCTTTTTCTTCTATTGTTTCTTGACCTCTTGACGGGTCTTAACAGTAGCAACTTTACCGACCGAATGAATCTCTTGACCTTTGTTTTTCACAAGGATTTTTTTTCAGCGCTTTGAACATCTTGCATCAGGCCTTGCAAGGTGTATTCCTTATTGTTCAAGGTGTAGTCCAACTTGAACTGATTAAAGGAATCCGATAGTGAGTTGACAATCAAGTCAATATTCGTCTCACCATCTGTCTCAGCACCATTAAGTTTTGCAACATTGAGATGTGCTATGACTTTCATCATGTGATCTTTCACAGCTTGTCCAGGTTTCATCCTAAGATTCATAAAAGCAGTCAGTGCCTCTCTCTTAATCGACCTAGACCTCATAGCAAACATCTCTTCCAGAGACATCATTATATCAGCAGTAGACTCCATTCCTTCATGCTGCTGTTGCAACACGTCGGAGATAGTGGCCATATCATCTGAAGTCTTCCATTGCTCATACTCATCTCTTTGCAAAAAAATTAGATTCATTATTAGGAAGGGATGGTTTAGGAGTAGTCAGAACAAACTTATGCTTTTCACTTTGCAGCAATAACCCAATTTTCCTTTTCCATCTGACATAATTATCTCCAGTTAAAGTGTTATCTTTCAGGATGTTCATAAGTGATGGAGTCATGATTTCTAAATAAAACAAAATTATATATGAGTAAATAATCATGATAAAGCACTTTTTAAATATTTATCTTGAATTAAATAAATAATTCAATCATAAAAATTCAACGGTGATCCAACACCTATAAACGTTATGCCTCCTCTGGGAGTACGTACCATTTACCAGTTGGACTAAGTCCCACCTAATTGTTAACATAATAACCAGCATTTTCAATTTTAGCCTTGCAATTTTATTAACAAGAACTCTCGGGAGGATATTAATAAAATCACATTGAGTGTGTTACCAAGATATCGACCCTCAATTTTCTCTTACGAAAATCCCTCCTCTGGGAGTAGATTTCGTTTAAGTTAATTGTCTAGTCTATCCTTGTAAGGAAGTATTTTGCTAAATTTCATTTATTGACGCCCCTCAGGGGGATTACCAATAAATAATAAAGCTCAACTAACCTTGGAGGCCATAGGTGTTCTAACATACCTTCTCCCACTCAATTATTTAAGGCATGTGATTAAATTCCATAGAATGATTTTACCAAGTTATCTAGATGCGAATTAGATACCTAAATCATTCAATGCATGTTCATGCCAAAAGAGATATATGAGTGGCACTCCTATTCTATATGACATGTTATCGTACAACAACAAATATTGTAATATTTACGGAAATATAAATAGCTACAATTTTGGTCCATCATAGAAAAGCAAGTAAATTACATTTGTTTGGAATACAAAATATTCTTTCTTGGCAAACAAGTCTTCAAGCGGCCATCATCCACTTCCTTACCCCTCGGCTGCCACCTTTGGGCGTGCACACCCCTTGGGTCCATAAAGGGCCACCATGCGCAGCACATTATGCCCAAAGGATTGTCATGCGCATCCCATGACACATAAGGGGCTGCCGTGCGCAGCCCATGCACCCAACAAGCGTAGCTACGCGCTAACGTGCACGCACGCTTGTTGCCATGGTGCGCACGGTACCAAGCTTGTTCCGGTTGCTTCCTCTTCCGCTTCTAATTTTTCAACTCTTCGAATCTTCGAAACTTGAATGTATTACATCAGATTTCACACAATAAATGACTACATTATTATTATTATTATTATTATTATTATTTTTAATTCACTGCAGTAATTTTTACATAAGAAAAACTGCACTATATTATACAAAAAAAAAACTGTAGTATTTTTTAATACAATAAAAAATAGAGAATCTAGCAACTACCAAGAAGGAACTTATGACGATAATAGGTCACCCTTCTTGTTACAATTCCGAAACAAAAATACATTGAAATTCTAGGACCAAAATCGAGCAATAACAATTCACTTTATAATAACATATATAAATCCATACATGCCACATGTAATTATATATGCGAATACCTAGAGTGCCATCTTTTTCTAAAACATGCATAATCACAATAAAAAGAAATAGATTCACGTATATATACTTTAATTAATTAAAGGGTATAACCAGACTCTGATACCAATTGCAGGGAAAAATACGAAAAATGTAGCAGAAGCGAGACTAAAAACGAATTTAGTATAGTTTAAAATTTTTCCAATATTTGAACCTTAACCCTTTAATTAATTAAACATACATATATTCAAAAGATATCATACCTCTTGTCGCGTGATCCGATTGACTTAGCGTCTATGGTAATCCGCAAGATCTTCCAATCCGATCACGAACGTGAATCACCTAGGAGCATGGTCTCCCTATTCTTTGAATTGTGTACCTGAGAATGGAAAAAACAAAATCTTCTTTCCTGATTGTTAATCACGTAAACTCCAAGAGCCTAGAAAGATCGTTCCGGTCACTTTTGAATTCACAACCGTTATGATTGAAACTCGTGTGAACCTAAATCGAAAGTGTGCACAAAACCTTTTTATGTAAAGGCTTGCAAGTGCACTATCGAATTTAGAACTATCTTTCTCTCTTCCTCGTGGCCGAAATTTCACTATGTTCTATAGTTGGATTTTTTTTTAAGCAAAACAAAAATCTCTCTAGCAAGAAGCATTCACTTGGCCGAATTTTATCCCATCATATATATAGGGTGGCCGAATTCTATTGCTCATTTAATTAGGGATGGCCGAATTCTCTTAATAGGAATTCTAGGGTTGGCCGAATTCCTCACTTCAAGAGGATTTGTGCTTTACCCAAATTCCTATCAACTCAAGAATCATAACCCTAATCCAACTCATAAGTGTATTTGTGATTATATTAAAGACTTCCTTATTTGATTAGATAAATAAATTCTTTATTTATCTACTTACCAAATTAAGTCTTTTATATTTATTATACTACTATAATAGTATACTACTAGGAAACATAATTCCTAGTCAGAAAAAGATTTTGATGTTTAATTAAATAATTAATTAATCAATTAATTAATCAATTAATTAATTTCCATTTAATCAAGCAATAAAATAAAATAATATTTTAGGCTATTATTATAGTCTTGCCGCCCTCACACACAAAATATGGGCCAAATATTAATTTCTTATTTTATTTAATCCATTCAGGCTTTAAATAAAAGCCTACATGTAAACCAGACTCATTCTTACTAAAAGAAACAAGCTCACATGCCTCTCATTAATATATTAATATAATTTGAGCAGCCCATTAAATAAATAATGTGCAAATTATATTCTTAATATATTAAATACAATTCTAGATGGACCCATAAATTAGTCCGGTAGAATATATCAAGTGATCCATGCAAGTCCGTGTGGATTGGGGATCTTGGCGGGCTATCTAAATTTAAACTGCAATAGACATAACATAATCACAATCAACAAATGATTCACTTAGGTCCGATCTATTAATTTTAGCTCATTCCACTAAATAGCTAAAATTGAACTCTTAAATAAAGATAGAATAAGAAGATGTTTCTCATTCATACCCTAGGCAATCTTATTGGAGATAGTGTATCCTCGTGTATAATATCAGTAACCGCCAAGAGCTCATAGACCGCCTATAGCTCTCCTAGTTACCATATTTACTCATATGACCACGTTTTGAACATGATATTTTGACTTGTCCAGAAGACATGTTTCCAATAGACACTATCGAAAACTCAACGTTGAGATTTAATATCCAATACCTCAAAATATCCATATGATAATATTATACTCTCATTCAATAAATTGAGCCACGATGTCCATATCTATAAATGAAGTCCATATCTATAAATGAAGTCCTCTATCGATTAACAAATGAATACCACCAAACTATCAAGGATAGACTATGCTTTATAATCGTACTCATTGATAGCTCAAATGATAACACTTGCAATTATAAGTCCATCATTTATCTCAGGATTGAGATAGACTCTCTGATTGTCCTCATAATGAAAAGACTTGTATCTACTAACGGTTCTAGATAAAATATTTCATTGTGATCATGTTCAATGCACCAAGTGCACTAGATTCTTTTAGTTGAAGACCTTTCGATGATTTTAGACTCATCATAACTCATTTGATCCCACTCAAATGCCAGCAAAAGAATTCTACAACTTTATCAAGATAAAGGTGCCCAACCTTTAACTTAAGTTGTGAACGTTTATTCAAGACTAACTAAAGAATTGTGTCTACCTCATACATATCCAGATGTATGAACAATTCTTCCTTTTTCATAGTCTTTTGACCTTATGATTATTTACTTTGACAATTATCATTATAAATGCTATAAGATTTTGTAAAAACAGAAATCACTTTATTAATATGAAAAGATTATCAATTACAAAATTACACTCTTGCTATTGAGCATAATCCTAACAATCAGATCGCCTCTGCGATAAGTGTGTAACTTAATGAATAGGTAACAGGTAATTGATGAGTACATAAATAGTAATGACACGAGTACTTTTACATGGAAACCCTTAACGCAGGGAAAAACCACGCTCGTTGTGAACGATAGAGAAAAGATCCTTCACTAAGTAAAGGATGATTACAATTTCAAGTGATGAATTGCTTGAATACTAAGGTTATGTTTGATTTTTCGTCTGAAGATTGAACAATACTAAATTATACTGAAGACTGAGTAGTGACTGAAAACTAAAACTGAAAAACATGTTTTTTTTTTCACTGAAAACTAAATATAAGTGATAAGTTGTTTGTTTTTTTAAGTCACAAATATCTTAAAATAAATAATTTTACATCTATGACCTTTCAACTATTATTTGTCATATATTTATATTTTAATATATCAAAGACAACTAAAACAGTGATTTAATAATTTAATAACAAATTTATATTAAACAAATTGCCATATAAAATACAAACCTTAGAGTATAAAAAGTTAACAAATTAATTGAAGTTTAGTTTAAGAAATAATAATAGATTAGAGTCGGTCACTAATAATCTGTACAATATTTATACTATATATGTGGAATAATAATAAAATAACAAATTTATAATGAAATTTATATCTCTATCAATTTTTTTGAAAGTGGTTGCTAAAGTTTTTTAAATAGTGAGAAGAAAAAAATATATTAATATG
Organism: Dipteronia sinensis; assembly: GCA_033220585.1. Classification (NCBI taxonomy): domain Eukaryota; kingdom Viridiplantae; phylum Streptophyta; class Magnoliopsida; order Sapindales; family Sapindaceae; genus Dipteronia; species Dipteronia sinensis. The sequence continues at coordinate 42,838,789 of CM065637.1, read as the reverse complement.
GTTAAGAGGTGTGAGAGAAAATTGGAAATAAATAAGATTTGTAAGGATAAATTTGGAAGTAATAAGTTGATATATATTTCATTTATTTTTCATTAAGTGAAAAGTGAAAAGTTTCACTTTTTATCAAAAGTGCTTTTAGAAGCTTATACAGTGGTTTTATAACTTAAGAAATCAAACGAAACAACTTAATAACATACATTAAGTGTCATTAAGTGTTCAGTGAAAAAATCAAACATACCCTAAATATTCTGTCTCTGCTCTATTTGCTTGATACATGTGTTTATATATCGGCTCCCTTGCTGTGTAAGCATTGAGGACAATGTTGAATCAAGGTTTGAGGGTGTGTGCACCACTTTTGTGTCTTGTGTGAGTTTTCTTTGGTGTCTTGCATGAGTTTCGTTTTTGGTTTTGCTAGTTTTTGAGTCAAAATTTTCAAAATTTTTGAAAACCTTGCGAAAGAGGCCATTATTGAGCATATTTTGCTTGTTGAGATGCGTTTTAGTGTGTACTTTTGAGGAGTGTGTGCATGTTTGCGTTGCTAAGTCTAGATTAGCATTGAAAATAAATAAAGTGTAAGAAAAACACACATGAGCAACAAGGAACAAATGCATGTCAATTCAAATGCATGTAAGTGTGTGTGTGTGTGTGTGTGTGTGTGTGTGTGTGTGTGTGTGTGTGTGTGCAACTATTCTCTTTAAGAGTCAAGTCAAGTGATTTACCTTTCGCTATTGCTCTTGAAGTCACAGAGTTGCTTGGAAGCTTGCCATTGAAAGCCTAAGCTACCCATTAAAAAAACATCCCAAAATGTGGTTTGTCATGAAATAAGCCAATCATAAAAATGAGGTTCTTACGATCTCCCCATTTGGCTATTTCATGACAAAATCACCACTCACAAATAAATCCTCACAAAAAAGAAAACAAAGCTATTGGTCAACAAGTACTTCTATGTTACATTAAGAGAAACCTAAGATACTAAGTCTTAAAGGTCTTTAATCTCTTCGTAGATCATCATACCTACACACAATAGCTAAGAAGCACTTTCCAAGAACAAGTGCATGTGAGGTGTTCAAAACAAAACAAGCATTTGCATTAAAAATTCAATACAATCAATATAATGTAGTGCAATGGAATGCCCCCCTCCCCCCCCCCCCCAATTAGTTACTCTCTCCCAAAACTTCTCCCCAAAGCATAAAACAAAGCTCCCCCTATATCTCCCAAGACTTCTCCCCCTTTTTGTCATGAGATAAGCAAACGAGGTCCCCCTATTGGGTTGCTTTAGTAAAGAGAGATATTCGCACAAAAGATGATTGCATAATCATATACATAAACTTTATGCAACGTAATTAAGTGAGAGAGATTCAATGAGTTTTATTTGAAAGAAAATGTGAGAAGTTGTTGCTTTTCATGCAAGACATATAACATCAAAGTTCAAGCAATGATATTTGGCAAAGCAAACATCTAAAGGGTTTCCATAAGAATTCAAACCAATTTGTATAGTTTTTCAAAACCATTTGTAACATACAAGCAACTATATCAATCCTTAACGACCAAACAAGACATGAATATAAAAACCTTATTAATTGAATGGATATGAAATCCTTATTGGTTGTTGTATTATTCAAATCATTAAGAAGAGAGAGAAGACTGAATTGGATGAAACATCCTTATTAATTGAATGGATACAAGATCCTTATTGGGTTAAGTCTTCTTTTGCTTTCACACACATTTTGCATATCAAGCAATTAAAAATATTTCATGCATGTCATTTTAAGCATGTCATAATCAAGTTCTCATGTCATGGAGATAAATTATAAGTTATTCAAAAGTACTTCCCAATCAATTCTCCTAGTTCAAAAATGCATGTTTAAACATAAATGTGACATGGATTACAAACGAAGCAAGATTACATACTTATTGAATAAAAATACCATATAAGCATATATGTGCAACCAAGATTCTCAAGCAATTAATGAAGAGCATAAAATTAATCAACTTTCTGCACATAGCAATATAAGTCGCGCAGCGGAAAAAAATGATAGGATTTTAAAATTATCTTGGACTTTTTCAGTATACATGAATATGAGGAGGGATTTGTTTTCATACCTTTGAAGATCACTCCTTCGTTTCTTTTCGATCCTTCACCAATAAGCCTTCCGAGCTATGATCCGCGATCTACCAACCGTGTGTAGGCACGTCACAGATTCTGGGAGTTCTTGAATGGAGGCAGTAGAGATTGAGAAGACAACACCTTGTCCTCTTGCTAGGGTTCGGCTAAGCTTGAAAAAAAATTTCTTTTTCCTTTTTCTTTCTCCTTGCCGCACCTCTCTCTCACATTTTAGGATTAGGCTATTTTTTGTTTCGTGATATCACACACACACACACACACACACACACACACACACACACACACACACACACACACACACACACACACACACACACACACACATATATATATATATATATATATATAATTATGAGACTAGGGTAGGATTCCAAATCCTATATTAATACATATTGTCATTAAGACTTGAACCTGTAACCTGTAGGATTAAAAATAATTAGTCATGGTTCGAACCTGTAACATCGAATTAACAATTAATAATTCTTAATTATTAATTTTTTCAATTAAATAATAGTATTATTTAATTATATTTAATTAATCAATTAAATAATATATTAATTAAATAATCATATTATTTAATTAATTCCAAGAATAAATCCAAGTTACTTTCGTAACATAATTACTTGGACCATCCAATTAACCATGAACCTTGTTACCAATAATTGTAAAGGGCTAGCAAGGGGACCTAATAGACCCACATTTTTTAGCTCCAATAACACTTAGAAAAATTAATTAAAACTCTTTAATTAATATTTCATAATTATTAACCTCGAAGTTATTCCACTAAAAACCCGAGATTGCACTAACGTAACTGTAGATGTTTTACATATACCAAAATATCAGTGTCCATCGATATAGCTATTTCATATGGTATGATCATCTACAAGTAGTTCATAATTAGAGCTAGGTCATAAAGTTCGTTATACCTCTCTAATTATATCTTTTCCTTTAAGTACTATTGATTCTCTAATGAACAATTATATCCTTCGGTCATTTATGGAAGAAGAAGAGCGCTCTTAATCATTCAAGTCCCAAATCAACCCTTAAGGGAACTACTCATCTACTTCTCGCAAGAAGGGGTGGATTTCTCTGTTGTGTGCATACATTCCCAGCCATAAGCCACACCGTGATTCCAATATACAGAGTTATTGATCGGGAATTCTACTCTGATCTCACCTATGGTATGTCAAAAACCACGATCTAACCTCAAGGAGTCAGCAAGACACTCAGGATTCAGATCAACCATATACAACCATCATTTGTCGATATATATGAATCTTTTCAACTAACGGATCTTGGTGATAAATTCATATGGATCGTGGCCCAGTCCTATATGATCACATCATATAGGTTGCCTCCATTCTAATATCATCATATGAGTAGTCTAGGATAAGACCACCTTACATTACGGAATGGACCGCAATTATAGATTAACCACAAATAAAGTACCCAGCTTCATTTGCTTTCTACGGACTCTTTAGATTGCACGTCTCAAACCGAATTCCTCTGTATATGATATTCATATACGCAGTTTGAGATTACATCTAGCAATCTTGGATGTTTAGCACATATAATATAAACATATGAGTCATATATATTGAATGAAAATACTACTTCTTTTATTAATAGATTTATAACATTTACAAACTACAAGCTTTAGGGCATAAATCCTAACAATCTCCCACCTGCGCTAAAGTAGGTGAGACATGTCTCATAATCCCAGACCCTCTAGGTGACCTTGAAACACTCTAGCCGTTTAAGGTCTTTGTAAATTGATCAGCAATCCGTATATCCTAACGGGATCAAATCCTGTCCTGAATATACAAGCATATAGTTGCTCATTCTCTGAAGATACTTGAGAATGATCTTCACTGCAAGCCAATGATCCAATCTTGGGTTGGATTGGAACCTGCTGGCTACTCCCACTATGAAGCATATGTCTGGTCTCGTGTATAACATAGCATACATGAGACTGCCTACCGCTGATGCATAGGGAACTTCTCTTATATCCTCAATTTCTTGAAGTGTCTTAGGACTGTTCCTTAGACAGGTGAACTCCATGTCTAGAAGGTAGGTTACTTTTCTTGGAGTTTTGTATTGAGAATCGCACAAGTATCTTATCGATATACAATGCCTGAGACAATGCTAAAACACTTGAGACAATGCTAAAACACTTGAGGAAGTTTTACCCCAAAGCAGGGGACTCTGAAGCAGATTACCCCCACTTAGGTTTCAATAAAATCCCTAGTAACGATGTACTACATTTCGATCATCAATAAAGTCTGCTATTTTCTTATCTTCGACCATGTTCAACATTTATTTCTCCATATACAACTAGGTTATCCACGGATGAATTCGCCATAATCGCCTCAAGACTAGGGATCAGCCGGGGAAGCCCCCTCGCTGCACCTGATGCCTTGGCCGGGCACCACCCCCCGCCAAGAAGGGTTTGAGTATAAGAGCATAGTTGCCATCCAGATCTCGAGACCAGGGACTAGCCGAGGAAGCCCCCTCGCTACCCCTGATGCCTTAGTCAGGCTACCACCCCCAAGAAGGGTCTGAGTATAAGAGCATAGTTACCATCCAGATCTTGAGACCAGAAAATAGCTAGATAGCCCTCCTGATGCCTTGGTCGGGCTACCACCCCCAAGAAGGGTCTGAGTGTAAGGGCATAGTTGCCATCCAGATCTTGAGACCAGGAAATAGCTAGACCGCCCTCCTAATATCTCGATCAGGCTACCTCTCCAGATTTAGACTTAAGGTCGTCATGATAAGAATCTCCCACAAAGCCGGTTCAAAATGTGAACAAGTTATCATCAAAAATGCAGGGTACGATAGGACCTTTTCCCAAAGATAGGAGTTCTTGCCAAGTGCTGGAAATCCAGAGCTGGGCGACCACCCCGCTAACAGATTCATGTTTAATAAATTCTGGGTTTTTCCTTACCAAATTCCATTAAGTCAAAATTATCGCAAAGGTCGCATCATGGTAGAGATCATGAATGAAGCAAGGAGTCCCCAAGCAGGGTGGAAACTCACTATCAAGATCAATCAAAACAAGTGTCAAGAAAATCACAACAAAATTTTCATTAACTATAAGGGAGCCTATCCCGTAAGAAAGGCTACAATCATCAAACGAGGGGCCCAACCCCCCGTTTCGGGCTACGTGAAAAAAATGAAAGATTGACTAAATGAATCATGAGTACAGTGGGCAATCAAAGCTAATCATGAATAGATCACATTAAGCTCCGGCACCCTCCTGATTCCCTCATGCTACTTCTCCTTCATTAGGATCCTCACCATCAGCTCCTCCTACAGGTGGTTCCCCGTCTTGGTTACCCTCACCAACCATCTCTTCTTCAAAAGGTTCCTCTTGGTGCCCATCAGGGTCCTCCTCCAAGACTTCATTGATCACCGCCATAACCTCATGAGGGATGGCCGCATCAAGAAGGGCAGCCATGGATCTCGTCTCACTTGGCTCAACCCCCGACTCTACTCTAGAGGGTTCTTCCAGGCAGTCTCTTGCTCCCTCCTAAACTTCTGATAGGCCTCCCATAGGTTGCAGGGGTAGAACGCCACTAGAGGATTCTCCGGGAGTTAAGACAGGGAAGGAAGGGGAAGGAAAGGAAGGATTTACCTCAATAGGTTGCTTCCCAGTTCCCGCCTGACAAGAAGGTATCGCTCTATCACCCTTAGGGTGAGACATTTCGGCGGCTTTTGGCCAATATCTCCTCCCTATCCCAGCCGGCAATAATCGATAGGTCAAAGGGAAGAGGGAGAGCTTCCGCAACCTAGAAGGAAGCGTAAAAGTACCCTTCACTAAAAGAGGCATCCGCCTCAGCTTGGAGCTCAGCCACCTGGGCATGTAGGTCCTGATTCTCGAGATCCAACTTCTCGGCCTCGGCTTTCCAAGAATCCCTTTACCTAGCCCGTCGTTTATTTTGAAGGATCTCTTGATCAAAAGATCGTTTGATCCTCTCGTAATCGCAGCGGAGCTCGTTTAGCTCATCCTCCATTCCCTTTTGACTGGAGGTCATCTCCTGAACCACTGTCTGAGCTCGCTTGAGTAACTCCATGGCTTTCTCAGCCTCGGCCTCAGCCTTCACGGCCCGATCACGGAGGGAGGTTACTTGATGACCCATAGCCACATTTAATTTGAAGGCCAACAAAATACAGAGCCAGGATTAGGGAACGATCAAGCTAATAGTTGCAGGGACAGTTCAAAGGAAAAATATATACCTCAGCTAAGACAGCGGACCCCTTGGTGAGCAAAACATCGATGGGCAACGAGGCTATCCTGGAGAGCCCACCACCCGGGCAGGACGCGATAAATTATTCCAAGACCTTGTCCTATCCCGTCGAGCTCGACTAAGGGCGGGAGCGGCTAGAAGGAATCCCTACCATAACCGTCTCGAAGTCCTCTGAAGCTCTGGGAGTTGGAAGCAAAGAGGTATCAGGTGGATTAATCGTAGGAGCAGCAGTGGTAGCAACAACAGCAGAAGGAGTAGAAGTAGTTGTATCAGCGGCCTGGGGAGCAGAGGTTGCCCTATTCAATGCCCGTGAAGCCCGCGATGCGAGGTTGGCCATCCTAGACCTAGCCGGGGAAAGGGGCAAAATAGGAGCAGAAGCGACCCCGGCGGAGGGAAGAGAAACAGCGAGCTTGCCGGGATCGTTAGGCTTTGCGAGAAGCCGGGATATGTACTTTTTCGATCCTGGAAAATACATAGGGTGAATTTAGAGAAGTATTTCAGATTCGAAATACATAAGAAGAAGCATAGGATAGAAATAGAGGAGATAACAAAGGGATGAGAAAATTTGTCTTATATTTTCTTCATAATCCTATTCAATACATCGTCTGTCAATTTATAGGCTACAATACGAATGAGTAAATTACAACAGTTAAACAAAGCAATGCATATTTACCAAAAGGATAGGGACATGATCTCACATCATTTAAAGGTGGGTGACACCACTCCTCCATATGAGGCCACAATGCATTCGTGGGTTCCCCATTATTTGCACACTAATACACTAATAACAAATAAAGCAATTAACCAACTCATGACCAAGTCAACTGATCAAGTCCTCCCTTCTTGCATGGTTCAACATAGATTGGATCTTGCACATATCATTTCCTCCCCTTCAAATTATCCTTGTCCACAAGGATAAAATTGGGATATGTTATGGAAGGATATTTTGGGAATTGGCGTTGCGGAAATTGATTCGTGCTGCGCTTCGTCGGCAGTGGAATAGTCTGAATGTGAGAAATCTTCTTTCTCCTCCTGTTCCCCAGCCTCACGGTTGGTGGTTCGCTTTAACGGAACGTGAGAGGGTTGATTTTGTTTTTGGGTTGGTGGAGGAATGTGGTGGTCATGGGCTTTTTTCGGTGGTAGTGTGGTAGGAGTTGTGAAGACTTATTGAAATTCAGTGATAATTTTGCTAAGTTCTGGTGGTATGTTTTTGAGTGGTATGGTGGCGGTAAGCATGAGTGGTGGTGGTTAGAGTGATATGGTGGCTGTGATATGAGAAAATACATTTTCATTATGGGCGACACGTAAAGATCAAAGTTCATTCCTAATGGTATGGATGGTATTTTGAATTTGGTCGAATTTGGACTCATGATGAGCTAAAATTTCGTAAACTTCTTTACGGAATTCAGTATCCATAAGAACCGATCCTGAGACCTGTGGGTTATGATGATATGTGCATGATCCAAGCTATGTTGAACCATGCAAGAAGGGAGGACTTGATCGGTTGACTTGGTTAATTGCTTTATTTGTTATTAGTGTATTAGTGTGCAAATAATGGGGAACCCACGAGTGCATTGTGGCCTCATATGGAGGAGTGGTGTCACCCACCTTCAAATGATGTGAGATCATGTCTCTATCCTTTTGGTAAATGTGTATTGCTTTGTTTAACTGTTGTAATTTACTAATTCGTATTGTAGCCTATAAATTGACAGAAGATGTATTGAATGAGATTATGAAGAAAATATAAGACAAATTTTCTCATCCCCTTGTTATCTCCTCTATTTCTATCCTATGCTTCTTCTTATGTATTTAGAATCTGAAATACTTCTCTAAATTCACCCTATGTATTTTCTAGGATTAAAAAAGTACATATCAATGGTATCAGAGCCAAGATTAGGGAACGATCAAGCTAACAGTTGCAGAGACAGTTCAAAGGAAAAATAATTACCTCAGCTAAGACAGCGGACCCCTTGGTGAGTAAAACATCGATGGGCATGCAGCCATCATGGAGAGCCTACCACCCTGGCAGGACGCGATAAATTGTTCCAAGACCTCGTCCTGCCCCGTTGAGCTCGACTGAGGGCAGGAGCGGCTAGGAGGAATCCCTACCAAAACCGCCTCGAAGTACTCCGAAGCTCGGGGATTTGGAAGCACATAGGCATCAGGTGGATTAATCTTAGGAGCAGTAATGGTAGCAACAACAGCAGAAGGAGCAGAAGCAGTTGTATCAGCGGCCTGGGGAGCAGAGGTTCCCCTATTCAATGCCCGAGAAGCCCGCGATGTGAGGTTGGCCATCCTAGACCCAGCCGGGGAAATGGGCAAAACAGGAGCAGAAGCGACCTCGGCGGAGGGAAGAGGAACGCGAACTTGTCAGGATTCTTCGCATGAAGCTGGCTCAGCAACAAAAGCTATAAATAAATAAAACAAAAGGGAAAACGTCAGAACTGAGCTAGTCAACAAGACAAAGCAAGACGTGTTATTTACGAGGAGCAGCATTGGAGATCCGCAGATATTGATTCACCCTGCGGGAATCGAAGGTATCAGCTGTTGGGAACTTTAGGTTCAAGTAGCTCTTGGCAAGGATAGCCTTCAAGACAGTTTCAGACTCAGGTGGCAAGGAGTCCCTGTCCCACGATGGTTTGTCATTAAAAGCCGTGGCGACCCTGAAACTCATCCCCTTCGATAAAAATCGAGCTTCCCCAATCACCCTCGGCTAGGATCCACTCTTCCTTCCAGGCGGGATCCTTCTTCGAAACACTAGGAGTGATGAAGTTGAGCTTATTTTTGGCTTTTGAATAGAACTCAACTTGGGGAGCACCGGATAGACTCCCGATTTGAAAAAGGTAGGCCAGCTCCTCTGCTTTGGGCTCCCTCGCCACCTTTCTTAGCTGGCATTGTTCCCTCCACAACATGAGAAAGCCAATCAAGTGCCTTCAGAAGCCGGAAGTCAACTGAGAGGATCTAGCTGAATGGCGTTGAGAGCTCGTCGAAGGGTAGGGTGAAGGGGAAGCCTTACCCCATTCTCGAGAGCCGCCACATGAATCAGAAGCATACCATTGGAAGGATTGAAGACGTCATAACCTTTACGAGGAACCGAGATAGAAACACTATCAGGGATGCCATACTTGGACCTCAAGCGGTCAATCGAGTTCGAATCAAAGTTAGAGTCGGGGATAACCCTTAAGTCATAAGGAGGACCAACAACTGTGACTTGACCCATCCCGGTAGCATCCTCTATGTTCTCTCCATCAGAGCCGTTGTCAACCAAATCCAGAGGATTGGTCTGGTCGATTAGAGAAACCGATCCCAATGGCTACGTTTCTGGTTGACCGCCAGCGTTTGGGGACTTGGGGGAGAGTCCTCACTGTCAAAACTCTTGCGTGCTATCTTTTCACGGGCGAGACTGGTAACCTCCTCACCGTCGATGATAGAATCGACAGAGTCATGACTGTTTTTCGACATGGTAGAGAGAGTTTAGTTAAGTCAACGAAGAGAAGAGAAACTTTTTTATCAAAAGAAAGTTTGAAACTTGAAAGAAGCAAAAGTATGATGAAGGCGGTAGAGCTGTCAGGTTTAAATAGAAGTGGACAGAGCCGTGACATCGGCAACCCAAGAGCAAAATCTTTGGTGAGGGGTTGCCTCGAATCATAGAATGGCCGTAACGTAGCCGGATTGTTTTGAGAATACCCCCGTTTATTTTCACCACGTCACTTGGGCAATTAATGGAAAGATTTCCTTCGAGATCATGGTAAGGGTAATGGAGGGAAAATTTCCCAATTAAAATAGGGAATCTGACTTCAACCCCAAACTCAATCACCAGTGTTCAAGTCAGAGGGGACTTCTTGACTTTGCTTCTATGATATTGCTTTATTAACTCTGTAGACGTTAACTTTAGCTATCTTGGTAGTCACTGCAGTGCTTCCATCGGTTCCAGAGGTGGAACTTAACCAGGCTGGTGATGCAGATGATTCCTCACCGGCCTCCCCTATCAGGCTTCCAGCTGGCTCTAACCTTGATGAAGGGGTTGGTACCCCTGCTTGATCTAGCAGGATTTCGGCCATGGTCCCTAGGGTTTAAGCTCCCCCTCCCCCTCTTCCTCTTTCGATTAGGTCGCTTGAAACTTTTATAGCTCTAGTGGGTCAAGTTCGGGGTGCTTCCAGCCAGGCGCAAGGTTTGTCACCTACCGCCCCAACTACTACCACTGCTGCTACCGCTACTGCTCAATCTCCCCTTACCAGTGCCTCAATCTGGTTGCGTAAGCTGTAACATTCTGAGGTGTTGTGGCCCACATCCACGTGGAAGTCGCAGTACTTGTAATGGTTCCCTTGATTGGCTGGTGCCTTTATTGGACCAGGCTTCCTGAGTAGCCCCTTGTCACGGATGGCGATGTAAATAGTCTCGCGGACGCCTTTAGAGGAGTATAATAAGTGTACCCTATTCTACTCTAGCTATTCACGCTACTTCCCTAGATGGAGGTGCAGCTCTATGAGGAGAACGCCTAGCCGGGTACCGGTTATGGTGAGGTTGATAAGGTGGTATCTGGTACGTAGACTTGTTGGGAGGTTTATTTTTGGTTCTTTTGAATTTGAGTGGGCTTGGACGCCTCCTTCTTTTGGCGCTTGGCAGATCTCATGTTGTCATGTTCCATCTTGACACGGAGCTGTTCATCTATTTCCACCTGTTCAAGAGCCCTATCGTAGGCCTCCTGGTATGTCTCTGGTGGATGCTTGGCAAATGATCTAAATGATATGAACCTCACCAAGAACAGTGAAACCCAGAACCAATATATGGTAGCAAGGATCGTTTTCTAGATTCAAGTTTATAAGCAAGAATAATATAGGACCGTGACCCGTTATCTATAATGAGATAAGAACCAACAACTTTTCTGTTCTTAAGACACCTAAAACAAGTTTTAAATGTTGAACATGCTCATCTAAGTTTTTGCTATAAATCAGAATGTCATCAAAGTAAACAACCATAAATTTTCCAATAAAAGCACGCAAAACATGGTTCATTAATCTCATGAAAGTACTTGGTGCATTAGTTAATCCAAAAGGCATAACTAACCACTCATATAAACCATATTTTGTTTTGAAAGCAGTTTTCCACTCATCACCTTCTTTCATCCTAATTTGATGATATCCACTTTTAAGATCAATTTTAGTAAAAACAATAGAACCATGCAATTCATCAAGCATATCATCTAATCTAGGAATAGGATGGCGATACTTTACAGTGATATTGTTGATGGCACGACAATCAACTCACATCCTCCATGTTCCATCCTTCTTAGGCACAAGCAAAACAGGAACCGTACAAGGACTCATGCTCACACGCACATACCCCTTTTCCATGAGCTCACTAACCTGCCTTTGAAGTTCCTTCGTCTCCTCGGGATTACTTCTGTATGCTGGTCTATTCGGGATGGGTGCTCCAGGTACAAAGTTAATTTGGTGCTCAATCCCCCTTATTGGTGGTAAACCAATAGGCATCTCTTCGGGAAACACTTCATCAAAGTCCTGTAAAAGAGAAACAACAACACTAGGCAATGAAGGGTTAATTTCATTAGTACTAAAACAAGCCTCTTTGTACAAAAGTACAGTCATCGGCTGATTTGAAAACAAAGCATTTTTGATCTCACTCTCTTGCATAAAAAATCACTTGTTTTCTCTTTTTTTTTTCTCATCATCCACTTTTTCTTTTTCACTTTTTTTTTCTTTTTTTCCTGTTTCAGACTCTCTTTCTTTTGTCTCTCTTTCTTTTGAACTCTCACTCTTTTTTTTTACATCTCTCTCTTTTTTCAACCTCACTTGATCTTCATACACTTGTCTTGGGGTTAAAGGTACAAGAGTGATTGACTTTTTATTGAGTATAAAAGAGTATCTATTGGTATATCCATCATGAGTCACATGTCTATCAAACTGCCAAGGTCTCCCCAAAGGGATATGGCCCGCGTTCATTGGTACCACGTCACAAAGGACTTCATCTTTGTATTTTCCAATTGAAAACGTCACCAACACCTGTTTAGTCACCTTGATTTCCCCACAATCATTAAACCATTGTAGCTTATAAGGTTTTGGGTGCTTCAAAGTGGCCAAATTCAGTTTCTCCACAAAACTAGTGCTAGCCACATTAGTACAACTCCCCCCATCAATGATCATGCTACATACCTTATCATTAACATGGCAGCGGGTGTGAAATATGCTGTCACGTTGTATCTCATCATCTTTCTTGGCTTGAGCACTTAGAGCTCTTCTTGCCACTAAAAGCTCTCCATCCACTGGATATTCAATGTCACTTGCATCCTCTAAAGGCGGCATGGACTCATTATCGGATTCACCCTCAGATTCGATATCACCATCATCCTTCAAAACCATTACTCTCTTGTTTGGGCATTGAGATGCAATATGACCTGTTCCCAAACACTTAAAGCACTTAATGTCACGGTTTGTAGAAGGTTGAGAATCTAATTTACCTTGATTTAATATGCCTCCGGCCTTATGATCTTTGGAAGGTTTGGTCTTGGCCTTGAAACTAGGCTGGTCATCCCTCTTGCTCCAATTCGGTTTCCATGATAATGAAGAACCCGAATTTTGCCCAACCCGTGTGGAACTCTTCCTATTCAACTGTTGTTACACCTTAATGGCCATATGTACCATATCAGTCAATTCAACATAATGTTGCAACTCCACTACATTTGCAATGTCTCGGTGTAGTCGACTTAAGAACCTATACATAGTAGCCTCTCGGTCCTCCTCTACATCATCTTGAATCATGGCTATCTCCATTTCCTTGTAGTAGTCTTCAACACACTTAGACTCTTGAGTAAGAGTTTGCAATTTTTGAAACAAACCCCTATAATAGTGACTTAGAATGAAACGCTTCCTCATGATAGCTTTCATCTCCTCCCAAGTTTCAATAGGCCTTTCTCCATTCCGTCTCCTACTCACAATCAGTTGATCCCACCAAACGATAGTGTAATTAGTGAATTCTATGGCAGCCAACTTCACCTTCTTCAATTCGGAATAGTCATGGCAGTCAAACACCAATTCTATTCTCTTCTCCCACTCCAAATAAGCTTCAGGATCGGTTTTACCTTGGAAAGTTGGGATCTTCACCTTTATACTACCCAAATTATTATCAAACCTCTCTCCTTACCTATATTCTCGATTCCCATACCTATCTCCTCTATTCCCATACCTATCTCCTCTACCTCCCATTCCACGCCTGAATATGCCTGCACCCACATTAGACATGCAATCATCCTCCTCTAGGTCATTCCCATCATCATCTTCATAGTCATTCTTAGGTGGGTTCCTTTCTTTTCGTTCCACATTAGGAGCCCTGAATGGCTACTCCCTTTGCGAACTAGACTCCACTTTGTCTAACCTATCGTTCACCTCGCCAAACTGAGTCTCCATCCGTGCCATGTGTTGTCGCATGGCTTTATACAAAAGATCGAGATCTACCTTTTCTGGTGTTTCGTTGGACACACCTTTACTGTTATCAGTGTGACATATCTAAAACCTGCAAAACAAACAAGAATTAGTAAACCTCACAAACACTCCCTCACGTGTTTACCCTCAAAGATGGTGGCACTCACACTCGTGTTTCACTCAATTCTTTTGGCTTTTACCCTCTGATGAGCTCGCACTCTCTTGCCTTTTTCCACTCTTTCAGTTCCTTTTTTTTATCAACCCACAAAATCAAGAAAAGGAATAAAAAAAATAGTTGATAGAAGTTCAACTACACGACCTTGCAAAGAAAAAAAAATTTGTACTTTTTTTTTGTACTCTTTTTTTTTGGACCTTGATCTTTTTTTTGACCTTGATCAAATGGACTCAAGCAAGGCTTTGGTATTTTTTTTTACTGGACTTGATCAATCGGAATCAAGTTTGTGAATTTTTTTTTAACAAACGAAATCAGGGAAGAAGAAGAAGAAGGATAGATTAAACCTGAGTTTGGAAACCTATGCTCTGATACCAAATGATATGAACCTCACCAAGAACAGTGAAACCTGGAACCAATATATGGTAGCAAGGATCGTTTTCTAGATTAAAGTTTATAAGCAAGAGAACAATATAGGACCGTGACCCGTTATCTATAATGAGATAAGAACCAACGGTATCAAGAAAGTGAAAGAAGCCACACTCAAGAACAAGAAAGAAAGGTGAGTGATAAGTCAATTTTCGGAACCAAAGAGAAAATTCTCTCTATTTTTCATTCAAAATCAAGTCTACTGAAAATTACATTAGTTGGTTCCTTATAAACTAAAACCCTAATCGAAAAAAAAGGAAACAAGATATTCGGCTATTATGGCGTTACAATCAGCAAACTAAATTGGGCAATAATTGCCTTACAAACGGGAAAGAAAATAAAAGACTAAAACAAGCAACTATTGACTTGTTCCCTATTTGGAAGGCTAAATCTGGAAACAATCAGTCCCTTAATTTGGAAAAAAAATTAACTCTTATTCTTTGGAAAATAAAATAGGAAAAATGCTGAAATAGGGATTTCCTCCAACCATTTGTTCCCTATTTCGAAGGCTAAATCTGGAAACAAATCAGCCCCTTAATTTGGGAAATAAATTACCTCTTATTCTTTGGAAAATAAAATAGGAAAAATGCTGAAATAGGGATTTCCTCCAACCATACGCCGCCCATGTTATGCCACATGCCCAAACTCTTCTCTTATTCGGCCCAATCAATTGTCTTGATTATGTTAATTAAGCCTTGGTCTTCATGTGCGCTTATCTTGGACTTTAACAATTCAACATCAGCCCAAGTAT
This sequence comes from Dipteronia sinensis, assembly GCA_033220585.1. Classification (NCBI taxonomy): domain Eukaryota; kingdom Viridiplantae; phylum Streptophyta; class Magnoliopsida; order Sapindales; family Sapindaceae; genus Dipteronia; species Dipteronia sinensis. The sequence continues at coordinate 42,823,629 of CM065637.1, read as the reverse complement.
CTTGAATCAGGCCATTGAGTGCTTCTTTGAATCTCTTAGCCCTTGCCCTTGTTATTGGCCCAACCGGAACATGCAATGGATCCCTTGGTGTAGCTCCCTTATTCTCATCAATTGAGGTAGTCTAGAAGCAGCTTCCGGTTGAACCGGGTAGTGGCGCTCCCTAAGGCGGAGGTTGATGGCGGATCTCACCTGTCGAGGTTGGTATCCTTCGGGTTGTCCCGGAATTGGGAGCATGGGCCCAAGTCTGTCGCGGACTGATGGTATCGGGGGGCACAGGCTTGAACCTGTCGTGGACCGGTATTGATGCGAACCCTAATGGACTTGCGTTGAAACCCAACAAGCAATTTGGAATACTTGCCCTAGAAAACTAAATTCAGATTGTTGCAAAAAAGAAAACCCCGACCCACTGATTATTGGAATCAAGAACCGAAGGTATGTGATTTAAATGCCACAAAGGAAAACCCTTGATAAATTCACAAGTTCTTTGAAGAACCAAGAGGAAGCAACCTCACAATAATTTTTTATTAATCAAATTTGTGCTTACACCGCGTGTTTTTTCCCTACAATTGGTATCAAAGCCAAGTTGTACTCTTGATTAATTGATGTATATATACGTAAATTTATTTCTTTTTATTGTAAATATGCATGTTTTAGAAAGAGATGGCACTCTAGGTATTCGCATATATAATTACATCGGAATGTATGGATATATATGTTTTATAATATGGTTTGTTATTGCTCAAATTTGGTCCTAGAATTTCAATGTAATTTTTGTTTGGAGTTGTGACAAGAAGGGTGGTCTATCATTGCCATAATTTCCTTCTTGATAGTTGTTAAGTTTTATTTTATTTTATATTTTATCGTTGTAAAAAAAAAAACTACTCTAATATATTCAAGTTTTGAAGATTCAAAGAATTGAAGAATTGGAAGCAGAAAAAGAAGCAACGAAGGAAGGCAGCAGCAACCCGTACTCTCAAGGCAGCCGCGAAAGCCTTCGGGCGCGCGCGTGTGTGCTGCGTATGGGGCAGCTGTGTATGAATTTTGGCACGCAAGAGTTTTGATGGACCGCCGCTTGATGACTTAATCGCCAAGTTAGGGTTTCTTATATTTCAAACAAATGTAATTTACTTACTTTTCTAGGATGGGCCAAAATTGTGGCTATTTATTTTTCGTAAATATTATAATGTTTGTCATTGTTTGATAACATGTCATATAGAATAGGAGTGCCACTCATATATCTCTTTTGGTATGAACATGCATTGAATGGTTTAGGTATCTAATTGGCATCTAGATAAATTGGTAAATCATTCAATTGAATTATATCGCACGCCTTAAACAATTGAGTGGGAGAAGGTGTTTTGAACACCTATGGCCTCCAAGATAAGTTGAACTTTATGGTTCGTGTGATAACCCCCAAGGGGTATCCATGAATGGAATTTAGCAAGATACTTCCTTAAAAGGATAGACTAGACAGTTGACTCAAACGATATCTACTCTCAAAGGAGGGATTTTCGTGAAGGAATATATTGAAGGTCGATAACTTGGTAACACACTCAATGTGGTTTTATTGATTTTCTCCCAAGAGTTCTTGTCAATATAAATTGCAAGGCTAAAATTGAAAACGCTGGTTGTTTTGTTAACAATTAGGTGGGACTTAGTCCAATTAGTAAATGGTGCGAACTCCTAGAGGCATGACATTTATGGATGTTGGATCACCGTTGAATTTTACGATTGAATTATTTCATTTAATTCAAGATAAATATTCAAAAGTGCTTTACCATGATTGTTTACTTATATAATTTCATTTTATTTAGAAATCATGACCCCATCCCTAATCAACATCCTGAAAGATAATACTTTAACACGAGATAATTATGTCGAATGTGGGGTTAGGCTACCTCTCCATCCCACTCTCCGTCGGGCACTTCACACTCTGCAGCTTGCCCTCCTGCAGCTAACACCAGGGTTTTGGAGGCACCTAATAGGATTCCTCATGCTGTGGAGGGAGCAGTGCGAGATAGATAAACTTACCAGGGAACCAGGGGTGGATGAGCTGAGGTACATCTTTCAGATTGCTTCCAATTCTCCTAGTCCAACGGGTAAATTTTATGATCGGGCCAAGAATCCCCTAAACTTCATGATACCCGGCGCTAGAAAGAAAGACTCTTCCTAGAAAGAGAAGTGGATCGTGGTAGGTGGCGACTGGGGGAGCTCAGTCCACATCGGGGGGGGGGGGGGGGGGTCTAAGTTCGAGGTCCCTACTCTGTTCAGTGGTAGCATCGAGTGAGAGAAATGCAGCATCTGCGCTGAGTCAGAGAAAATTTTGAAAAATATCATGGCTCGATCTTACCTCAACATGAAATATCCTACCTCAGATGCCTTCGAGCCAGGGAGGATGGAATTCTCTCTCCGCATCTACAATGCTTTACAGGTAGTTTATGATTCTTCTCAACCTTGCTTTAGTAGTTAATATATATATATATATATATATATATATTATACAAGTACTATTGCTCCTCGCGATCGGTCTCGATCATAGTCGAAAGATAGCAGCCAAGATGAGGTCTTGGCCAGGTTCACTGCCTCCTATCTTGGTGGGGGGTTGCATGCCATGACCTCAATGCCCGTTGATGTCCTACTCACCAAAGGGTCTTCTCTCTTGGCTGAGGTAAGTTGTTTCATCATGTCATTCTATTTTGTCATCTCCAGGTGTCCTGGTGATGATTAACATGTATTGCACGTCTGGCAGGCCTTCAAATTTAATGTGGCAATGAGACATCAAGTCAGCTCTCTCTGGAAGTAGGTTAAAAATGTTACTGCCGAGCTGGAGAAAGCTAAGGAGGAGCTAACCAAGGCCACGAGGGGCGTGGCAACTCTGAACCAGTCCTTGACTAGAACAGAGAAGGTTGCAGCTGAGGTGCAGGTAGATAAGGAGCAGATGCAGCGCACTTATGATACAAAGCTGCTCAAGTCCCTGCGTCTCAAAACCCAAAGGGACTCCATCAAGAAGAAAACAGATGAGCTAGAGGCAGAGGTCAATGCTCTGCATGCTAGCGTGGCAAGCTTAGAGGCCAATGTGGATGCCTCCTTTGGGGACATTTACTTCTTTGCGGGATACTAGGTGGCCTAAGCTCTTCCTCCCCCATTCTATATGAGCATTATTGAAGGATGGAGCAGGGTGAAGATCATGGCTAAAACTACCGAGCTAGTAGGGATCGCTCCAAATGATGTCGAACCTTCTCACACTACTGGCGCTCCTGTTGATAAGGATGACCTGGCACCCATATCTTCCTTCATGTCGGTTCATACTGGGGCAGGGCCTAGCTCGCATCTTCCCATTGCTGTAAGAGATCAAATTAAAGAAAGAGCTTTATCTCCACCTACCTCTCCACCCAAGTTTGCTAAGGAAACTGAGGTCCAGGTCTATTCTACTAAAGGAAAAGAGGTCATGATAGAACCAACCATGGTGGAAGGGCCCCAGGTCGATCTTGCTATTATGGTGGAGACCCGGGCTAGTGGAGCTGCGGTGGAGGACATTCCTGCTGACCCAGCTCAAACAGAGGGCACAACTGAGGTGGTTATACAGGTGGTAGGTGAGCCTCCAACTGATCCAGGAGTTGTTGCTATGGATGAGGGAGCAGTTTTCGTAGGGGAGGTTGAACCAGAAGCTGGTGGTATTGGTGCTGATAGAGTCAACTAGGAGGAGGAGGAGGTAGCATGACCAAAGCATGATCATTTCAGTTCTCTTTATTATTCATTTTTTTTACATGGTTGTAGCCCATGAAAAGGGGATGGGCTCCCTGGTTTAAAGTAATGAAAAAATTCTTTTTCTTTTGCATGGATACCTGATTGTTCATTACTCTGACCATTTTAATTGAATCATGTTACATGTCTCTAACCCTGATGTAATATTGATATGAGGAGCAGTCCCCAGTGTGAGCCTGACTTAACCAATCCCTAAGCCATGAATTCCGGTAATCTTTCACTTTTTGGAATCTCGGTCCTATCAGGTGTAGACTTTGTGGAAGACTCTTCTCCGAACTTCTATAAAAAATAGTTGTTAACAGGGATTGGTTTAGGAGAGGTATCGCGGTACTAAGGTACTAGGTAAACATGGACCGTAGTACCGACCTTCTTTTGATACCATGGCAGAGGTATGACGTGGCATCGAGACTCTATTAGATCATAGCGTCGATGTTTTCTAGTATCAGGGAATCGAGACGGTCGTGGCCCAAATTATATCCTGAATCAGTTTGGTGGAAACCTCTTTTTGGAATCCCTGTACGTGAATCTTCTATTTGGACGCTGTATTTAAGGGTCATTCTAGGTGCTAGGTCAGAGAGGTTCGTTTATTTCAAATCGATAGATTTTTGGCAGTGCACGTTTCCCGAAACTACCCTTTCTCATGTTCCGAGTATCATGCGTCATTAATGATCCTCTCCTTCCATTACCGGTAACCTATTTCTTCTGTCTATAAATACCTTGACTTGCTCATTTGTTCTTCACATTGCCTCTTACTCTTCAGCGAAAGAGAGAATTTTAGTAAATCGATCGATGGCTATCGGGGTGGCTATCGGGATGGTCTCAAAGTTATCTGTTAACAGGGTTTTTTGACAAGGGACCAAAGAAGAATTTTCCAACAAGTAACTACCTGGTAGTCCCAACTCTTAAGTACCTGGCGAGATCAGTACCATGACCTTGATGGAACCAATACCTGGTAAGGTCAGAACCTCGACTACTCATCTACCTAGATGAAGCACCGGAGATACGAACCAGGAAGCGCAGGTACCACGCTGTGCATCTACTCTGACACCTGATGAAGAGGGTACCACGATATCACGTACCTAGTACCTCGCAGGTACCCAGTACTTCATACCTGGTACCCCTGTACCATGACGTGTACCCGGTATCCCAGAGCACCTCGACATCAGCCCAGAATCCAACCAATACAGGTATCATACCTGCCCAGCAGGATGAATATCACCACGAACTCACCAGCGTGATAGAACAAGCACCACGCCAGTAAGCCAGTATATCCCTCCAAGCAACGCAAGCAGGGAAAGTTGACTCCTTCGCCATTTAAAGCACCATAAATGAGACTGATAGCACTATTTTATACCTATTTTAGGTGCCCATTTCCTATTGTTTTATTTTTGTTTCTTGGGTAAATCTGGGGTTCTAATGAGCTTAAATAAGTATTTCAGGTAAATAGGGAAGTTTAGGGGCATTGTGATAATTTTGGAGATATATGGGCTAAAATGCAATATTCCGGATATTGTAATTATCCAGCCAAATGCACAAGCAGCTGCCACGTTAATTAATGAAACGGTGCATTTTGGGCCCTGTTGCGCACATCAGCATGACGACAGCGCCACATCATCGTCTTCAACCTTCAGCGAACCCAACCCGTCTGCTGATCGACCCGCGTTTGACCCGGTACAAACCCGACTTCAACCCGACCTTCTCCAGCCCATTTTTGAGGATTTTTTTCTGCCGTTTTCTACCCAAATCGCCGGTGCAACTTCCTCCGATCAGATTGCGACCTTTTTGAGGCCTCATGCATGTTGTTTTCCCTCCCCACCCTTGCCACCCATCCACCATTGTTGACCAAGCTTCAAACTTCGTTTTGCTGGCTCCAGCTGGCAGATCTCCTCCAGAGGTGTCTGCTACTTCAAACTGCGAGTTCCAACTCGCAGATTTCGGTTCGAGCTAGTTGAATTCCCATTTTCAGCCAAGGGAAAAATTTTCATTTCACACCCACTTCATGCCCTACATTTTTCACTATATATACTTCACTCTAGTTGTCTTAAAAACCCCCAATATTTTCTTTAAGAAATCCCTAGATAGTTTTTAGAGTTGCTTAGATAAATTCACTCAACATCTAACACACAAACACTCTCTCACACAATTATCTCATCAAGCCGCCTTTGTTGCACTCTTGGATCTGTTGGAGTTGAAGATAGAGTAGGAATTCTTGAAGATCTTCAAGGTTGTTTCATTCTCTTTATTTTCTCTTTGATTTCTATTAAAGTTTGTAATTAAGAACTTGTTGGGATTTTGTTGTATTTATATTATTGATCTATATAATTAGTTGATGTATTAGTGTAATTGAGCTCTTACTTACATGCTTTGTAGTTAATTGGATTTTAGGTTGATTTAGTTGTAATGGCTCTAGTCTAATTTAATTGTAGTTTAAATTGCTTTGCTCTTGATTTAGTTTAATTGAGAATTCAAATCCATCCTTGCTTGAAATAGTTTAGTTGTTTTCAACTTTCGAAGCTTGCCGTTAGTTTGATTTCAGTTTCGAAGCTTTCCGATCCACAACCGTGATTTTACTTTTCTTGCATGTAATTAGTGTAAAGAAATTGTATATATTACCTATGACTGAGAACTGACTTAAGGTACCATACCTCCTTGTGGGAACGAACCGTACTTGCTGCTACACGATCGTCAAACGATCCGTGCACTTGCTGATAAACAAACATGCTCATATATATTTTAGAACCGTTTTTCTTACGTGTGTCAAGTTTTTGGCGCCCTGCCGGGGAGGCATAGCGTTATCTTTCGATAGTTTTAAGTCTTAGTTTTATTTTCTTTATTTTTAGTTTTCATTTTTATTGTTCATATTCAATCTTGTTTGATTTGATTCTTGTCGAGTTTGTTTGGTATTTTCAGAATCCAGATTAACATGGAGAGGGGCAAATCAGATTTAACTACTTAATTGGCTGAGTTAACAAGAGAAGTGAGGACTTTCGCGTCACAGCGTGGGCAGCCTCCGGCTACGGTTTATCCACCTTGTGGGTGGAATGGGACTATGATGGACTTTTGTCCTCCAATTGAGCAATGGCCGAATTGGAAGAAGAATTACCCTCTAGTGTATCCATATCAAAACTATAACCACCAAGCAAGTTATGAACAAGAGTGGCAAGACCACCAATGGAGCAATGAATGTAACCCTTCGATCACTGACCAACAAATGCTTGACTTAGAAGCATCCATAGAGAAAGCAACAGCCCAATTGAGGGAGTTGGCAAAGACCTACCGAGCCAAAGAGAGAGAGAGAGGAGTGTCCGAACAATATTGAGCAAGAAGAGAAGGAAGAGCCTCCAAGTCTCCACAAATCAATCAACCCTTTCTTTTGTCTCACTGTTGAAGGAAACAAACCAGTGGAATCCTCAGATAGCTTAGAATGCGACCTTGGTGAATTTTTGTTAAGGATTGAAGAAGAGCTAAAGCTAGAAAAAGGAAGGAAAGAGGAGACCCAATCTGTCTAGTCCTCAAATAGCTCAGAAGGCGACTTTGGTGAAGTTTTACTTTAGTTTGAAGAAGAGCTAAGGCTAGAAAACGAGGGAAAAGAAGTAGACTTGGTCAAGGAGAATGTAGAGTTGATAAGTCTTAATGTAGACTAAATACTTAAGGCCGATATGCTTGAGAAGAAGAGGGATTTTACAATGAAGAAAATGCAAGAACTCTCCAAATTGTTGGAAGAACAAAAACAAGAACAAGAATTCGCTCGGAAAGTGAGAAAGATGGAAATGGAAGTTGAGAAGAAGGACAAGGCATTGGAGGCTATGAAGGATGAACTCAACAAGAAGGATACATAGGGTGGAGACCATTGTCGTTGGGCGAGCCAGCGAGGAAAGTGGGTAGGAAGTTGGAGAGGAAGCCAGCATGCCCAGACTTTCATTTTGTTAGGATTATACTCAATGGCAGGAGTGTAATATTGTAATTGACAATCTTCTCATATTAATAAAGTGAATTCTGATTCTTACAATTACTTATAGCATTTATTATTATAATTTTCAAGGTAAATAATCAGAAGGTCAAAAGACTATGAGATATGAAGAATTGTTCATACATCCGGATATGTATGAGGTAGACACAATTCTTTAGTTAGTCTTGAATAACGTTCACAACTTAAGTTAAAGGTTGGGCACCTCTATCTTGTTAAAGTTGTAGAATTCTTTTACTAGCATTTGAGTGGGATCAAATGAATATGATGAGTCTAAAATCATCGAAAGGTTTTCGAGTAAAAGAATCTAGTGTACTAGGTGCATTGAACTGGATCACAATGAAATACTTTATCTAGAACCGTCACCTAGATATAAGTCTTTTCATTAAAGAGGACAATCGGAGAGTCTATCTTAATCCTGAGATAAATGATGGACTTATGGTTGCAAGTGTTATCATTAGAGCTATCAATGAGTACGATTATATAGCATAGTCTATCCTCGATAGTTTGGTGGTATACATTTGTTAATCGATAGAGGACTTCATTTATAGATATGGACATCGTGGCTCCATTTATTTAAATGAGAGTATAATATCATCATATGCATGTTTTGAGGTATTGGATATTAAATCTCAACGTTGAGTTTTCAATAATGATTATTGAAAACATGGCTTATGGACAAGTCAAAGTATCCAAGTTCGAAATGTGGTCATATGAGGAAATATGGTAACTTGGAGAGCTATAGGCGGTCTATGAGCTCTTGGCGATTACTGATATTATTCACGAGGATACACCATCTCCTATAAGATTCTCTAGGGTATGAATGAGAAACATCTCCTTATTCTATCTTTATTTAAGAGTTCAATTTTAGCTATTTAGTGGAATGAGTTAAAATTAATCGATTGGACCTAAGTGAATCATTTGTTGATTGTGATTAGGTTGTGTCTATTGAAGCTTAAATTTAGATAGCCCGCCAAGATCCCCAATCCACACGTATTTGCATGGATCACTTGATATATTCTACCGGGCCGATTTAAGGGTCCATCTAGAATTGTTTTTAATATATCAAGAATATAATATGTCTATTATTTAATTAATGGGCTGCACTATTATATAAATATATTAAAAGGAGACATGTGGGCTTGTTTCTTTTAGTAAGAATGGGTATGGTTCACATGTGAGCTTTTATTTAAAGTCCAATGGATTAAATGAAATAAGAAAATAATATATGGCCCATTTATATAAGTGGGGCGGCAAGGTGTATATATTAACCTAATATATTATTTTGTTTCATTGTTTTAATTAAATAAGAATTAATTAATTTATTGATTAATTGTTTAATTAAGAAACAAATCTTTTTCTGATCAGGAAATATATTTCCTAAAGTTATACTATTGGTAGTAGTATATTAAAAGTAAAAGACTTGTTTGATAAGAAAATAAATAAATAATTTTATTTATTTAATCAAATAAGAAGTCTTTTTATTTAGTCAATAAAAGAATAAAAATATCTATGAGTTGGATTAGGTTTTGAAGTCTAAAGGTTGATGGAAATTAGGGTGCAACACAAACTCTTTTTGGTATGTGATTTGTGGTAACCCTAGTCCCATTTAGAGGAAGATTTCGGCAATCCTAAATAGAAGAGGAAGCAAAATTTCAGCCACCTATATAATACCATATATAGAATTCGGCCACCATAGTTGATTGAATGATTTAATTTTACTTCTTCTTCTCAATTCATAGAAAAGGATAATTTTTATTCTACTAAACATAAAAGAGAGAAGAGATTATTCTTTGATAGTACACTGATTGCTTGTTCATCAATAAGCTTGTGTGTACAACATCGAATTAGGTTCACGCGAGTTTCGATCATTAGATTGAGAACTCAAAAGTGACCGGAATAATTTTTCTTCTTTTGATTGTTTTGTGACTAACAAAAGAAAAAGAAAACTTTGTTCATCCATTCTCAGGTTTACAATTCAAAGAAAAAGGGAGACCACGCTCCTAGGTGGTTCACGTACGTGTTCGGATTGGAAGATCTCGCGGTACTGTTCACGATCACTGTTCATGGCGGGGTACTGTTCACGATCACTGTTCACGCGGGTACTGTTCACGGGCATCGGAAAAGATTTTACGGATTACCAATCGACGTAAGTCAATCGGATCACGCGTCAAGAGGTATTTAACTCTAACCGTATATATTTGAGTTTAATTAATTAAAAGGTTAAGGTTCAACTTTGAGAAAAAATTTAAAACCATACGAAATCGATTTTTCGTTTCTTCCGCTGCGTTTTATATCGATTTTTCCCTACACATTCCTCTTTCTTTTTTCATTTTTTTTCCTTTTTATTTTTTTTCTTTTTTATTTTTTATTTTTTTATTTTTTTTTGCTTTGATTTTTTCTTTTTCTGGATGTAGCCAGAAAGAAGGGTTGGGTTCGTGATTGAATTAATAAAATATTACCTATCTTTGTGTCAGATTCCTGATTTGTTCTAGTCCTGGTGTTATTAATAGCCAAATTTTGCTAGGGACAAAAGGGAAATTTTCCACCTCCTAGTCTGATCCCAGGCCCGAGGTTATCCACTAGGGGACCACGGTTCCCAAAGTCGAGCTACAGTAACACCCCACAGAAATAAAAGGCGAGCTCCCGAAACACCCGGGATAGAACCCGACGCGATCAGATTGAGCCCGCACCACCAAACCAGGAATCGGGAAGCTCCCTAAGGTCGAGATTACCTCGCAACCTCTCCGGAAGCTCGCCAAAACCCCGCTGTCATAGAGGAGTGTCCGCAGGGGGCTGCATCATGCTCCAAGAGATCAATGGAGGTCAGGCCGAGCTCTTGGCTAGACTAAGCTCCTGAGTACCGGAGCCAAGACATTAATCTACCTCGCTATATGATCTACCTCGCCATACGAGACAATACATACCATATTCAACGACCCCTATGAGGGATTATGCTGTGAAGATACGAAGATATACTGGATCATACCTAGAAACATTAAGTACGTGCAGAACAAGTAATAGAGTCCAAAAAGGAAACAAACTAATCTCCACCAAGATATTCTCAACTCAGCTATTAATGCAAAGTCAATGACATTTAAATGAGAGATCCCGTCCGATAAGGAGAGAAGGGACTGAGAAAATCAAGGGGAGAATCAGCTGGTTTAACCTACCAAAACTATGTATAAATAGGAAAAAGAGAGAAAGAGAAAGGGAATACTTTTCGACAGACATACGACAATAGCCCTACTACACCCTAGAGAAATTGAGAGCAATTGAGAGCAATTGAGAGATATTTGTACACGATACACCATTAATAAAGAAGACATTTTCATTCTCTTTTGATTGTATTAAAATTAGTATTTTTTGTCATTTGAATAGGCACTTTTTTTATATATATATTTTTTGTAGCCCTTGATCGGGGAATGGGCTCCCCATTTTCAGAAATGAGAACTTTTTTTGTTTTTCCCTTAGCTTCGCATATGTGTAGTCATTAAAACTTTTGATCGAACCTCGCTTTAATCTGGAGTGAGATCTCCAATGTGATTTTGATTGCATAGATGCTTGTCTTTGAATGAATCCTGACACCTAGGTGTAGATTTGGCGATCCATCCTCTATTTGATCCTAATTTGATCAATGAAAGGAAAACTCCGTTCTTATTCACATCTGCTGATTGAATCCTGTCAGCACATTTCCTGATTGTAAAATCACTTCGAGCACTAGTCCCTAGCACAAACCTCGTCAAAGGACCTTGGGGACCTTTGATGGCCTCGCAGAAATTCTAGCTGACAGTAATCTGGGTACTGGAGATCCTCGTACTTTCTGCTCCAGGAATCTTGGTTCCTTGATAATGGTAAGCATACCGGTGGACAATCTCGCACTCCAGGTACCTTGCATTCCCATTCTAGGAATCTTGGTAACATGGTGAGTAATCTGGCGAAACTAGAAACTTTGTCGAATGATCGAGTGCCTAGTTTTCCTGATTCATGGAATCTAGGTCTCCAAGTGAGTATTTTGGCGAAACTGGGCACCTCTCACCTCTGTTTGTAGGAGCTTTGGTGCCTTGGCAAACAAAATTTAGCGAATCTCGGTACCTCACCTTTCTGCTTTAGGAGTCTTGGCACTCTGGCAAAAACAATGGCAGAAAAGGGTACCTCGCATTCCCGTTTGTAGGAATCGTGGTACTCTGGTGAAAACAATGGTGAATAATCACTGGCAGCAAGATTCAGATAGGCAACTAAGGCCACTTTAGCACCTGGTATTTCTTAGCGGGGGTTGGTACCCGGCCAAGGCCTTGATCTGGCTGGAAACTATGCTCTTACTATCCAGACTCTTCCTGGCGGGGGATAGCACCCAGCCAAGGCAGCAGGAAGGCCATATGGTCCTTTCTGGTCTTGAGGCGATCGTATATAGGGTACCTTGCATTCCTGTTTGTAGGAATCGTGGTACTCTGGCGAAAACAATGGTGAATAATCACTGGCAGCAAGATCCAGGTAGGCAACTAAGGCCACTTTAGCACCTGGTCTCTTTCTTAGCGGGGGGTGGTACCTGGCCAAGGCCTTGATCTGGCTGGCAACTATGCTCTTACTATCCAGATCCTTCTTAGCGGGGGGTAGTGCCCGGCCAAGGTCTGATCCATCAGGCAACTACGCTCTTACGTACTGGATCCTTCCTAGCGGGGGGTGGTGCCCGGCCAGGGCAACAGGAAATCTATAAGGTCCTTTCTGGTCTCAAAGTGATCATATTTGGGTACCTCGCATTCTTGTTTGTAGGAATCTTGGTACTCTGGCGAAAACATGGCGAACATTCTGGCAACAAGATCCTGGTAGGCAATTAAGGCCACTTTAGCACCAGGTCTTTCTTAGCGGGGGGTGATACCCGACAAAGGCCTTGATCTGGCTAGCAACTATGCTCTTACTATCCAGACCCTTCTTAGCGGGGGTGGTGCCCGGCCAGGGCAACATGAGTGCCATGTTGCTTTTACTGGTCTCGGGGAGATCCTCCTAGATGGATTGATCCGATATAGGGCATCAGAAATGCTGCGTAGCTTTCCTGGATTCATGGCGAGCCTCCTGGAGGAATCTACCCGGTCCAGGGTATCAGGAGTGCTATGTAGCTCTCCTAATTTTTAAAACAACAATCATGGCGGATTCAATTGGTGACATAAAGCAGATAGATGTAGACAAATGTAGGCAAGGACAGATGGAGAACGAAATCTTCTTTATTGATGACCAAAGAAAAATGAATACAAGTACTCATGATTATTAACGTCTTCTAACATTCGTTTTGGAGTAATCTTGGCCGATTTCCATTGCACGACTTATGGGTAGAACCTCTTGAGATGATCAGCATTCCAAGCGTGATCTACTGGATGTCCGTTAATGTCATCCAACTTCTAGGCCACACCCTGGATCACCATTTTGATTAGGTAAGGACCTTTCCAATTAGGTGAGAGTACTCCATCTGACCTCTTTCAGGTATTCTGACTAACCTTTCTGAGAACCAGATCTCCCTCTTTGAAGCTTCAGATTCTTACCTTTTTGTTAAAGTAACTAGCAATCCGGTTCTGGTAGACTGCTACCCTTTCTGCTATCCTGTCCTGCTTCTCCTCTAGAAGGTCCAGGCTGGCCCTCAGCTTGTCTTCATTTCCATCAAGGTCAAATGTTGTACCCAGAAAGATACAAGCTTATGCTCTATAGGAAGGACAACTTCTACCCAGACAGCTAGTGAGTGAGTAGGGGGTCTCTCCGGTAGCGATCCTTTTGGTGGTGCAGTAAGCCCATAGCACGACCGGGAGTTCATCAGCCCATCTTTCTTTCTTCTGCTGAAGTTTCTTCTTCAGAAGCCTCTAGATAGTTTTATTTGTGGCCCCTACCAGGCCATTAGTTTGGGGGTGCGCCACGGACGCGAAACGAAGTTCAATTCCCAAACTTCCACAAAATTCCTGGAATCTGGCATTATCGAACTGCTTACCCAGATCCATGATGATGACCATCAGAGTCCCAAATCAGCAAACCACATTCTTCTTGATGAACTCTGTTGTATTTGCTTCAGTAATTCGGGAGAGGGGTTCTGCTTCCATCCACCTGGTGAAGTAGTCAATAGCCACGATTGCATGCTTCTGCTGACTTGGCACGGTTGGGAGAGGTCCAATTAGATCCACTCCCCATAATGCAAATGGATACGGCGAGCTGATGGTTGATAACCACTCTAGATATAGGTGATGCAGGTTGGCCATTTTCTGACATGGTTCATAAGATTGTACGAACTGCCTTGCATCTTGGTGCAAGGTCGGCTAGAAATATCCCATGCGTAGCACTTGGTAAGCCAATGCTTCTCATCCGATATGGTTTCTATAGTCTCCCTAGTGCACTTCCCTTAATGCCCAATTCGCATCCTTGGGATGCAAGCATCTAAGCAAGGTGAGTGACCTACCTCTGCGGTAAAGGTGCCCCTCTACCAGGCAGTATCGGATCGAGGTTCTCTTGATGTTGCGAGCTTGATCGGGGTTTTCAGGGAGCTTTTCTGATTGAAGGTAATCCGCGATAGGATCCATCCAGCATGGAAGTCACTCCATGGGGTTGACTTCCTTACCTTCAGAGATGCTTGATACAGTAATTATCTGGAGCGGAACTCTTTTCGGCAGCGCTTGTCCTCCATTTGCAGCTATCTTGGCTAGGACGTCAGCTCGATGATTCTGCTGCCTAGGTATCTTCTTGATCCTGAAACCCTTGAAGCGTTGTAACAGTTCTTGCACTTTTTCGAGGTAGGCTACCATGTTATCCCCTTTTGCCTGGTATAGACCAGTTACTTGGTTAACTACCAGTTGCAAATCACATTTGGCAATGAGGTAATCAGCTCCTAGCTCTGCTGTTGTTCTCATTCCTGCTAACAAGGCCTCATACTCAGCCTCGTTATTGGTGGTGTTAAAACCGAATCTGAAACAGTGGCAGCATTCGAATTTCTTTGGGTCAGTTAAGATGATCGCACCCCCACTTCCTGCCTGATTCGATGCTCCATCGGTATACAAGATCCAGATGTTTCGATCGGTAGGCCAATCCGCAGGCTCTCGTTCCTTTGGAGGAGCTTGATTTAGGCTCCGGGTAGCATCTTGATCGGGAATCACACTGAATTCTACCACGAAATCTGCCAAAGCCTGGGCCTTAATGGTAGTCCTTGCTTTGTATTTGATGTCGAACTGAGTAAGGTCAAGGGCCCACAGCACTAGTCTTCCCGATACATCAGGCCTTTGAAGAAATTGTCATAGAGGTTGATCAGTGACAACCAGGATTGTGTGAGCAAGGAAATAAGGGCGGAGCTTTCTGGCTGCTACCACTAATACAAAGGTGAGCTTCTCCAGTAGAGCGTAGTTCTTTTCTGATTTGGTTAGAGCGCGGCTCACATAGTAGATAGGGTGCTGGGCTCCATCTCCGCACTCTTTCACCAATGCTCCGCTGATGGCGGTTTCAGATACTGCTAGTTATAACTGTAATTTTTCTCCTGGTACCGGGCTAGCTAGCAGAGGTGGGCTAGCTAGGTACCTCTTTAATGACTGGAAAGCCAGCTCACTGCTTTGATCCCATTTCATGTTCTTCCCTTGTTTGATTGCCTTGAAGAACGGGGTACACTTGTCAGTGGACCGTGATATGAAACAATTCAGAGCTGCGATTCGCCCAGTCAAACCTTGCACTTGTCTGAGTGAGGTGGGAGATTCAAGATCTAGGATGGCTTTGATCTTTTAGGGATTAGCTTCGATCCCTCTCTCGTGGACCATGAATCCGAGAAATTTCCCGGTTGTAACTCCGGAGGCACATTTAGCAGGATTCAAGCGCATCTGATTCTCTCTGACCATCTGGAAAGTCTGGCTGAGGTGGTCTTGGTGATGTTCAGCTACTTGAGACTTCGTGATCATATCGTCAATGTATACCTCCATTGACTTTCCTATCAATCCCATGAATAAGCCGTTGACCAGACGCTGGTAGGTAGCCTCAACATTTTTGAGTCCGAAAGGCATGACTCGTAGCAGTACAGGCCTTACCCAGTTATGAAACTGGTTTTATCCTGGTCCGCTGGGTGCATCATGATCTCGTTCTATCCTGAGAAGGCGTCCATAAAGCTTAGGATTTTGTTACCCGCGGTTGAATCTACCAGTTGGTCCATTTTCGGTAGTGGGAAGCTATCTTTCGGGCAGGCGCGGTTGAGATCTGTGTAGTCAACGCACATGCGCCATTTCCCGTTTGCTTTGGTTACTATGACTACGTTGGCAATCCATTCAGGGTACCGAGACTCCCTAATGAATTCTGCCTTTAGTAGTTTGTTTACCTCCTCTTGCACCGCAGCATTTCTCGCTTGGTTGAAATGCCTTCTCTTCTGTTTGACTGGCTTGAAGGTGGGATCCACTGCTAACCTATGTGTTGCTAAGGTAGCGGGTATCCCTGGCATCTCCTCATGAATCCATGCAAAGATGTCATTAAATTCTCGTAGGAGCTTTATCAGAGCCTCCCTTACCTCTGTCTTCAATGTTGAACCTATTTTGACAACCTTGAAAGGATCGGCCTCCCTGATAGGTACCTCCTCTAACTCTTCTGCAGGATGGCCACTGGCCCATACTCTCTCCTCTTCTCCCCTGATTTCTATGTCGAGGAGTTCTGGCGTGGATCCCATTTCAACTGAATCTGTTTCGCCTTCGAAATCTTCCTCTGAGAACTGGTGATCTTGATTGATGGTTACCTGCATGCATTGTTTAGCCAGCGCTGCTGGATTGGTAGATACTGCATAACACTTGCGTGCAACCTGTTGATCTCCTCTCATTTTACCCACATTGTCTCCTACTGGAAATTTCAGGAAGTTATGGTATATCGACAAGACTCCTTTGAGAGCAGACAGGTAGGGTCTTCCCAGGATAGCATTGTAGGCGGACGAGGTGTCTACTATAACGAAATCCGTCATCAGTTTCTACTGGAGTGGCGCTGTCCCTACTATAACTGGTAGGATCATAGACCCGATGGGAATCAGTGAGTCTCTTGTGAACCAGTATAATGGGGTAGTGCAGCTGTTGTAGCAAGGTCTCTTCAGGTTGAATTGCTCCAAAGCACTTTTGAAGAGGATGTCAACGCTGCTACCTGTGTCAATCAAGACACGATGGACCAAGTTGTTGGCTATTTGCATAGTGATGACCATAGGGTCATCGTGGGGCTGCACGGTGTTGTATACGACTTCTTCTGTGAAGACGATCTGTGTAGTAGGAGGAGACTGAGGTGACCCCCTAGTAACTTTGAAGACACTATGGCCTGCTTCCATTCAGGGAGCTTTCCTGGCGTGGTTCTTTCTAGCATTGTTAGAAGTTCCTGCCAGGGTGGGACCTCCACTGATAGTATTGACAATGTGGATATGCTCCATCAGATCCTTTCCTTTTGCTTTCCTTCCTCATATGCTTTGATATCAGCCTGCACCTCCTTTCCAGTGTGTATGTTGTCGCGCACTTGTTGGAGAAATTCCTCCAAGCAGCCTCCCCTAACCAAGGCTTCAATCTGGTTTCACAGACTATAGTACTCTGAGGTATTATGGCCTACATCCTTGTGGAAGTCACAATACTTGTAGCGGTTCCGCTGATCAGCTGGTACCTTTATTAGACCTGGCTTTCTGAGCAATCCCTTGCCGCGAATGGTGAGGTAGATAGTCTCGCGAGATGCATTCAAGAGGGTATAGTGGGAGTACCCTCTTTCATCTCTGTCGACCCGGGCTACTTCCTTGGGTGGAGGTGTGGCTCTGGGCAGAGTCCGTCTGACAGGGTACCGGTTCCGCAAGGGCTGGTAGTGCGGCGACCGATATGTAGATTTGTTGGGAGGTCTGTTCTGACTTTTCTGAACAGGTGCTGGCTTGAGCACCTCCCTCTTCTGGCGCTTGGTAATTCTCATATCATCATGCTCTATTTTGACTCGGAGCTGTTCGTCTATTTCAACCTGCTCTAGAGCTTTGTTGTAGGCTTCCTGGTAAGTCTCCGGGGGATGCTTGGCGAAGGATCTGAACAGCCTGCCTGCCCATAGGTTCCTTCTGAAATTGGCCAAGGTCTCATTTTCCGCGAAGACCCCCATCTGGATCACTTCCATGTGGAATCTCTCTACATAAGCTCTGAGCGTTTCACCCGCTCCTGGATCACATATTGGAGGTGAATGGGATCCCTAGGGTGGGGCCTGATGCCCTGAAATTGAACATAGAAGTTGGTAGTTAACCTGGTGAATGAATCAACGCTCCTTGCTGGTAGCTTCCTGAACCATGTTTTGGCATGGTCAGTCAGAGTGGTAGGGAACATTCTGCACATAGAGCCTCTGGTAGCATTCTGGACCTCCATCTAGTGAACAAAGCTTTCTAGATGGCTCAGGGGATCCTCGGTCCCAGAAAATTTATCGGTTGGCATCTTGAATTTGGGCGGTAGTTCTGCCTCTTTGATCCTCCTAGAGAAGGGAGCATTCATCTCTCCCAAAGGATCTTTCCGGTTTTCCCGGTGTTTACCCTTCTTCAGCTCCTAGATCTCATTTGCCATTCTGGCGACCTGGTCCCGGATACGTTTGTTATCATCATTTTTTGATTCCACCTCAGAATCTCTGTCGTCAGACCTCTCCAATGTCCCAGAAGTTTCATCCTCCTTCTCTCCATGGGGAGGGTCTTCTCCGACGCCCCTGTTGCTACCTCCGACCACTAAACGAGGGCGCCTCCTGGTTGCCTCCTGTTGAGGCTGTCTAGAGGAAGCTCCGTGTTGGACCAGATGGCGGCGCTCCCTAGGCGGGAGATCGATGGTGGATCTAGCGCGTCGGGGTTGATAACCTGTAAGATTCCCTGGAAATGGAGGCATGGGCCAAAGTCTGTCAGGGATCGATGGTACTGGGGGCATGGGCCCGAGTCTATCATGGACAGGTATAGGAGGTGGTGGTCCCAACCTGTCGAAATAAGGTACCATGGTACCTTGCCGGTTGGTATCTCCCCTGGGATCTGGTACTACAGGCTGACTGGTATTTCCTTCATCAACCATTTAGAGGCGAATGCTCTCTCTAAAGGCCGTGACTTATTGGTCTAGATTGACAGGTCCATATGCTGGGGTAGCAGGTACATGGGGGGTAATCCGCGCGGTAGCTAACGGCTTCGAGGCGGGTTTGCGACCCTTTCCCCCTTTCTTGGGCTTTTGACCCTTTCGGGTTGAAGCGTTTGACTAATGTCCTGACGGGTCAGGATGATCCTGAAAGGATCAGAGCTTCATTCTGATAATCTAGCAAGAAAACGAGACACACAGGCTTTCTTTTGAAGGTGTGGTGTCTTCCCACAGACTGTGCCAAAAAGTGTTAACGGAAAATTTGCTCAGGATGAGAAATATCAGTTAACACCCTCGCCCACTATCGGTAGCAGTAGCGGGGTAGGTACCTTCAGTATACATGCACTCGTCTCTCTATTTTCACTCTTTTACACATGATGGAGATGGAGAAAGCGTTCGTGTCGATAAGTAGATATTTTCCTCCAGTGATTGTCAATGGACTATCACTGGCTTCGGGAAATTTTCTAGAGATAATTCTCCGAAGTCTCTATTGTTATGGCGATCAAGAATCCTCTTCACCCCTTCGTTTTACCCTTCAATGCCATACATATAGTACTCCCCGAATCTCCTCAAAATCCGGTTGTCTTTAATTAAGATTATAGAGAGTCCTATTTTAAGCTTTGAAATGCATTTGCATGGAGCCGAAGGCGCGGGATTAGATCCCGTTAATCAATGGTGAATTCAAATTCTGATTCGGTCGACCATTAGGTCATTAATGGCGCTTTATTTTGGCGATGGAGTAAACTTTCCTTCTTCGTGGAGCTTGATGGCGATGGAGTAAACTTTCCTTCTTCATGGAGCCTGAAGGGAAATTCTAATTTTGAGTTCTGATGGAGGGTAGTGCTGGTACCTTATTTTGACGAGCTTGTTCTGCCTCTTGCTGGAATGGTGCTTGTGTCTTCGTGTTCCCTATCATATAACCTGGGAGGTAAGATACTTGCCTTGGTGGAGCTCCAGATAAGCATGTTGAGTATCAGGCGGGGGTCTGGGTAGCACCAAGACAGATATCGAGGTAGATATCGAGGTACCAGGTGCCTTGATTGATGTCGAGATCCTTGCGGGATGCAAGTTATCATTGTACCGGTATCGAGCTGGTATTAGGAGCTTCAGTAGAGCGAGGTACATGCTTTCGGAGCTGATGTCCCATCTAGATAGGTGGATAGTTGAGGTTCCAACCTCGTCGGATATCGGTTCCATCCAAGTGGTGGTACCGATCTCGCTGGCTTCCTGGAGTATCGGGATAAGTCTTCTTGGGTAGGTTCCTGTCGGAAAATTCTCCTTTGACCACTTGCCAGAAAAACCTGTTAACAGCTTTAGAGAAGTTATGTAGCTCTAAATTTTGTAAAGCGTGTACTTAGGCAAATATATGTAATTGTGCAAAGGCAAAGGCATTCAAAAGAAAATAGTGTGAAATATAAACACTAAAGCCTTTAATTCTTCAAATGTAAAGTTACTCACATTTGGGTACAAATGTAGCACAAATGTGCAAGTTAAAGTTTATAGCTTAGACGCTTGTAATGTAAGGTGTAATAGAGCTCAATTATGTAAATGTAATGTGTAAACACCTTGGCATGATTTGTAACTATATCTTCCCACTCCTACCATATCCTCCATCCCATACACTACCAAATCACCCTTGGCCACAAATACAATTAGGGAAAGTCCATTTGATCTCTTAGGAAGTCTGTCTTGGGAATGTGAGTCAATGCATGCTCTTTCCACGTTCATGGTATTTCAATTCCTTTCATAAGATCGATTTTCAGAAATTATGCTTTTATTGAAAATACTCATGCGATTATATTTGATTTCCGTACATAAACTCATTTGCATATGTTTGCTAGAGAGTGCGCCTAGAATTCTGAGTGAGAATATATGACTGAAATCCGGTGAGGATTAGAGTCAAGGCGAATTTTATCTTGAGCATTCGAGTGTAGTTGTCTTGTAAATCGATAACATCTTGAGAATTGGCATACTTGCATTATGTGATACATGTTTATTGATTGGTATATTTGAGATTCTAGCATGCACGTGTTGTTTTTTCTTGGTATGTTTGGATTGCAACTCAACCATTTTCTAGCAGAGTATACGTTTGTGGGTGTCGTAACTGTAAACCCTCAGGAGACTATAACTCCTCCTATTAGGGCAGCCTCGAGGTTCAAAGGCTTGTGGCACGTGATAAGTGCCATCGTGTTTCCTACGAAAGTGGACTAGCCTAGTTTTTATTTATTTTTACTGTTATATATTTGTTTGTTTGTTTTTCTGTTTATGTTTTGCTCGAGGACGAGCAAATGACAGGTTTTGGGGTATTTGATCGGACTATTTTATACCTATTTTAGGTCCCCATTTTCCTATCGTTTATTCTCGTTTCGAGTGTATTTTGTATATAATGTGTCTGTTGAGCTATGTGTA
The DNA here is from genome assembly GCA_033220585.1 of Dipteronia sinensis. Classification (NCBI taxonomy): domain Eukaryota; kingdom Viridiplantae; phylum Streptophyta; class Magnoliopsida; order Sapindales; family Sapindaceae; genus Dipteronia; species Dipteronia sinensis. Next base: position 42,802,401 of record CM065637.1, on the reverse strand, counting down.
GGTACATATTCCCTACATTTTGGTTTTGAGCTTAAAGAACAGTTTGGGAGGCAAAACGAGCAGAAAAAGAGAATAATTGGAAGATTCAGAGTGCCGCGCCTCACCGTTGACACAGACCGCGGCGTGATCTAAGCCCAGCCGTGATCCACGGTTGATCCGTTGCTGAGCCTGAACACGACACCGAGTCCGTGGCAGAATCCCCTCTGACTTCCAGTAGCTTACGGGACGAGTGCAGAAAAGAAGACATTCGGCGGTTCACTTCGGCGCCCTGGACACAGATTGAAACCACAGTTTTCCTCCCAGAAGTGTCAGGTGTAATTCGGCGGCCGTAATTCGGGCGCCGTTCCAACCGTCGATCAATTCCCGTAGGTCCATTTTTAATTCGGCGGTTACATTAGGCGGCCTAACCGCCATTTTAAACCGCCGATCGACCAACGAGAAGCCAAATTCTGGTGAATTTCAGGGGCAGTTTCGTCCTTTCACAACCAATTTCGTGCCCTAACTCCCAACACTATATAAACACCCATTTCTCTTCTCTCCTACGAGACTTCTTCTTCTTCATTTTCTTCATTTCCTAAGAGAGAGAGGAGCTTCCAAGAGCATCCATGGAGGTTTTCCTCCATGGATGTCTCTCCCACACCATTTCTACCCATCACCCACCACATTTGAGAGTTGATTACTTAAGAGATAGGAGTGGTCTATTACCAATTTCGTGCTAAGAAATGGATGGAGCTCTTGGAGGGGTTTCTTCAAGGGTTGTATTTCTATTAACTCATCTCTTTGTATTTCTTGTTTTCTTAATTGTGTAATCCCCACTTGGGAGTATTTGTAAACCTAATTTGTGTTCAATATAATGTGTGGTTGTTTTTATATCTAATTTGTGTTTTGATTCATTCTTGCTTTTATTGAATATATCTCTATCTTGAAATGCTTGTGTATGGAGATTGGAAATTAATATGTGTTCATGAATGGGATTAGGAGTAGATTAATGTAATTGTAGGAGTAGTTGTAATCAAATGTCCTGTTTGTGTGTGTATGTTGATGGAAAGTCGAATTTGTATGTGTATGGATGGATTTGAGTGAATTTGAGTTAGGATTGTGCCATTGGAAAGGCCATTACGGGCATAGACTTGACTAATTAGCTAGAAAGAATGAATGAACTTGTTAATTTCCATATTTAAAGAGGTTTGGTTCGTTGTTTTTGTTATATATTGGGCTTTAGTTATTCCTCACGCTAGAGGCTCTAGGTGATTTATGATTAGAGATACAATAATTGGGAATTCAACTATTTCTTGTGCTAGGGGCTCTAGGCAAGTTATGGTTGGAGGAACAATTACTCTTTCCACATTCATTAGACTTAACGTTGCCGTTTTACATTACCATGTTAGTATTGAGGCTCAATCTAGCATTGAGGCTCAATCTAGCATGGGTTTGTAGGATTGGTTCACATATGTTGGTTGCGGTTTCGTGTTTGAGAGACTCTCGACATATTCTTCAACCATTAGCTCTATGAATGGGTATAAATCGGATTGAGGCAAGAACGAACCCTTAACTTGAATTGGATGTGCTTAATGTCTAACAACCCACTTGTGTGCACTTATGTTTGGTGGACTTGTAAACCTTCATGTGACCACTTTCATGCATCTCTCCTATCCACCCTTTTATTATTTCTCACTTAATCAACATTCTCACCCCTCCACATTCTTTTGTTTATTTCTACATTTGCATATTTTCATTTTCATTTTCATTTTCATGCACACACACACAACACCCTACACACACCATTCTCACCTCATTCACATTCTATTTACATTGCTTTCCCTAAACTCTAGAATTTGAAACGGTTAACAACACATCCCTGCGGAACGATACCCTTACTTACCGCTTTACTAGTATTTTGCTAGTTTAAAGCACATTGCGTAGGAACTTTTAATATAAAAATATTTTGATCCTCGCATTCTCTCAATGACGGAAAAAACGAGTTATCAGTTGCCATCCAGACCTCGAGACCATGAAATAGCTAGACAACTCTCCTGATGCCCTGGTCGGGCTACTACCCCCAAGAAAGGTCTGAGTGTAGGAGCATAATTATCATCCAGATCTTGAGAGCAGGAAATAGCTAGACATCCCTCCTGATGCCTCGATAGGGTTACCTCTCCTGAACCTGATTTAAACATAAATATTTGTTTCGTTCACAGGATTAAGATCATCATGATAAGAGTTCCCTGTGAAGCCAGATTGAAGTATGAACAAATCATCATCAAAGATGCAGGTTTGATTCATAGTCAGGATCAGGAATAAAGCAAGAGGTTCTCAATCGAGGTGGAAGCTCGTAATCAAGGTCAATCAAAACAAATATGAAGGAATTATATCAGTTTCTCATTAATAACAAAGGAGCCTATCCCCCAGTATGGCTACATCCATCAAACGGATAGCCCAACCCCCGAATCTGGGCTACAAAAAAAAACGAGACCAACTAAACTAATCATGAGTAAAGCGGGGTGCCCATCCCCTTTTCCGGGCAATCAAGGCCAGTCATGAATAGGTAGCGTCAAGCTTCGGAGCCTTCTTGATTTCCCCCTACTGATCCCCCTCCCTCATACTGATCCTCGCCATCAACTTCTTCTTCAGGTGGTTTCCCATCTTGGTTACCCTCGCCAACCATCTCTTCTTTCAGAGGTTCCTCCTACTGATCAGCAGGATCTTCCTCCAGGACTTCGTTGATCACTACCATGACCTCAAGAGGGATAGCCACATCAAGAAGAGCGGCCATGAACCCCGTCTGGCTCCTGTCGACCTTTATTTCCACTATAGAGGGTCCCTTATATGGGCTCCTTGCTTCTTCCCCAGCTCCTGGTTGATCTCCTTTGAACCGCGTAGATAGAACTTTACTTGAAGATTCCCCAGGACTTGAAGTAGTAAAGATGGGAGGAGGAAGGGGAGGGTCTGCCTGGACGGGCTACTTTCCGGCTCCTGTCTGGTTAGAGGGAACCATTCCGTTATCGTCAGGGCAAGACAACTCAGCAGCCTTATTTATTATCTCCTCTCTATCCTAACCGGCGATGGATGATAGATCAAAGGGAAGGGGGAGAGCCTCTGCAACCTGAAAGGAAGCATAGAAATATCCATCACTAAAGGAGGTCTCCGCATCAGCTTGCAGCTTGGCTACCTGAGCTATCAAATCCTGATTCTCAAGGTACAACTTCTTAGACTCTGTTTTCCAAGAATTCCTCTGCTTGGCCCGCCGGGTAGGTTGGAGAATTTCTTGATCAAAGGATAGCTTCGTCCTGTCATAATCACAACGAAGCTCGGCCATCTCGGTCTCTATCTTCCCTTTGTTGGAGGTCATCTCTTGCACTAATGCCTGAGCTCGCTTGAGTAATCCCATGGCTCTCTCAGCTTCGGTTTCAGCCTTAGAAGCCCGATCACGGAGGAGGGCTACCTGGTGGCCCATAGCCACGTTAAACTTGAAGGCCTATGAGATACAAAGCCAAGGTTAGAAACCGATTAAGTTGGCAGTCTCAGAAGTAATACAGAGAAAGAACAATCACCTCAGCTAAGACAGCAGACCCCTTGGTGAGCAAGACATCAACAGGCATCGAGGCCATCCCAGAGAGCCCGCCACCCAGGCACGACGCGATGAATTGTTCCAAGACCTCGTCCTGCCCCGTCGAGCTCGACTGAGGGCGAAAGCGTCTAGGAGGAATCCTTGCGACACCAGCTTAAAAGTCCTCCGAAGATCGGGGGGTTGGAATCGCAGTAGCATCAACTAGATGATCAGGTGAGGCAACAGTAGCAGCAGAGGGAGTAGAAGAAGCATGAGTAGTAATGCCAGCTACCCGGGAAACGGAAGCCCCTCTGTTTATCGCTTTGGAAGCCCATGACACAAAGGTAGCCATCTTGGATCTCGCCTGGGACGGTGATGGAGTAGGAGCAGGCGTAATCCTGGCCGAAACAATCAGCCCTTTCTTCTCCAAGGTGGTAGAAGAAGCCCTCCTCGTCAGTCTGATGGATGGGGGAGGAGTGCGAGCTTGCCGGAGCTGCTGAGCTTCACGAGAAGGTGGCTTAACAACAAAAACTATAAGTAAATGAAACAAAAAGGGAGACGTCAGAACTGAGCTGGTCAACGAGACAAAGCAAGATGATTCAGTGATACTTACGGGGAATAGCATCAGAGATCCGTAGGTATTGATTCACCCTACGAGGATCGAAGGCTTCAGCGGTTGGAAACTTCAGGTTCAAGTAGTTCCTGGCCAGAATAGCCTTCACAACGGCTTCAGACTCAATGGCAGGGAATCCCAGTCCCACGATGGTTTGTCACTGAAAGCTGTGGGGACCTCGAACTCGTGCCCTCCAATAAAAATCAAGCTTCCCCTGTCACCCCCTACCAGGATCCACTCTTCTTTCCAGGTGGGATCCTTCTTCGAAGCATCAGGAATGACAAAGTAGAGCTTGTTCTTGGCTTTTGCATAGAACTGACCTTAGGGAGCGCCGGAGAGACTCATGATTTGAAAAAGGTAGGCCAGCTCCTCTGCTCCAGGCTCTCTCGTCACCTTGCTGCGTTGGCATTGTTCCCTCCACAGCACGAGGAAGCCAATCAAGTGCCTCCAGAAGCCGGGCGTCAACTGGAGAGGAGTTAGCTAGATGGCGTTGAGAGCGCGTCGAAGGGTATGATGAAGGGGGAGCCTAACCCCATTCTCGAGAGCCTCCACATGAATTAGAAGCACACCGTCAGAGGGATTGAGGAATTCATAACCTTTGGGAGGCACCGAGATAGAAACACTGTCAGGAATGCCGTACTTGGACCTCAAACGATCAATCGAGTTCGGATCAACGGTAGAGTCAAGGACAACCCTGAAGTCATAGGGAGGAAACCTCTCCAAAGAGGGACCAGTAGCTAGGACTTGACGCTCCCCCACGGCGTTGCCACCAACCTCTCTATCAGAATCTTCGTCGACTAAATCCAGAGGATGGTCGGGATGATTAGAAAACCCGGTCCCAATGGACACGTTCCTGTTCGACCGCCGTCGTTATGGATTTGGCAGAGAGTCATCGCTATCTAGGCTCCTTCATGCCCGTTTCCCATGGGCGAGGCTGATAACCTTCTCACCGTCGACAATGGAGTCAACAGAGTCGTGACTGGCTTTCGACATGATGGAATGAAATCGGTGAGGATGAAGAACGAGAAAAGAGATGTGCTTGAGAGAAGGTTTTTCTTGGGAAAATTTGAAATTTGAAAGGTATGAGGAAGGCGTTAGAATAACTAAGTATAAATAGGCAATAGAGCAACAGTAGGGGCTGTCAAAATTTTCGGTTAAGATCACCTCGAATTGCTGAAACTGCCGTAACGCAGCCGGATTAACTAGGGAATAAATCGGTCAGCTCTCTCCATGTCACTCGTGCAATTAATGGGAAGATTTCCCCCAAGATTCTTGCTAACGGTAAAGAAGGAGAAATTCCCCAAATAAAATAGGAAATCTGACTCCAACCTCTAACTCAATCACCGTCGTTCAAGTCAGATGGGACTTCTGTTAATAGCCAAATTTGGCTAGGGACCAAAGGGAAATTTTCCACCCTCCTAGTCTGACCCCAGGCCCGAGGTTATCCACCAGGGGACCACGATTCCCAAAGTTGAGCTACAGTACCACCCCACAGAAATAAAAGGCGAGCTCCCGAAACACCCGGAATAGAACCCATCGAGATCAGATCGAGCCCGCACCACCAAACCAGGAATCGGGAAGCTCCCTAAGGTCGAGATTACCTCGCAACCTCTCCGAAAGCTCGCCAAAACCCCTGATGTCATAGAGGAGTGTCCGCAGGGGCAGCGTCAAGCTCCAAGAGATCAATGGAGATCAGGCCGAGCTCTTGGCTAGACTAAGCTCCTGAGTACTGGAGCCAAGACATTAATCTACCTCGCTATATGATCTACCTCGCCATACGAGACAATACATACCATATTCAACGACCCCTTTGAGGGATCATGCTGTGAAGATACAAAGATACACTGGATCATACCTGGAAACATTACGTACGTGTAGAACAAGTAATAGAGTCCAAAAAGGAAATAAACTAATCTCCACCAAGATATTCTCAACTCAGCTATTAACGCAAAGTCAATGACATTTAAATGAGAGATCCCGTCCGATAAGGAGGGAAGGGGCTGAGAAAATCAAGGGGAGAATCAGCTGGTTTAACCTATCTAAACTATGTATAAATAGGAAAAATAGAGAAAGAGAAATGGACTACTTTTCGACAGACATAAGACAACAGCCCTACTACACCCTAGAGAAATTGAGAGCAATTGAGAGATATTTGTACACGATACACCAATAATAAAGAAGGCATTTTCATTCTCTTTTGATTGTATTAATATTAGTATTTTTTGTCATTCGAATAGGCACTGTTTAGAATACATTCGACCTTGGCCACCACTTTCGTGGTAGTGGTCTTAAGGGTGTTAACTGAGATTTCTCACCTCGAGCAAATTTTCCGTTAACATTGTTCTCTGATATCATTTTGTTTCTTGCCTTAACTATAGTAGACACATAGGCTTGTACTTGGAGGTATTTGAGAATCAATCCCTTGAAATTGAACAATCCGGCCTTCCTGACTGGTGTTAGACACTCTTTCTTTAAGAATCCCGTTACCTATACGAAGACATACTAGCCTTCATGTTTTAGGAATCTGGGTACCTAGGCGATAATAATGGCGAATCACGGTACCTAGCCTTCCTGTTTCAGGAATCTCGGTACTTAGGCGATAATACTAGCGAATCATGGTACCCCGCCTTCCTGTTTCAAGAATCTCGATACTTAAGTGATAATACTGGCGAATCACGGTACCTAGCCTTCCTAATTCGGGAATCTAGGTATTTAGGCGAAAACGACCTTGGTAGGCGAAACTGGGTACCTGTTATTCCTGTTCTAGGAATCTTGGTACATAGGCGAAAATGATCCTGGTAGGCAACTATGCCATCCAGATCCTTCCTGGGGGGGGGGATGGGGTGGTACCCGACCAAGGCAGCTGGAGGGCCATTTGGCTTGTCTGGGTCTTGAGGAAGTGACGAGCAACCAAGGCCATAACTTTGCAACCTTTTTCTGGCAGGCAACTCTGCCTTAAATGAACCAGACCCTTCCTGACAGGGGGTGGTGCCTGGCCAAGGCCTTAATCTGGTGGGCAACTATGCCTTAAATGAACCAGATCCTTCCTAGCGGGGGGTGGTGCCCGGCCAGGGCTGCATGAATACCATGTGGCCTTTCCTGGTTCATGGCAATCATGGCAGATTTTGATGGCGAACATTGGCGATAATATGCAGACAAGTGTAGATTGGAGAAAAAAGGAGATTCTTCTTTATTGATAGATCAAATGGTGATACAATTATTTGTGGGGTACAAGCATCCTGTAGTATCTATCTGGGGCAATACCAGTAAATCTTTACTCAAAAATCCAGCTATCCTACGGGTAGAATTTCTTCAGGTGATTTGCATTGCAGGTGTGGTCGATAGGATGTCCCTCATTATCTTCTAGCTTGTATGCCCCACCTTGGGTTACCATTCTAACCAGGTAGGGACCCTCCCAATTTGGCACTAGTGTCCCATTCGACCTCTTTCTGGGTGTTCTGGGTTACTTTCTTGAGGACCAGGTCTCCTTCTTTAAAGTTTCGGTTTTTGACTTTCCTATTGAAGTATCAGGCAATCCGGCTCTGGTAGACTGCTACCCTCTAGGCTACTTTGTCATGCTTCTCTTCTAAGAGGTCCAGGTTGGCCCTCAACTTGTCCTCATTGCCTTCTGGCTTGAAATGTTGAACCCTAAAAGAGGCCAGCTTATGCTCGAGGGGTAGGATCACCTCTACCGCGAAGGCCAGCAAATACAGGGTTTCTCCAGTAGCAGTCCTTTTAGTGGTGCGGTAGGCCCACATCACATCTGGGAGCTTCTCTGCCCATCTACCCTTCTTCTGTTGGAGCTTTTTCTTTATGAGTCTCTTGATGGTCCTGTTCATGGCCTCTACTAGGCCATTGGTCTGAGGATGTGCCACTGATGTGAAGCTGAGCTAGATTCCTAGGTTCTCACTGAAATCCTGGAATCGAGCATTGTCGAACTACTTACCCAGATCGGTGATAATGATCATTAGGGTACCGAACCGGCAGACCATGTTCATTTTTATGAATTCAGTCGTGTTTGCCTCCGTAATCTTAGAGAGGGGCCCTGTTTTTACCCACCTGGTAAAATATTTGATGGCTACTATAGCGTGTTTCGCTTGACCATGCGCGGTTGAGAGAGGTCCGATTAAATCTACTCCCAAAAGGCAAATGGATATGGTGAGCTAATAGAGGACAACCGCTCTGGTGGAATGTTATTCAGATTGGTTGTCTTCTGGCATGGTTCACAAGACTACATGAACTCCCTCACATCGTGGTGCAATGTTGGACAGTAATATCCCATGCAAAGTACCTGGTAAGCTAGCGCTTTACCCCCGATATGATTTCTACAGTCCCCTGAATGCACCTCTCTGAGTGCCCAGCTCCCATCATAATGATGTAGACATCTAAGTAAGGGGAGAGATCTTCCCCTGCGATAGAGGTGCCCTTCTATCAGGCAGTATCGAGCTGAGATCCTTTTAAGTTTGCGAGCTTGATCAAGATTTTCAGGAAGATTCTCTTCTTGGAGGTAGTCTACTATAGGATCCATTTAGCATGGGAGGTGCTCCATAGGGGTAACATCATTTCCTTCTGCTATGCTTGATTAGGAAATTATCTAGAGCGGTACCCTGTTTGGCAGGGCTTGTCCTCCACTCGCAGCTATCTTAGCAAGGACATCGGCCCGATGATTCTGCTGCCTAGGTACCTGCTCAATCTTGAATCTCTGAACCAGGCCATAAGCTTCAGGACCTTTCCAAGGTAAGCTGCCATGTTGTCTCCCTTTGTTTGATATAAACCTGTTATCTTGTTTACTACCAGTTGCGAATACACTTAACGCTGCGGTAATTAGCTCCGAGTTCTGCAGCCACCCTCATTCCTGCTAGCAAAGCCACATACTCAACTTTGTTATTGGTGGTACTGAACTCAAAGCTGAAACAATAACAACATTCAACTTTCTCTAGATCGTCAGAACAATTCCTGCCCCACTCCCTACTTGACTAGATGCCTCATCTGTATATAAGATCTAGATTTCTTGATTAGTGGGCCAGTCTATAGGTTCTTGCTCTTTCTTGGGGATTGAGTTCGAGCTCGGAAAGGTACCGGGATCGGGGTATTGCGCTGAACTGAGCCACGAAATCTGCTAGAGCTTGGGCCTTGATGGTGGTTCTAGCCTTATACCTGATATCATACTGGGTGAGCTCAAGGGCCCATAGCACCATGCTCCCTGATATGTCTGGTCTTTGGAGAAATTGACACAAATGTTGATTGCTAACCACCACGATTGAATGGGCTTAGAAGTAGGGGCAGAGCTTCCTAGCGGTGGTTATCAGTGCAAATGCGAGCTTCTATAGGAGAGTGTAATTTTTCTCCGACTTGGTCAGGGCGCGTCTTACAAAGTAGACGGGTCGCTAAACCCCATCTCCACATTCCTTGACCAGGGCCCTACTAACAACAGTCTTGGATATGGCCAGGTACAATTATAGCTCCTCTCCTGGTACCGGTTTGCCTAGTAGTAGTGGGCTGGCTAGGTACTCCTTATGAGATTAGAAAGCTAGCTCGTTGTGTTGATTCCATTTCATATTCTTCCCTTGCTTGATGACTTTGAAGAAGAGGATGCATTTTTTGGTGGACCGCGATATGAAGCGGTTAAGAGTTGCTATCAGCCCGGTCAGGCCTTGAACCTGCTTAAGCGAGGTAGGAAATTTAAGGTCCAGGATGGCTTAGATTTTTCCGGATTGGCTTCTAATCCTCTCTCATGAACTCTAAACCAGAGGAATTTCCAACTGTTACCTCGAAGGCGCACTTGGCGGGGTTTAACTACATCTGGTTCTCCCTGACTACCTGGAAAGTCTGGCGGAGGTGATCCTGGTGCTTTATTAATAGGGTTTTTCGGCAAGGGTCCAAAGAAGAATTCTCCACCAAAGCATCTACCTGGTAGGGACCAATCCCAGCTCCTAGGTACCTAGCGGGATCGATATCACGACCTAGAGGAAATCAATACCTGGTAAAGACCAGAACCTTGACTACCAACCTACTTAGATGAGGCACCAGATACATTCAACCAGGAAGAACACGAACCATGGGGGGCATCCATTCTGACACCTGACGAAGGGGGTACCACGATATCGCAAACCTAGTGCCTTACAGGTACCCGGTCCCTTATGCCTGGTACCCCGGTACTACGACGCACACCTTGTGTTCCAGAACATGTTGACATCAGCCAGAGACCAACCAAGACAGGCCCTCCGCATGTACAGTAGGACGAATATCACTACGAAGCCACTAGCATGATAGAATAGGCACCACACCAGTAAGTCAGAACAGTACACCAGTATACCATGCCACCAGGGTGTAGAACCAGTGTACCTCCTCTCCAAGCAACGCAAGTTGTGAAAGTTGACTCCTTCTCCATTTCAAGCGCCATAAATGAGACCAAATGGTCAACCGAATTAGAGTTTAAACATGACAGTAATTAACGGTATCAAATCCCGCACCTTTAGCCTCACTCAACTTCTTTCAAGGCCCAAAATAGGACCCCAAATAATCCTCATAAATGCAACCAGATTCTAAGGGATATTGGAGACCTATACATACTGCCTTGAAGGACAAAGAGGGGGATCGCCAGATCGTATTTTGGATCAGAAAAAGAGAGATTTCTATACCAAGAGAAACTTCTTGTGAGTTCTCTGAAGTCAGTGAGAGTTTACGACAATCACTGGATGGATAGTAGCCACTTATCGACATAAACGGAATTCTCCATCTCCATTTTGTGTTAGAGAGAGTAAATAAAGAGTGTTGTAATCTTTACACATTATTTATTTTAATAAAATAGTACCCTTTATATTCCTTCTGGTTCCTTTGTTCTTGTTCGTCTTCATCTCTAATTGCTTGAAGGAACCCCGGTACCGAATGTAGCTCCCCCGCTACCGCCTATCAGTAGTGGAATAGGGTGTTAATCGAAATTTTCCTCCCTGAGTGGATTTTTTGGTTAACACTTTTTGGCGTTATCTGTGGGGATCACCACACCCTTAAAAGAAAGCCTGTTAGACTCGTTTTCTTATACCATTACCAGTATGAAACTCCGGTCTTCTCAAGATCGTCCTGATCCGTCAGAGCACCAATCAAATGCTTCAATCCGGAAGGGTCGAATGAATGGGGGGAAGAGTCGTAACCCCACTCCAAAGCCATCAGCTACCGTGCGGGCTACCCCCCATATACCTGCCACCCCGGCAGTTAACCCTACCAGTCTGGACCAACAAGTCGCGGCCTTCATAGAGAGTATCTGTCTCCGAATGGTTATGGAAGGTAGAGCCAGTCAGTCTGTGGTACCACGTACCAGGGGAGAGGCAAGTCGACAAGGTACCAGGATACCCCCCTTTGACAGGTTGGGACAACCACCTCCGATACCGGTCCATGACAGGCTTAGGCCCATGCCCCTGATACCGTCAGTATGTGACAGACTCGTGCCCATGCCCCCGACTCTGGGACAACCTGAAGGATACCAACCTCAACAGGTAAGATCCACCATCGACCTCCCTCCCAGGGATCCCCGCCACCCGGTACAACTGGAAGCTGCTTCTAGACAACCTTAACCCGAAGCACCAAGAAGGAAACCTCGGTCAGTGGCAGGAGGTACCACTAGAAGAGCCCGAGAAAATCCTCCCCAGGGAGAGAAATAGGATGAAACCTTAGTAGCGACAGAGGGGTCAGATGATGGAGACTCTGAAGTAGAATCCGGAAATGATGGCAGCAAGCGCCCGACTCATTCACCAAGTTGACTACCGACTTTTGCACTCAGTTCCAAGGTATTAAACCACACCCGTAAGGATCCAATTCACCTTCAGTACGTGATCTAGGAGATGGGTGAATCAATCTAAACCTATGTGGAAAGATTCCACAAGGAAGTAATCCAGATGGGGGTCTTCACGGAGAAGGAGACCTTGGCCAATTTTAGAAGAAATCTGTGGGCAAGCAGGTTGTTCCAATCCTTCGCCAAGCATCCACCAGAGATGTACTATGAGGCTTATGATAGGGCTCTTAAACAAGTGGAGATAGATGAACAACTCTGTGTCAGGATGGAGCATGACGACATGAGATCCGCCAAGTGCCAAAAGAAGGAGGTGCCCAAATCCGCTCAAATTCAGAAGAACCAGAGTAAGCCTCCCAACAAGTCTACATACCGGATACCACCTTACCAACCTCAGTGTAACTAGTACCCCGCTAGGCGGTCTCCTCCTAGAGCTACACCTCGACCCAGGGAAGTGGCACGGATAGCTAGAGAAGAAGAGGGGTACACCCATTATACCTATATGAACGTGTCTCTCAAGACAATCTATCTTGGCAAGGGATTACTCAGGAAACCCGGTCCAATAAAGGCATCAGCCGATCATCGAAACCACTACAAGTACTGCGACTTCCACAAGGATGTAGGACATAACACCTCGAAATGCTACAGTTTATGCAACCAGATTGAGGTACTGGTAAGAGGAGGTTGCTTGACAGAATTTCTCCAACAGGTGCGTGATAGCATTCAAACTGGGAAGGAGGTACAAGCAGACATTAGAGCAACCGAAGAGAGAAGGAAATGATCTAATGGAGTAGATCCACATAGTCCACACTATCTGTAGAGGCCCCACCCTGGCAGGAACCTCCAACAATTCTAGGAAGAACCACACCAGGATGGTGACCAGGCTAGACGCGGCCCAAGACGTCTTCAAGGTCACCAGAAAATGGCCCTAGATCTCCTTCTTCAGGAGGATGTGTATAACACTGTGCAACCCTACGATGACCCCATGGTTGTCACTATGCAAATTGCAAATTGTCTAGTCCACCATGTCGTGATCGATACCGGTAGCAACGTGGACAATACATGGTAAAGACCAGAACTTGACTAACAACCTACCTAGATGAAGCACTAGAGACATTCAACGAGGAAGAACAAGTACCACGACGGGCATCCATTCTGACACCTGATGAATGGGGTACCACGATATCGTAGACCTAGTGCCTTGCAGGTACCCGATCCCTCATGCCTAGAACCTAGGTACCACGACGCACACCGGGTGTTCCTGAACACCTTGACATCAGCTAGAGACCAACCAAGACAGGCCCCCTGCATGTCTAGCAGGTCGAATATCACAACGAAGCCACTAGCATGATAGAATAGGTGCCACGCCAGTAAGTCAGAACAGTACACCCGTGTACCATGCCACCAATGGCGTAGAACCAGTGTACCACTCCAAGAAACCCAAGCTATGAAAGTTGACTCCTTCGCCATTTAAAGTGCCATAAATGAGACAAAACGGTCAACCGAATTAGAGTTTAAGGTTGGAACCCTGTTCATTGGTAACGCAGCGGAAATAGGTTTTAAAAAATTTATACAGATCATTAACTGGACCAATGGGAACTTGAATTGGATCCGCATTCCATGATCTTGTGCTAGCCACGTCCTCATCAGTTGGCCTTCACGAGAAGCTGGCTCAAAAACAAAAACTATAAGTAAATGAAACAAAAGGGGAAACGTCAGAACTGAGCGGGTCAACGAGACAAAGCAAGACAATTCAGTGTTACTTACGAGGAATAGCATCGGAGATCCGCAAGTATTGATTCACCCTACAATGATCGAAGGCTTCAGCGGTTGGAAACTTCAGGCTCAAGTAGTTCCTAGCCAGAATAGCTTTCAAAACAGTTTCAGACTCAAGTGGCAGGGAGTCCCGGTCCCACGATGGTTTGTCACTGAAAGCTGTGGGGACCTTGAACTCATGCCCTCCAATAAAAATCAAGCTTCCCCAGTCACCCCCTGCCAAGATCCACTCTTCCTTCCAGGCGGGATCTTTCTTTGAAGCACCAGGAATGACAAAGTTGAGCTTGTTCTTGGCTTTTGCATAGAACTGACCTCAGGGAGCGCCGGATAGGCTCTAGATTTGAAAAAGGTAGGCTAGCTCCTCTGCTCCGGGCTCTCTCGTCACCTTGCTTAGTTGGCATTGTTCCCTCCATAACACGAGGAAGCCAATCAAATGCCTCCAGAAGCCGGGCGACAACTGGAGAGGAGCAAGCTGGATGGCGTTGTGAGCTCGTTAGAGGGTAGGATGAAGGGGAAGCCTGACCCCATTCTCGAGAGCCGCCATACGAATCGGAAGCACTCCATTGGAGGGATTAAAGAATTCATAACCTTTGGGAGGAACCGAGATAGAAACACCGGAAGGAATGCCGTACTTAGACCTCAAGCGGTCAATCGAGTTTAATCAACGATAGAGTCAGGGACAACCCTGAAGTCATAAGGGGCAAGCCTCTCCAGAGAAGGACTAGCAACCGTGACTTGACCTTTCCTGGCAGCATTCTCCCTGTTCTCTTTATCAGAGCCTTCATCAATCAAATCCAGAGGATTGTCAGGCCGATTAGAGAACCTGGTCCCAATAGCTACGTTTCTAGTCGACCGTCGACATTGGGGACTTGGCAGAGAGTCCTCACTATCAAAACTCTTACGCGCTCACTTGCTGAGGGCGAGACTAGCGACCTCCTCACCATTGACAATAGAGTCGACAGAGTCGTGGCTATTTTTCGACATGGTAGAGAGAATCTAGCGAAGTCGATAAAGAGAAGATGAAATTCTTTTCAAAAGAAAGTTTGAAACTTGAAAGAAGCGAAAGTGTGAGGAAGGTGGTGGAGTTTTCAAGTTTAAATAGGAGCGGACAGAGCAGTGACGTCGGCAGCCCAAGAGCAAAATCTTTAGCGGTGGGTTGCCTTGAATCACGGAATGGCCATAACGTAGCCGGATTATTTTGAGAATACTCCAGTGTACATGCGCCACGTCACTTGGGGCAATTAATGAAAAGATTTCCACTGAGATTCTGGTAACGGTAATGGAGGGAAAATTTCCCAATTAAAACAGGGAAATCTGACTCCAACCCCAAACTTAATCACCGGTGTTCAAGTCAGAGGGGACTTCTGTTAATAGCCAAATTTGGCTAGGGACCAAAGGAAATTTCTCCCCTCTCATTAGCCTAGATCCATCTACCGTGGAAAGCCCCTTCAGGGTCAGGCCACGAAGCCACCTCGTAAAAAACAAGGAAGGGTCATCAAGCTATAGAAACACCCGTGATGAAGCCCGACATGATCGGATCGAGCTTCCAATACCAAGATCAAGAATACCTCGCAACCTCCCTTGGAGCCCGCCTTTCTCTCCAAACTCAAATAGAGACTATTAGGCTTTTAAGCTCGTACTACAATGTTTCACTACCTCACCGAACAGAGTTCCGGACCTATTGGGATGGATAGGAGGAAGGTTGTCATAGCCCGTTACCATCGAAAAACACCCACAGTAAGCTGTTTAAAGCTCCAAGGGGCCTGGAAAGGTCGGACCAAGCTCCTAGCACCAAGACCAAGACACTTCGCTTTATCAAGCAATAAGTTCCATATCCGCCATCCTCCATGAAGAATCATACCATGGAGATACATATGATCATACCTACGACAAACATGGAAACACTATGTGTGAAACAAGTGATTGAATCCAAAAAGGAAACAAACTTATCTCCGCCTACGATATTCTCGAATCCGTCATTAGACCAAAGTCAGTGACTCTTAAATAAAAGGATGGGGGGGGGGGGGGGGGGGGGATGGAGAAAATCATGGCAGGAAAGTCGTAAATGGAACCTACCTACACTATGTATAAAACGATCAAACAGAAACGAGGAAGAGGGGACTACTTTTCGACAGACACGAGAGTGCCATTTCATTGTATCCTAGAGAGATTGAGAGTATTGGAGAGATCTTTGTAACTTATTTCAGATGAATGATAAAGTCATTGTATTCCTTTTTGCAGTGTGTTAGCATTATCTTTCTACACCCATTGCAAACTAAGCAACAAGGGTATCTAGCCCTAGCCACCACCTACGTGGTAGTGGTCTCGAGGGTGTTAGCTGAGATTTTTCGCCCCGAGTGAATTTTTCGTTTACAGTTTTACATGTAGACCCAAAAACAATGTCATTAACATATATTTGTGCTACAAAAATATCATTATTATAATACTTGACAAACAAAGTCCTATCCATGCCACCTCTCATACAGTTGTTCTCAATAAGATATTAAGTCAACCAATCATACTAAGCTCTAGGGGCTTGCTTAAGGCCATAGAGAGCCTTTTTCAATTTAAAAACATGATTAGGAGAGCGTGGGTCTACAAAACCCTTAGGTTGATCAACATACACTTCTTCTTGAAGGTATCCATTGAGAAAAGCACTTTTGACATCCATTTGAAACAATTTGAACTTTTTAATACCTGCAATTGACAACAAAAGTCTAATGGACTCAAGATGTGCAATGAGTGCAATTGTCTCATCAAAATCTATACCCTCAACTTGAGTGTAACCTTGAGCCACTAGTCTAGCTTTATTTCTCATAATCTTTCCACTCTCATCGGTCTTATTCCTAAACACCCATTTTGTGCCAATCACATTAATATCTTTAGGTATAGGAACTAATGACCATACTTCATTATTTCTCACAATCTTGCCACTCTCATCGGTCTTATTCCTAAACACCCATTTTGTGCCAATCACATTAATATCTTTAGGTCTAGGAACTAAGGACCACACTTCATTCCTCTCAAATTGATTTAGTTCATCTTGCATAGCCCCAACCCAATATTCATCAACTACTGCCTCATTAATATTTTTGGGTTCAATTTGAGAAGTGTAGCAAGCTTATGAAATTTGGTTAGCTAGTTGGTTTCTAGTTCTAACCCCATCATTCAAGTCCTCTATGATGTCTTCTTGATAGTGCATGTTTCTAAGTCTAGAGTTTGAAAGTTCAACAACTTGGTCATTTTGTTAATTATCATTTAAAGCATTTTCTAACCCTTGACTTTTTACTTCAACACTACTATCATTTTCATCATTATGACTAGACTCACTATGTGAATCCTCACTAGCCTCACAACTAGTCACATCAATAGGTGTCTTAGTATCATTTAAAAGATTTTTTTAGGTTCATTAACACTATTACCATCACACAAATCAAGCATGCTAAGATCATCTATCTTCACATTAATAGACTCCATAATAGTCTTGATTTTCAAATTAAAAACCCTATAAGCACGATTATTATTATCATACCCAAGAAAGAGACCAACGTCACTTTTAGCATCAAACTTTCCTAAGTGATCTCTATCATTCAAAATAAAACACTTACTTCCAAAGATATGAAAGTAACTAACATTTGGCTTCTTGCACTTTCAAAGCTCATAGGAGGTTTGTTTTGTGCCGGGCCTTCTAAAAACTCTATTAGAGACATAACAAGCGGTGTTAACTGCTTTGGCCCAAAGATTCCTAAGGACTTTCTTGCTATTGAGCATGACCCTAGCCATCTCTTGCAAGACACAGTTCTTCCTCTCAACAACACCATTTTGTTGAGGAGTTCTAGGAGCCGAGAACTCATGAGATATCCCTAAGCCATCACAAAACTCACTAAATTTGGCATTTTCAAACTCACTTCGTTGATCACTCCTAATGCAACATATTTTCTTAATTCCAAGACCTTTTTCGTTTTGAACTTGTTTACAAAATTTCTTGAAGTAATCGAAAGTTTCGGTCTTGTTCCTAAGAAAATAAACCCAAGCATACCTAGAGAAGTCATCAAAGCATACAAAAATGTATTTCTTGCCATTGATGCTTTCGGTTTTGATTGGCCCCATTAGGTCCATGTGCACTAGTTCTAAGGGCTTCTTGGTAGCTATGTAAGTGCTCGTTTTTTGAGGCACTTTGGTTTGTTTACCTAGTTGAAAAGGTTTACAAACACCATCTAGCTTCCTACCAAGACTAGGTAGACCTCTAACAATGCTATGTTTTTAAGCTTCTTTAAGTCCTTAAAGTTCATGTGACTTAACATTTGATGCCAAAAATCAAGCTTGTTACACTTATGTGCCATATTACAAGTTAGATGATCTATCTCTAGACAACATCAATTATCTAAAGATATTTTGACTTTTAAAACAACTTTGCCCTTTTTATCAATTATAGTGCACACATCCTTGTTAAAACTAACTTCTTTAAAGATTTCACACAAGTGAGTAATGCTTATCTAGTTAGCTTGTAGACCATCTACATACAAGGTGTTTCTAAGTTAGGCAATCCAGGGATACAAATTGTTCCCTTGCCTAGAACTTGCTTTTGGTGCCATCAACAAAAGTAACCCATCCACCATCCTTCATAACAAGATTCTTAAAGAACTCTTTGTTACTGGTCATATTCCTAGAGCATCCGCTATCTAGGTAACAAGAATATGATGAGTTGGTTCTAAGAGCATATTGAGCAATAAGACATTGTGTTGTGTCTTTTCTAATCCATACTTTCTTAACAAGTTTCTCACTACTACTTCTATTAACATGCTTTGACTTGTTATTATGCACAATGACTCTATTAGTCACATTTTCAAACAAATCAAACAAAGCATGATCAACTTTCTTATGCATAGTAGAGCGAGGCACAACACAAGATTTCACAATCAAGTCATCAACAACTTTCTTCTCAACATGCTTTCCCAAGGTCTTCCTAGGTCTAGTTCTAAATTCACACATGGATGATTGCCTAGGACCACTCAACAAAGACATATCATGTAAATCATTGGCATATTTACACTTGCGAATGTATTCAAAACATCTAAGTCTTATATGTCCTACCATGTTGCAATAATGGCAAATAGGTATGAATTTGAGAAGTTTACCATTAGCTTGAGCATCCAAAGCATTTGGCCTTCTCACATTTTTACCTCTTTGGTGTGCAATCCTTGATGCTTTGCCTTTTGCATTTGAGAATGATGAATATTGTCTTTGGTCTTGTCTTGTTGAGTCTTTTCTTTGATGTCCATTGTTGATGGTGAGGCACCTCCTATAGCTTCCATGGCTTTACCGTTAGAGAGTGTACCTACATTCAATTTGCTACTTGCTTTGACAAAAGTAGATTTGTTAGTTGAAGGAGTAATCTTCTCATTAACATATCATGAACCTCTTTTCTCACTTGGATGCTTTCTAATCTTAATAAGAGTTTCTACTTTGTTAGATATAGATGACATCTTGTCTATCTCCTTATTAGCCTCATTAAGCTTGTCTCTAAGCACTTTCTCTTGATTTTCATGCTCACGAAGTTTAACTCTAAGCACATTCTCAATTCTTCTAGCACGATCAAGAGAGTCATCTCTTTGCTCAATTTCTTGTTTCAAAATACCTAGTCTCTCATTACTATCTTTCAAGTTTTTCTCTAGACTAAGAATTTTATCTTAAAGTTAATTAAATTCTTTTGAGCCAAGACAATGATTTTCTAACTTGTTATTGAGAGACCTATTGACTTTAGAGATCCTTTCATTCTCTTGAATAAGATCCTTGATCTTTTCATCTTCTAAGTCAATAGGCTCACCTTCAACAAGAGAAGCCACAAGAGAATAAACTTCCTTCATCATGATATATCACAAAACAAAATCACAAACACTATAAAGAAGGATCTATCTAATTACTTCAAGATACCCGCTCTGATACCAATTGAAATTCCCTAGTCACTTAGAGTGTAAAATATGCCTAGAGGGGGGGGGGGGGTGTGGGGGGGGGGGGGGGGGGTGTGGGGGGGGGGGGGGTGAATAGGTATAGACTCAAATTCTAGCACTTCTTTTAAAACACAAGCAATTTAATCACACTTAGAAATTGCTACAAGTAGATTGCTTCAACAAGTCAAAATGAAATAAACTAAACAAGAGTTAAAGCAATGCAAGTCAAAGTAAGTAAAGGAATTAAAATGCTTAAATCAACACAAGAGATTTTTACATGGTAAAACTTCAAAATGAGAAACATCCATGAGTTGATACCACAACCACCGGCAAACCGCAATCCACTAATTCGAATAAGAGATACACACTCAAAAAGCAATCAACACATGATTCACTCTCCAGCTATCAACTCCTACTCTACCCTCGGGCGTAGTGAACCACTTTGCCTACTTTCTATCCAAGATGTAACTATCACACCTCTAGAAAGCAACTTCCTATCTAAGGCACTCCTGTCTCTAGGAAGATTTCTTCCTTGCATATCCGGATAATCCCGATCCTAGACAAGACTCCTTGCTTGGCTTTCCAGATTAATATCCAAGCCAAGTCTCCTTGCTCAAGTTAAAGCTTCACTCACTTTAACAATAGACTTCAACCTTTTGCAAGGCAATGATTTAAGTGAAGTGCACACATGAAATCATGATGCAATCACAAGAAAAAATCACAATTAAATTGAGCAAGTAGATCAAACAAACTCTATGAACATGCAATTAGAGAACTAGATTAGGCTTTCAAAAATCAATCACAAAGATATCTAGAAATCTAAGCATGTTTATCAAACAAGAACTAGATTAGAATAATGGAAATCACAATAAAAAATATCCTAGTTCTTAGAATATGTGACTAAACCTAGAAATCACCAATCAAGCTTAAGAATACAAAAAATATTTCCAGAATCAAGTTCATGCTCATAAAGTTTTAGCTAACAGATATTCAATCAAAAATCACACAAGCTAAACTCGAAAATCACTCAAACAAACCACAAAGTTGAATCAAAATCATTCTAGACATTTTTCTTAATCAAATAAGAATATTCATGAAGATGATCACAAAAGAAAAATGAAAAGAAAATGATTCACTTCCAAATGATGAACACACGAGTAGAAATTAGATCACTGTGAAAGATAAAGACATCATTTGGCTCTGAAAATGCTTGGTATTTTTTCCTCTCTTCAAGACCAACAACTTCCGCTTTTGATTCAATCAAATCGGAGTTGAATTGAGAGAGATATCACCAAAATAAAAATAAAAAATACTTTGAAAATTTTCTGCACAATTTTTCCACACGTGAAAATTGAGAGGGAAAATAGTTTGAAAGGGAGGGAGGATGGCGTGGAGAGGAGTGCATCTCGGGTGGCAAAGACCACCTCTCCACCTCACCACCACGAGAAGGCGCTTGGGCATCTTGGGGGCAGGAGGCCCACGCCTCCTCTAGGCAGGGTGGCTTGATAGCCTTTGGCCATCGTCACTTCCCTTCACTCCCTTAGCGTTCTTTGACAGTTCTCAGGGCTCCAAACTTTGAATTCTAATCCGTTTACAAATTATGAACCATAACTCTCGTATGCACATGGAAGACTATGAAACTTTGACCAGAAAATTAGAATTCGACTCGATACAAGAAGACGAAGACAATGCATGGTAAGTAACCGAAAAGTTTCGTAACTTTTTACTCGGAACTTGAAAACTAATGAATGAGTAACCGAAATAACCAAAACTCAATTAGGAATAAAATAAGATCAAATTCAAGTCCAAAGTCCATAAAACATAAACAAACAAATATAAGAACACACAAGTATGCCAT
This sequence comes from Dipteronia sinensis, assembly GCA_033220585.1. Lineage (NCBI taxonomy): Eukaryota > Viridiplantae > Streptophyta > Magnoliopsida > Sapindales > Sapindaceae > Dipteronia > Dipteronia sinensis. The sequence continues at coordinate 42,780,870 of CM065637.1, read as the reverse complement.
TTCCTAGAGATAGACCTAGAACACACAATTTTACAAAAGTTATCAAATTAAATCTAATACATGTGCATACCTCAACAAGTGTGTGAATGTGTTATAACAATTAAGAGAAACGATGAAGGGACACAAATGTATGCAATGTGTGTGTGCGCGCTTACACCTTGCAAGAGGAAGAAGAATTTTGATACCTTAGCATAGTAAGCACCAATCCTCTTGAAGACGAACTTTACATGAGAAGTTACTTTTCTTCTTTGATGCTCATAAGAACCACGAACCACCTAAGCAACTAGACATTACAAAGAAAGAGAGTTTTGTTATAGAATCAAGCCAACACAAATCAAAAAACTAACAACATTTACTTTAGATTGATTGCTAGCTTACATGGGCAAACTTGATAATATTGATTAAGTTGAAAAGTTGGTAATTAATCAATTAAAACCTAATCACCCCCCCCCCCCCCCCCCCCCCCCCCCTTCTAGGTTAGTTTATACACACTTAGGTTATTTTCACTAACCATTAAAATCTTTTTTTTGGGTAAGTAAATAGTATCATAGAAAGAGAGAAAAAATGTACAAAATACAAGGGGCATACCCCAGGAAGCAAAGCAAGAGCTAAACAAAGGCTCAAAATAGCTCTAACAAACGAGCAAGACAAGACAAGAGCAAGACAGCAAATCAACTAGAGTTGACATTCCAATTCAAGGCAATAATAGGGTGGTTCTTTAAATTGAAAGAGGATAGCCGGTAGCGAATGGTGTCAATAATGGAGCGAGCAACAACCAAACTAGTCTTTTGAGTGCCTTCGAAAATGCAACAGTTTCGCTCTCTCCAAATATGATAAACTGCAACCCCAAGACAAAGCTTGTTAGCAACAATAGCAGGAGAGTTCCCTCTCCAATGAGTGGAAGCCCAGTCAATGAAAGCATTCCAACAAATGCCACTCCAAGGAGACCCACAAATATTCATAAGCTGAGTCCAAATGGCTCTACTGAATAAACACTCAAAAAAGAGGTGGGCATGAGACTCCGGGTGGGTGTTGCAAAGAACACAAGTAGTAACTGCCATATGGTCATATTTATTGATGCGATCCTGAGTAGAGAGCCTGCCTCTGATTGCCACCCATAGGATAAAACTCATTCTAGGAATATTTTGGGGGAACCAAACTAAGCTTAAACCAAGGAACAAACGGATGAGGGGTTCTAAGAGAAGCCAAAGCAGAGGAGGCAGAATAAGTACCATTGGAGCTAGGATTGTGGGAAGGCATATGACTTCTAATTTCAAAAAGATCAATAGACATAGCAGCCGGCCAACTCCAAGAATCGCCATGAACAATGGAACTAACCGTTGCGTGGATAGGGAGGCCTGAGTCATAGACAACATGGGGGCTCCATTTCGAAAGAAGAGGACCATCCGGGTGCCAATTTTCAAACCATAAGGAGGTGCTAGAACCGTTACCAATGTAGTGCTGAATAAGGGGGCGAACAAGAGGCCGAAGATGGAGGAGTTTTCTCCAATTCCAAGAGCAAGTACATGGAGTTTTAGCCTCCCAAAGATTAGAGTCCTTAAGGTGGTAGGCTTTGATCCAAGAAGACCATAGGTTATTTGTGCCATAACTCAAAATCCAAATATGCCTAATCATGAGAGCTTTGTTCCAAGAGGATAGGTCCTTGATGCCAAGACTTCCCTCTTTCTTAGGGAGACAAATATCTGACCAGCATATCTTTGCACCCTTGCTATCGCCTTTAATTCCTCTCCACAAAAAGCTTCTAAATTTCTGATCAATAATATTCAAAACTTTTTTAGGGAGGCAAAGATAACTAGCCCAAAATACTTGTAAACTAGTCAAAACCGAGACAATAAGTTGCAAAGCAACCAGCATAAGAGAGGCCACAGTTTAGCCAAGAAGCAAGTCTTCCCGAGACTCTATCCACAAGAGGGGAGCAATCGCGAAGGCGTAATCTAGAAGAGATGATAGGTATGCCAAGATAGCGAATGTGGAGAGAACCAACCATATAACCAAAAAGGTTGATAAGCTGCTGGTTGATGGTATGAGAAACCCCGGAAGTGATCATGTTGCTCTTAGCATGATTAGCATAGAGGCCCGATAACAAGGAGAACTCATCAAGCACTGCCTTAACAACACGTGCTGATGAAAGAGAGCCATGGCATAACATAATAAGGTCATCGGCAAAACAAAGGCGGGAAAGCTTAATCTTGTCACACCTCCAATGAAACTTGAAACTAGGAGAGTTCTCAATGCGCTTGGCCAAAATTTTTGAAATAACTTCCATAGCAATAACAAACAGGTAGGGGGACATGGGATCCCCTTAGGGAAGGCCTCTCTTTCCAGAAAAAAAAACCAGCAAGCTCCCCATTGATAGAGATAGAGAACTTGGGGGTAGTTAGGCAAGCTTTGATCCACATAATGAATTTAGGAGGGAAGTGAAAGGCAGCAAGGGTTTCAAGTAAGAATCCCCAATCCACCATGTCAAAAGCCTTCATTAAATCCACTTTAAGAGCCAACCTAGGGCAGCTAGCATCTTTGTGGTAGTTCCTCATAAGCTCTTGCACAAGAAGAATGTTATCACCAATACACCTACTAGCCACAAAAGCCGGTTGAGAAGGGCTGATTATATTCGGAAGGTAAGGCTTGATCCTATTCGCAATTATCTTGGCAATGATCTTATAGAGTGTGTTGCAACAAGAGATATGTCTAAAGTCCTTCATCTTAGAAGGGTTAGGGACTTTAGGGACCAAAGCAAGGATAGTAGCATTGAGTTCCTTGAGCAATAGACCAGACCTAAAGAACTCTTGGACAGCACTAATGACATCTTCACCAACAATGTCCCATGTTATCTTGAAAAAGTGAGCATTGAAACCATCTAGGTCAGGAGCCTTGTTTGGGTGGAGGGAGAAACAACCTTCCCGAATCTCATCATCGGTGACATCTCTACCCATGAAATCAGCTTGCCCATTGGAAATGACCTTATCAATAATATTGCTCAAAGTAGTACCAATTCCATGACTAACGGGCCTCGAGTAACCAAGAATAGTCTGAAAATGACGAATAGCCTCTTTCTTGACCAGAATATCACCTTCAATCAAGGAACCATCATCTCCAGTAATAGTGTGGATCTTGCTTCTATTACGCTTACCATTGATGGCTTTGAAGAATTAAGAGGAGTTGCGGTCACCGGCCTTAAGCCATTGGATTCTAGATTTTTGCCTTAGTAGGCCCTCTTCAGCTTTATGAGCAGTTAATGTATGACCTATACATTTAATGTAATTCACTTTGCATTGGTAGCATTTAAGATGCTCTCAAGTGGTTGGATCATCAATAAATGTGTTTGAACAAACACAATTAATATCATCACTTTCCTTTGGAATGATTGTTAATGATGCATGACCATGCTGGTTAATGTCATTTGCCCTTTTAGATTTAAGATTTCTCTATTCACCATCATTTGACCTATTGTGACGTGAAATTGATGAAAGTCTTTCTCAAAGACCTTTTAAAATAAGGCCTCATATTTGATATATGGATGTTGTTTTAAAGATATCGGTTTAAAATCTTGGTTAACACTCATGCTCTATCATATTCCTTTGTATCTCATTTGGTCCACTTTTATTTTAAATCATTTTAAAGATCATTCATTAGTCAATCCTTGCTAGCTAGTTTAAGTTTTCTAAAATTGATTTTCCCTACCTAGAGAGTTCCTTGTGGGAACGATACTACTTGTGTCCACTATACTCATCATCGATTTGTACACTTGCGAAGGGTTATTTAGACTCACGCATTCCATTTTCATTTAATTTAGTTTTGAGAGTACCATTAGTTTAGAGGTATGATCGGAGTGCAACAAAAATCTTGGCGCCGCTGCCGGGGACCCATTCTTAGAGTAGCGGTTTTCCATTTTAGTTCGTTTAATCTAGTTGAAAATTTTATGTCTCATTTCAGGATTGAACCAATTATATGCAAGGTCAAAGATCACTAGGAGGACCTTTGTTTTCAGGTAGTGAGGACATCAACCGAATTGCTAGGGTACGAGGAAGAGTAGATAATCCACCAGTGGTTATCGAAATCGAAAGCGACTTATCTCCTTCCAATAACAGAACCATGGACGGATAAAACCCACTCGCAGTACAACGGTTCATGAAAGATTATGCACTACCGAAAGTTGGTTCACAACCGTGGCAATCTTGCTTGAAACAGCTCAAAGGAATTATGAGCTCAAGAATATGCACTACAACACTTTTCCGATATTTTATGGTCAACCAAGAGAGGATGCACTTCAGTTTATGAAGGAATTCTACCATGTGATGACAACCATTCCTTTGGGAGGAATTACAGAAGATCGGTTACGGATGAGGTGTTTCTCATACTATTTAAAGGATCAAGCCAAGCAGTGGGTTATGGCGTTAGCACCCGGATTTCTTATAACTTGGGCTAAAGTTGAGAGGAAATTCTTCGATAAGTATTTCCCTTCGAGTAGAACAAAGGAAATATGGGGGGACATCGCCACCTTCCAAGAGGAGGAAGGGGAGCCATTTCACGAAACATGGGATCGTTTCAAGATGCTTCTAGCTCAATGTCCACACCATGAGTTCACATTGGTTAGCCAAGTACAATCATTTTATGACGGACTTACCGGGCTTACTCAATCCATCATGGACAATGGATGCGGAGGTGCAATGAGGGAATTGATAGCGGAAATTCTTTTTGACAAGTATAAGATGTTGGGGCAAAATTCCTAACAAAGAAGCCGAATAGAGGAACACGAGAGGGGTTTGACTAGAGAGATGGCCAATAATGTGGCTAGTCTCACTAGGGACATGCAACATCTTGTGTTGAATCTTGGATACAATCCCTCGTTGAAAGAGTGGATGAAGTTCAAGGGGTATGGAGAGGACCAAGAGATGACCCCTTCTCCAATACTTACAATTCAGGATGGAGGTGGCATCAGAATTTTTCATGGTCAAATACCGAGAATTGCCTAAACCCGCAAGATAGCCAAGCTTACCTAGGCCAAGGTTGTCAAGAGCAAGGTTACCAACCATATCCCCAACAATGGAGAAACAACAACAACAATCAAAATTTGCGAAATGCAAATTATGGGAGGCAATATCACCACACTCAAATTGGTCCAAACAATCACAAGATCAATCGAATGGAAGAAATGCTTAGGATGATGGAGAAAGAGGTGGGATCACTTACCGAATCTCAACAAAAGCAAGAACCGGGAAGACTTCCAAGCCACACCAAGCAAGCCAATGCAATGGCCTTATTAAGAAGTGGTAAGATTCTTGTAGATAATACTCCTGAACATTCTAATATTTCTGTTAATATTTTAGGAGACAATCCTAAAGAAGAGGGTAAAGAAAAACCCAAAAACGAGGAGAAGCTGAAGGTCATTATTGAACGGGACGAAAAGATCCAAGTCTCCTAATCAATATGTTCCTCTAATTCCTTTTCCAAGGGGGTTAGAAAAGACGAAGATCAACCAAGCTTTCAAAGAAATCTTTGACATCTTGTCAAAGGTTTCGTGAGCTTGCCAAGTGATAGAGAAGATGTCGGCTTACGCCAAATTCTTCAAAGAGCTAAACTCTAGGAAGAGGAGCAAGGAATTCAGGGAGAGGAATATGATACCCAAGGAAATTAGTGTAGCCATTCAACACACATTGCCTGAGAAAATGGAAGACATGGGAAGTTTAATAATAGATATCTTTATCAGGGAAACCAAGAAGGAGAAGGCAATGTTAGACCTTGGAGCATCGATAAACTTGATGCCACACTCGATCTATTTAAAGATGGGTTTAGAGGGGCTCAAACCAATAAAAATGGAGTCATTCTAGCCGACAAGTCCATTAAACACCCATGCGGCATAGTAGAAGATGTCTTGGTGCAAGACGGGAAAGTAATCATTCTGGCGGACTTTGTGGTACTTGATATGGAGGAGGACCCCTCCAAGAGAAGAGAGATGCCAATGTTGCTTGGGAGTCCTTTCATGGCCACAGCAAAGGCAATCATTGACATCCGTAATGGGAAGTTATCCATGACTGTGCTAGGAGAAACGATGGAGTTTGAAGTTTTTGAATCAATGAAACACCCTATGGGTGCACTTGATTGTTTCAGTATTCAGGTAGAAAATGCGTAAACCGACCCTAAACTAGATTTACGTGATTATGTAGGAATATCTGATTTTCCACCGGATAAAAGGAAAACACCCCTCCTCAAGCACGAGGTACACGACTACGAGGAGATTATTGCTCAACTCAAGGAGGAGAATAGAAGGACGAGGGCAATAAATTTTGAGCTATCAACCAATCTAGAGGAAGTCTTGAAGAAGCAAGAAGATAGTGTAGTTGAGTGTTTAATGGATTTGATTGAAGTTAAAGAAACGAAACCAAGTAAGAAGGGATAAGGTAAGAAGAGGCAAGCAAAAGGAACTTCCTGTCTTCCCCTGAGAAACAATTGGATACAGAGGGTAAAAGATATTCAGATACCTCTACCAATGTACCCACCCCTACATCAAGAAAACAAAAGTCGAAGGATAGGAAGAAGATACCACCTTATCCACCAAAAAAAGAGCAACCGAAAGGTAAAAATCCTAGCTTACTTCCTAATTAATGTTACTGTCACAAGAAAGGCCACACCAAGCCTTCTTGTGCGAATTTGAATAGGAAGAACACTCATAACAAGGTCGACAAAACTAAGGTTAACACAACCAATGTCAAGTCTATATGGGTGGAAAATAATAAGCTTAGGGAAATCAGAACTAAATGCCCTCTTTGGGTGAAGAAAGAAGGAATCGGTTATGTTGTATTGAAACCATCTATTTTTGGTGATGTTTTAATATTTGAACAATGTGATGGTTTTTGTTTGAATGTGCAGGGTGCTATGCTTCTGAAGGAAGTAAAGTTTTTTGTTGAATTGCATATTGTACATAGTATATTAGTTCAGATTAACCTTAAATGTCCAAAAGATTGGAGCGTCTTATTTATCTCGATATAGGCCTTAGTAGTTGATATCTTAGGTCAAGGGCCTTGAATGATTTGGGTTTGGGGGTCCAACTTTTTGGAGTTTTCTAAATAGAAAAAAAAGTGCATGTTTAAGGGAATTACTTACTAAAACTTTTTGTTCAAATCATTGTGTTGTAGCAAGGGAGTTTAATTTTGGAGTTTTATCATGTTTTGAATGAAATTTTATCTACTAGCTTCCTCTACGAATTTGACCTCGCAGTTAGTTTAAATTTGAAGTCTCAGACACCACTGGGTCAACTCTGCGACTTGTGACTGTGAGTTAGAACTCGCAGCAGTTTTGTGCATAAAGTCGCAGTCTCATATGGAGAGATTTTTATGATTTTTTTCTACGAGGTAAAACTTGCAGTATTTTCAACCTCAAGTCGCAGTACCTTATGGAACAAACCTACGAGTTCACTCTGCGAGCAACACCTCGCAGATAGCATCTCACAGTGTTACCCTGGGTATGAACCCTAATTTCTGTGACCAAAATCTACAATATAGACCCTACATCTGCGAGTTCCAACTTGCAGATTTCACAAAAAATTGCGAGTATAAAGCCGCAACGTTACTTTCCTGGAACCCTAACACTTTCCCCTTTTTGCTCTCTGTTCACTTTTTCAATTCTACTTCAAATTAACCTCTAAATTGAATTGTTTTCACATCAACAACGCGTCAATCAGTTATGAATCATGATTCTAACCTCTAATTTCTCTTCAATTTACTAAAATTTTGCAAAATATCCTCCTAATGACCGATTTTGTTCGAGCTAGGGTTATGGTTTCTATTGCTTGATAATTGATAGGGTTTTATTTATAGATGATAGGGATGACTAATTGATGATGTTTGTTATACTTCCATATATTTTTCCCAAAAAATTGAAGGTGGATTCTTGAAAATTCGAATTTCCAATTTGGAATTTTGGGAAATTCGGGGTTTTGATGCTATGGGTGAAATTTTTGCTTGCATGTTGTGGTTAATGGTGAATTACTTATATTTGCAACCAAATAAGGTTGGGTTAGCATTGAATTCGGATTTGAAGAAAGAGAATCTTCAAATATTGAAGTTTGTGGGAAACTTGTTGAAAGTGAAAGTATGTTAAGGAATTTAATGAAGATAAGAACAATTGCATGCTTTGTGATTCATTTTTAGAACAATGTATGCCATGTTTGAGTTTACTTAATTGAAAATACTTATTGAACATGTAGGTATTTTGTTTGAATGAAGAAATTATGGTGTTCTTGATCGTGAGTTTGTGGGGAATAAAGTTAGGCTTATAAGGTTCATATGTGTGTTAGTCAAAATTCTATGTGACATAGCTATGCCATGCTTGAGATTATTTGACTAAAATTGCAAAATATGATTAAGCTTGGACTAGATTTGTTCATGAAATTGTCATGTATGAATGTTTGCATAAGTTAGAAAGACTTGAACATTGTTTTAGGTTAGTAACTTTGAGTATGACAATTCATATTATATTCACTGCCATTTTGACATTCTTTTTTAGGCATTAAGTTGTGTAATAATGGCAATGTGCTTTGATAGATACGAGGATTTGCTTGTGCTAGTTTTGCTTTAGTGTAAAAGTTTTGTGCAACCTAACTTGTTTTAAGGTTTATGCAATTTTAGGATGACTAGGACAAGAAGACCACCACCTCCCCCCGCTGAAGATCCAGTCGATGCAAGGCATAGGAAAGGAAAAGAACCAATGGAAAGACCAATTCAACGCAATCCGGAATTCACACGCAGGCTGAAGAGCAACCAAAGAAGGAGCATGATAGTAGAGAGAGGGCTGAAATCCAAGGATTTAGAGGGTACAAGCTTTTTAATAGACGTAGATCGTCACGGCGGGATGACATACTGTACCATCCGAAACCAGAGCAACAAGACAGTGGTGCAAGAGTTTTATGCTGCCATGTCTTGGCAGCACTTTTTAGAAGGAGGGTCTGTGAGAGTTAAAGGGAATAATGTAAGCTTCAATGCCAAAGACATAAATGAATGGTGGGAAACTCGGAGCTATCCTCAGTGGACATAAAGGGTATGAGTCCAAGGGAATTTATAAGCTCTACAACCAATCTTTGGCAAATGAGCTTCAAAACATAGAGTATGCCATCTGGAACACCTCAAAAATGTTCGTTAAAGGCCAGCTAGACTTCAAGAGTGCTTTATGGCACACATTCTTTAGCTACTCATTGTTTCCATCGCACCACCGGTACAATGTCACCCTCGGGCTAGCCATCCTCCTGTATTTGATGAAGAAGAACCTACCCTGTGATTGTGGCATAATCGCCCTGAAAAGGATAGTAGAGGCAAGTAGAACAAATGTGCCAAGCTTGGCATTTCCTTGTTTAATCACTCATTTTTGTGATAAAGCAGGAGTGAGGTTTGTAGAGGAAGATGAGTGGATTTCTGAAGGGAATGTAGGCATGAAGGCCTACAATAAGACTGCCATCCCAAGAGGGATTCAGAGGTTAGAAACAGCAGAAGGAAGGACGAAAAGGCTCTAGAAGGAAAAAAGAGCTGAGAGGAGAGCAACAGCCAAAGTTGGGGCAAATGAGCAAGCAGAGGGCGAGGGAGCTGATTTAAGAGCAGAGCCAAGCAATCAGCCTGAGAGGCGAGCACCGAGCACCGAGGAGATGTGCAGAGCCAATGCCAGATTGGGCAAAGGATCTGACCACCATGGTCAGAGATCTCACCAAAGAGTTCAGAGCATTCAAGGACAGTTTCGGTAAAGACGGAACTTATACCAAGAGGATTCCTCAGTTTCTAAGGAAGAGGACCAGAACTGAAGGTCAATCTTCTAAAGCTGATGGTGTAGATGATCCGGAGCCAGATCCAGCCGTGTCTCCGATGCATCCTCCCGACTCACCCTTTCCAGACCCCACTTTCGATCCAATTGCTGAATTTCGTGGCATGTCACCATCTCTCCTATAGCGCTGATTCCATCCCATGCCTATTCGATCTACACAGCCTAGAGATCCAGAAAGCACAGAGTCAGAGACGAACGCAGAATCATGATGATTTTTCTTTTCTCTTTATTTGTATAGTTTTTAGTATTGTGGATATTAGAACTTCGTTTACTTTAAGCATGTTAATTTCAGTTTAGCATTTTTAGTTTTTATCGGATAATGTAACTTAGTAAGCATGCTACTCGTAGTATTTTGCATATGTTTTTGGTGGTATATATATATGTGTGTTTAGATACCTTGTGAATAGATCTAAGAGTGGATTTTTAATGAATCTTGCTTAGTCCCTTAGTTGATTCTTTTGTAGATAACATGATGAGAATGCTTACTTGTATGTTTGTATTAATATCGGTTAGGTGTTTGTTGGCTAAACAACCAAACCAATGAACTCATGAACTTGTTCGTTATTGCTACACATTGAAGGCAATGTTGAGTTTCGGTTTGGAGGTGTGGGCATGTTAACACCTCATTAAATAGTAATATGTTGGTTTTTGGACATTTTTGAAAATTGTCAAGTTTGAAAAACTTTGGGCAAGTCAAACCTTTTTGAACATAAGTGTTTACTATAATGCCGATTCATACGTATTAATGAGAAACTTGTGTTTGTTTCCATTACTGAGTCTTGAATATCTTTTTTTATCAATCTAAGATTCAGTTGAGCAAGGGGAACATAGTCCCTTTCTCTAATGTTTTAATAAAGGGAACTCAGTACTCGTGTGTTTAGGATTAATAGTGGAGACTTCCTGTGAATTTTTGTGCTTTAGCGTTCATTTCTGAGTGTAAATCTTTTGCTATTTCTGTACACTCAATTAAGTTTTTGATGATAACATTCTCATTACATCACTTGCATTGTTTGCCATAGAACATTCACAAATGTGGATAACATGTTTGAATTTATATTCCCATGGTAGATGAACTTTTAGAAATGATACAAGGGCTTTGTTAGTATTTCATGTTCAAGATGGCCAAAACACTTACCCAAAACCAAGGAATAAAATATCGGTATCGGTTTCGATATCGGGCTCCTAAATTTATGGATATATCGGGGATATTATCGATATCGGTGGATATTCGGTAAAAAATTTAAAAAAATGATGGATATTTACATATAAAGTTAAAAAAATTTGTGAAACTTTAGGACAAGCTTAAACAAGTAATTATCCATCAAATGAATCATATTTCAACAATAAATTAGCATAGTTTTGATTTATTATAAATTATAACATAGATATAGTCTGTATATAATTTTTAAAATTGAGTATTTAATAGAATAATATTTTGTTTCACTTTTACAATATTATAGATGTATATACAATATAAAGAGATTAAATATTTAATAAACAAAATTATCATTAAAAAATATATATATATAGTTCCATACTTCCAAGATTCAATCATAAATGATAAATCATAATTCATACATAATAATACATTGCATGTCTGAAATTTAAAACCAAAATGAATTCCTTACTGGTTCAAATACATAAGATACATTTTTATCTTGATTCGAACAATAATTTTCCCAGGAAAACGTGCTAGCATAGTTTTTAAGGTAGTTATTAATATACCATGCGTATGTTGTTTGATCTCTTCCAACTGATCCATGAATTGGGTAGTTTGGATTTACCCAACTTGGTGGATATTATTGATTTGTATGCATAGGTATTGCATATGGCATTTGTAGAGAAGGATAATCAAATATATTGCAGCCACCATAACTACCATGATATGGTACATGAGAATCTGTCATTGTCTGCGAATCGCCCAAAGAACTATTTTCTGTGTCCATACTCATTGAGGAGAGAGTCATATTCAAAGAATCTTTATCAATTTGATTTGTTCCTTCATGTTGTTTACCTTGATTTTGATCAAAATTACCTGCATGAGCATCCCAACCTGTCGCACTAGCATTCCAACATGTTGCACCAGCATCCCAACCTCTTGCACCAGAATCCCAACCTTCTCCCTCATCTCCCTCATCTCCATCATCTTTTCCTCCACTATTTCCATCAGAGGTATGTTGGTCATCGGAAGAGTTGCTAACAGTAACTCCACGATCTACACCAACTTCTTCTCTAATCACTTGTTCAATATTTATTCCCATGTCTCGAGCATGAGAAGCAATTACAATTTGTAGATCAAGATTTCTCTCATCATCATCCAAATAGGCTGGTCTAACCTAGTCAAAAAAAAGATTCTCATTATCGTCTCTTGTTTCAGCAGCTAGTTGAAGTAGATCCATAAAATCTGTTTCATCTAATTTATCTTTTTCAGCTGTTATATCCCTAAATTTCAACTTCATATTATAATAACAATAAACAAGTTGTTCAAGCTTAGAATAGGTAAGACAGTTTCTTTGTTTTGTGTGGATTAAAGAAAATGTGAACCAATTTCTTTCCCAGGCAGAAGATGATGCTGTTTGTGACAGTATGTGAACTGCTATTGCATGCAATGATGGAGCATAATTTCCATACATTACCCATCAATCAGCTGCAATAAAAATTATTAAGTATTATAAGTATGAATACCATTTCAATGATATTATTATTTATTATTATTACATAGATTTTTGTAATAAAACTTATATACCCAGTTGTATTTTGCTTCTAGCTGCAATGACTGCTCGTTTACTAAAACTTTTCTTTTTATCCTTAAAGTATATGAGCTACATTAATGACTCATGAGATCAGTATGTAAATAATAAATATAAATATGAGTATATGACAGAATACTCCCATGCAAAGAAGTTATAATATTAGAATTATAAAATTGATTGTAAGTTGTAACTTTTTACTTCATATCCAAAATTAGCAATCCCTACAGCTTCAGGGTCTAATTGCTTATAGACAATATGTACGGCTTTCAAAAGATCTGAATTATCTCCAATATTGTCTCTATATTGGTACTTTGGGTTCAAATAGTAATACTTTCACAATCTTTGCCCAATTCTACTTCAATAATTATACTATTGACTATTGTATTGGAAAAGTTTATAAATTTGTTAATGCTTCTTTTAAAATAATTTTCAATATAGATTATTTGAACAATAATTTAAGTGTTTAAGATTAATATTTTTAAGAAAAATAATTTGCAAAATATCCCTGGATTTCGGGATGAAATTCACAATATTTCGGAATATCGGGATATTTCGGGAATATCCGGAGATTTTTATGGATATTTCGAAATCGACCGGATATTTGCTAGATATTGGATATTACCCCTGTTTCGATATCAGTCTCTCAAAAATATGGATATATCGGTGGATATTTCGGTGGATATATCGATTTTAAAAACCTTGCCCAAAACACATAAACCATATCACCACTTCAACCATGGATCTATTTATTCACCATACCCAAATGTTGTCAAAGTGTTCAAAATGGAATATTTTAAATTGTGCACTCTAGTTGAAGCAGCGTGTACCGAGGCGTTATTGTAATATGTGTATTAAGGCTTTTGAAATCTAAGTGATTCAAAAAATTTCACTTAAAGCCTTAGTTCTTCAAATTTGAGTTACTCTAAATAAGGGTAACGACCTAGCACATCACATCAAACTACATAACATAGCCTAGACGCTGATTACGAAATTGAAAATGTGAAAGAAATTAGAGTTGAAAGTAAAGAGTTGTCACATAAACACTTGGGTTGATTAGTATGTTTACATGAGATAGTCCATCTTTCCATCAGCAAAAATCTCCCTTGGCCAGTATTAATAGGAAAAAGTCCTATTAATCTTTTCGGAAGTCTACTTCGGGAATATGACGTTTTAATGTGCTCTACCACGTTCATGGCATTCAATTCCTTCACGAGATTAATTCACCTAAATGAGCTTTATTTCAAAAATACTCATATGTGAAATATATTTGATTTCCATGTACATATCTTCCAAGTTGCATATGTTAGAAAGTGAGTAAACCTAGGACTCTGTGAGAAAAATAGAGTGAAATCCGGCGAGATTAGAGTCGAGGTGAATTACTTCCAAAATGCTCGTGTAAGTAGTTTTTGACGTTGCTACATGAAGTGTGGGATTCATTCTTGTAAGATAGAATCATCTGAAGGATTTTAGGATATTCTTTACTCAGAAATTCCTACAAGTATAGTTTCTCGTTTGTACATCGATCTTGGCATTGTTTTTATTTAAGGTCTTGCCCTTTTCTGTCATCTAGTTTTAGTAAAATATATATATGGGTAGTTAATTTTTTTATTCTATGATTTGCTCGAGGACGAGCAGAGGTTAGGTTTGGGGGTTTTGATCCCTCCAAAAGTATATATGTTTTGAGCGCTTAATCCCTTGCCTTTGTTCCATTTTTGGAATGTTTTAAAGTGTTTATTTGCTTGTAAAAGTGTTTTTAGGCATAAGTACTCATCTAAGGGTATTTTAGTCCCAAGTTGGAGTTTTCATGTAAAAGAAGGCATTTTTGGAAGAAAAGATGGACACTGCGAGTTCAACCTCGTAGTTCCAAGTCACAGCAACCCTCTAGAAGAGACTACTACATCACACTGCGAGTTCTATCTCGTAGGTCCAACTCGCAGAACCACTCCATAAGCAACCGCCATGTCATTCTGTAACCTCAAACCTAGTAGATCAGGACTGTGACTTCACATTGCGAGTTCCATCTCGCAAGTGCAACTCGCAAAACAATCCCAGGAGATACTGTCATATCAAACTGCGAGTTCAATCTCGCAGAAACTAAGCTACTATCAGACACTGCGAGTTCCATCTCGCAGATTTACCTAGCAGAAGTTGCCCAGAATTCCACCACCTTCAAAACTGCGAGTTATAACTAGTAAAAGCATCACTGCGACTTCACACTGCAAGTTCCATCTCACAGGTTCAACTAACAGTCACTTTCCACGTCAGCAATCCACTTGATAAATCAATGATTTTCTACCCACTACTTTGACATAAATATCTTTGTTACCCTAGTATATATATGTATTGTTATCATAAGAAAAATGGAGAGAGCTAGTTAGACAATAGAAGTACAAGTGGTTTTTAGTAATTTAGAATATAGATTTAAACACTTGGAGATTAACGTAGTTCTTAGTTTTAACTTGATCTTGAAGCAACTTTGAGAAGATTGAAGGAAGAATTTGTAATCAAAGTCAAGGACCATCATCCATGATAATCGGCTATATCTCTCTCTTTCTATCTTTTGTAATTTAGAACATGATAGCTAAATTTATTGAGATGTAAGGGATAGATGTTCATTTGTTGTTAACTATTATCTAAGTCAATATGATATGTTTATCAAGTATATCTTGTTATATATGAGCAGTTAATGTATGACCTATACATTTAATGTAATTCACTTTGCATTGGTAGCATTGAAGAGGCTCTTAAGTTGTTGGATCATCAATAAATGTGTTTGAACAAACACAACTAATATCCTCACTTTCCTTTGGAATGATTGTTAATGATGAATGACCATGCTTGTTAATGTCATTTGCCCTTTTAGATTTAAGAGTTCTCTATTCACCATCCTTTGACCTATTGTGATGTGGAATTGATGAAATTCTTTCTCAAAGACCTTTTAAAATAAGGCCTCATATTTGATACATGGATGTTGTTTTAAAGATATTGGTTTAAAATCTTGGTTAACACTCATGCTCTATCATATTCCCTTGTATCTCATTTGGTCCACTTTTATTTAAAATCTTTTTAAAGATCATTCATTTGTCAATCCTTGCTAGCTAGTTTAAGTTTTCTAAAATTTATTTTCCCTACCTAAAGAGTTCCTTGTGGGAATGTACTTGTGTCTGCTATACTCATCAGCGATTCGTACACTTGCGAAGGGTTATTTAGACTCGTGCATTCCATTTTCATTAAATTTAGTTTTGAGAGTATCATTAGTTTAGAGGTACACTCAGAGTGCGTCAAGTGCTGAACATGATTCTTTGAAAGGTTAATTGCACTCAAATTATCACAATAAAGGGTTAGAGTAACTTGATCAAAGCCGTAATCCACAAGCATTTGCTTCATCCAAATGAGTTTTGTACAAGCACTCCTGGCTGCTATGTACTCGGCCTCGGGTGTGGACAAAGAAATGAAATTTTGTTTCTTGCAAAACCATGAGACCAAGTTGTTGCCTAGGAAAAACAACCGTCTGATGTACTCTTCCTATCATCACAATTTCCTACCCAATCTGCATCACTAAAGGCAACTAAGCTAGCATTAGTGTCAAAAGAGTACCATATCCCATAGTTGGATGTCCCATTCACATATCGAATGATTCTCTTCACAGAGGAGAGATGGGAATCCTTTGGATCTGCTTAGTACCTAGCACACACACCCACACTAAAAGCAATATCGGGCCTACTTGCAGTCAAGTAAAGCAAGCTACCAATCATGCCACGATAAAATCTTTGGTCCACACTCTTGCCACTAGCATTCTTGCTTAGTTTCAATGTGGTACTCATGGGTGTGTCACAATGTTTGGCATTCTCAAGACCAAACTTCTTCACCAGGTCCTTTGCATACTTAGTTTGGGAAATGAAAATCCCATCATACAATTGCTTAATTTGCAAACCTATGAAGTAATTGAGCTCACCAACCAAACTCATCTCAAATTCATAAGACATGACATCAACAAATTGTTGGACTTTGGATTTGTTGGTGGAGCAAAACATAATATCATCAACATTTATTTGAGCTATGAATAGCTCATCTCTGTTTCTCTTGATGAACAAAGTCTTGTTAACACTACCTTTAGAGTAGTCTTTGTCAACAAGAAATTGAGTAAGGCACTCATACCAAGTCCTCGGTGCTTGTTTCAACCCATATAAAGCCTTCTTGAGGTGATAGACATGATTGGGGTGGTGTCGATCCATAAACTCCTTGGATTGCTTAACAAACACTTCCTCTTACAAAAAGCCTTTGAGGAAGGCACTCTTGACATCCATTTGGTGAAATCTGAACTTGTGCACACAAGATATGGACAAGAGAAGCCTATGGACTCAAGGTGGGCAACCAGAGAAAAAGTCTCCTCAAAGTTGATACCCTAAATTTGAGAGTATCCTTGTGCTACAAGTCTAGCCTTGTTGCGCACAATGTTACCATTCTCATCAGACTTGTTCCTATACACCCGTGTGGTGCCTATGACATTAGTGTTCTTGGGTCTAGGAAATAGTGTCCAAACCTCATTTCTTTCAAATTGGTTTAGT
The DNA here is from genome assembly GCA_033220585.1 of Dipteronia sinensis. Lineage (NCBI taxonomy): Eukaryota > Viridiplantae > Streptophyta > Magnoliopsida > Sapindales > Sapindaceae > Dipteronia > Dipteronia sinensis. Next base: position 42,763,724 of record CM065637.1, on the reverse strand, counting down.
TCTTCTTGCATAGCAAGAACCCAAAACTCATCATTCAAGGCTTCATCAACCTTTTCGGGTTCAATTTGAGAGGTGTAATAAGTATAGCTAATTTGATTAGCTATTTGACACATAGTCCTAACACCTTCATTCTGTTAGGATTATGCTCAATAGCAAGAGTGTAATAATGTATTTGACAATCTTTTCATATTAATAAAGTGATTTTTAGTTTAACAAATCTTATAGCATTTCTAGTTTAATTATTATAATTGTCAAAAATAAATAATTATAAGGTCTAAAGGCTATATGAAATGAAGTATTGTTTGTACATCTAGATATGTATAAGGTAGACACAATTCTTTAGTTAGTCTTGAACAATATTCCCTGCTTAAGACAAAGGTTAGGCGCCTTTACCTTGTTAAAGTTGTTGATTCTTTTGCTATCATTTGAGTGGGATCAAATGTGTTATGATGAGTATAAAATCATCAAGGTGTAGTGTCTTTGGGCAAACGAATCTAGTGCACTAGGTGCATTGAATAGGATCACAGTGAAATACTTTATCCAGAACCGTTAGTGGATAAAAGTTTTCACTTGAGGACAATCGGAGAGCCTATCTCAATCCTGAGATAAATGATGGACTTATGGTTACAAGTGCTATCATTTGAGCTGTCAATGAGTACGATTATATAGCATAGTCTATCCTCGATGGTTTGGTGGTATTCATTTGTTAATCGATAGAGGACTTCATTTATAGATGTGGAAATCGTGGCTCCATTTATTAAATGTGAGTAGAATATCATCATATGGATATTTTAAGGTATTGGATATTAAATCTTAATGTTAAGTTTTCGATAGTTTTATTGAAACATGGCTTCTGGACAAGTCAAAATATTCAAGTTCAAAATATGGTCATATGAGTAAATATGGTAACTAGGAAAGCTACATGCGGTCTATGAGCTCTTGGCAATTACTGATATTTTTCATGAGCATATACACTATCTCTAACAAGGATGTCTAAGGTACGAACAAGAAACATTAACTTATTCTATCTTTATTTAAGAGTTCAATTTTAGCTCTTTAGTGGAATGAGCTAAACTTAACAAATTGAACCTAAGTAAATCATTTGTTGATTGTAATTAGGTTATGTCTATTGAAGCTTAAATTTAGATAGCCCTCCAAGATCCCTAATCCACACGAACTTGAATAGATCACTTGAGCGGAATTGTTTTTGGATTTCGGAATCCAAGAGTTTTTTGAGCGGTGCGGTCATAAGTGATCAAGACACGCGGTACCACTACAAATGCCTGGAATGGGCAGCCATGGATGTGGGAATCCTTGGGCGGCCCTAATTGGCTACAACTAGTAATTCATTAATCAATTAAGAATATAATTTACACATTTTAAATAAATGGGATGTTAAATTATATTAATGTATTAATTTAAGGCATGTGGACTTTCTTTTTAGAATGGGTCTAGTTCACATGTGGACTTTTTATTATCGTCCAATGAACTTGATAAAATGGAAAAACAATATACTGCCCTTGTATAGGCTTGGGTGGCAAGGGCTAAAATTATTAACCTAATATATTGTTTTATTTTATTATTTAATTAAATGGAAATTAATTGATTTACTAATGAATTAATTATTTGATTAAAAGTCAAATATCTTTTTCTAACTAGGAGAAGGACTCTTAGTGTCATACTATTGTTAGTAGTTTGATAAGTATCAAAAACTTTATTTGATAAGTAGATAATTAAAAAGGATTTATTTATATAGATAAATTAAGAAGTTATTGATAAAGTCAAAATTTTAAATTGATATTCATCTATTTGATATTACACTCATCAATTGGAATAGGTTTGAACTACTAAGTTGATAAGAGTTTTGGTGAAACAAAATTCCTCCACATGATAGGAGAATTTTCGGCCACCTTATAACCCTATCAAGGGAGTTCGGCCAAGTAGGGGTTTTAAGAAGAAGAATTTTTATTCTTTTGCTTTAAAAAAAAAAAAAAGATTCATCCAACTCATAGAAAAAGGGTGTGAAATTCGGTCAAGAGAAATAGGAAAAATGAGCGTTTTTGTTTTCGATAGTGTACTAGTAGCTTTTATATCAAAAAACTTTGTGCACAACATCGAATTTAGGTTCACGCGAGTTTTCGATTAAAAGATTGAGAATTCAAAAGTGACAAAAACGTTCCTTGTTTTCCCTAGGAGGGTTATTGTGACTAACAAAAGAAAAAAGTTTTTCTTTTCCATCCTCAGGTATACAATTCAAAGAAAGGGAGCCCACACTCCTAGGTGATTCATGTTTGTAATTGGATTGGAAGATCTTGCGGATTCAATTCGACACAATATCAATTGTCACATGAAAAAGGTATGATAATTTTAATTAGATGTTAATTAATGAAGGGTTAAGGTTCTCTCTTTTAAAAAGAAAATTTTTGAAATATACCAATCAAGTTTTTCGCTTCCGCCGCATGTTTTTCCTTCAATTGGTATCAGAGCCTGGTTGTACCCTTGATTAATTGATGTATATATAAGTGAATCTATTTCCTTTTACTGTAAATATGCATGTTTTAGAAAGAGATGGCACTCTAGGTATTCACATATATAATTACATCGGAATGTATGGATATATATATATATATATATATTTATATTATGATTTGTTATTGCTCGATTTTGGTCCTAGAATTTCAATGTAATTTTGTTTTGAAGTTGTTACAAGAAGGGTGGTCTATCATCGCCATAATTTCCTTCCTGGTAGTTGCTAAGTTCTTTTTTATTTTATTATTGTAAAATAGAAATCTACTGTAATATATTCAGATTTCGAAGAATCGAAGAGTTGAAGAATTGGGAGCAGAAAAAGGAGCGAGGCAGCAGCTCGTGCACACCAAGCAGCAAGCCCGCGCGTGACCAAGCGCGCAGCTACACTTGTTGCAGTGCAGCAGTGCGCGGCCCTCCATGGAGCTGGGTGCATGCGCAAACTCATGGATAACAGTAGATGTGCTGCAGCTGCGCATGGCTTCGGGCGCGCGGTGCTGCGTGCGGTGCTGCACATGGGGCAGCCCCGAAGTGCTGCGTAGGAGGCAGTCGAGCATGGCATCGGGTGCGCAAGACCTTCGGATGGACGACCGCTTGATGACTAATTCGCCAAGTTAGAGTTAGGGTTTTTGTATTTCAAACAAATGTAATTTACTTGCTTTACTAGGATGGAAAAAAATTGTGGCTATTCATTTTTTTGTAAATATTGCAATGTTTATCATTGTTTGATAACATGTCATATAGAATATGAGTGCCACTCATATATCTCTATTGGTATGAACATGCATTGAATGGTTTAGTTATCTAATTGGCATCTAAATAACTTGGTAAATCATTCTATGGAATTCCATCACACGCCTTAAACAATTGAGTGGGAGAAGGTGTTTTGAACACCTATGGCCTCCAAGGTTAGTTGTGCTTTATGTTTCGTGTGATAATCCCCCAAGGGGTATCCATGAATGGAATTTAGCAAGATACATCCTTACAAGGATAGACTAGACAATTGACTCAAGCGATATCTACTCTCAAAGGAGGGATTTTCGTGAAGGAATATATTTAAGGTCATTAATTTGGTAACACACTCAATGTGATTTTATTAATATCCTCCCAAGAGTTCTTGTCAATATAAATCGCAAGGCTAAATTGAAAACGCCGGTTGTTATGTTAACAATTAGGTGGGAACTAGTTGAACTAGAAAATGGTGCGAACTCCCGAAAGAGGCATGACATTTATGGATGTAGGATCACCGTTGAATTTTACAATTGAATTATTTTATTTAATTCAAGATAAATATTCGAAAGTGCTTTATCATGATTGTTTACTTATATAAATTTTGTTTTATTCAGAAATCATGACCCCATCCCTAATCAACATCCTGAAAGATAATACATTAACTGGTGATAATTATATCACATGGAAAAGGAAAATTGGGATGTTGTTGCAATCTGAAAAGCATAAGTTTGTTCTGTCTAAACATAAACCACCTGTTCCTACTAATGAATCTAATGAGGTGCAAAGAGGCGAGTATGAGCAGTGGGTGGCCTCAGATGAGATGGCCAAATGTTACATTATGGCCACCATCTCCGACGTGTTGTAACTGCAACATGAAGGAATGATTACTGCAGCTGATATAATGATGTCTTTAGAGGAGATGTTTTTTTTGGGTAAGTAAATAGTATCATAGAAAGAGAGAAAGAATGTACAAAATACAAGGGGCTTACCCCAGGAAGCAAAGCAAGAGCTAAACAAAGGCTCAAAACAGCTCTAACAAACGAGCAAGACAAGACAAGAGCAAGACAGCAAATCACTAGAGTTGACATTCCAATTCAAGGCAATAATAGGGTGGTTCTTTAAATTGAAAGAGGATAGCCGGCAGCGAATGGTGTCAATAATGGATCGAGCAACAACCAAACTAGTCTTTTGAGTGCCTTCGAAAATGCGACAGTTTCGCTCTCTCCAAATATGATAAACCGCAACCCCAAGACAAAGCTTGTTAGCAACAATAGCAGGAGAGTTCCCTCTCCAATGAGTGGAAGCCCAATCAATGAAAGAATTCCAACAAAGGCCATTCCAAGGAGACCCATAAATATTCATAAGTTGAGTCCAAATGGCTCTACTGAATAAACACTCAAAAAAAAAGATGGGCATGAGACTCCGGGTGGGTGTGGCAAAGAACACAAGTAGTAACCGCCATAGGGTCATATTTATGGATGCGATCCCGAGTAAAGAGCCGGCCTCTAATTGCCACCTATAGGATAAAACTCATTCTAGGAATATTTTGGGGGAACCAAACAAGCTTAAACCAAGGAACAAAGGGATGAGGGGTTCTAAGAGAAGCCAAAGCAGAGGAGGCAGAATAAGTACCATTGGAGTTAGGATTGTAGGAAGGCATACAACTTCTAATTTCAAAAAGATCAATGGACAATGCAGCCGGCCAACTCCAAGAATCGCCATGAACAGTGGAACTAACCATTGTGTGGATAGGGAGGCATGAGTCATAGACAACATGGGGGCTCCGTTTCGAAAGAAGAGGACCATCCGGGTGCCAATTGTCAAACCATAAGGAGGTGCTAGAACCGTTACCAATGTAGTGCTGAATAAGGGGGCAAACAAGAGGCCGAAGATGGAGGAGTTTTCTCCAATTCCAAGAGCAAGTACATGGAGTTTTAGCCTCCCAAAGATTAGAGTCCTTAAGGTGGTAGGCTCTGATCCAAGAAGACAATAGGTTATTTGTGCCATAACTCAAAATCCAAATATGCCTAATCATGAGAGCTTTGTTCCAAGAGGATATGTCCTTGATGCCAAGACCTCCCTCTTTCTTAGGGAGACAAATATATGACCAGCATATCTTTGCACCCTTGCTATCGCCTTCAATTCCTCTCCAAAAAAAGCTTCTAAATTTCTGCTCAATAATATTCAAAACCTTTTTAGGGAGGTAGAGATAAGTAGCCCAAAATACTTGTAAACTAGTCAAAACTGAGACAATAAGTTGCAAGCGACCAGCATAAGAGAGGCCTCGGTTCAGCCAAGAAACAAGTCTTCCTGAGACTCTATCCACAAGGGGGGAGCAATCGCGAAGGCGTAATCTAGAAGAGATGATAGGTATGCCAAGATAATGAATGGGGAGAAAACCAATCGTATAACCAAAAAGGTTGATAAGCTGCTGGTTGATGGTATGAGAAACCCTGGAAGTGATCATGTTGCTCTTAGCATGATTAGCATGGAGGCCCGATAACAAGGAGAACTCATCAAGCGCTGCCTTAACAACACGTGTTGATGAAAGAGAGCCATGGCATAACATAATAATGTCATCAGCAAAACAAATGTGGGAAAGCTTAATCTTGTCACACCTCCAATGAAACTTGAAACTAGGAGAGTCCTCAATGCGCTTGTCCAGAATTTTCGAAAGAACTTCCATAACTATAACAAACAAGTATGGGGACATGGGATCCCCCTGGCAAAGGCCTCTCTAGAGGAGATGTTTGCTATAAGGTCCAGGGCGACCAAGAGAAAGGTAGTGACTGCTTTCATAAATCTTAGGATTAAACCTGGATAGGCTGTGAGAGATCACATGATGAAACTCACAACACATCTCAACATTGCTGAACTCAATGGTGTTGAGATAGATGGTGAGACAAAAATTGATATTATTGTCAACTCACTATCAGATTCCTTTGATCAGTTCAAGTTGGACAACACCTTGAACAATAAGGGATACACCTTGCAGGGCCTAATGCAAGATGTTCAAAGTGTTGAGAAGATCCTTGTGAAGGGCAAGGGTCAAGAGATTCATATGGTTAGTAAATTTGCTACTGTTAAGACTCCTCAGAAGGTCAAGAAACAACATAAGAAAAAGGAACTTGGGCCTACAAAGAAGGAGACCAAGAAAGTAACCAATATCAAAGGGAAGTGTTTCTTTTATGGTGAAAAGGGACATTGGAAAAGAAATTGCCAAAGTCTCAGAAAAAGAAAGAAGAAGGTAATATTAATTATCTTGAAACATGTTTTCTGACAGATTCTACAGATTCTTGGATCATAGACTCTAGAGCCACTAATCATGTTTGTTATTCCTTGCAGGGGTTCCAGGAAAGGAAAAGGCTGATTGAGAATGAATTCAACTTGAGTTTAGGCAACATAGCGTTGGTGTCTGCCTGTGCAGTGGGAGATATTATAATTAATTTAGATTCTAGTAGGCATTTGGATTTGATAGAGGTTTATTATGTACATCAATTTAAGTGGAATTTAATTTCAATTTCTTGTTTAAATAAATTTGGATTCGGTTACTTTTAATAAAGGTTTTATTATTAGTAGGAATGACAAATTTGTTTGCAAAGGTACATTTGAAAATGGTTTATTCCATTTGCATAGAAATATCTCTCACTTGTTAGACATGGAATCAACAGAACCTAATCATAAAAGAATAAAAATATCAAAAGATGAAACTTACCTATGGCATTTGCGCCAAGGTCATATTAACCTTGATGGATTAAAAGATTGGTTAGTGATTAACCTTTAAGTAGGTTAATAATCTACCAACTTGTGAATTTTGTTTGGAAGGTAAGATGACCAAAAGATCGTTCACAACCAAAGGCATAAGAGCCACTGAATGTTTAGGATTAATACACACTTATTGATGCGGTTCTATGACCATTCAAGCTAGAGGTGGATATGAGTACTATATCACTTTCACGGATGATTACTTGATATTTAGCTGAGACATTGTAAGGACCTCTAGTTTATGATTGGCTTATTTCATGACAAACAACACCACATTGGGGATGATTTTGTAATGGGTAGCTTAGGTCCTTGTTGGCAAGCCTCTAAGCACTCCATAACTTCAAGACTCAAGAGCAAAAGGTATATTTACTTGACTTTGTCTCTTGAAGAGTTTAGGTGCATACACACACACACACACACACTTCATGCATGCTTTGTTCATCTTGCATTTGTGTTCTTTATTGTTTATATGTATGCATCCATTACATATTTCACACTTGCACCTCATTGTTAGATCTAAGTGTGGTTTTGTGTGGTGTAGTTCGTTTCCGTTTGTGTGATCGGAAACGTCCACGCTTGCTCATTGTTAGATCTAACTCATGCGGTGTTTGAGGAACCGACTTAGATGGTACATCGTTTAGAATGTACATAGCAGTTTGTAAAGCATATCCCCAAAAGAATTAGGAAGTGTTGAATAAGTCAACACAGACCTAACCATGTTCAAAAGAGTAATATTTCTCCTTTCTGCCACCCCATTCTGTTGAGGTGTTCCTGGCGCAGAAAGCTGAGAAATTATCCCATTATCAATAAGATATTGTTGAAACTCACTAGATAGATATTCGCCACCACGATCAGATCTCAAGATTTTTATGTGTTTCTCAAGCTGATTTTCTACTTCAGCTTTAAATGCTTTGAACATGTCAAAAGCATCTGACTTATGTCTGAAAATACACTCCAAAACGTGTGTCTAACAACCTAGAGGGGGTTGAATAGGTTTTAATCAAGTTAAGTACCAATTTTTCTTGATTAGTCAATTTAAAAATTCACCCCATAAACAAACAAACAAAAATCAAGTATAAAGTGCGGAAATATAAAGAACATTTGATTTTTACGTGGAAACCCTTCAACACGGGAAAAACCACGGGCTATCCTTCTAGCCACACACGATCACAGAAATCCACTATATGAATAAAAGGTAACACTCCCTAGTGATATCCTCTGATCAACTACTCTTGGCGTGAGCACCTCCTACTCTACCCCACGAGCCTTTTACAGTGGCACTTGACCAAGCTTGCCAACCAACCTTTGGTTGCAAGACTTCAATGCTTGTGCAACTTTACCCAGATGCCACAAGACTTTGACTGATGAAGAGTATAAAGGTCTAAGTGAATAATCAATGAATGCTCAATACAAAATATGCTAGACCAAACATATAATGCTTAACTAGATGTTATAATGCAATTTAACAACCTAGTTATCAACCAATGCCTACATGCCCATAATTAAAGACTCAATTAGATGCAAATGGATTCTAGCAACCTAATTGTCAAAGAAAGTCCAACCAACACAGGTTGTCACAATGTATAACAAGGGCAATAAATATGCAATCAATAAATGCAATCAATGAGGCATAAATATCAAGGTCTAGATGAAAGGCATAAAGACTTAGCTAGAAGGGCAATATGGTCCTAAATTCTAGCTATCTCATTACAAACCCAGTCAAATATTCATGAACTTTAACTAGTTGATTAAAACATAATTTCTCAACCTAGTTATCAATAAATCACACATGAATATTTATGACCTAGCTTTTACGTAAAAATGACCTAATCAATTTAACTATCACAAAACAAACCCAATTATGTTATCAATCAACACAATAATGCATTCAAAAATGATTTCTAGAAATCATATGCATTAAAAACGAAATCTTGGACTTAAAGAACAATAAATGAAGATGAGATATTTGTTCTTACTTACCAAGTCAAGATTGATGAAGACCCATGTGTTATTGGTGCAATGGATGTCATGGATGCATGGTTTTTGGTTTTGGAGAGTCAAAGAACAAAGCTTGAAGCTTTCTCTCTCTAGGGGAGCTCTTTCTCTCACTATATTATGATTTTATGAGCTCTAGGTCTGAATAGGGAAGAAGATGAAGTATATATAGAAGCCAAATGAAACTATGTCGTTTTGGGAAAGTGTAAAAACAATTTCTGGGTAAAACGAGCAATTCGGCGGCTGGTACCCGCCGAATTCCAACCACCGATTTGCTCCAGAATGTTTTGGACAAAATCGGCTGCTCAAAAATGGCGGTTTGTGCCCGCCGAATTCCATCACAGCGCACAACCCAATATTCGAGCGCACCAAAACATGACCAAATGACATCGAAACCTTTTGTATAATATACCATTGGAAAGATACTAAAGTCTACTTTCTACTTCAATTTACAAAACAAGTTTTCGATGTCTATAGAAAACGTTATGGTCATTTGAGTGACCACATGTCAAAGACGGACAACACTGGAGTTGTCCAGTTTTGATGGTCACTTTGGAGATTTCAAAACCAATCCAAACAGTCATCAAATATTATGAATAATATACCGTTGGAAAGGTATGTGTGTCTAGTTTGTACACAAATTTTCAAAACTCATTTTGAAGCTTTGTATAAAACATTATGGTCACAAGACCATACAAATGTCAGTTTTGAAAAACATTTAAATCATTGAAAAAATTAATCTTTTGATACTAGACACTTACTCCAAATAAGCAAACCAAATCCAACACCTATCCAAGAGAAGAAAGGAACCTTCTTAAATGGTCAACCATCACGCTAAGACGTGCACACCATCGTGCAAGCGTGGACGTTTCTGATCACACAAGCAAAAACGAACTACACAACACAAAACCACACTTAGATCTAACAATGAGGTGCAAGTGTGAAATGTGTAATGGATGCACACATATAAACAATAAAGAACAAAAATGCAAGATAAACAAAGCATGCATGAAGTGTGTGTGTGTGTGTGTGTGTGTGTGTGTACTTAAACTCTTCAAGAGACAAAGTCAAGTGAATATACCTTTTGCTCTTGAATCTTGAAGTTATGGAGATGCTTGGAGGCTTGCCAACGAGGACCTAAGCTACCCATTACAAAATCATCCCTATTGTGGTGTGGTTTGTCATGAAATAAGCCAATCATAAAATAGAGGTCCTTACAATATCTCATGAGATACACATAGCTAAATATCAAGTAATCATCCGTGAAAGTGATGAAGTACTCATATCCACCTTGATTGAACCAAATATGTTATGTATTTTGGCCCTCACATCCTCTTCCCTTGCGTTGTTCTCGAGTGTTTTTAGGTGTGTTTATGGCTCTTTTGATCATTTTTGCAGGCAATAGGTAAAGAGACGTGAACTGGGATAAGAAGGACAAATCGGTGCACAAATGAAGTGAAGAAGGCAAAAGTGCACGGGTAGCACGCCCGTGCACTTACCCGTGCACCGGAACATGAATTGTTGAAGATCTTCAGTGCATGGGTAACTGCACTGGGTACGACCCATGCACTTACCCGTGCAATCCACAACCCAGTGAGCAGAGCCTCGGGCAAGGAACAACTGCACGAGTGGTGCACAGGTCATCCACCCGTGCACATTGTGCAAATCTAAAGGGAAATAAAGACTGCACGGGTAACTACATGGGTAACATACCCGTGCTATACCCGTGCTATACGGGATAGCCAGCTCGCCACATCATCATTTTAGCCTAGTTTTTGAAGGAAGTATAAATACTTTTCAAATCTGATTTTTGAAGAGGGAGAGACCCACGACCATACACCCATTCCATTCATTCTTTCTCTCTCTAAATCTCAAAAATCTTTCTCACCAAAAACCCATCATCATCTTCATCAATTGCTACTCATAAGGACATAAGAAGTGGAATGAAGCTTGAAGAAAAAAGGTTTTACATGGGTCTTTCTACGTCCCTCCTTTTTTATTCTTGTATTCCATTTGTTATGAGTAGCGAAATCCCATTAAGAGATTGATGTGATTCACTTGTAAATATGGGTATTTGTAATGAACTCAATATCTTTTATTAAAATCTATCTAATTTGTTCTACTCAATGTTTTACTTGATTTCAAAAGCAATTTGTGTTGGATTGTACATGACTCTCTTCATGAGTTGTTTTAGAAATTATATGTGTAGAGAATCTAGTATACATGATGCTTGGCTCTCTAAGCTCAATGGAATAGGAGGATTGAACAAGGGTACATGACCCAAGTGATATCCGGACTTATTAATCTCACCTAATTCTAATCTTTCATGGGTAATCAAGACTATACATTCTAGAATTGTTTGCATGTGATAGATTGAGCATCAACCTATACATGATGGGTTGGTGATTTTTAACAAAGAGATTTGTCCCTTATGTGATGGATGTTGTTTCATTGTATAACCAATTGTGGGTGGCCAATGCTATACATGATGGTTTGGGCACTCACAAGTAAATAATCACTCCTATACATCCTAGGGTGGTTACATTAGTTAATGACAATTAAAGTGAGTTCATTCTTTACCCATGGTTTGCTAGTTGAATTCATCAATTCCTTAATCCGCATATCACATATCCATACTTATTTAGATTAGTGCATTTTAGCTTAGTTTACATTTTAGTTTTACTTTTTCTCAAAAACCATATCAATTTACTTTTCTTGCATTTTTAACTAAGGCATTAGTTTAATCATAACTATCGCTCGATCTTTAAGGAACGATACCCATACTTGCCACTACTAGTTTTATACTTGTTTGAGTGCATCTTGGGATTTTATAAATTTGTTTGAATATTGCATACCACGGCAAAAAGCAAACGTTCACACCTCTAGCTTGAATGGTCATAGAACCGCACACATCAGTGTGTATTAATCCTAAACATTCAGTGGCTCTTGTGCCTTTGGTCGTGAACAATCTTTTGGTCATCTTACCTTCCAAACAAGATTCACAAGTTGGTAGATTATTAACCTTTAAATCACTTAAAGGTTCATCACTAACCAATCTTTTAATCCTATCAAGGTTAATATGACCTAGGCGCAAATGCCATAGGTAAGTTTCATCTTTTGATAATTTTATTCTTTTATGATTAGGTTATGTTGATTCCGTGTCTAACAAGTGAGAGATATTTCTATTCAAATGGAATAAACCATTTTCCAATGTATCTTTGCAAACAAATTTGTCATTCCTACTAATAATAAAACCTTTATTAAAAGTAACTGAATCCAAATTTATTTAAACAAGAAACTGAAATTAAATTCCTCTTGAAGTGAGGTACATAAAAAACCTCTATCAAATCCAAATGCCTACTAGAATCTAAATTAACTCTAATATCTCCCACTGCACAGGCAGACACCAACGCTATGTTGGCTAAACGCAAGTTGAATTCATTCTAATTCAGCCTTTTTTATGTCTTGGAACCTCTGCAAGGAATAACAAATATGATTAGTGGCTCTAGAGTCTATGATCCAAGAATCCGTAGAATCGGCCAGAAAACATATTTCAAAATAATTAATATTACCTTTTTCCTTCTTTTTCTGAGACTTTTGGCAATTTCTTTTCCAATGTTCCTTTTCACCATAAAGGAAACACTTCCCTTTGATATTGGTTACTTTCTTGGTCTCCTTCTTTGTAGGCCCAAATTGCTTTTTCTTCTGTTGTTTCTTGACCTTCTAACGGGTCTTAACAGTAGCAACTTTACCAACCATATGAATCTCTTAACCCTTGCCTTTCAAATGGATCTTCTCAGCGCTTTGAACATCTTGCATTAGGCCCTGAAAGGTGTATTCCTTATTGTTCAAGGTGTAGTCCACTTTAACTGATCGAAGGAATCTAATAGTGAGTAGGCAATAATGTCAATTTTTGTTTCACCATCTATCTTAGCACCATTGAGTTCAGCAATGCTGAGATATGCTATGACTTTCATCATGTGATCTTTCACAGCCTATCCAGGTTTAATCCTAAGATTCATGAAAGTAGTCACTGCCTCTCTCTTAGTCACCCTGGACCGCATAACAAACATCTCCTCCAGAGACATCATTATATCAGCAACAGTACACATTCCTTCATGTTGTTGTTGCAACACGTCGGAGATGGTGGCCATAATGTAACATTTGGCCATCTCATCTAAGGCCACCCACTGCTCATACTCGCCTCTTTGCACCTCATTAGATTTATTAGTAGGAGCAGGTGGTTTAGGTTTGGACAGAACAAACTTATGCTTTTCAGATTGCAACAACATCCCAATTTTCCTTTTCCATGTGATATAATTATCACCAGTTAATGTATTATCTTTCAGGACGTTGATTAGGGATGGGGTCATAATTTCTGAATAAAACAACAATTATATAAGTAAACAATCATGATAAAGCACTTTCAAATATTTATCTTGAATAAAATAAAATAATTCAATCGTAAAATTCAACGGTGATCCTATATCTATAAATGTCATGCTTCTTTCGGGAGTTCGCACAATTTTCTAGTTCGACTAGTTCCCACCTAATTGTTAACATAACAACCGGCGTTTTCAATTTAGCCTTACGATTTATATTGATAAGAACTCTTGGGAGAATATCAATAAAACCACATTGAGTGTGTTACCAAGTTATCGACCTTCAATATATTCCTTCACAAAAATCCCTCTTTTGAGAGTAGATATCGCTTGAGTCGATTGTCTAGTCTATCCTTGTGAGGAAGTATCTTGCTAAATTCCATTCATGGATTCCCCTTCGGGGATTATCACATGAAACATAAAGCACAACTAACCTTGGAGGCCATAGGTGTTCAAAACACCTTCTCCCACTCAATTGTTTAAGGCGTGTGATGGAATTCTATAGAATGATTTACCATGTTATCTAGATGCCAATTAGATACCTAAACCATTTAATGCATGTTCATACCAAAAGTGATAAATGAGTGGCACTCAGATTCTATATGACATGTTATCAAACAATGATAAACATTGCAATATTTACGAAAAAATAAATAGCCACAATTTTTGTCCATCCTAGAAAAGCAAGTAAATTACATTTGTTTGAAAAACAAAAACCCTAATCCTAACTTGGCGAACAAGTCATCAAGCGGTCGTCCATCTGAATGTCTTGCGCACCCGATGCCATGTCGAGTGCCCCATATGCAGCACCGCACTCCCGAACCCATGCGCGGCTGCCCCGTGCGCAGCACCGCATGCAGTACCGCGTGCCCGAAGCCATGCGCGGCTGCATCATATCTGCTGCCATCCATGAGCGTTCACATGCGTCCAGCCCCTTGGAGGGCCACGCACTGCTGCACTGCAACAAGTGCAGCTGCGCGCTTGGTCACCCGCGCGCTTGCTGCTTGGTGCGCACGGGCTGCCAAGGGCTGCTGCCTCGCTCCTTTTTCTGCTCTCAATTCTTCAACTCTTCGATTCTTCGAAACCTGAATATATTACAGTAGATTTTTATTTTACAACAATAAAATAAAAAAGAACTTAGCAACTATCAAGAAGGAAATTATGGCAATGATAGACCACCCTTCTTGTTACAACTTCAAAACAAAATTACATTGAAATTCTAGGACCAAAATCGAGCAATAACAAATCATATTGTAAAAAAAACATATACATATACATATATCCATACATTCCGATAAATTATATATGTGAATACCTAGAGTGCCATCTCTTTCTAAAATATGCATATTTACAATAAAAGGTAATAGATCCACTTATATATACATCAATTAATCAAGGGTACAACCAGGCTTTGATACCAATTGAAGGAAAAACATGTGGCCGAAGTGAAAACTTGATTAGTATATTTCAAAAAATTTCTTTTTAAAAGAGAGAACCTTAACCCTTTATTAATTAACATATAATTATAAGTATCATACCTTTTTCATGTGACAATTGATATTGTGTCGAATTGAATCCGCAAGATCTTCCAATCCAATCACGAACGTGAATCACCTAGGAGTGTGGGCTCCCTTTCTTTGACTTGTATACCTGAGGATGGAAAAGAAAAACTTTTTTCTTTTGTTAGTCACAATAACCCTCCTAGGGAAAACAAGGAACATTTTTTTCACTTTTGAATTCTCAATCTTTTAATCGAAAACTCGCGTGAACCTAAATTCGATGTTGTGCACAAAGCTTTTTGATATAAAAGCTACTAGTACACTATCGAAAACAAAAACGCTCATTTTTCCAATTTCTCTTGACCGAATTTCACACCCTTTTTCTATGAGTTGGGTGAAGCTTTTTTTTTTTAAAAGCAAAAGAATAAAAATTCTTCTTCTTAAAACCCTTACTTGGCCGAACTCCCTTGATAGGCTTATAAGGTTGCCTAAAATTCTCCTATCATGTGGAGGATTTTTGTTTCACCAAAACTCTTATCAACTTAGTAGTTCAAACCTATTCCAACTCATGAGTGTAATATCCAACAATTGAATATCAACACTAAATGCTTATCCAGAGATTAAAGATGACACTAAGTACAAGTCCTAGATATCAATGTCTATATGAATGCTCATATAGACCTAACTAGATATAGATATGCAAGTCTAAAATCTAGTCATCAAACAAAGCCATATCAACACAAGTTGTCACACAAAATGGCAAGGATAATTAATGCAATTAACAAATGTAATCAAAGAGTCCTAATTAGCTAGAGGGCAAATATGTCCTAAATGCAAGCTATCGCAATACAAACCCAATCATGCAAAGGAACTTATAACAAGATGTAATAAATGAAGTCCTAGCATTTAATCAACTAATAAATGCAATAAAAACATGTTCTTGGATAGTATAAACAAATAACAAAGATGGGGTTTTTGTTTAACTTACCAAGTCAAGTGAAGATGAAGACTCATGCCTTAATGAAGCCTAATGATGCATGAAGGATGATTGGTTTTGGGTTTGTAGAGTTAAAGAATAAGTCTTGGAGCTTCTCTCTCTAAGAAACAATCTCTCTCGCTTAAAAAAGGGGTTCTTAAAGCTCTAAAAACTAGTTGGGAGAGAAGAGAACATATATAAAGAAGCCCTAAATGAAACTACGTCGTTTTGGCAAATTAGGCATAAAACAGGCTTAGTGCACAGGTAACTGCACGGGTAAGGGACCCGTGCACAACCCGTGCGGTTGCACGGACCCGAAACACTCATCAATGCTACACATGATAGATTGGACACCCATAATTGGGAAATAACCAATCATATACATCCTAGGGTGGTTACATTTGTTATTGATCATTAATGTGAGTTCATTCTTTTCCCATTGTTTGCTTAGTGAATCCATCAACTCCTTAATCTACACATCATCCATCTACACCTTCTTAAATTAGTGCATTTAGTTAGTTTTAGCTTAGTTTAAATTTTAGTTTACATTCTTCTCAAAGATCATATCAATTTACTTTTCTCACATTTTTCTTATTAAAGTAGTAGTCTAATCATAGCTATTGGTCGATCCATGTAGAACGATACCCCTATTTGCCATATACTCATTTTATTTGTACTTAGTGAATTGTGGGATTTTATAAATTTGTTTTGATATTGCATACCATGGCAAAATGCGTGTCAAAAATGGCGCCGCTGCCGGGGATCAGCGTACATAGTTGTGATTAGATTTAGTTTAGTCTAGTTATTTATTATTTGAGTTTCTTTTACTTTGCTTGTATTTGTTGTTTTGAATTTATAGGTGCATAGTTGCATGAATGGGAGACGTTCCTTGAGAGGCGAATTAGTACCTGCAGTTAACAATATTCATTGGATTGGAAGATTGATTAGACAATTTAAGAACACCAATTTTGAAGAAGAAATGGCTGAAGAAAATCCACCTAATATGCTAGTTGAGGAACCAGGAACGAATGAGGAAGATTTAGGACTTACAATTGGGGAGTATACTCTTCCGTCAGTGGGAGATGAGCAACAAACAGCTATTGTCTTGGATGACGCTGCTAGGCTATATGATTTGAAGGGAATGCATGTGAACTTGTTGCCATCCTTTCATAGGCTTCCAACTGAAGATTGGCTTCAATTCATAAAGGAGTACAGCGCAGTGTTGGAGACATTTCCAATAGTAGTCCAGGACAGAGTATTGACTAGGGCACAACTGCAGATGCATTGTTTCCAGTACTGTTTGAAGGACCGTGCCAAGCAATGGTACATGGCATTGAGGCCGGGGTCGCTCACATCATGGCCCTAAGTTTGTAAGGTGTTTTACAACAAGTTCTTTCCAACTGCAAAAGCAAGAGAATTGAAGATCAAGATCGCTACCTTTAATGAAGAGGACGGGGAACCATTTCATGAAGCATGGGAGAGATTTCACCTTTTGCTTGCACAGGTTCCGCCACATACCTATCCTGAAGAATTGAAGGTCACTTCCTTCTACCAAGGTCTCTCCACTATCACTTAGATAATGGTGGACAATGCTTGTGGAGGTACAATTGTTGACAAGAGTGCTCAAGAGGCATATGAGATAATGGAGAAGCTAGACTAAAACTCACAACAAAGGTCCTCGAACATAAGGAGGGGTGGAAAGCTAGAAATTGATGGGAACACAGGAATAGCCTTAGAAATGTCCAGAATGGCTAAGGAAATGCAGTCAGTGAAAGATTTGATGAAGAATATGTTCAAGCCAACAGCTCAAGTGAGCCAAATCACGGAGGATACATTGAATGGAGTTGAGGGACAGTTGGAGCATGAAGAAGCCCAAATGTAAGGAGGGTTCCAAAGGCAGAGGAATGATCCCTACTCCAACCAATACAATCCTGGGTGGAAGAATCACCCTAACTTCTCATGGAGCAACAACAACAGTGCAAACAACCAAGGTTATTAGAACTAGGGATACAATAGGTACAACAATCAAAGAGGATTAAGCAACAACCAGTAGGGGAGCTCAAGTAACAACCCACAAGGCAACTTTAACACTCAGGCAAATGCTTATTAACCAAAGGTCAAATCACTAGGGGAAGAACTGAGGGACTTTATCAAGGTAACTGACGAGGCTTCTATAGCCATCAGAAATTCCCAGAGTGCAAATGAGCAAATGTTGAAGAACTACATGCAGTCAAATGACCAATGGGTGAATAGCATGGATGCTTCTATTAGGAGATTGGAGACTCAAGTCACACAAATTGCAGAAGCTCTGTACAAGCAGGACAAAGGAAAATCTCCCAGTAATAATTAGCATATTAAGGTGATGGAGGTGCTTCAAAAGAAGAGTGAGAAGTAGGCACAAGGTGAGGCAACATAAGACATCCAAATTATTGTTGAAGATTTTGTAAAAGAGAAGTTAGATGAGTCAAAAGAAGCTAGTCCATTGAAGCTGGAGGATCTAGACGATTTCATCATTCCAGTCACCATAGGAGAGTCAGAAAAAATGGGAGCAGTGTAATCGAACCAAATATGTTATATATTTTGGCCCTTACATCCTCTTCCCTTGCGCTGTTCTCGAGTGTTTTTAGATGTATTTATGGCTCTGTTGATCGTTTTTGCAGGCAATAGGTAAAAAGGCATGAACTGGGATAAAAAGGACAAATCGGTGCATAAATGAAGTGAAGAAGGCAAAAGTGCACAGGTAGCACGCCCGTGCACCGGAAGATGAATTGTTGAAGATCCTCAGTGCATGGGTAACTTCACGGGTACGACCCGTGCACTTACCCGTGCAATCCACAACCCAGTGAGCAGAGCCTCGGGTAAGGAACAACCGCACGAGTGGGGCACAGGTCAACCACCCGTGCACTAACCCGTGCACATGGCTCAAGTCAGGAAGAAAATGAAACTGCACGGGTACCTCACCCATGCTATACCCGTGCTAACGGGAAATCCATCTTGCCACATCAGAGTTTTTGGCCTAATTTTGGAGGAAAATATAAATAGTTTTGATATCTGATTTTTTAGGAAAAAAAACCATGACCATACACCCATTCCATTCATTCTTTCTCTCTCTAAATCTCAAAAACCATTCTCTCCCAAAAACCCATCAAACCCATCCATTCTACTTCATCTAATTGCTACTCAATAGGACATTGGAGGTGTGATCAAGCTTGAAGAAAGAAGGTCTCCTATGGGTTTCTTCTATTCCCTTCTCCTTATCTTTGTATTTCATATTGTCATGAGTAGCTAAACCCAATTTGGGATTAATGTAATTAATTCATGGATTGTGAGATTTCCACCATTTTTACTTGATTGATAAATTTCCATTCAATTTACTTCATTGTGTTTGATTCTCCCTTAAATCAAGTAGGCATTCCAACTCTTGATTTTGTGGATTAATTGAATTTATTAGAGTTATTAAGCATTAAATGGAATCTTTGTGAAAATGAGTAGGCATTCCAAATCTCATTTAGCTTAGTGGTTGATTATGCTTTTAATTGCATTTGATACTCACCTTGGGTTGGGTAGGCATTCCAACTCCTAACCTTTTGTTGAGATTGAATTATAGGAACTTTATGAGCCAAGTAAGCATTCCAACTCTTGGTTTACATTGGTTTCCAATCTTTGTTCTAACCATCTACACTCTAGGTGTTAATTAAGCTTAATTGAATTGGAAAAAGTATGTGGTGAGCATCCCAATCCCGCATACCTTGGCTAGGAAAAAGGGGTGGATTGTGAGCATCCCAATCCAAGCCATCCTGGTTTCCCTATATCTATCCAAAGCAAAAGTGAAAGGAATGGATAGTGAGCATTCCAATCCGAGCCTTTCCGGAAACTCAAGCTCGGGAGATAAGCCATATGTTTAAATCGAGTCGGGCTTCAAAAGTGAAATTCCCATGATTTATGTCTACATTACATCAACTCCCATTTTTATCATCATACATTACACACACACACACACACCATTTCTATCTTAGTTTATTTTAGTATTCTTAGTTTAGTAGTAATTGAAATTCCAAATTAATTTCTATCAACATTAATTCCATTTTACTCCCTTGTATTTAGTGCTAGAGTTGAATTTAGTCACAACTATTTCACGATCTCTGTGGAACGATAGCCATATTTGCCTTATACTAAGATTAGTTTAATTAGTGCATATCGGGATCTTTAAATTTGTTTGGCTTGCATTCACGACATATAAAAATGCACGTTCACAGTGCTCAACATTGGAGCTAGTGTTAACATGATGCCTTTGAAGGTATACAAACAGTTGAAGCTACAGTCCATGAAGGCCACTCCAATTGAACTCAAGTTGGCAGATAACTCTCTAAAGACTCCTTGTGGAGTAGTTGAGGATGTACAGCTGGACATACATGGACTCAAGGTCCTAATGGACTTTGTTGTGTTGGAAGTGAAGGATGATGAATCCCATAAGAAGGATTAGAAGCTGCTTCTAGGAAGGTCGTTTATGGACACAGCTGGGATGTAGGTAAATGTAGTCTCTAGGCATTTATCTTTCAGCTGTGGTGGGAGCTGGGTTGAATTCTATATGGATCGACCTGATGAAAGACTCTTTGAAGGATGATTTGTTTAGGAAGTGCCCAAAGAAGAAAAGCACAGCTTGTGACATTGTAAAGGCATTCAAGTTAGCCGCAGAGATGGAAGAAGGACATCAAGACGGCATTGAAGAGAAAGAAGCCTTAAAAATGGAAGAAGCAATTTTTGATGAGAAAATGCTTGAAGAGATATCTAGAGATTTTGAGCAAGAAAAAGATAAGGAGTTGAAAGATGAGAACAAAAAGCTTCATCAAGAAATCGAACATCTTAAAAAGGAGAATGAGACTTTGAAGAAAAAAGTGCAAGAACTCTCCAACCTCAACAAAAAGATTGAAAAAAAAAATTGTAAAGGTTGAGGGCGAAAGGAAGGCGATTTCGCCAGACCTAGTTGAGCTAGCTAAGCTCTCAAAAGAGTATGAAGAAGAGTATGATCGAGTCAAAAATGTTATTCGTTTTAGGCTTCATATCATTTCCCTTTGTCTCGTTCTTGGGTGTTTTTATGAATATTTATGACTCTTTTGGTTGATATTGCAGGTATTTAGTGAAAAGGCACTGAAGAGGGACAAAAAGGACAAATGGTGCAAAAATGTGGTGAAGAAGGCCATAGTGCATGGGTAGCACACTCGTGCACTATTCGTGCATCAAACTTTAACAAGAGTCATGACTCAAGTAAATCCGGGCTCATTAATCTCATCTATATCTAATCTTTAATAAGTAGCCAAAACAATACATCATAGGATTGGTTGCTTGTGATAGATTAAGCATCAAACTATACATCCTAGGTTGGTGAAATTAATTAGGAGATTAGTCCCATATGAGATAGATGTTCATTAATTGTACAACCATTTGTGGATGGCCAATGCTACACATGATAGATTGGACACCCATAAGTGGGAAATAACCAATCCTATACATCCTAGGGTCTTTACATTTGTTATTGATCATTAATGTGAGTTCATTCTTTGCCTATTGTTTGCTAAGAGAATCCATTAACCCCTTAATCTACACATCATCCATCTACACCTTCTTAAATTAGTGCCTTTAGTTAGTTTTAGCTTAGTTTAAATTTCAGTTTACATTCTTTTCAAAGATCATATCAATTTATTTTTCTCACATTGTTCTTATTAAAGTAGTAGTCTAATCATAGCTATTGGTCGATCCCTATGGAACGATACCCCTATCTGCCATATACTCATTTTATTTGTGCTTAGTGCATTGTGGGATTTTATAAATTTGTTTGATATTGCATACCACGACAAAATGCTTGTCAAAAATGGCTCCGCTGCGGGGGATCGGCGTACATAGTTGTGATTAGATTTAGCTCTAGTTTAGTTTATTTAATATTTTAGTTTTCTTTTGTTCCTTTTTATTGCGTTTGGTATTTTTGTTTCTGTTCGTTTCAAGATTCTATGTAGTTTTATATACAATATTCACGGCCATGTTACCAGCCAATGCGCATATCTTTTGAAGATGAGTTGAGACAGCTCGTGCAAGATTTTCTTCAGACAAAGGAGCTAATTATAGCTTCTCATCAGGCAACTGAGCAGAATTTCAACATCTATGAGTCAACTAGCTGGCCAGACAAAGCAATAGAATTCACTAACGAATATTATCTCAGCAACTCTATCAGAGCAGCAAATCAAAGCTTTAAGGATCATTCGCTTGAATTAAAGAAAGAAGAGCACTCTAAATCCCAACACTCAACCAATGAATATCGCCTCCATCTTGGAATACCCAAACCGGTGCAACCCTCAAAGCTTGAGGAAGAACAAAGTACAATGATGGAAGAGATGTGTAGGGAGATGATGGGTGCCAGAAAAGAGTTAATGGTGATAATGGAGTTGATGAAGATAGAGAATAGAGCACTTAAAGAGAAAATATAGGAGATTTCCTGAGAAAACGAAGAAATTAGGGAAGAATTAGACAAGAAGTTACAGCTCATGAAGAAGGAACTAGAAGGCAATGAGGCTATAGAAACAACAAAGAAGATAGAGAAGCTTCAAGAGTTAAACAATAAACTCTTACTTGAAGTAAAGATGCTTCGAGTGGAAAATAATACACTAAAAAAGAAGAATGGCGAAGTCTCAAACAAGAACAAAGAATTGGAAGCACAAATTGAAAGACTTTATGGACTTAGCGAAGATATCAAAGGAATTTGAAGATGACATAGTTCGCAATTCAAAGAAGATGCATATGGAAGTAGTACAAAAATACAATGCTCTCGAAGAAGTGAAAGAGGCACTTAGAAACAAAGAAGAAGCTCTCAAGATAGCACAAGTGAAAGAGTGTGATTTCATCGCTCAACTAGACAAGGTCGAGAAAAAGGTCAAATCGCTACAACTTAAGCAAAGCCAAAGACCTCAAAGTCACCCATTAAAAGGGTGTTCCTCTAACTCAATTCCTATTTGTAATGTGTGTTTAAGAAGAGAGCATGTTAAGAGTGAATACTATAGGTCTAATAAACATAGGAACACAAGAGGTACTAAGAATAGGAAAAGCCCACCTAAGATAAAGAAAATATGGGTAAGGAAAGATTTGATTAACCAAGTAAGAATCATGGGGATTGAAACAAATGGAAACTTACCTAAATTTTTTTGGATTGCAAAGAAGAAAGAGTTTCCCAACTTGGTTAAGCCACCATTAGCATCACATTGAACATTTTTGATGCAATCTACTTTAAGTTTATGTTATGTTTTTCATGTTTGTTTTTGTTGCTAATAGATAAATAAGGCGTGAATAGTTGATGGTAGTAATGACTGTGTGCATGGCAAGGAAGTGGAGAACACAAGAAAAAAAAGTTGAGGATAAGAGACCAACATGATCAAGGGAACAAGCCTCAGTGCGATGGTCTAACTACGCAGGTGCAGACCCACACACTACCAGCACACTGAAAAGGTGGTTCTAGGCTAAAACCAGTGCGCAGGCACCTACAGGATGACAGAGCGGAGTTGGTGGATGATGATCGCCCCTTTACTATTCTTGCCATGTAGTTTCGTCCTTTATATTTGGACTTTTTATTTTATTAGTACCTATAGTTGCTTTTGTTGTTTAGTTAATAACTTGGGGGGATTTAGATATTTTTGGATGTTTTGGGATTTTTAAAGTTTGATCCTCTTGAGAGATATTTGGTTTGAGAAATTTCAGTGAATGTTAACCTTTGTGGTAGGAATGGTGCTTATTGATAGGCTCTTCATCTCTTAGATTGACACACCGGCCACTTGCAAGTCTTTGAGGGATAAGCAAGCCAAGACTTCCACCACTAAGATTCCTGCCTGAGGCATCTCATTTCTTTTCCCGATATTCCCTGTGCGCTGGCACCTATCACATGCTGCACAAAATTTGAGAGCATCTCTAAACAGGGACTCCCAATAAAATCCTGACTGAAGTACCTTAAGTGCGGTCTTCCTAGCCCAAAATGACCCTCACACTGCAGCTCATGGCAAAATCTAAGGTTATTCCCCTGTTCTGATTCCGGCACACACCTTCAAATTACCTGATCAAGACCATGTTTAAACAGATATGGTTTGTCCAAGAAAAACTGCTTAGCCCTTTCTATGAACCGCTTCTTCCCCTGTGAGTCTAACTCTGGTGGAAGAACTCCATGGGTCAAATAGTTAGCCAAATCAGCATACCAAGGCTCCACACCATGTACTACCCACAACTGCTCATCTGGGAAATTTTCTTTCAATGGAATCTCCTCCTCTCATGATGGGCATTCACGAACCAGTCTGCTAAGATGGTCTGCTACCACATTCTCACACCCCTTCTTTTCTCTAATCTCTAAATCAAATTCCTGAAGTAACAAGACCCATCTGATCAACCTAGGTTTAGCATCCTTTTTCTATAACAAATATCGAAGAGCTAAGTGATCCAAATACACCACCACCATGGCACCCACCAAATATTGCCTGAATTTTTCAAGTGCGAACACTACCGCAAGCAATTCCTTCTCCATTGTAGAGTAATTTAGTTGTGCATCATTTAGAGTCCCTGATGCATAGTATATCACATGACGGACTTTGTCAACTCTCTGTCACAAAACAGCGCCTATAGCGTAATCTAAGACGTCGCACATTAGCTCAAATGTAATTCCCAATTTGGTTGTGCCATCACTAGGGCTGATGTTAAGGCCAACTCCAAGGACTCAAATGCTTCCAAGCACTTATCATCGAATTCAAAATCCCTATCTTTCTGGAGAAGCTCACACAATGGTCTGGAGATTTTTGAGAAGTCTCTGATAAATCTCTTGTAGAAACCTGAGTGACCCAAAAAAGACCTGCTATCTTTAACAGACTGTGGTGGAGGTAGACTCTTGATCACTTCAACCTTTATCTGGTCTACCTTGAAAATACAACTAAGCATGTGTCTACTAACCTAGAGGGGGGATGAATAGGTTTTAGTTGATTTATTACCAACTTTTTGACTTAATCAATTTTAATAATGCTACCCCATATTAGCAATCAACCAATCCAAAATAAACATGTGAAAAACAATAAAAACACAAGGATTGATTTACGTGAGAAACCCTCCAACTGGGCAAAACTCACGAGTTATCCTTCTAGCCACACACGATCCTCAAATCCACTATTTGAATAAAGCTTACAATCTAAGTTGACCTCAAGTCACACCATACTTGGTCACTAACCCTTTCACTCTACCCAACGGGCCTTTAACAGTGATCCTAGACCAACAAGCTTGTGCACTAATCCACTTAGTCACAAAGCTTAACAATCAATGAAGAGATTAAGTAACCTATGTGAATATGTAACAATATTCTATCATGCAATTAATGCTAGGCTACACTAAATGCTTATCTAGGGATTTAAAGATGTCAATAAATGCAAATCCTAGATATTAATATCTAAATGCAAATACATGAAGATTTAGCTAATGGGCAAAATGGTACTAAATGATAGCTATCAATTATCAATGTTCTCAACCAACAAATAACAACTCAATCATGTTATACATGTCATTAACCATAAAGATATGCATTAAATTCACATAAAAGAGCTAAACATTGGCATACATGAACATAAAAGATGCAATGGAGATTTAGAACATGTTCAAGTTACCTAGTCAACAAAAGCAGAAAGAATAAAAATCCATGATGAGATGATGCTTGGAAGATGCTAAATGCACATTGATTGATGTTTGGTTGAGTAAAAATGGTTTCTTGGAGCTTCACTCTCAAAGGAATACTTTCTCTCACAAAAAATGGGTTTTAAAGCTCTCAAAAAAGTGAGTTGGGAGAGAAAGGAAAGCATATATAGAAACCCTAAATGAAACGGCATAGTATTGAAAAAAAATGCTCAGTGCACGGGTAAGGTACCCGTGCAGTTGCACAAACCCGAAGCACTCATCATCAGTGCACGGGTAACTGCATAGGTATGACCCGTGCACAACCCGTGTAGTTAAACCAACTTGAAACACTTACCTCAGTGCACGGGTAACTACACAGGTATGACCTGTGCACAACCAGTGCAGAATGGAGATCCGAGGGAACCCATCCATAGTGCACGGGTAACTGCACGGGTAGGTAACCCGTGCACTACCCTTGTAAAAGAGGCCTACCACAGGGAAGGTCACTCATCGCGCCAAGAAAAAGCACACCAACGTGCGGGCGCAGACATTTCTAAACACACATTGGAAAAAGAATTACAAAGACTAAAACCACACTAAGAGCTAACACCAAGGTGCATGTGTGAGAAGTGTGATGAAGAACATGTTAGGATTATGCTCAATAGCAAGAGTGTAATAATGTATTTGACAATCCTTTCATATTAATAAAGTGATTTCTAGTTTAACAAATCTTATAGCATTTATAATTTAATTATTATAATTGTCAAAAGTAAATAATCATTAGGTCAAAAGACTATGAGAAAAGAAGAATTGTTCGTACATCTGGATTTGTATGAGATAGACACAATTCTTTAGTTAGTCTTGAATAATATTCATAACTTAAGATAAAGGTTGGGCACATTTATCTTGTTAAAGTTGTAGATTCTTTTGCTAGCATTTGAGTGGGATCAAATGTATTATGATGAGTCTAAAATCATCAAAGTGTGGTGTCTTTGGGCAAAAGAATCTAGTACACTAGGTGCATTGAATAGGATCATAGTGAATACTTTATCCAGAACTGTCAATGGATAAAAGTTTTCGCTTGAAGACAATCGGAGAGTTCATATCCATCCTGAGATAAATGATGGACTTATGGTTGCAAGTGTTATCATTTGAGCTATCAATGAGTACGATTATATAGCATAGTCTATCCTTGATAGTTTGGTGGTATTCATTTGTTATTCGATAGAGGACTTCATTTATAGATATGGACATCGTGGCTCCATTTATTAATGAGAGTAGAATATCATCATATGGATGCTTTGAGGTATTAGATATTACATCTTAACGTTAAGTTTTCAATAGTGTCTATTGAAATATGGCTTCTGGACAAGTCAAAATATCCAAGTTCAAAATGTGGTCATATGGGTAAATATGGTAACTTGGAGAGCTATAGGCGGTCTATGAGCTCTTGGCGATTACTGGTATTCTTCACGAGGATACACTATCTCCATTAAGATTGTCTAGGGTATGAATGAGAAATATTAACTTATTCTATCTTTATTTAAGAGTTCAATTTTAGTTCCTTAGTGGAATGAACTAAAATTAATATATCGAACCTAAGTGAATCATTTGTTGATTGTGATTAGGTTATGTCTATTGAAGCTTAAATTTAGATAGCCCGCCAAGATCCCCAATTCACACGAACTTGCATGGATCACTTGATATATTCTACCCCACCAATTTATGGGTCCAGCTAGAATTGTATTAAGGCATGTAGACTTGTTTCTTTTATAGTAAGAATGGGTCTAGTTCACATGTGGACTTTTTATTAAAGTCCAATGGATTTGATAAAATGGAAAAATAATATATTGATCAAGTATTTAGTTTGACGGCAATGCTAAATTAATTAGTCTAATATATTGTTTTATTTTATTTTATTAATCAAATGGAGATTAATTAATTAATTAATTGTTTGATTAAAAGTCAAAATCTTTTTCTAACTAGGAGAAGGATTCCTAGTGTCATACGATTGTTGGTAGTATGATAAATATCAAAGACTATATTTGATAAGTAGATAAAGATAAATAACACTTTTATTTATCTAGTCAAATTAGGAAGTTTTTGATATAGTCACAATTTTTATATTCAATAATTTATTATTGGATAATACACTCATGAGTTGGAATATGGTTAAAACTCAAAGTTGATAGGAGACTTGGAGAAGAAGTAATCCTACTTGTGTGAGGATTTGACTACAAGGTAGAAATCCTACTTAAGTGAGGATTAGGCCATCACCTATATATATATATATATATATATATATTATTAAATTCGTTTTTGAATAGTAGTTGAAAGAAAGAATTTTTATTCTCTTGTTTTTGAATAAAAAACAAAACTACGTATATGTAGTCCCAACCAGCAAAGTTACCAGCGAACAAATGAAGGAATCAGCTTGAGAAGATGTGCGCGGGTACCTACCCACGCATATGTACACGCGCACTACGTACATCAGGCTGCCACATCAGCATTTCAGACCTAATTTTGAAGCTCTATATATACATCATTTTCTGATTTCGATATCTCTGTCTCCTTCCTCTTTTTCTTCTTCTCACCATCCTACTCTCCCCCAAGAACACTCTTTGCTAACCCATAATCACTAACCTTAGATCTAGGAATCATTTCTCACCAAACCTGACATCATCCTCACCATCTCTACTCAAGTAGGCAACTAGGAGAGTGATTAAAGCTTTAAGAAGTAAGAGTGTCCACATGGTTCTTCTCTATACCTTATCTTTTAGTATTTATTTTGTATTTAGCATAAGTAGCTAATCCCTTATGTGGGAGTTGATGCAATTAAACTTGAGTTTTGGGCTTTCCAATAAACTTTTAATATTTGATTTATTTTATTTCCATTCATTTGTTCTTAATGTATTTTACATCTCTTTGAATTAAATAGGCACACCAACTCTTGGTTTATTGATTAATGTTGAATATCTTGAATGTTTATTAATCTGAATTTGGTATCTTCTTGATTGGGTAGGCTCACCAACTCCCAACTCAAGTTGGTATCGGATTAAGAATCTCCTTGTGTTGAGTAGACACAATAACTCTCAATCTAAGTCGAGATACACACACTTTGGTGACTAACAAGCTAATTTAAATGGGAGGGATGTGTGGTGAGCACACCAATCCAAGCCATCCTTACTACCTTAATCTATCTAGGCTTCATGAGAAACCCTCTCTACCCTCAATAGAACACACCATTTATTGTTGTTTGGAGACAGTTGAGCGATCTAAGAATCACGCCTAAAGGTTGATTTAGCCCTTATAGATTGAATCGGTTCTTAAGAGATTAATTGGTTTGCCCACTATTCATGTGTTGATTGCATTGACTTCCACTTATCTCATCACCATTAATTTGCATTCATTCTAACTTAGTTGCATTTAATATAACCTAGTTTAATTGCATTTCAGTTGATAACCTTTTCAAACTAACCATGACATTTTATTTTTATGCATCATAGTATTATTAATCCTAATCTAGTCATCTCTACCCCTAAGCCCTAAGGACAATACCCTAGCTTTTCACTATAGTTGTTTACATATTTTAAGGACATTGCTAACGACTTTTGTTGACGGTGATTTTTGGGATTATGTGGATTCAATCACACGTCACACAAGTTATGTTAAATTAGCAATCGAATAATAAATCAAGAAGAATAAAAAAGAAATTACGCAAGAAAGATTTTACGTGGAAAACCCGGAAGGGAAAAAACCACGGTTGCACGTAACGGCGAGGCAATAATCCATTATGAGAAAAACGTTACAAACTCAACCTTACTTGACCATCTGCCAAACCGGACCAAATCTCTTTCTCCATTGACCAGGGATCTACACCTGATCGAATAGCTAGACCCGACCATTTGGGTGTTCCCGACCATTTTCTTTACTTGATCAATCTAATTACCTTGGTTGAGTATTTTTCACCCAACCATTTAAGTAACTCCGATCAGTATCTTGGGAATAACTTATAGCCATCTTTGGTTGGTTCGATCTAGTCTATATTTGTTGACGCGTCACCTATTATCTCCACAGAGTACAACGTTTATGCTGACACGTCACCTTTTTGGTTTTTACCAATAACAATACCCCCTTAAACATTCAAACTGAGCATCTTACTCAACAACGAAAGCTCGCTCGGTGAGATATGTTTAGCTCGGGAGCACTTTTGTCTTGTAGCTCATTAACGATTATTAATTCTTAACAGCTAAGCCTTTAATTTTAACAGCAAAAGTTTGATTTGCCTAGGTGATTTGACTTAAATGACGCAACTGACGGCGGTTGATTCAAATTTCGAATGGTGCGTGATCTCCGGGATTTGCACACCAACCTCCACTTGCATGACGTCATTCTTGTATATATATATATTTTTTTTTGAAACCCTTCGTTTCCCTCTAACGTAACCTTTTCTACAAAAATCTTTTCTCATTTCCAAACTGCAATCTTACTCTATTTCAAAACTTTTCATCACTTAATCTTCTCCGAAGCTCTTCTTCTTCTTCAGATTTTCAACCTCGTTTGGTGTCAACATTCTCATCCACCCATTTTAATCATCAGGTATGGATCCTATTACCCATCATCGATTCGTTGAGTTATTGATGCATGCTATTGAAACCGGTGATAAAGAAAACGCTACTAGGATTGAGTTTATTTTATGGGGCATTCTCGAAATTTCTCCCCTCTAATTCAACCCATAGCTCTCAGCGTTGATTACTTAGTTGCTCACCCTGAGTTTCAGCCTTCATATTTTGATACACATACTGCTAACCCAAATGTTACTTCTCCTGATACATACCCAGATATGTCGAAGACAACTGGATCAGGTCGGGGGATCAGATCAAACGCAAGGGATTCTACTACGATAGACCTCAAAATCTCGTCCCAACTGTTTAAGATGGAAAATGTTCCTAAGAGGCGCCGAGCCTATTTATTGAAGTTCTCAGCTGAGCACCCGAGTGCTTCTGATTTTGAGGTGAACGTGGTTGGTGAGCAGGAAATCATTAAGTACAACGAGAGGTTTGATCTTCCTCGATCGGCTTAACTGTTTATGAGTGGTGATCGTGTTGTTTGGAACCCTTCGGGGCATAGTGGCCATTTATGGGACCATGCTTACATCTGGGGTCACGCTGCCCCTTCAACCTTTTATCGCTCGATTCCTAGCTGAGGCCGGGATCGCTCCTGCTCAACTTACCCCAAACTCTTATCGGGTCTTAATCCGCTTGTGGCATCTGTGGACGCAGATTGGTACCAATCACCCCCCAACCCCCCAAGAGATCCATAATTTATATACATTGGGCCGGTCAAATAATAAGGGTACCTACCATCTTCAGTCCATCTCTCATAACCATTGGATCCCAGTGAGTACAGTGAATGACCCAACCCTGCATCTAGTATGGACCATAAAGGTTTTACTTGGGGTTTTCCTTCATCCGAAAAGTACTGGAAAATAGCTGGTTTTTTGTTTAGGGCGAGTTTGGCGAAACTGTAGTTTCTGACCCTCACCAAGAACAAGCTAGAAACAGTGTTCCCAAGCACTTTTACAATCCCGATCTGTGGAACAAAGCTCCAGTGTTGCTGAACGAGGAGCAAGCCAAAAATGTGATCAAGGCCGCCCAAACTACTTGGGAAGCTAGAGATCACCTGGTGTTGTTCGTTGAGAAGGAACTCATAAAACTGGGGTTGTTTTCAATCATTTCCAACCGGCACAAACATTATGAGCACCTTTTTCCCCCAATGTAAACTTCCCTTAAGTATGTTTGTTCTTTTCTGATATCCTTTTGGTTGATTGTTCAGTGTACGAAAAGGATATTGTTGTAGGAGAGCAGGCTGTGAAGGCTAAAAATTTTGATAGGGTCAGCCGAGCGGATGCCGCTGCCCAACTTGCTCAAGATTGCTCCCCATGAACAAGACATTATTGAGCACTCCTATGAGCCTGATCCCGATACTTCATCTGGTGTTGTTGATCGAGAACGAGAGAGAAGGTCCTTTGATTATGGCAGCTAGAAAAGAAGTCCTCATAAGGGCTCCAATAGGAGATTTACCAGAGAAACGGCTACTCGAAGGGTGGTCAAGTCTTTTGAAAGATCTCCGGTTAGAAAAGTGGCCAAATCAGTTGAAGGATCCTCCACCTCTGAGGCTGCTTGCAAACAGAAGAAGGTAAAAATAAGTGAAGGTCCAGCAGCTCATCAGACTAGAGTCAAGCCGATTACTCCTGAGGGGGAAGATGAGGATCAGGAAATGGTGACTGAACTGATCCTGAGGGAGCTGCAATCAAAAAGGATAACTGATCGTGTCTC
The DNA here is from genome assembly GCA_033220585.1 of Dipteronia sinensis. Lineage (NCBI taxonomy): Eukaryota > Viridiplantae > Streptophyta > Magnoliopsida > Sapindales > Sapindaceae > Dipteronia > Dipteronia sinensis. The sequence continues at coordinate 42,731,833 of CM065637.1, read as the reverse complement.
TACCACGTCTGATACTCATCTATTTGATCAGCCTAGAGTGGATGATCAAACTCCTGCTGGGGCCAGCGAGCAAGTTTTCCCTCAACAAACGCAACCCTTAGCTCCATCTGAGTCGGCTCTCATCTAAACTGCCCTTCCAATGGAAGAAGCCCCACTAAGCCTCATATGCAGCATGCTGGCAAGGCCCAATGTAATTTTCAGTCAAACATCAGATAGTCTTCACTGACTCGGATTCTGACGAGGGGCAGGCTGATCGTGATGGAGCATCAGCAACTCTCCTGCTCCTAAAACTGAAGATGATCTGGCTGATCAAGGGGTAGATCACACTAACAAAATTGCCTTACAGTTAGATCATCTTTCGAAGGTCTCACCGAGCATTGGAATGAACCCTTCTACAGGTGTCATCGAAGTGGGTTCATCTTGAGGCACTGACCAGGGGCATACCGCTGGTACGCATTTAGAGGTTACTCCTAAAGTCACCCCTCTTGCTCCTAGTGCATTCCTAGTTGATCACCAGCCTCACAATCGCAAGACAATGACCGCACCTACCATTGCTGGCGCTTCTGATCCTATGGAGGCGTCGATCGACCCTCTCGACATGTTACGGGCCATGTTCGCAGGGAGAGGTTATGTTGGGGAAGATTACTGGAAGGAATTCAGGAATGCCAAAAACAATGAGCGAGTCCGCGCAATTTACAACAATGGCGTCTATGTAACTGTCTTTTTACTTCCTGATCCACCCCTTCCATTCTTGGCCTATTATCATAACCTATCTTTTACTTTTCAGGGCGTGGAGGAGCTGACCATAGCCATGATAGCTTAGGAGAGGCAGGCCACTGAGATCTCCCAACTAAAAAAGGAGCTCCAAGGGAGGAAGAAAGCATTAGACCGTACTTCAGCTAGCGAATCAAAACTGAAGAAATCGTATGAGGAAAAGTTGAAGCACCGCGACTTGACTAAGGGAGTTTTAAGGAAATTTGTGTCCACTGCTGAAACTCGAGCTGACAATGCCACAAACAGTCTTACTGAACTTGCCAAGAAAAGCACACAGCTTGAAGCGAATCTAAGTATGGCTAAGCAGTGGTACGCTAAATTGGAGCAAAAGCCAATCCTAGCTGAGAAGGTTGCTGCCAGTCAAGAGGCGGAAGCTCGAGCTACCAAAGAGACTATGGCCACCTTCCAACAATCCATGCTTTGAGGCCCAGTAGGGATCTGAGGAAGCCAAGCTACATTATGAAAGGCTGGTTGAAGATCTGAAGCAATAAAAAGTCAGTGAGAAGGTGCTTTCTCAAGAGGCAAAGCTTGCCCTCGAGGTCCAGAGTGTTGATTGATACAAGAGATCTCCAACTTTTGAAGTAGTTATACTCAGGGAGCTAGAGCGAAGGCTGGTCACTACTCAGATATTTTTTAGAGCCAAGGAAAGGTCATCCGATGAAGCTTGTCGTAAATGGGATCAGACGATCCAAAAACATAAAACTGAGTCTCTGGGCTCAATAAAGAATCAGCGAATAAGATGAAGGGCCTATTGTAAGTCGATCGAGAAGGATCCTCACATCATGCACCTGGAGTTCCCCTCCAAGTCCTCCTTGGTAACTTTCCATACAGAGGGGGAGGGTGGCAGATCAGCTAAAGGCATTGATGTTGGCTCCTCTTCTGAAACTGATTATTCGCCCTTCATGACCGACGATCCAAAAGATGATATCCATTGGCCAGATTTTATGGACCTGACCAAAGGTTATGAAGATGAAAACAATCCTCCTAGCGATTCTGAGCCCGGTGGTCCCTCAATCACTCATTGCGCTTGACTTGGCTGAACCAAGTGTTAACATCATTACTGCTATCTTTCTTTCTTTTTCGACCCATGCCTTGTAAATTTTTCTATATTATCATATGAAAAATTATTTCATTCTAAATAATACAGATCTTTATTTACTTGTATGGGTTCCTTTACTTTAATCAATCATCTTTGTTGACCGCTACTTTTAACTTAATCAGTTACCATATCAACTGATCGTTACTAAGCTAATTTTGTGTTGAACCGACCATTTTTGATTCGTTCAGTTATCTCGTTAACTACTCGTTATTGACCCAATCAGTTATCTTATTAACTGACTGAACTTAGTATGGTCAGTTTTACTATTAACTAGCCTCTATTTGATCTGATCGATTATCTAATCAACTGGTTGAACTTAGTCCGTCGCATAAATAAATCCTGATCCTATTTGTTTGAGTTGCTTGCGGTAGCTTTCTTAGGAATTTTGTCAAGTAGTGTTCTTTTAGTGGACCATTCGCATGGTATCTAATTTATAGTCACTTGTCTTTTATCTATCAACTAGGTCATGGGGATGTCTCCCAGTAGTCTGTTGCTCAAGATTTGTTGCAATAGGGTTGATCTGTATCTCATTAACTTAACTTATCTAGACTGGGTATCTGGTTACCCGGTATTCAAGTATGAGAATCGGATTTCCCCATCCAAGTGATCCAACAGGGTTGGCCAATAGAGACCTTGTCCGAGGGTTGGCCAAGTGATTCAACCTTTAGACTTCAAAACCTAATCCAACTCATAGATATTTTTATTCTTTTATTGACTAAATAAAAAGACTTCTTATTTGATTAAATAAATAAAATTAATTATTTATTTTCTTATCAGACAAGTCTTTTATTTTTAATAGACTACTACCAATAGTATAACTTTAGGAAATATATTTCCTGATCAGAAAAAGATTTGTTTCTTAATAAAACAATTAATTAATAAATTAACTAATTCTTATTTAATTAAAACAATGAAACAAAATAATATATTAGGTTAATATATACACCTTGCCGCCCCACTTATATAAATGGGCCATATATTATTTTCTTATTTCATTTAATCCATTGGACTTTAAATAAAAGCCCACATGTGAACCAGACCCATTCTTACTAAAAGAAACAAGCCCACATGTCTCCTTTTAATATATTAATATAATAGTGCAGCCCATTAATTAAATAATAGACATATTATATTCTTGATATATTAAAAACAATTCTAGATAGACCCTTAAATCTGCTAGGTAGAATATATCAAGTGATCCATGCAAATACGTGTGGATTGAGGATCTTGGCGGGCTATCTAAATTTAAGCTTCTATAGACACAACCTAATCACAATCAACATTTGATTCACTTAGGTCCAATCTATTAATTTTAACTCATTCCACTAAAGAGATAAAATTGAACTCTTAAATAAAGATAGAATAAGGAGATGTTTCTCATTCATACCCTAGACAATCTTATAGGAGATGGTGTATCCTCGTGAATAATATCAGTAATCGCCAAGAGCTCATAGACCGCCTATAGCTCTCCAAGTTACCATATTTCCTCATATGACCACATTTCGAACTTGGATACTTTGACTTGTCCAGAAGCCATGTTTTCAATAATCATTATTGAAAACTCAACGTTGAGATTTAATATCCAATACCTCAAAACATCCATATGATGATATTATACTCTCATTTAATAAATGGAGCCACGATGTCCATATCTATAAATGAAGTCCTCTATCGATTAACAAATGTATACCACCAAACTATCGAGGATAAACTATGCTATATAATCGTACTCATTGATAGCTCTAATGATAACACTTGCAACCATAAGTCCATCATTTATCTCAGGATTAAGATAGACTCTCTGATTGTCCTCTTTAATGAAAAGACTTATATCTAGTGACGGTTCTAGATAAAGTATTTCATTGTGATCCAGTTCAATGCACCTAGTGCACTAGATTCTTTTACTCGAAAACCTTTCGATGATTTTAGACTCATCATATTCATTTGATCCCACTCAAATGCTAGTAAAAGAATTCTACAACTTTAACAAGATAGAGGTGCCCAACCTTTAACTTAAGTTGTGAACGTTATTCAAGACTAACTAAAGAATTGTGTCTACCTCATACATATCCGGATGTATCAACAATTCTTCATGTCTCATAGTCTTTTGACCTTATGATTATTTACCTTGACAATTATAATAATAAATGCTATAAGTAATTGTAAGAATCAGAATTCACTTTATTAATATGAGAAGATTGTCAATTACAATATTACACTCTTGCCATTGAGCATAATCCTAACAATCTCCCACTTGCTCTATAGCAAGTGTGTCATATCTCTCATTCCCATGTTCTCTAGATGTCCATCAAAGCTCTTCTGAGGTAGAGCCTTTGTGGAAGGATCCGCTAGATTTTCTGCTGACGCGATTTTGGTGATCGCCACGTCTCTCCTATGAACAATTTCCCTCAAAAGGTGATACTTCCTTTCAATGTGTTTACCTCTCTTATGACTTCTTGGTTCTTTCGAATTAGCCACTGCACCACTGTTGTCACAGTGTATAGTGAGCTGCTTATTCGCACTAGGAACCACTTCTAAGTCAATCAAGAATTGGCGGAGCCAAACAGCCTCTTTGGCAGCTTTGCATGCAGCAACATACTCATCTTCCATGGTGGAATCAGCAATACAAGATTGCTTGATACTCCTCCATATGACTGCTCCTCCTCCAATGGTAAACACAGATCCTGATGTGGATTTTCTAGAGTCAGAATCTGACTGGAAAACAGAATCTGTATACCCAACGGGAATTAAATCCCCTCCAGAGTATACAAGCATATAATCTCTAGTTCTCTTGAGATACTTGAAAATATGCTTGACTGCCGTCCAATGATCAGGACCAGGTTTCGATTGAAACCTGCTAACTATGCCAACAGCAAAACAAATATCTGTCTAGTACAGAGCATTGCATACATGAGACTTCCAACTGCCGAGGCATATGGAACTCTACTCATGAATTGCTCTTCATGCACATTCTTAGGTGCTTGACCGTTAGAAAGTTTGATTCCATGTCTAAAAGGTAACATACCTTTCTTGGAATCTTGCATGGTGAATCTAGACAAGATTTTATCATTGTATGAAGCTTGGGATAATGCAATCGTTCTATTCTTTCTATCCCTTATTACTTGGATACCAAGAATATAACTTGCTTCTCCTAAGTCCTTCATATCAAATTGTTTTGCAAACCATTCTTTCACTGATGTCAATACACCTACATCGTTTCCAATGAGTAGTTTATCATCAACAATAAGAATGAGGAAAACCAACTTGTCGCCTTTGATCCTCTTGTGTACACAAGGTTCGTCAGGGTTTTGAATAAATCCAAAACCCTTTACAGCTTGATCTAACCTTATGTTCCAGGATCTGGATGCTTGCTTTAGTCCATATATGGACTTTTGCAACTTGCATACTCTTTCTTCTTGGCCTTTTTCAATGAATCCCTCTGGTTGCATCATGTAGATGCTCTCGTCAAGACTTCCATTAAGGAAAGCTGTCTTGACGTCCATTTGCCAAATCTCTAGGTCTAGAGATGCTGCAATGGATAAGAGTATCCTAATGGATTTAAGCATGGCCACTAGGTGAGAAGGTTTCCTCGTAATCGATACCTTCTTTCTGTGTATAACCTTTAGCTACTAGTCTAGCTTTAAAGGTTTCCACCTTACCATCCATACCTCTTTTCCTCTTGTATACCCACTTGCACCCAATGGGTTTTATCCCTTTAGGCAAGTCTACAAGGGACCAGACTTTGTTATTGAACATCGATTCAATCTCGGATTGCATAGCCTTTTGCCAATGATGACAATCAACATCCTCCATAGCTTCCTTGTATGTGTAGGGATCATCGTCGTCCGGAAGATTCTCAACAGATTCTCCTAGACCGATATATCTTTCGGGTTGTGTTCTAACCCTCCCACTACTATGAGGAATGGTAGGTTGTTGATCTTGTGTTGGAGTGGAACTTACAATTGGGCAGGGTTGTGAAACCTCTTGTGGAATTGTATCTCCTGACATCTCATTCAGGACAATTCTACTTTTGGGCACAAAATTATTCATATAGTCTTTTTCTAGAAATGAAGCATTTGTTGAAACAAATACTTTTAGATCAGAAGGACTATAGAAATAATATCCTTTAGTTCCTTTTGGATACCCCACAAATATACATGTTTCCGAATGGGACTCCATCTTTTCTGTCTTTCCTTTCAACACATGTGCAGGACAACCAAATATCCTCATGTGTTGTAAACTAGGCTTTCGCCCAGTCCACAATTCATGTGGGGTTTTAGGGACAGATTTAGATGGTACATCGTTTAGAATATATATTGATGTTTGTAGAGCATATCCCCAAAAAGAAATAGGAAGTGTTGAATAACTCAACATTGATCTAACCATCTCTAAAAGAGTCCTATTTCTCCTTTCTGCTACCCCATTTTGTTGAGGTGTACCTGGTGCAGAAAGCTGAGAAACTATCCCATTATCAATAAGATATTGCTGAAACTCTCCAGATAGATATTCTCCACCACGATCAGATCTCAAGATTTTTATATGTTTCTCAAGCTGATTTTCTACTTCTGCTTTGAATGCTTTGAACATATCAAATGCATCCGACTTATGTCTCATGAGATACACGTAACCAAATCTTGAGTAATCATCTGTGAAGGTGATGAAGTACTCATATCCACCTCTAGCTTGAATGCTCATAGAACCACATACATCAGTGTGTACTAGTCCTAAACATTCAGTGGCTCTTGCACCTTTGGTATTGAACGGCTTTTGGTCATTTTACCTTCCAAACAAGATTCACAAGTTGGTAGATCATCAACCTTTAAGTCACTTAAAGGTCCGTCACATACCAATCTTTTAATCCTATTAAGGTTAATGTGACCTAGGCGTAAATGCCAAAGATAGGTTTCATCTTTTGATAATTTTACTATTTTATGATTAGGTTCCGTTATTTCTGTGTCTAACGAGTGAGAGATATTTCTATGCAAAAAGAATAAACTGTTTTCCAATGTACCTTTGCAAACAACTTTGTCATTCTTACTAATAATAAAAGTTTTATTAAAAGTAACCGAATATCCAAACTTATTTAAACAAGAAACTGAAATTAAATTCCTCTTGAATTGAGGTACATAATAAACATCTATTAAATCTAAATGCCTACTAGAATCTAAAATAACTCTAATATCCCCCACTGCACTTGCAGACACTAACGTTCCGTTGCCCAAGCGCAAATTGACTTCATCTTCATTCAACCTTCTCTTTTCCTGAAACCCCTGCAAGGAATAACAAACATGATTAGTGGCTCCAGAGTCTATGATCCAATAATCAGTAGAATCTGCCAGAAAACATGTTTCTAGATAATTAACATTACCTTCTTCCTTCTTTTTCTGGGACTTTGGGCAATCTCTTTTCCAATGTCCCTTTTCACCACAAAGGAAGCATTTCCCTTTGATCTTGGTTACTTTCTTGGTTTCCTTCTTGGTAGGCCCAAGTTGCTTTTTCTTCTGTTGTTTCTTGACCTTCTTACGGGTCTTAACAGTAGCAATCTTTACCAACCAAATGAATCTCTTGACCTTTGTTTTTCACAAGGATCTTTTCAGCGCTTTGAACATCTTGCATCAGGCCCTGCAAGGTGTATTCCTTTTTGTTCAAGGTGTAGTCCAACTTGAACTGATCAAAGGAATCCGATAGTGAGTTGACAATCAAGTCAATATTCGTCTCACCATCTGTCTCAGCACCATTAAGTTTTGCAACATTGAGATGTGCTATGACTTTCATCATGTGATCTTTCACAGATTGTCCAGGTTTCATCCTAAGATTCATAAAAGCAGTCACTGCCTCTCTCTTAGTCGTCCTAGACCTCATAGCAAACATTTCCTCTAGAGACATCATTATATCAGCAGCGGACTCCATTCCTTCATGTTGCTGTTGCAACACGTCGGAGATAGTGGCCATAATGTAACATTTTGCCATATCATCAGAAGTCTTCCACTGCTCATACTCATCTCTTTGCATCACATTAGATTCATTATTAGGAAGGGGTGGTTTAGGAGTGGTCAGAACAAACTTATGTTTTTCACTTTGCAGCAACAACCCAATTTTCCTTTTCCATGTTACGTAGTTATCTCCAGTTAAGGTGTTATCTTTCAGGATGTTCATAAGTGATGGGGTCATGATTTCTGATTAAAACAAAAACATATATAAGTAAATAATCATGATAATAGCACTTTTAAAAATTTATCTTGAATTAAAAAAAATAATTCAATCATAAAAATTCAACGGTGATCCAACACCTATAAATATTACGCCTCCTTTGGGAGTTCGCACTATTTACTAGTTAGACTAGGTCCCACCTAATTGTTAACATAACAACCAGTGTTTTTAATTTTAGCCTTGTAATTTTTATTAACAAGAACTCTTGGGAGGATATTAATAAAATTACATTGAGTGTGTTACCAAGATATCGACCCTCAATTTTCTCTCATGAAAATCCCTCCTTGGGGAGTAGATTTCGTTTAAGTCAATTGTCTAGTCTATCCTTGTAAGGAAGTATATTGTTAAATTCCATTTATGGACGCCCCTTGGGGGGATTACCAAAAATAATAAAACTCAACTAATCTTGGAGGCCATAGGCGTTCTTGCACACCTTCTCTCACTCAATTATTTAAGGCGTGTGATTAAATCCCAAAGAATGATTTTTACCAAGTTATCTAGATGCCAATTAGATACCTAAATCATTCAATGCATGTTCATACCAAAAGAGATATATGAGTGGCACTCCTATTCTAAAATGTCATGTTATCATACAACAACAAATATTGTAATATTTAAGCAAAAATTAAATAGCAACAAGTTTGGCCCATCCTAGAAAAGCAAGTAAATTACAATTGTTAGGAATACAAGATCTTCAGGTGGCCATCAACCATACGCTCATCCCTCGGCCTCCTCCCATGGACGTGCACAGCCCACAACCCCACAAAGGGGCTGCCTTGCGCAGCCCATAAGGCCACACAAGGTTGCCGTGCGCAGCCAACCAAGGATTGGGCTTGCCATGCGTAGCCCAATCCAATCCTAGGGTGCGCACGGTGCTCGTTCTCGGTTCCGGTTGCTTCGTTTTTCTTCGTGTCTTCGAATTTTCAATACCCGAATACATTACATCATATTACGAATAAATTACTGCAGCAAATTTTTTTTTTTACTGCAGTAAGATTTACAAAAAAAATACTGCACCTGATTACAAAAAAAAAATACTGCACTTATGTTACATACAAAAAATAAAATAAAACCCTAGCAACTACCAAGAAGGAATTATGGCGATAATAGACCACCCTTCTTGTTACAAATCTGAAACAAAAATTACATTGAAATTCTAGGACCAAAATCGAGCAATAACAATTCACTTTATAAAACATATATAAATCCATACATTCAACATGTAATTATATATGCGAATACCTAGAGTGACATCTCTTTTTAAAACATGTATAATCAAATAAAAAAGAAATAGATTCACGTATATATACGTTAATTAATTAAAAGGTACAACCAAGGCTCTGATACCAATTGTAGGGAAAATATCGATATAAAACGCAGCGGAAGAAACGAAAAATAGATTTCGTATGGTTTTCAAATTTTTCTCAAAGTTGAACCTTAACCTTTTAATTATGTAACTCAAATATATACGGTTAGAGATAAATACCTCTTGACGCGAGATTCGATTGACTTACGTCGATTGGTAATCCACAAAATCTTTTCCGATGCCCGTGAACAGTACCCGCGTGAACAGTGATTGTGAACAGTACTCGCGTGAACAGTGATCGTGAACAGTACCCCCGCCGTGAACAGTACCGCGAGATCTTCCAATCCGAACACGTACGAGAATCACCTAGGAGCGTGGTCTCCCTTTTTCTTTGAATTGCAAACCTGAGAATGGATGAACAAAGTTTTCTTTTTCTTTTATTAGTCACAAAACAATCAAAAGAAGACAAAAATTATTCCGGTCACTTTTGAGTTCTCAATCTAATGATCGAAACTCGCGTGAACCTAATTCGATGTTTTACACATAAGCTTATTGATGAACAAGCAATCAGTGTACCATCAAAGAATAATCTCTTCTCTCTTTTATGTTTAGTAGAATAAAAATTATACTTTTCTATGAATTGAGAAGAAGAAGAAAAATTGAATCATTCAATCAACTATTTCCTATGGCCTCCAAGATTAGTTGAGTTTTATTATTTTTGGTAATCCCCCCAAGGGCATCCATAAATGGAATTTAACAATATACTTCCTTACAAGGATAGACTAGACAATTGACTTAAACGAAATCTACTCCCCAATGAGGGATTTTCGTGAGAGAAAATTGAGGGTCGATATCTTGGTAACACACTCAATGTAATTTTATTAATATCCTCCCAAGAGTTCTTGTTAATAAAAATTACAAGGCTAAAATTAAAAACACTGGTTGTTATGTTAACAATTAGGTGGGACCTAGTCTAACTAGTAAATAGTGCGAACTCCCAAAGGAGGCGTAATATTTATAGGTGTTGGATCACCGTTGAATTTTTATGATTGAATTATTTTTTTTAATTCAAGATAAATTTTTAAAAGTGCTATTATCATGATTATTTACTTATATATGTTTTTGTTTTAATCAGAAATCATGACCCCATCACTTATGAACATCCTGAAAGATAACACCTTAACTGGAGATAACTACGTAACATGGAAAAGGAAAATTGGGTTGTTGCTGCAAAGTGAAAAACATAAGTTTGTTCTGACCACTCCTAAACCACCCCTTCCTAATAATGAATCTAATGTGATGCAAAGAGATGAGTATGAGCAGTGGAAGACTTCTGATGATATGGCAAAATGTTACATTATGGCCACTATCTCCGACGTGTTGCAACAGCAACATGAAGGAATGGAGTCCGCTGCTGATATAATGATGTCTCTAGAGGAAATGTTTGCTATGAGGTCTAGGATGACTAAGAGAGAGGCAGTGACTGCTTTTATGAATCTTAGGATGAAACCTGGACAATCTGTGAAAGATCACATGATGAAAGTCATAGCACATCTCAATGTTGCAAAACTTAATGGTGCTGAGACAGATGGTGAGACGAATATTGACTTGATTGTCAACTCACTATCGGATTCCTTTGATCAGTTCAAGTTGGACTACACCTTGAACAAAAAGGAATACACCTTGCAGGGCCTGATGCAAGATGTTCAAAGCGCTGAAAAGATCCTTGTGAAAAACAAAGGTCAAGAGATTCATTTGGTTGGTAAAGTTGCTACTGTTAAGACCCGTAAGAAGGTCAAGAAACAACAGAAGAAAAAGCAACTTGGGCCTACCAAGAAGGAAACCAAGAAAGTAACCAAGATCAAAGGGAAATGCTTCCTTTGTGGTGAAAAGGGACATTGGAAAAGAGATTGCCCAAAGTCCCAGAAAAAGAAGGAAGAAGGTAATGTTAATTATCTAGAAACATGTTTTCTGGCAGATTCTACTGATTATTGGATCATAGACTCTGGAGCCACTAATCATGTTTGTTATTCCTTGCAGGGGTTTCAGGAAAAGAGAAGGTTGAATGAAGATGAAGTCAATTTGCGCTTGGGCAACGGAACGTTAGTGTCTACAAGTGCAGTGGGAGATATTAGAGTTATTTTAGATTCTAGTAGGCATTTAGATTTAATAGATGTTTATTATGTACCTCAATTCAAGAGGAATTTAATTTCAGTTTCTTGTTTAAATAAGTTTGGATATTCGGTTACTTTTAATAAAACTTTTATTATTAGTAAGAATGACAAAGTTGTTTGCAAAGGTACATTGGAAAACAGTTTATTCTTTTTGCATAGAAATATCTCTCACTCGTTAGACACAGAAATAACGGAACCTAATCATAAAATAGTAAAATTATCAAAAGATGAAACCTATCTTTGGCATTTACGCCTAGGTCACATTAACCTTAATAGGATTAAAAGATTGGTATGTGACGGACCCTTAACTGACTTAAAGGTTGATGATCTACCAACTTGTGAATCTTGTTTGGAAGGTGAAATGACCAAAAGGCCGTTCAATACCAAAGGTGCAAGAGCCACTGAATGTTTAGGACTAGTACACACTGATGTATGTGGTCCTATGAGCATTCAAGCTAGAGGTGGATATGAGTACTTCATCACCTTCACAGATGATTACTCAAGATTTGGTTATGTATATCTCATGAGACATAAGTCGGATGCATTTGATATGTTCAAAGCATTCAAAGCTGAAGTAGAAAATCAGCTTGAGAAACATATAAAAATTTTGAGATCTGATCATGGTGGAGAATATCTATCTGGAGAGTTTCAGCAATATCTTATTGATAATGGGATAGTTTCTCAGCTTTCTGCACCAGGTACACCTCAACAAAATTGGGTAGCAGAAAGGAGAAATATGACTCTTTTAGAGATGGTTAGATCAATGTTGAGTTATTCAACACTTCCTATTCCTTTTTGGGGATATGCTCTACAAACAGCAATATATATTCTAAACGATGTACCATCTAAATCTGTCCCTAAAACCCCATATGAATTGTGGACTGGGCGAAAGCCTAGTTTACAACACATGAGGATATTTGGTTGTCCTGCACATGTGTTGAAAGGAAAGACAGAAAAGATGGAGTCCCGTTCGGAAACATGTATATTTGTGGGGTATCGAAAAGGAACTAAAGGATATTATTTCTATAGTCCTTCTGATCTAAAAGTATTTGTTTCAACAAATGCTTCATTTCTAGAAAAGGACTATATGAATAATTTTGTGCCCAAAAGTAGAATTGTCCTGAATGAGATGTCAGGAGATACAATTCCACAAGAGGTTTCACAACCCAGCCCAATTGTAAGTTCCACTCCAACACAAGATCAACAACCTACCATTCCTCGTCGTAGTGGGAGGGTTAGAACACAACCCGAAAGATATATCAGTCTAGGAGAATCTGTTGAGAATCTTCCGGACGACGATGATCCCTACACGTACAAGGAAGCTATGGAGGATGTTGATTGTCGTCATTGGCAAAAGGCAATGCAATCCGAGATTGAATCGATGTTCAATAACAAAGTCTGGTCCCTTGTAGACTTGCCTAAAGGGATAAAACCCATTGGGTGCAAGTGGGTATACAAGAGGAAAAGAGGTATGGATGGTAAGGTGGAAACCTTTAAAGCTAGACTAGTAGCTAAAGGTTATACATAGAAAGAAGGTATCGATTACGAGGAAACCTTCTCACATGTGGCCATGCTTAAATCCATTAGGATACTCTTATCCATTGCAGCATCTCTTGACCTAGAGATTTGGCAAATGGACGTCAAGACAGCTTTCCTTAATGGAAGTCTTGACGAGAGCATCTACATGATGCAACCAGAGGGATTCATTGAAAAAGGCCAAGAAGAAAGGGTATGCAAGTTGCAAAAGTCCATATATGGACTAAAGCAAGCATCCAGATCCTGGAACATAAGGTTCGATCAAGCTGTAAAGGGTTTTGGATTTATTCAAAACCCTGACGAACCTTGTGTATACAAGAGGATAAAAGGCGACAAGTTGGTTTTCCTCATTCTTTATGTTGATGATATACTACTCATTGGAAACGATGTAGGTGTATTGACATCAGTGAAAGAATGGTTAGCAAAACAATTTGATATGAAGGACTTAGGAGAAGCAAGTTATATTCTTGGCATCCAAGTAATAAGGGATAGAAAGAATAGAACGATTGCATTATCCCAAGCTTCATACATTGATAAAATCTTGTCTAGATTCACCATGCAAGATTACAAGAAAGATATGTTACCTTTTAGACATGGAATCAAACTTTCTAAGGGTCAAGCACCTAAGAATGTGCATGAAGAGCAATTCATGAGTAGAGTTCCATATGCCTCGGCAGTTGGAAGTCTCATGTATGCAATGCTCTGTACTAGACCAGATATTTGTTTTGCTGTTGGCATAGTTAGCAGGTTTCAATAGAAACCTGGTCCTGATCATTGGACGGCAGTCAAGCATATTTTCAAGTATCTCAAGAAAACTAGAGATTATATGCTTGTATAATCTGGAGGGGATTTAATTCCCGTTCGGTATGTAGATTCTGATTTCCAGTCAGATTCTGACTCCAGAAAATCCACATCAGGATCTGTGTTTACCATTGGAGGAGGAGCAGTCATATGGAGGAGTATCAAGCAATCTTGTATTGCTGATTCCACCATGGAAGCTGAGTATGTTGCTGCATGCGAAGCTACCAAAGAGGCTGTTTGGCTCCGCCAATTCTTGATTGACTTAGAAGTGGTTCCTAGTGCGAATAAGCAGATCACTATACACTGTGACAACAGTGGTGCAGTGGCTAATTCGAAAGAACCAAGAAGTCATAAGAGAGGTAAACACATTGAAAGGAAGTATCACCTTTGAGGGAAATTGTTCATAAGGGAGACGTGACGATCACCAAAATCGCGTCAGCAGAAAATCTAGCGGATCCTTTCACAAAGGCTCTACCTCAGAAGAGCTTTGATGGACATCTAGAGAACATGGGAATGAGAGATATGACACACTTGCTATAGAGCAAGTGGGAGATTGTTAGGATTATGCTCAATGGCAAGAGTGTAATATTGTAATTGACAATCTTCTCATATTAATAAAGTGAATTCTGATTCTTACAATTACTTATAGCATTTATTATTATAATTGTCAAGGTAAATAATCATAAGGTCAAAAGACTATGAGATATGAAGAATTGTTCATACATCCGGATATGTATGAGGTAGACACAATTCTTTAGTTAGTCTTGAATAACGTTCACAACTTAAGTTAAAGGTTGGGCACCTGTATCTTGTTAAAGTTGTAGAATTCTTTTACTAGCATTTGAGTGGGATCAAATGAATATGATGAGTCTAAAATCATCGAAAGGTTTTCGAGTAAAAGAATCTAGTGCACTAGGTGCATTGAACTGGATCACAATGAAATACTTTATCTAGAACCGTCACTAGATATAAGTCTTTTCATTAAAGAGGACAATCAGAGAGTCTATCTTAATCCTGAGATAAATGATGGACTTATGGTTGCAAGTGTTATCATTAGAGCTATCAATGAGTACGATTATATAGCATAGTCTATCCTCGATAGTTTGGTGGTATTCATTTGTTAATCGATAGAGGACTTCATTTATAGATATGGTCATCATGGCTCCATTTATTAAATGAGAGTATAATATCATCATATGGATGTTTTGAGGTATTGGATATTAAATCTCAACGTTGAGTTTTCAATAATGATTATTGAAAACATGGCTTCTGGACAAGTCAAAGTATCCAAGTTCGAAATGTGGTCATATGAGGAAATATGGTAACTTGGAGAGCTATAGGCGGTCTATGAGCTCTTGGCGATTACTGATATTATTCACGAGGATACACCATCTCCTATAAGATTGTCTAGGGTATGAATGAGAAACATCTCCTTATTCTATCTTTATTTAAGAGTTCAATTTTAGCTCTTTAGTGGAATGAGTTAAAATTAATAGATTGGACCTAAGTGAATCATTTGTTGATTGTGATTAGGTTGTGTCTATTGAAGCTTAAATTTAGATAGCCCGCCAAGATCCCCAATCCACACGTATTTGCATGGATCACTTGATATATTCTACCGGGCCGATTTAAGGGTCCATCTAGAATTGTTTTTAATATATCAAGAATATAATATGTCTATTATTTAATTAATACCACATATAGTATTCGGCCACAAAAATAGTTGATTGAATGATTCAATTTTTCTTCTTCTTCTCAATTCATAGAAAAGGATAATTTTTATTCTACTAAACATAAAAGAGAGAAGAGATTATTCTTTGATAGTACACTGATTGCTTGTTCATCAATAAGCTTGTGTGTACAACATCGAATTAGGTTTACGCGAGTTTCGATCATTAGATTGAGAACTCAAAAGTGACCGGAATAATTTTTGTCTTCTTTTGATTGTTTTGTGACTAACAAAAGAAAAAGATAACTTTGTTCATCCATTCTCAGGTTTGCAATTTAGAGAAAAAGGGAGACCACACTCCGAGGTGATTCAACGTGTTCGGATTGGAAGATCTCGCGGTACTGTTCATGATCACTGTTCACGGGGGGGGGGGGGGGTACTGTTCACAATCACTGTTCACGCGGGTACTGTTCACGGGCATCGGAAAAGAATTTACGGATTACCAATCTACGTAAGTCGGGGGGTACTGTTTACAATCACTGTTCACGCGGGTACTGTTCACGGGCATCGGAAAAGATTTTACAGATTACCAATCTACGTAAGTCAATCGGATCACGCGTCAAGAGGTATTTAACTCTAACCGTATATATTTGAGTTTAATTAATTAAAAGGTTAAGGTTCAACTTTGAGAAAAAGTTTAAAACCATACGAAATCTATTTTTCGTTTCTTCCGCTGCGTTTTATATCGATTTTTCTCCTACAAACTGGTTGTTTGACCGTTCCTAGTGATCTTACTTCTGACAGAAGCTTCATATCCGCCGAGCTTCCATTATCGATCAACACTCTCCTTACTTCCCGATGACCGATACGGACTGACACCATGATTGCGTCATTTGGTCTAACTTCAAGTCCGTGAGAATCAGCTTTAGAAAAATGATAGGCGGGGCCTATCGCATTTACCTTCAAATTCCTCTGGCCATCTATCACCTTGTGAACTTCAGTCATTCTCTCCCTGCTACTTCTCCCTATGCATGGCATTCCAAAGATGGTGTTGATAGCTCCAACTTCTGAATTTCCCCTTGGACTGCCTTTTCTGTCTTGGTCATTCTTTCCAGGGTCATTCTGCCAATCATCACCTCTTTTGAGAACCATATCTTTCAGGTGCCCTTCTCTGATCAGCTTTACTATGTAATCTCTTAGTTTGTAACACTTGGAAGTCTTATGACCATTTTCCCGATGAAACCGGCAGTATTTGGAAGTATCTCTTCTTGGCAAAGTTTGATTGTTTTAGGGGCATTTTATATAGATTTTTGTCTTCTATCACATTCAGAATTTCTTCGTGCTTCTGGCTAGAGGGGTGTATTTGTATACTGCCTCTTGAAAGACTTATTGCCCTTCTGATCGTCATCCTTGCGGCCACCTTTCCCAAGGTTACTCTTCTGATCTCTTTTAGTATTTCCCTTCGAACCATTATCTTTTGGTTTTTGACCTTCCCCCGGCTGGCCGCCATGTATAAGCTCTCTTCTGTGAGCTATTTGCTTCTTTTCGGCCATGGCGTATCCTCCCACATCATCCACCAGACTTGCATAAGTAGTTTGGCCCTTTTGCTTTAGGCTGAGTGACAACTGGTTACGCTGTAAACTGTTGATAAATGCAGATAGTACTGTGTCATCGGTGGGGTCCTACACTTTCGAAACTTCCTGCGTGAATCTGGTGAGGTAGTCCTTTAACTTCTCCTCATTTTTTGTCTCAGGGTCGAAAGGACAGAGATTGACTTTCTACGCTAGATATTCCCCATGAATTGCCTAGTAAAGGCTCTTATCAGCTCTTCAAAGTTCCGGATTGATCCACTAGCGAGGCCACCAAACCATCTAGACCCCTGATCACCAAATGTTTGAGGGAACATGTTGCATAGGAGTGTGTCATCATAGTTATATTGCACCATCGCACTTTGGTATCTTTTGACATGTTCTTGGGGGTCAGTGTTGGCCTTAAATTGCTTTAAGTGCGGCATCCTGAACTTCTCCGAGAAACAAGCTTGCCTTATGGAAGTGGCAAATGGACTGCCAGAATTACCAATTAGCTGGTTGCCACTACCCTATCTTCGCTCCAACGCTTCAATTCTCTTTAACAAAACTTCTAGCTCTCCTTCTGTTTGCCACGCTCATCAAACTTTTGACGAATGATTAGACCATAAGGGTCCTTTGAAACTCGCCCTGTAACTTGGGTGTCACGAATGTTGTACTTGGGAGCAGAGGTTATCTCTCTACCCCTCCTAGGCGGAGCTTCATCATCAGTTGAAACCGATCAGGATCTTCTCTTGTGACTGTCATATCTATCAGTCGGGTCATAGCTCGTCCCCCATCCCTGGTATCTTTCAGCACCTTCTTGGAGACTGGGTTCCTTGTGTTCTTTCCCTTCTTGGTTTCCCCGACCCCCACTCTCTTTGCGATCCTGGTCATCTTGGCGATCATCTCTCTTCTTGGAGCGTTCCTTTTTGTCACGTTGATCTGCCCTATCACTACCAGATTTCTGCGGCGTGCCTGGGGTTAGGACCACTATTTCGGAGTGTACGTTAGGATCTCGAGCTACCATCGGCGTAGACAGTTGGTATGGTGAGGTCAAGTTGGTGGTAGCAGTTATGCTGATTATCTATCTGGCAACGTCTTCAATGACTCTCCTCAGGGATGTCTAGACTTGTCTGAAAGCATCTGGGGAGATACCGGGAATAGTATCTGTAGAAGTAATTGCATCTTGTCCGATGGAAAGAGGAGTTCTGGAAAGTAAATCCCGTCCTGCATCTCTAGTGTTGGTTACACCAGTATTGTCGATACCACGTGGGGTACCTGTCTCGTGCGGGGACTGACTTCCGTCTCTATTGTTCGCTATATGACTGTTGCACAAGCTTTTCCTCAGATTTTACTATGAAACTTCCCCCTCCTACTAGCGCCAATTGTTGACGGTGATTTTTTAGATTATGTGGATTCTGTCACACATCACACAAGTTATGTTAAATTAGCTATCGTATAATAAATAAAGAAGAATAAAAAGAAATTATGCAAGCAAGATTTTATATGGAAAACCCAGAAGGGAAAAAACCACGGTGGCCGATAACGGCGAGGCAATAATCCACTATGAGAAAAATGTTACAAACTAAACCTTACTTGCCCTCTCTAATATCTTATGATTCCGTCCCCCTTTTTGGTGAATTTAGGATCTATTTATATATGCATAAAACCCTAATTCTTGGAGTACAAGTAAGAGAATAAGTGGCAGTGATTTAATGAAGTTCAAATAACTCTGACTTATTGTAGTCGTGTTAGTCTTCTTTCCCGTTTTGCTTTACGGATATTTGAAACGAATTAGGTCTTTTGCCTATTTTGAATTCTGATATCTTTACGGAAATTTGTTTCCTTATCAGAGTATGCTTCGTAAAACCTTATTTGAAGAAGATTCTTCTTCTTGTATTTGAGTCGTGATTGTATTAAATTCAATGTTGTTGACGTGTCATGACTCCGAGCGTATATCGAAACTGTCCACGTGTCGCTCAGTCGACCGTCTGCCAAACCCGACCAAATCTCTTTCTCCCCTGACCAGGGGTCTACACCCGATCGAATAGCTAGACCTGACCATTTAGGGTTCCCCGACCATTTTCTTTACTTGATAAATCTAATTACCTTGGTTGAGTATTTTCACCAAACCATTTAAGTAACTCTAATCAGTATCATGGGATTAACTTATAGCCATCTTTGGTTGGTTCGATCTAATCGATATTTGTTGACACGTCACCTATTATCTCCACGGAGTACAATGTTTATGCTGACACATCACCTTTTTGGATTTTACCAATAATAACTTTATAAATATTTTTGACAGACATTTTCTAACGACAAAAATGTACTTGTCAATTGTTGTATTCATTGTTTATAACTAAAAGAACTTTCTTTAGAGATTTCGACCTAAAATGTTGTTGAGTGATTAATTGGTAGTGTCTCATGGTTACTTAATATTTCCCCTAGCATCTTGATACCATTTTATTAATATCATTTCCTCACCTTAGCTGAACTTAGCATAGAAGCATCATTAATCATTAGCTTTGTAAGCTCTAGACTTATTAGTTAATTGACTAAAACCCTTAATCCTCATAGGAACGATAACCCGTACTTGTGTACCCTATATGAGTTGAACAACTTGTGCACTTTCTATGGGTGAAACACTTGCACACCCCTTTAGATAGCCGTTGTAGTTTAGTATAGAGAGCATTCGAATTAGTTAGAACCGGTAAAGGCAAGTCAAAATTCTTGGCGCCATTATCGCGGATTGCGTAGCACATTAGTTAGAACTCTTTAGTTAGTTACACTTTTAGTGGCATTGATTTCTAGTCTAAATTTTAGATAATTACTTTTTTGATTTGATTCTCTCTACTTTCTTAGAATTCTTGTAGATAACAGGTACTCAATGGAAGACATACGTTGTATTAAGTAATTCTCACTGCCCATTATGAGGGCACAACCGTCGACCATAGCATTGAACACCGATCAGCGGAACTATGAACTGAAGAACATCCATTACAACATCCTACCATCATATTATAGGCAGCCGAGTGAAGACTCCATTTAGTTCATGAAGGAATACTACAACGTTATCACCACGATACTGTTTGGCCAACTATCAGAGGATTTGTTGAGGATACGGTGTTTCCCGTACTACATGAAGGACAAAGCCAAGCAATGGTTGATGGCTTTGCCGGTTGGGACTCCCACTACATGGGCCGGGGTTGAGTAGAAGTTCTTCTCAAAAAATTTCCCCTCTTGGAAAACCAATGAAATCAATGAAAAGATTGCAAGCTTCTAAGAGGAAGAGTGAAAAGCATTTCACGAGTCATGGGTAAGGTTTAAGCTTATTCTAACGCAATGCCCATACCACGATTTCACACTCCAGTCTCAAGTGCAGTTCTTCTATGACGGGCTCATCGGACTCACACAAGCGATCGTCGACAATGCTTGTGGAGGAACCATGCGAGAGCGGACCCCAGACTTTGTGTTCGACAAGTATGAAATGTTGGGGCAGAATTCCCAATAAAAAAGCATAAAAGGAAGCAGAGGTGGTACGTATAGTGTGAAGTTGGCCATGCAGATGACATCCTTGTCTAGTGACGTGAAGGTCATGATGTTGAGAATGAGAGGATAGCAAGGGCAGCAAGTGAATGTGTGCCAATCATGTGCTAAAAGCGGGCATGGAGTAGATATGTGTCCCTCTTAGAGGGAGGTTTATTCAGAGGCAGAAGCCAAGCTATGTACCAGTATAATTAGAGGAGGCAAAGAAACAACTCCTACAACAACAATACTTACCAGTATCCAAGGAATCACCAGAACCAGTCCTGTTGTGGGAACAATCAAGGAAATTACAACCAAGAGGAACTCCAATCAATGGAACAATAATAACCTTTCACAATCTTTTCAGCAGGGGGTTGATTAGAGAATGATAAGCTTGAAAGCATCATTGAAGAAGTTGTCTACTCAACTTGGGTAAGTGATTGAGACCACTGGGCAGCAGGACAAGGGAAATGCCCCAATGAATGAGCATGCCCATGCTATCACTAGTTCTAGGAGTGAGTATACTTCCAAGGCTCAGGATCTCGGGAGTTTTGTACTGGATATTACTGTGAGGACTTCCCAAAAGAAAAAGGTTATGCTTGACATATGAGCTAACATCAACATGATTCCATACTCTGTGTATGAGAGGCTCGGGTTGAGTGGCCTCAAGCCCACCTCTATGTCCCTACGTTTTGCAGACCAATCATCGAGAAATCCTTGAGGAGTGATTGAGGATGTTATCCTCAGGGTTGGCTGATTGCTCATCCCTAACGACTTCATAGTATTTGATGTAGAGGATAAGGATGACAGTGGAAATTCCCAACCCGTGTTGCTAGGAAGGCAATTTATGGCAACATCTAGAGCAATTGTTGATGTACATGGAGGAAAAGCTTACCTTGAGCATCAGATGATGTGGTGTAATTTGATATGTTTGGCTTGGCACACCTATCCAAGGAAATCCTCAAAGGTGAGGAGTCACAAATTGTCCAAGTCCACCAAACTCAACCAATGACATGGAAGAACTTTTGAAAAGTTTGAAGGAGGAGGTAAGAATCTCCTTCGATAATGAGGCTGAGGAAAAGGCAATATTACGGGACCTTAACGCGGATTTGGTGTTAAAGGTTGAAATGATTGAGAAGGAAAAGAATAAGCAAGCTAGCATTCTTGGCCAGTTTCGTAAGCTCGTCACCAACCTAGAAGATGCCTTACAAAGGAAAATTGTAGCACAGGACGAAGACTTGAAGTCCATCCGTGAAGAATTGAGCAAGAGGGAAGCACCACAAGAGCTCCCCACCAATGAATTCAAGGGGAAGACAAAAGTCTACACACCGGGAGGTAGTTTCTATACATATGCTCCTACTTTCTATTACTGTAGAACTCGAGGGAACATTAGGTTCCAATGTACGAAATATCATGCGTTTTGCAAGACAAGGAATGTGTTGCCAAGGAAAACTCTAGAGAGACCAAGGCAAGTGTGGGTCCGAAAGGACACTCAAAAGATCTCTCCCTTAAATGAGGTGAAATCCACACCTAGTGAAAATGTGTGGATCCTAAAAGCAAAAACACCCCTTAATATGCAACTACCCCCTCCTCCATCTTATTTAGTGATAGGAGACACGAGCATGGCTCGTTCACATTTAAATATGTGAACTTTCTAATTTGTTTGGTAAGCGTGCAAGTGGTTGGCCCATGTATCCATGGCAGGGATCAAAATATTCATTTTAAAACTGGATATTCTCATTGTAATAATTAGATAAGAACAATTAGATTAGGTTTGCAGGTCAAATTACCCGTAACCTTATATATTAATTATATAATAATATGTTTACTTGTTGTGTAACCCCTAAGCTTAAGCTATGGATGTAATTGTTTGGAAGTGTTTATTTGCAAGTTTTTCAGGTATGGAATCAGCAAGAAGAATTTTCATGTGAAACATTGCCTACCGCAATTTCAATCCAAGAGATTCTACTCGCTCTCAAAGTCGCGAGCTCTTCTAGAAGTCTTGTGTGAGACACGTCCACGGAGAGGAACCCGCGAGACAGATGATCTGAACATGTGAATGAATCTCTGTAGAAAGGAAACTGCAGAGTAAAAAGAGAGAATTCATTGGAAGCTTACAACTTCACCGCAACTTCAAAGACGTATGAAATTTGTCGTCGACTATAATGCATGGCTCGCGTGGACCTCAAGTGATTTTTGCAACTTCATATCCTCGGGAACAAGCCCGCCAACCAAATGGAGTGAACTCGCTAGATTTTTAGGGAATAATGAGAGACTTTCATCTGCGGGAATATTCCAGCAGACCAGAGAGAAGATCCCGTGAAGCCATCTAGTAGCACTTCGTGACTTTAGTCTGCGAGAAATTTCTCACACCCAAACCTTGCATGTTAATTGGAACGCAGCGTTTTGATGCTTCACGAGTTCCTTCCATGAGAATAATCCAGTGGGATGGAACCTGTGGGGAACCCTAGACTGGCTTTTATAAGGTGAAAGGCAATCCTTTGGACTTAGTTTTTCAGATCTGTAAGTTCTCTCTCAAATCAAAGACTATCTCTTCTTAAATCTTCACTTAAGGTACTCCTAAAAACTCATCTATTTTACTTTTATGCAAGTAATATCTACTATTCCCTTCTTTTTCACTCTTAATATTAAAGAGTGTTATTATAATGCTAAAATTTCGTGAAAATGCTAAAATTTAGAGATAAGGCATGATATTAAGATGAGTTGGTTTTAAATGTTGAAGAGATGCATGAGAGAGTGGAGTAAATTGAGAAAGCATGACTTTTATTTACAAATGTTATAAGCATGACTTTGAATTTAATGATTGATGAATATGGTATGATGGCATGACTACTTTAGAGTGAGCTTAATATTTGACTTATAATATGCCATGATGAATGAAAGGACATGAGAATACTTTGTGCAAGATTTTACTTCCAACACTTCAAGTAGATACTGTATGTTGTAAATGGTAACTAGTAAGAAATGAAGTAGTAATTAGTATCTAGTATTGAATAATTCCATTAACTCCTTGCTAACATCTTCCCAAGTGTTCATGTTACCCATTGATGTAGGAACAAGGAAAACACCATTGAAGACGTGTTGGTGTCATAATTCTGAGAGAGAAACATACTTGACTCCATTGCTTGTGAAGAACATACATTAGAGGAGGGCAAGAGACGGATTGGATAGAGATTATGGTTTGGGCAAGCGACACAGTGAAAGATGAGGAGACCGGGGAATTCATCCTATGGGATGAAAATCCACCCACAGGTTCCCCTCCGACTTTGGAACTCAAACCACTACCTTCCACCTTGATGTATGCATTCCTTGGAAGGAATGAGACACTTCTGGTCATCATTGCATCAGACTTACAACCGGATGAAGAGAAAGAATTGATCAACGTCTTAGGCTATTACAAGGATGCACTCGGGTGGTCATTAGATGACTTGAGAGGAATTAGCCTCACCACTTGTATGCACAAGATCTTTCTTAAGGATGGTTCTAAGCTAACTACAGAGGGTTAGAAGAGACTTAATCCAATTATGAAGGAGGTAGTCAAGAAAAAAGTCCTTAAGATTCTAGAGAATGGGATAATCTATCCCATTTCGGATAGCAAGTGGGTGAGTCTGGTCCATGTAATGTCAACGAAGTATGGGATAACAATGGTGAAGAATGACGACAATGAGTTAGTGCCTTAGAGGATACAGATTGATTGGCGAGTATGCATAGACTACTGGAAGCTCAGCACTGCCACACGGAAGGATCACTTCCCGCTAACATTCATTGATCAAATGTTAGAACGTCTGGCCTATCATAGCCACTGCTATTTCTTAGACGGGTACTCCGGGTACAATCAGATTGCTATTGCCGTAAAAAACTAGGAGATGACCACCTTCACATGTCCGTTTGGCATATTCGCCTGTAGGAGGATGCCATTGGGACTACGTAATGCACCGGGGACATTTCAGCGGTGTATGACATCTATCTTCTCAGATATGGTGAAAGGTATAATAGAGATCTCCAGGGATGACTTCTCAGTGATAAGGAACTAGTTCAGTGACTACTTGAGGAACTTGACTTCCGTACTAGCAAGGTACAATAAGGCACATCTAGTTGAAAATACTATATAGAGAGTGTCTACTAACCTAGAGGGGGGTGAATAGGTTTTAGTTGATTTATTACCAACTTTTCGAATTAATCAATTTTAATAATGTTATCCCATATTAGAAATCAACCAATCCAAAATAAACATGCGGAAAACAATAAAAATAGAAGGATTGATTTACGTGAGAAACCCTCGAACTGGGCAAAACTCATTGGCTATCCTTCTAGCCACACACGGTCCTCAAATCCACTATTTGAATGAAAGTTTACAACCTAGGTTGACCTCAAGTCACACCATACTTGGTTACCAACCCTTTCACTCTACCCAACGGGCCTTTATTAGTGATCCTAGACCAACAAGCTTGTGCACTGATCCACTTAGTCACAAAACTTAACAATCAATGAAGAGATTAAGCAACATATGTGAATATGTGACAATATTCTTCATGGAATTAATGCTAGGCTACACTAAATGTGTATCTAGAGATTTAAAGATGTCAATAAATGCAAATCCTATATATTAATATCTAAATGCAAATACATGAAGATTTAGCAAATGGGCAAAATAGTCCTAAATGATAGCTATCAATTATCAATGTTCTCAACCAACAAACAACAACTCAATCATGTTATAAATGTCATTAACCATAAAGATATGCATTAAATTCACATAAAAAAAAGCTAAACCTAGGCATATATGAACATAAAAGATGCAATGGAGATTTAGAACATGTTCAAGTTACCTGGTCAACAAAAGCAAGAAGAATCCATGGTGAGATGATGCTTGGAAGATGCTAAATGCACATGGATTGGTGTTTGGTTGAGTAAAAAAGGTTTCTTGGAGCTTCTCTCTCAAAGGAATACTTTCTCTCACTAAAAATGGGTTTTGAAGCTCTAAAAAACGAGTTGGGAGAGAAAGGAAAGTATAAAAAGAAACCCTAAATGAAACAGCATCGTATTGAAAAAAATGCTCAGTGCACGGGTAAAGGACCCCTGCACTACCCGTGCAGTTGCACAAACCCGAAGCACTCAGCATCAGTGCATGGGTAACTGCACGGGTATTACCCGTGGACAACCCGTGCAGTTAACCAACCTGAAACACTCACCTCAATACACGGGTAACTGCACGGGTATGACCCGTGCACAACCCTTGTAGAATGGAGATCCGAGGGAACCCATCCTTAGTGCATGGGTAACTGCAGGGGTAGGTAACCCGTGTACTACCCGTGTAAAAGAGGCCTCCTATAGGGAAGGTCACTCATGGCGCCAAGAAAAAGCACACCAATGTGCGAGCGCGAATGTTTCCGAACACACATCGGAAAATGAATTACAAAGACCACAACCACATGAAGAGCTAACACCAAAGTGCATGTGTGAGAAGTGTGATGAAGAACACACACAACAAAAGATTGAAACACAAATGCAAGATATGTAAGACATGCATGATAGTGTGTGTGTGCTACTTGTCTCTTCAAAGAGAATTAAGCAAGTGATATACCTTTGAAGTGCTCTTGAGCTTGAGGATGTCATTGAAGCTTGATCATGAACAATATGACCTAACTACCCTTACAAGAAAATCCACATGTGGTTTGTCAACGAAATAAGCCAATCAAAAATGAGGAACTTACAATCTCCCCCTCTGGCTATTTTGTGACAAAACCACCACTCACAAATCATCCTCACAAAACAAAAATAAAAACAAGAGGTCAACAAAAGTTATTCTACATTACAAAGAGATACCTACAAACTAGGTCTTCAAGTCTTCTATCTCTTGTAGAATAGTCATCCCTACAAAACAATGAAACTACACTTTCCAAGACAAGTGTATGTGAGGTGATCAAGAGAGATAAAAAGAATACAAGCATTTGCATTAACGAACACAATAAACCATGCAATGAAGTGCAATGCAAAATCTCCCCCTAAATGGGTTACTTCCCCTCAACAATACAATCTCCCATAACTTCACACTATTCCCTTTTTTTGTCACGAGATAGGCAAAGGAGCTTTCCCCAAACGGGCCTCTTTAGCAAAGAGAGCTATTTGCAAGACAAGTGCATAATCATATACAACAACCTTATACAACTTAATTAATTGAGAGAGAAACAAGGAGGTTTTATTTAAAAGAAATGTGTGAAAATTTTGCTTTGGATGCAAGACATGCAACAACAAGGCTCAAGAAAATGGTATTTGGCAAAGTGAACATCAAAAGGATTCCAAAGGAATTCAAACCAATTTCTACCCGTTTGTCATAATTAAACAAGATATAGCCTTAAAATTTTGTAGCACACACAAGCAACCATGTCAATCCTTAGTGGTCAATTAAGACATGGATATAAAATCCTTATTAACTGAATGGATATAGAATCCTTATTGGTTGTTGTCTTGTTCAACCATTAAGAAAAGAGACAAAGCTAAATTGGATGAGATATCCTTATTTATTGCATGGACACAAGGTCCTTATTGAGTTTAGCCTTGTCAAGATGCTTCCACACACATTTGCACACACATAACTCATGCATAATATTTTAGCATATCAAAATCAAGTTCACAAGTCATGGAGATAAATTAAGGGTCATTCAATTGTACTTCCCAATCAATTCTCCTAGTCCAAAAATGCACGTTTGAACATAAATGTACATGGATTACAAACAAAGCAAATAGCACACTTATTGAATAAAAAGCCATATAGTCATATATATGCACAAACAAAATGCTCAAGCAATTAATAAAGAAGCATAATGTTGATCAAATATTTGCTCATTGCAACTATGCAAAGTTGCTCTCTTTGCTTGAGCTCCCCATATAGGGTCAATCACCAAAGCATATCAAGGCATATGACAAATCCCAATAGACCTACTAAGTGCCATCAACCTAGTTGAATCTAAGGGTTTTGTGAATAAATCCGCTAGTTGATCATTTGTGCCAACATGTTCAAGTGCAATGCATTTGTTTTTTAACTAGCTCTCCAATGAAGTGATGCCTAATGTCTATATGCTTTGTCCTAGAGTGCTGAACCGGATTCTTTGAAATGTTAATTGCATTCAAGTTATCACAATATAGGGTTAGAGTACCTTGATCAAAGCCGTAATCCACAAGCATTTGCTTCATCCAAAGGAGTTGTGTGCAAGCACTCTCGGCGACTATGTATTCCGCTTCAGCTTTGGATAGAAAGATGGAATTTTGCTTCTTGCAAAACCATGAGACCAAGTTGTTGACTAGGAAGAAGCAACCGCCCGATGTACTCTTCCTATCATCACAATTCCCTGCCTAATCTGCATCACTAAATCCAACTGAGCTAGCATTAGTGTCAAAAGAGTACCATATCCTATAGTTGGTTGTCTCATTCATATATCGAATAATTCTCTTCACATATGAGAGATGAGACTCCTTGGGATCCGCTTGGTACCTAGCACACACACCTACAATAAAGGCAATATCAGGCCTACTTACAGTCAAGTAAAGCAAGCTACCAATCATGCCATGATAAAGCCTTTGGTCCATACTATTCCCACTAGCATCCTTGCTTAGTTTCAACGTGGTACTCATGGGTGTGTCACAATGTTTGGCATTCTCAAGACCAAACTTCTTCACTAGGTTTTTTGCATACTTAGCTTGGGAAATGAAAATTCCATCATGCAATTGCTTAATTTGCAAACCTAGGAAGTAATTAAGCTCACCAACCAAACTCATCTCAAATTCATGAGACATCACATCAACAAATTGTTGAACCTTGGATTTGTTGGTGGAGCTAAACACAATATCATCAACATAGATTTGAGCTATAAATAGCTCATCTTTGTTACTCTTGATGAACAAGGTCTTGTCAACACTACCCCTAGAGTAGTTATTGTCAATAAGGAATTGAGTGAGGTGCTCATACCAAGCCCTCGGTGCTTGTTTCGTCCCATATAGAGCCTTCTTGAGACGATAGACATGATTGGGGTGGTGTGGATACACAAACCCCTTGAGTTGCTCAACAAACACTTCCTCATGCAAGAAGCCATTGAGGAAGGCACTCTTAACATCCATTTGGTGCAATTTGAACTTTTACACACATGATATAGACAAGAGAAGCCTTACGGACTCAAGACGGGCAATCGGAGCAAAAGTCTCCTCAAAGTCGACACCCTCAATTTGAGAGTATCCTTGTGCTACAAGTCTAGCCTTGTTGTGCACAATGTTTCCATTCTCATCCAACTTGTTCCTATACACCCATTTGGTGCCTATGACATTGCTATTCTTGAGTCTAGGAACTAGAGTACAAACCTCATTTCTTTCAAATTGGTTTAGCTCTTCTTGTATGGCAAGAACCCAAAACTCATCATTCAAGGCTTCATCAACCTTTTTTGGTTCAATTTGAGAGGTGTAACAAGTATAGATAATTTGATTAGCTATTTGATGCCTAGTCCTAGCACCCTCATTCACATCTCCAAGAATATCATTCTTGTTGTGGAGATGTCTAACCCATGAAGCGGGTTCTTTGGAGTCCAAGATGGATCTCTATCAAGAGGTTGAATAACCTCTTCATCTTGATTTGACTTCACATCAATAGAAGTCTCACCATATTTC
The DNA here is from genome assembly GCA_033220585.1 of Dipteronia sinensis. NCBI lineage: Eukaryota > Viridiplantae > Streptophyta > Magnoliopsida > Sapindales > Sapindaceae > Dipteronia > Dipteronia sinensis. Next base: position 42,702,492 of record CM065637.1, on the reverse strand, counting down.
TCCAACGGGGAATCATGAACCATATCAACCTCCTCATCATGGTTAGTAATTCTAAGCCTACAATCATATATAACAACATTGGATGATTCCATGACACTATGAGTTTACAAATTGAATACTCGGTATGCCTTACTATTAAGGGCATAGCCAATAAAAATTCCCTCATCACTCTTGGCATCAAACTTGCCAAGTTGATCACGGTCATTAAGTATGTAGCATTTGCTTCCAAATGAGTGGAAGTAGCTAGCATTTGGCTTCCTACCCTTCCACAATCCATAGGAAGTTTGCCTAGTACCAGAACTTAGGAAGACTCTATTTCCTATGTAGCAAGCCGTAGTGATGGCCTCGACCCAAAGTTTCTTAGGGACATTGTTGCTAAGCAACATCACACAAGCCATCTCTTGAAGGACCTTATTCTTCCTCTCTCCAACCCCATTTTGTTGAGGAGTTTGAGGTGTCGAGAACTCATAGGAAATGCCAAAGCTATTAAACAAGAAATTTCAAATTCCTTCCCATGGTCACTCATAATTCTCTTAATGCTTTTAATGTGTGAGTTCTTTTCATTTTGAATTTTAGTTCAAAGCATTTTAAAATTTTCAAATGTTTCAGATGTTTCTCTAAGAAAATATGTCCATGTAAATCTAGAGAAATCATCAACACAAACAAAAATGTATCTCTTGCCACCGAGACTCTTGGTTTGCATGGGACCCATAAGGTCCATATGTAGAAGCTCTAGTGGCTCTTTCGTGGGGAGATACTTGTCTTTCTTGTGCATGCTTTTGGTTTGTTTTCCTTGTTGACAAGGTCTACAAACCTCTTCAACTTTCTTCCCAAGCTTAGGGAAGCCACAACCTTGAACTTATCTAAGATCCTCAAATCTCGATAGTTCATGTGGCCAAGTCTTTGATGCCACAACTCAACTTCCTCACACGTGGACATATTACAAGAGATAGCACTAGCTTCAAGACAATAGCAATTGTAACTAGATCTCTTTCCTTTAAGCAAGGTTTGTCCATTTTGCATTAAAATAGAACAATCATTTTTGTTAAACAAGACGGAGAGTCTATCATCATTTAGATGAGAAATGCTTATAAGATTAGCTTGCAAGCCATCAACAAGTAAAGCATTGGACAAGGAGGGTAAATCGGGACTGGAAATGGTTCCTTGCCCTATAACTTTCTTTCTAGATCCATTACCAAAGGTGACAAATCCTCCATCCTCCATTACAAGAGATTCAAAGAAACTCTTGTTCCCTGTCATGTGCCTAAAGCACCCACTATCCAAATACCAAGTATTAGAGGCATTTGCCTTCAAGGCAATTTGAGCCACATGGCAAAAGTATTCATCTCTTCTAATACACCTAGGTGAAATGCTCTCTATCCTAGTGGTTTTAGTCACATTGGCTCTAGATTTCCTGGGATCATGCAAATTGGCTCTATGTTTCCTAGGAACATGCATTGTGGCTATAGCCCTACTTCTATCAATCATGCTTCTAGTTCTACACATGTCAATATACTTAAAGCAATTTGGTCTAATATGACTATCAACACCACAAAAGTGACATGTAGGAATGAAATAGGAGATCATATCATTCCTTTATGAGTACAAAGGAGCTTTCTCATGCCTTTGAGGTTGTCTTTGATGTTGAATTTGTTCTCTCCTTCTTGGTTGTTGAGTTGGAGTAGATTTCTTCCTTGGTTGAGCTTGCATGAATTGCTTCTTAGCTTGGTTGTATTTGGGTTGAGGAAAACTTGCTTGACTAACCCTTGTTGGTTGAGCTTGTGCTTGTTTCCTTTGTGCTACCTTGACTTGGGAATCCTTAGAGCACTCTCCTAGTTCAATCTTCTTCCTAAGATGTTGTGGAGGTGGAGGCTCTTTGATGTCCAAGCTCTTGACAAACATGGTCTTGCTTGAGGATGAGGTCTCCTTGTCATCTTCATAGCCAAGACCTTTCTTATCACTTGGCCTCTTGCCAACTCCCAACATGTGGTCAAGTTTCTTCGTACTTGAAGTCATCTTAGCAATGATCTCTCTTGCTTCTTCAAGCTCTTTTTCCATCAATGCCTCATTCCTTTTTGCTATATTCACTTCTCCATTTAGGTGAGTAACTTCGGTAGATAGCTTGAGATTTTCTCCCTTTAGCCTTAGAATCTCTTTCTTCATTTTCAATCTTGAACTTTGAAAATGCTCAATGAACCCTTTAAGGTCCATTCCTCCTACATCCATATTTGTTGAGTGGGATGAAGAGTCACCATCACTTGAGTCATCTTCACTTTATTTCTCTTCCTCTTCATCATCTATTGCTACATTACTCTTGAGAGAAGATGCAAAGACAATAAAATTTGCCACATGGTCCTCATCATCCGAGGATTCTCCTTCCTCTTCTAGGTCATCACTATCACTCCACGTGGCGGCCATTGCCTTTCCTATATTCTTGTTCTTTAAATTGCCACAATCTGTGGAGATGTGTCTAAAACCTCCACATTCAAAACATTGTATCCCTTTCCTTGTGGGCTTATCTTGACTTGATTCAACCTTCTTGAAAGGAGTCTTCTTCTTCATTTCCTTTCCTTTGGATCCAAAACCCTTCTTTTCAAATTTGATGAATTTCTTGAACATTTTGACCATGAGGGCCATCTCTTCATCCAAGTCTTCCTCCTCCTTCTCAACCTTAGAGGTCTTCAATGCAATACTCTTATTCTTCTTTGGAGGTGTAAGTGTGGGGGTCCACCTAGACTCATATGCTTAGAAGTCTTCCAATAACTTCACTTGGCTTCATGTTCTTGTAGTCACTATTTTCATCAAGTGCCGTCACCTTGGACTCGAACCTTTCGGGAAGCGACCTCATGATCTTTTGCTTGATCCTCCTATCCGAGTAAGGGTCGCCTAGTTGATGGCTTTGATTGACGATGTCCATCAACTTCACTTGAAAATCATTGAAGCACTCATGATCCTCCATTCTAATTTGCTCGAATTTTGTTTGAAGAACTTGAAGCTTGGAGTCCTTGACTACCTCGGTTCCTTCATGAGTCGTCTCTAGAATCTCCCATGCCTCTTTTGCAATCCTAGTTGTTTGAATCAACCTGTATTGATTGTAATCCATTGCACAAAGAATGGCATGCACGTCCTTATTGCTCCACTTGGAAGCTTCGAACTCTTGAGATGACCATTCTGACTTTGGCTTGGGAACCACACTATCGTCTTTAAGAGTTGTTTCCGGAGGAGTGTAGCCATCTTCTATTTCCATCCATGCTCGGTCATCTATTTGACAAATGTATGATTTCATCTTGCCTTTCCATAACGCATAATTCACTCTGGTAAGCAACGAGAGTCTTGTGCTAGAGGCTCCTTCATGCCCACCTCCATTCCCACTCATAGTGTTCGGGTATGAACGAGATGAATGCTAATGTATGCAACAAACATAATGCAAAAATGCAAGACACACAAAGATCAAGGACCACCTAAGTAAATCTAGGAACCCGCTCTGATACCAAATGAAAATACTATGAAGAGAGTGTCTACTAACCTAGAGGGGGGGTGAACAGGTTTTAGTTGATTTATTACTAACTTTTCGACTTAATCAATTTTAATAATGCTACCCCATATTAGCAATCAACCAATCCAAAATAAACATGCAGAAAACAATAAAAACACAAAGATTGATTTACGTGAGAAACCCTCCAACTGGGCAAAACTCACGGGCTCTCCTTCTAGCCACACACGGTCCTCAAATCCACTATTTGAATGAAAGTTTACAACCTAGGTTGACCTCAAGTCACACCATACTCGGTTACTAACCCTTTCACACTACCCAACAGGCTTTTAATAGTGATCCTAGACCAACAAGCTTGTGCACTAATCCAGTTAGTCACAAAGCTTAACAATCAATGAAGAGATTAAGCAATCTATGTGAATATGTGACAATATTCTATCATGCAATTAATGCTAGGCTACACTAAATGTGTATCTAGGGATTTAAAGATGTCAACAAATGCAAATCCTAGATATTAATATCTAAATGCAAATACATGAAGATTTAGCTAAAGGGCAAAATGGTCCTAAATGATAGCTATCAATTATCTATGTTCTCAACCAATAAACAACAACTCAATCATGTTATAAATGTCATTAACCATAAAGATATGCATTAAATTCACATAAAAGAGCTAAACCTAGGCATACATGATCGTGCCAAAATTGTGCTATATTTTGGCCCTCAATTCCATATCCTTTAGCTTGTTTTTGAGTGTGTTTTGGTGTCTAATGGCTCTATTCTAGTCAATGCAGGCATTTTTAGGCAAAAAGGAGTTTGAGAGGCAAAAATTAGCAAAAATGGGATTTGATAGAAAAATGGGTTGAAATTGTGAAAAGCTTGTACAGCACATCCAACTTTGGAGGGTCATATCTCCCTACTCAGATTGAACCATGTTTCGTATAACATAAAGCCCCGGGAGTCTAGTTTCCAGCGATTTTTACGGATTGCGATTCCGAGTTTTGTAGAGGAAGTTATGGCAATTTTAGTGACTGTTGCACGGCAGTGCACGGGTACTACATGGGTAAACTACCCGTGCACTAGCCAATGCACTACCAGTGCACTACCCATGTAGATACCCATGCACCGCGTGTTCCAACTCAGTTTAAGTCGCGTTTTCAGCCATTTTAGAGGGACAAATGTGTCCTTTCATGCCTATTTTGTGCCATAACCTCCCAAACCTATAAATACACCATTTTCTTCACAAGACCCATCAACTCTCAACCCACAAAAACCTAAACACAAAATCCTCTCCATTTCATCTTCTTCACCAAATCAAGAGAGAGAGGAGCTTCAAAAGGCATCCATGGAGGTTTTCCTCCATGGATTGCCTCTCCACCACCACCTACTACCATCATCATCCATCTTTGAGGAAGATTCGAGAGGAAAGAGAACCCTACCTTGTCTATGAGGAGGAGGAGCTTCGATGGAGCTTGGAGATCCGAGATGACAATTGGGCTACTCTCCGAGCTTAGAGATCCGGGATTCACACCCTTCGATTTCTTCTTTTTACTCTTCTCTTGTTATTTTCTTCTTTTATGTGTATCCCCATTTGGGAAATATGTAAACCCTAATACTAGTTCCATTTATTTAATTGACTTGTATTTGATTTCTTTTTGTATTGTCCCATTCAATTACACCTAATTTGACACTTGACTTGTATTAAGTAGGATTGACAACCCAACTCTTGATGCATGTTAGGGATATCTCTTGTCTTTACATTCATGGCATGTAGAGTAGAAATTGGTATGTGTTCATGATTGGGATTAGGAGTAGATTAATGTAATTTATGAGTAGATTAATTAAGCATCCCATGATTGCTCATATGTCGATGGATTATTCGAAATGCATGTTTTGGATTGAATTGAGTATTTTGGTTTGTTTGGGTGGAATTCATGAAGTGTATACATGATGCCTTTGTGCGTTTCGGTTCTATAAACCTTCATGCTTATACGACCCTTGAGCATTGCTTGTATGATACACCCTCAGCGAGTAGTGGTCGAGGGTCCATTTATGCTTAATGCCTCCATTGGTTGTTGCTTACACATGACATGTGAGTAGCGATCGGTGGTTGATCTTATGTTTATCTCTGTTATGTGCTTAAACGCAATCCTTAGTAGTTTCTCATGCGATACATCCTCGATGAGTAGCTTTAGAGGACTAGTTGACTCTCCCATTTCCATATCTAGAGGTCGTACTTAAGGCTAGGTTGAACCCAATATAGGAGTGTCTTTGCATGTTAATTCTTGTAGGTGGCGCGAATGTTTTAGTGGACATGAGTACCATATGTATCCATTTTCTTGCATCTATCATATCCGTCATTTTATATTTATCTATTTAATCACCATTCTCACCCCTCCATGTTCTCTTGTGTTTTCTTATTTGTTTCTTTCACTGTTCTTGTTGTCACACACACACACACACTCAAATGCTACACTTCACACACATCACTCTCACCCTTGCCATATTCTTATTTACCTTGCTTTCAATAATCACTAAAATGAGAGACAATTAACGGATACATCTCCATGTGGACGATACCCTTGCTTACCACTTTACTACATTTTCAAAACTTTAGAGCACATTGCATGGGAACAATTTTATAAATATCTTTTGATATCCATAATTTGGTAACGACACAAAAAGCGATCATCAAAATGGCGCCGCTGCCGGGAGGTGGCCTATTCGTTAATTGTTTCTGGTTTTAGCAAATAAAGTAGGAATGTAAATATTTTATGGTTTTATTTTTGTTTAAAGCATATGCATGTAATGTTGTTTGAGTTGTGTCTGTGCAAGACAGGAAAATATTTCAAGATGGCGAGCAATCAGAGGTTGGAGTAGTGACCAACAATCAAGGAAGCTAAGACCTCACAACTCAAGAGAACAATGAGTGCACTATTGCACTCCAACAACTTCAACAAGCTAAATGGCAGCGCCGTGATGACCTAAATGGTTGATGCAACCAAGGACGCGAGTAGTGCCGCAAAGAGCTTAAGTGGAAAAGAGGTCAGAGCGCAGCAAGAGGTAGAGTCTCTGCAAATTTCTTCCCCAAACAAAACTTCGGTAATCTACTCCTCTACCTTGTTTCAATCTTTTCATATTACCCAACTTAGATTTGGAGTAGCTTAACGTTTATGGGTAAAGTGCATGTTGTCGAAGCATGTTTGGAGTGAGTTGATTGTTGAAAGTTTGTTTTTGTGATAAAATTGGAGTATTGTGCTTAAATGCTTTGGGAAGAGTTTTATGCTATTACTTGTGCTTGTATGAATGGTTGTTGTTATAAGGCGGAAACTGCCCATGTGCTTCATGATAAAAAAGCTATGCTTGTGTTGTTTGTGATTTTTATTCTTGTTTAGATCTAAGAGTGAGTTTGTATTGTGCTAAGATCTTAGGTTTATTTTATTTGTTAGTTTTTGTGTTTTGTCCTTATCTCTCAAATCTTGCATGCGTTGTCCTTGCACTTCATGTCGTGTAAGTATTGAAGACAATGTTAAGATTAGGTTTTGGGGTGTGGATTCTTTGTTTGTGTCATTTTTCATTTTTCTTTTTAATGTTTTTCTTCAACCTTTGCAAAAGTGCCCTGTTTTGAAATTTTGGAGGCCAAATGTTTCATTTAAACTGTACCTTTTGGTGAGGAAATAAATTATTTTGTCCACGTAGCGTTATTTGATTTTTCGATACGGGTCCAACGGTATAAAGAACACAAATTTCTGGGTGGGGATTCAAAAGTTATGAACATTTCTTTGACCAAGGGTCATAGGCGATGCCCCGTTTTGAAAAAAAACTGCACGTGAACCATCTTCGACATCCGTTTCTACACTTTTACAATTTGAATTTTGAGATTGTTTCTAAATGAAAAGTGTATATTTGCATGTCTAGTTTCCTGTACCAAAATATAAGCAAGTTTTATTGAGTTGTTTTTGAAATATGTACTAAAGAGCGGACATAGGTCGATTTCAAAAGTCACCAGTGTTTTTTGGAATTTTGTCCTCCATGTTGAGATCTTCTTTCGCAATTGTGTTTTTTGTGTGTTTTAAGATTGCTTAATTTATTTTTCTCTTGTAGACTAAGATCTTATCCCTCAATTTATTATTATGAGCATGAATGTATGGGAAGAGCTAGGTTTGGGGGGAAAAATCTATTTTGGAATTGTTTAGTTTGTTTGAGTTTGTTTTGCTTTAATAATTGGTATACGCTTTGGTTTGGTAATTGCATGAATTTAAAATCTTGTTTTCCTGAGCTCTCTAATATGTTTTGTGAGTGTATAGATTGTCTATAGCTTCTCTAGGAAGTGATTTGTGTAGCTTGGGTGTTAATGCTAGGTTCTCATCTCTTGGGAAGAAACACCGACAACTTGCTAGTCTTGAAGGGACAAGCAAGCCAAGAGTGCTCATAAAAAGATCAAGAACCTCATCTTCATGAAGCAAAGCATCAAATTAGAGTTCAGAGGGCCGAAGTGTCATGCCAACGTCTTGCCCAGACGATAAATAGCACTTGTGGGAGGCAAACCACCTGAGTTTGCATTTCAAATTTTCCTTTTTCTCATTTTTTTATTTACTTTGTTGAATAATTGGTGGAGATTTTTTGTGTATATTGTGTGGATGGTATGACGTGTGCATAATTGAATATTTTTGGATGGATATATTTTTGATTTTATTGATTATTCTTCATGATGGATGAGCCGAAGGCTCTCGTGTGTGTTGCATGAGAGTGTACAGACTTAAATTGCCATATATAGCCTAATTCGGTTTGGGGGTTTTGAGTGCATGCATTATTTTTGTATGGGTCTTGATACATATAGTTAGATTCGGTTTGGGGGTTGTTATGCCCCCATTCCGCCATTTTTTGTAAATGTGTGATGTAGGTTTTGAGCATGAGCTTATGTGCCTTTGTGCTTAATTGCTAATTGCATTGTTTGCCTTAATTTATATATTGAGCCTTGTTTGAGTCGTGTTAGGTGCGCACCGCTAGGGCGGGCTCTCTTGTCTTCAACATTGAGGACAATGTTGGGTTTCGGTTTGGGGGTGTAGACCCCTTTGTGAGTCTTCTTTTAGTGTCTTGAGTCATTTTTTTTGTCTATTTTTCAAAACTTTGCTGCTTTGCCAAAATTTTTGAGCTTAATTTTGCTTGGTGAGATACCTTGAGCATAGTGTTTGTGGTGAATTTGTGTATGCTTGGTGTGCTTGTTCAAAGCTCTTAGTCATTTTAGGGGTCTCACTTACACTTCATGGGTTAGTTCCATCTTTTGGTGTCCAAGTTGAGGGGACTCGGTGCTCAAGCGCCTTGTTCTAATAGTGGAGATACCCTTGTGAGTTCAAAAACACAAGCCAAAAGCATACAAATGCAAGGGAAAATGTTTTCAAATCTTTAAACACTATTCAAACACCATCCATAGTCTCATTACATCACAAAATCATCATGTGTCATAGAACATGCATCATATATGTGGACTGCTTACCAAAGCTTGTATTCCCTTTTTAGATGGAATGTTGGAAATGATCCTAGGCAATATATGTGCATAACTACTAAAATAGCCCAAACACATTTCCATGTCCATATATGTGTGCTCCATTGCAAATTTTGAGGCCAAACACTTACCTTTTCTTTTGGAACCACAAGAACCATATAGCCATAAGCCAAACACAAACCAACCCTTTAATTGCCAATCATGTGAGTTTTGTGTGTGAAAGTGTGGTTGAAAGGTGTAAAGCTCTACTATGTAAAGATAGCATGTACTTAGGCAATATTTGTAAATGTGCAAAGCAAATGGCTCACAAATGTAAAAGTGCGAAAAATGTGCACTTATGAGCCTAAATTGTCAAAATGTAAAATGTGCAAAAGAAAGACAAAAGAAAAAAAAGAAAAAAAATGAACATAGAGTCTTGAATGTTAAATGTAAAGTACTCACAAAGTAGAGTACATAATTGTTGCACAATGTAATGAAAGTTAAGCCTAGACGCTAGTGTTTTAAGTTGTCAAGTAGAGCTAGTATGGGTGTGTAATGTAAGTATCTTAGCATGATTGGTGACTTTTGAATTCTATTTCCTATTCTTTGTTCACTTCATTAAACCCCATGGCCCCATTACAACCTAAGGGAAAGACCTTGTTGATCCTTAAGGAAGTCTAGTTTGGGAATACGAGTCGAGGCATGCTCTTTCCACGTTCATGGCACTTGATTCTTTCATGAGACTCAATTACTTAAAAGAGCATTTATTCTATATTAAATGTATGCAATTAATTTGATTCAAATACATAACTTCATTTGTATACATCTTGCATAAGTGTGAACCTAGGTTCCGAAAGGAAAAAGAAGAGAGATCCCATGTGAGAACCTAGAATCGAAGCGAATTACGCTCGAGGCGTGAGAGTGAGTAGTTTCCAAGGCAAGGGTGCTTAATGTATGGGATTCGTGTCATGTAAGTTTCCCCTTGTGGTGCCTTGGAGTTATTTAGAACATTTTGCATGAACCTATTCCTCACTTCCACTCTCTTTTGCTTATCTCTATAATAGTTGGCTTTGCAGCATGTTTTCTTTGTGTTAGGAAATTACTAGATAGAGTCATGTTTGTTTTGTCTTATGTCTTTTTGTTTGTATTTTTTTTTGCTCGAGGACGAGCAAAGGTTTGGTTTGGGGGTATTTGATCGTGCAAAAATTGTGCTATATTTTGGCCCTCAATTCCATTTCCTTTAGCTTGTTTTTTAGTGTGTTTTTGTGTCTAATGGCTCTATTCTAGTCAATGCATGCATTTTTAGGCAAAAAGGAGTTTGGGAGGCAAAAATTAGCAAAAAATGGGATTTGATAGAAAAATGGGCTGAAATTGTGAAAAGCGTGTGCAGCACATCCAACTTTGGAGGATCATATCTCCCTACTCAGATTGAACCACGTTTCGAATAACATAAAGCCCCAGGAGTCTAGTTTCCAGCGGTTTTTACGGATTGCGATTTCGAGTTTTGTAGAGGAAGTTATGGCAATTTTAGTGACTGTTGCGCGGCAGTGCACGGGTACTGCACGGGTAATCTACCCGTGCACTAGCCAATGCACTACCAGTGCACTACCTGTGCAGTTACCCGTGCACCGTGTGTTCCAACTCAGTTTAAGTCGCGTTTTCAGCCCTTTTAGAGGGGCAAATGTGTCATTTCATGCCTATTCCGTGCCCTAACCTCCCAAACCTATAAATACACCATTTTCTTTACAAGACCCATCAACTCTCAACCCACAAAACCCTAAACACAAAATCCTCCCCATTTCATCTTCTTCACCAAATCAAGAGAGAGAGGAGCTTCAAAAGGCATCCATGGAGGTTTTCCTCCATGGATTGCCTCTCTACAACCACCTACTACCATCATCATCCATCTTTGAGGAAGATTCGAGAGGAAAGAGAACCCTACCTTGTCTATGAGGAGGAGGAGCTTCGATGGAGCTTATAAATATGGTTATATGGTTTATTGTGGTTCCAAATGAAAATGGTAAGTGTTTGGCCTCAAAATTGGCTATGGAGCACACATGAGGGACTTAGGAATGTGTTTAGGCATTTTAAGTAGCTAGTTGCACATACATTGCCTAAGATCATTTCCATAACAAGTCTATCAAGGGAATAAATACATTCAACAAGTAATTCACTATATGTATGAAATGTATTTCCTATGGCATGTGACACATATGATGAGAAAAGTGTTTAGGAATAGAACAGTTTAACACTTAATGCGTTTTTTTTAGGCTTGTGTTTGTGAACTCTCGGGTAGTCTCCACTATTAGAACAAGGTGCAAGAGCACCGAGTCCCCTTAACTTAAACACAAAAAGGATGAGACTAGCCCATGACGTGCAAGTGAGACCCTAGAATGACAACTAGCTGCTACACAAGCTTAACATGCATACATACACTCGCCGAGAGCACACGCTCAAAGCATCACATCCAAGCTATTTAAAGCTCGAAATTTTAGCCAATGCGACAAATTTGAAAATTTTAGACCAAAAGTTAACAAAAATGACTCAAGACACAAAAGAAGACTCAACAAAGCGTCTACATCCCCAAACCGAAACGCAACATTGTCCTCAATGTTGAAGACAAAAGAGTACGGCCTAGCGGCGCGCACCTAACTAGACTCAAAACACAAACACCTAGGCACTAATCATGTGCAATAAATGCCCAACAAATAAAAAGACTCAAACATGGCTCAATCATATAAATGCAATCATGCAATATGACATTTAAGCACAAGCACCTAAAATCATGTTCAACCACTATCAAGCATTTTCATTCAAAAATATTGACTGAGTGGGGGCATGATGACCCCCAAACTGAATATCACTATATGCACAAGACCTATACAAAATGTGAGCAATCAAAACCAGCCCCAAACCAAACGGGGATATATATATATATATATATATATATATATGAAAATGAACCTGTATACTCACATATGCATTCTGGGGAGCCTTCGGCTTATCGCATCATTCAAAAATGAATAAATCAATCAATGCATAAATTCAAGTATATGATCAATATGCACCAAATATATTCATCCATATCAACCAAATATATCTTCACACAAACCATCCCAACATTATTCTATGAAAGCAAGTAAAAACTAAAAGATAAAAACATAGTTCAAAATTTTTAAAATGAGTTTAAGAAAGTAAAACTAAGATGGGTTGCCTCCTTTCCAGCTTCTCATATCGAGATAATGATCTTGCTCTTTTATGAGCACTCTTGGCCTGCTTGTCCCCCCCCAAGACGCTCAGGTTGTTGTTGTTTCCCCTCAAGAGATAAAAAGCTTTGCTTTAATATACAAGCTGCAGAAAAATTTGCTTTATCTAGAAGCTGTAGATTATCTGAAATATTAAAACACACATTAGAAAGGTCAGGCAAGGTAGATTTTGCTCAATACATGCAGTTGCCCAACAAAAACTTGCAACACCATTTCTTATTGAAAAGAAACAAACTAAACAAACTAAACAAATCTCACAATATATTTTACCCCTAAACCTAGTTCTTTCTCTCCACTCAATTATCAAGCACAATTTTACACATAAACGATAAGAGAAATATTAGCTTGAAAAAGGGAAAAATAGATTGTGTAATTTAATCATGCATCAAAAAATTCAATATGATGCACTAAGTAAGGGGCTAGGGTCCATTAAGGGTGGTTTGACCAAATTAGGAAATTCACGTTTTTTCACAACCCAAACAAGTGTAGATTGTTTCAATATCTTTTCCTGACCCATGATTCTCACTTGGTTCATTAAATATTTCATCACCCATATTTTCGTTATCCTAGGTGGACTCCTCCTATTCCTAGGACTTCTCATCTTCATATGTTGATTAAACTTGTAATTTTTGTCTCTTACATGCTCTCTTTTTGAACAAATATAGCAAATAGGTTTTGAGTTAGAGGAACTCCCATTTGATGAGTGGCTTTAAGGCCATTGGATTTGCTTCACTTGTAAGGCCTTGACCTCCTTCTCCACATTGTCTAGTTAAGCTATGAAGTCACACTCTTTCACTTTTGCTATCTTGAGGGCCTCCTCTTTCTTGTTGAGAGCTTCCTTATCTTCCACCAAAGTATTGGTTTTTGGCTCGATCTCCAATTGCATGTTCCTTGATTGCGAGCTTTCTCTTCTACAAATTCTTTGGAATGTCTTGCTAATTCTTTTAATGCCTCAAATGCTTTATCTTTTTCAAATTCAAGTCTTTTGAGTTGTTCGTCGAATTCCTTGTTCTTGTCAGAGACTTCTTCATTCTTCATCATAAGTGAACTATTTTCCACTTTGAGTGATTTCACTTCATGCATGAGCTTTTTGTTTAGCTCCTTGAGCTTCTCTATCTTTGACACCTCTAAGGCTACCTTGCTTTCTAGCTCTTTCTTTGATTGAGCCAAAAATGTCATACATTTTGGCCCTCATATCCTTTCTCTTTGTCTCGTTCTTGGGTACTTTTATGTGTATTTATGGCTCTTCTTGGTTGATATCGCATGCATTAGGTAAAAATATAGAAGTGGGGAAAAATGGAGACACATTATCAAAAATGGTGTAGAGAAGGCTGAAGTGCATGGGTCGCACACCGATGCTATACCCGTGCACTACCTGTGCACTAGAAGAGAATTTGAAGAAGGCCAAAGTGCACTGGTATTACCCGTGCACTACCCGTGCATTCCACCAAATCAGGGAGCAGACCCTCGGGCAAGAGATAACTGCACAGGTACTGAACGGGTCACCTACCCGTGCTATACTCGTGCACATCGCACAAAACATGAAGGAAATTGAAGACTACATGGGTACTGCACTACCTTACCCGTGCTATACCCGTGCTATACAAGCATCAGTTATAGCCACATCAATATTTTAACCTATTTTTGGAGGAGGTATATAAGGAACCACTTCTGATTTTTGAAGAAACGACCACACACCCATTTTCATTCATACTTTCTCTCTCTAAATCTAAAAACCGTTCTCTCCCAAATCATCCAAAAACACATCATCATCTTCATCAATTGCTACTAAAAACAAGGACATCGGAGGTGGATTTGAGCTTGAAGAAAGAAGATTCTACATGGGTTCCTTCTATTTCTCTCCTCTTTATCATTTTGTTTTATTTGTCATGTGTAACTAATTCCCACTAAGGGATTGATGTGATTCATATGTAAATTGTGTGTATTGTAATGAACTCTATTATATATATATATTTTTAATCTACCAAATATGTTTCATTCAATGCTTTAATTGATTTCAAGGGTAATTTGTTCTGATTATACACTCCTCTCTTAACAAGTTGTTTGAGGAATTATTTGAGTAGAGAATTATGTTTACACTCTATTTGATTCTCTAAGGCTCTATTGAACGGAAGGATTACAAAATAGTACACTCCTCAAGTGAAATCCAGATTATTAAATCTCAATTTCTATCTAACCTTGAATGGGAAATCATCACTATACACTCTAGGACTGGTTACTTGTCAAAGGTTAAGCATAAATTCTAGACACTCTAGAATTAGTGATTTTATAAGAGATTAATCCCTTATTTTAGTAGTTGCACATTCATGAACAATCACTTATGGGTGGCTAATACTATACACTCTAGATTGGAAACTCATGAGTGGTATACAACTAAGCAATACACTCTAGTTTGGTTCATTTGACTAAGTTCATTAATGAGAGTTCATTCTACCCTTAATTCTCTTTAATGGATCCATTAATTCCCTTTAATGGATCCATTAATTCCTTAGTCATTTATCATCTATTATCACCTACTATCTTAGTTGCATTTTAGTTAGTTTAAGCTTAGCTTGCATTTTAGTTTAATTTCTCTTCAAAACCATATCAATTCACTTTTCTAGCATTTTTACTAAAGCATTAGTGTAAGCATAACTATCGCTCGATCTCTGTGGAATGATACCCTTATTTGCCATATACTAGGTTAATTCTTGTTGAGTGCATACTAGGATTTTAAATTTATTTGAATATTGCATAAACGGCAAAATGTGAGTTCATTCTTTAAGAGTTTCGCTTTCTTCTCAAAATTCTCCCTTATATCTTCTTTTTCTCGGGACACTTTTGTAGGGAAAAATACGAAAAATGCAGCAGAAGCGAGACTAAAGACGAATTTAGTGTAGTTTAAAATTTTTCCAATATTTGAACCTTAACCCTTTAATTAATTAAACATACATATATTCAAAAGATATCATACCTCTTGTCGCGTGATCCGATTGACTTAGAGTCGATGGTAATCTGCAAGATCTTCCAATTCGATCACGAACGTGAATCACCTAAGAGCATGGTCTCCCTATTCTTTGAATTGCATACCTGAGAATGGAAAAATGAAATCTCCTTTCCTGATCGTTAATCACAAAAACTCCAAGAGCCTAGAAAGATCGTTCCGGTCACTTTTGAATTCACAATCGTTATGATTGAAACCCGCGTGAACCTAAATCGAAAGTGTGCACAAAACCTTTTTATGTAAAGGCTTGCAAGTGCACTATCAAATTTAGAACTATTTTTCTCTCTTCCTCTTGGCCGAAATTTCACTACGTTTTAGAGTTGGATTTTTTTTTAAAGCAAAAGAAAAATCTCTCTAGCAAGAAGCATTCTCCTTGGCCGAATTTTATCCCATCATATATATAGGGTGGCCGAATTCTATTGCTTATTCAATTAGGGTTCGCCGAATTCTCTTAATAGGAATTCTAGGGTTGGCCGAATTCCTCACTTCAAGAGGATTTGTGCTTAACCCAAATTCCTATCAACTCAAGAATCCTAACCCTAATCCAACTCATAACTGCATTTGTGATTATATTAAAGACTTCCTTATTTGATTAGATAAATAAATCATTTATTTATCTACTTACCAAATTAAGTCTTTTATATTTATTATACTACTATAATAGTATACTACTAGGAAACATAATTCCTAGTCAGAAAAAGATTTTAATTTTTAATTAAATAATTAATTAACCAATTAATTAATTTCAGTTTAATCAAACAATAAAATAAAATAATAATTTAGGCTATTATTATAGCTTTGCCGCCCACACACAAAAATATGGGCCAAATATTATTTTCTTATTTTATTTAATCCATTCAGGCTTTAAATAAAAGCACACATGTGAATCAGACCCATTCTTACTAAATGAAACAAGCCCACATGCCTCTCATTAATATATTAATATAATTGAGCAGCCCATTAAATAAATAATGTCCAAATTATATTCTTAATATATTAAATACAATTCTAGATGGACCCATAAATTAGTCCGGTAGAATATATCAAGTGATCTATGCAAGTCCATGTGGATTGGGGATCTTGGCGGGCTATCTAAATTTAAGCTTGAATAAACATAACCTAATCACAATCAACAAATGATTCACTTAGGCCCGATCTATTAATTTTTGCTCATTCCACTAAAGAGCTAAAATTGAACTCTTAAATAAAGATAGAATAAGAAGATGTTTCTCATTCATACCCTAGACAATCTTATTGGAGATAGTAATCGCCAAGAGCTCATAGACCGCCTATAGCTCTCCTAGTTACCATATTTACTCATATGACCACGTTTTGAACTTGGATATTTTGACTTGTCCAGAAGCCATGTATTCAATAGACATTATTGAAAACTCAACGTTGAGATTTAATATCCAATACCTCAAAATATCCATATGATAATATATTATACTCTCATTCAATAAATTGAGCCACGATGTCCATATCTATAAATGAAGTCCTCTATCGATTAACAAATGAATACCACCAAACTATCGAGGATAGACCATTGTACTCATTGATAGCTCAAATGATAACACTTGCAATCATAAGTCCATCATTTATCTCAGGATTAAAATAGACTCTCCGATTGTCCTGATAATTAAAAGACTTGTATCTACTAACGGTTCTAGATAAAATATTTTATTGTTATCCTGTTTAATGCACCCAGTGCACTAGATTCTTTTACTCGAAGACCCTTTCGATGATTTTAGACTCATCATAACTCATTTGATCCCACTCAAATGCCAGCAAAAGAATTCAACAACTTTATCAAGATAAAGGTGCCCAACCTTTAACTTAAATTGTGAACGTTTATTCAAGACTAACTAAAGAATTGTGTCTACCTCATACATATCCAGATGTATGAACAATTCTTCCTTTCTCATAGTCTTTTGACCTTATGATTATTTACTTTGACAATTATCATTATAAATGCTATAAGATTTTGTAAAACCAGAAATCACTTTATTAATATGAAAAGATTGTCAATTACAATATTACACTCTTGCTATTGAGCATAATCCTAACAATCTCCCACTTGCGCTATAGCAAGTGTGTCATATCTCTCATTCCCATATTCTCTAGGTGCCCATCAAAACTTTTCTGCGGTAGAGCCTTTGTGAAAGGGTCCGCTTGATTTTCTGCTGACGCGATTTTGGTAATTGTCACGTCACCCCTATGCACAATCTCCCTTAAAAGATGATACTCCTTTCAATGTGTTTTACCTCTCTTATGACTTCTTGGTTCTCTCGAATTAGCCACTGCTCCACTGTTGTCACAGTAAATAGTGATATGCTTATTCGCATTAGGAACTATTTCCAAGTCAATCAAGAATTGGCGGAGCCAAACTGCCTCTTTGGCAGCTTCGCATGCAGCAACATACTCAGCTTCCATCGTGGAATCAGCATTACAAGATTGCTTAATACTCCTCCATATGACTACTCATCCTCCTATAGTAAACACAGATCCTGATGTAAATTTTCTAGAGTCAGAATCCGACTGGAAATCAGAATCTGTATACCCAATGGGAATTGAATCCCCTCCAGAGTATACAAGCATATAATCTCTTGTTCTCTTGAGATACTTGAAAATATGCTTGACTGAGGTCCAGTGATCAGGACCAGGTTTCGATTGAAATCTGCTAACTATGCCAACAGCAAAACAAATGTCTGGTCTAGTGCAGAGCATTGCATATATGAGACTTCCAACTGCCGAGGCATATGGAACTCTACTCATGAATTGCTCTTAATCCTGATTCTTAGGAACTTGTTCCTTAGAAAGTTTGATTCCATGTCTGAAAGGTAACATACCTTTCTTGGAATCCTGCATGGAAAACCTAGACAATATTTTGTCTATGTATGAAGCTTGGGATAATGCAATTGTTTTATTTTTTCTATCCCTTATTACTTGGATACCTAGAATAAAACTAGCTTCTACTAAGTCCTTCATATCAAATTGTTTTGCTAACCATTCTTTTACTGATGTCAATACACCTACATCGTTTCCAATGAGTAGTATATCATCAACATAAAGAATTAGAAAAACCAACTTGTCGCCCTTTATCTTTTTATATACACAAGGTTCGTCAGGATTCTGAATAAATCCAAAACCTTTCACAGCTTGATCGAACCTTATGTTCCAGGATCTGGATGCCTGTTTTAATCCATATATGGATTTCTACAACTTGCATACCTTTTCCATTTGGCCTTTTTCAATGAATCCTTCTAGTTGCTTCATATAGATGCTTTCGTCAAGATTTCCATTAAGGAAAGCTGTCTTGACGTCCATTTGCCAAATCTCTAGACCTAAAGATGCTGCAATGGATAAGAGTATCCTAATGGATTTAAGCATGGCCACAGGAGAGAAGGTTTCCTCGTAATCGATACATTCTTTCTGTGTGTAACATTTAGCTACCAATCTAGCTTTAAAAGTTTCCACCTTTCCATCCATACCTCTTTTCCTCTTATACACCCACTTGCACCCAATGGGTTTTATCCCTTTAGGCAAGTCTACAAGGGACCAGACTTTGTTATCGAACATGGATTCAATCTCAGATTGCATTGCCTTTTTCCAATGACGACAATCAACATCCTCCATTGCTTCCTTATAAGTGTAGGGATCATCGTCGTCTGGGAGATTCTCCACTGATTCTCCCATACTGATGTATCTATCGGGTTGTTTACTAACCCTCCCACTACGACGAGGAATGGTAGGTTGTTGATTTTGTGTTGGAGTGGAACTTACAATTGGGCTAGGTTGTAAAACCTCTTGTGGAATTGTATCTCCTGACATCTCATTCATGACAATTCTACTTTTGGGCACAAAATTATTCATATAGTCCTTTTCTAGAAATGAAGCATTTGTTGAAACAAATACTTTTAGATTTGAAGGACTATAGAAATAATATCCTTTAGTTCCTTTTGGATACCCCACAAATATACATGTTTCTGAATGAGACTCCATCTTTTCTGTCTTTCCTTTTAACACATGTGCAGGACAACCAAATATCCTCAAGTGTTGTAAACTAGGCTTTCGCCCAGTACACAACTCATATGGTGTTTCAGGAACCTACTTAGATGGTACAGCGTTTAGAATGTATATTGCAGTTTGTAGAGCATATCCCCAAAAAGAAATAGGAAGCGTTGCATAACTCAACATTGACCTAACCATGTCTAAAAGAGTTCTATTTCTCCTTTCTGTCACCCCATTTTGTTCAGGTGTACCTGGTGCAGAAAACTGAGAAACTATCCCATTATCAATAAGATATTGCTGAAACTCACCAGATAGATATTCTCCACCATGATCAGATCTCAAGATTTTTATGTGTTTCTCAAGTTGATTTTCTATTTCAGCCTTGAATGCTTTGAACATGTCAAAAGCATCCGACTTATGTCTCATGAGATACACATAGCCAAATCTCGAGTAATCATCTGTGAAGGTGATGAAGTACTCATATTCACCTCTAGCCTGAATGTTCATAGGACCACATACATCAGTGTGTATTAATCCTAAACATTTAGTGGCTCTTGCACCTTTGGTTGTGAACGGCCTTTTGGTCCTTGTACCTTCCAAACAAGATTCACAAGTTGGTAGATCATCAACCTTTAAGTCACTTAAAGGTCCGTCACATACCAATCTTTTAATCATATTAAGGTTAATATGACCTAGGCATAAATGCCAAAGGTAGGTTTCATCTATTGATAATTTTACTCTTTTATGATTAGGTTCCGTTAATTCTGTATCTAACGAGTGAGAGATATTTCTATGCAAAAAGAATAGACCGTTTTCCAATGTACCTTTGCAAATAATTTTGTCATTCTTACTAATAATAAAAGCTTTATTAAAAGTAACCGAATATCCAAATTTATTTAAACAAGAAACTGAAATTAAATTCCTCTTGAATTGAGGTACATAATAAACGTATATTAAATCTAAATGCCTACTAGAATCTAAAATAACTCTAATATCTCCCATTGCACTTACAGACACTAACGTTCTGTTGCCCAAGCACAAGTTGATTTCATCTTTATTCAGCCTTCTTCTTTCTTGGAACCGATGCAAGGAATTACAAACATGATTAGTGGCTCCAGAGTGTATGATCCAAGAATCTGTAGAATCTGCCAGAAAACATGTTTCAAGCTAATTAATATTACCTTCTTCCTTCTTATTCTGGGACTTTGGGCAATTTCTTTTCTAATGTCCATTTTCACCACAAAGGAAGCATTTCCCTTTGATATTGGTTACTTTCTTGGTTTCCTTCTTGGTAGGCCCAACTTGCTTTTTCTTCTGTTGTTTCTTGACCTTTTGACGGGTCTTAACAGTAGCAACTTTACCAACCGAATGAATCTCTTGACCTTTGTCTTTCACAAGGATCTTTTTAGCGCTTTGAACATCTTGCATTAGGCCTTGCAAGGTGTATTCCTAATTGTTCAAGGTGTAGTCCAACTTGAACTGATCAAAGGAATCCGATAGTGAGTTGACAATCATGTCAATTTTCATCTCACCATCTATCTTAGCACCATTAATTTCTGCAACATTGAGATGTGCTATGACTTTCATCATGTGATCTTTCACAGCCTGTCCAGGTTTCATCCTAAGATTCATAAAAGCAGTCACTGCCTCTCTCTTAGTCGACCTAGACCGCATAGCAAACATCTCTTCCAGAGACATCATTATATCAGCAGCAGACTCCATTCCTTCATGATGTTGTTGCAACACGTCGGAGATAGTGGCCATAATGTAACATTTGGCCATATCATCTGAAGTCTTCCATTGCTCATACTCATCTCTTTTCAAAATATTAGATTCATTATTAGGAAGGGGTGGTTTAGGAGTAGTTAGAACAAACTTATGCTTTTCACTTTGCAGCAACAACCCAATTTACCTTTTCCATGTGACATAATTATCTCCAGTTAAAGTGTTATCTTTCAGGATGTTCATAAGTGATGGAGTCATGATTTCTGAATAAAACAAAATTATATATGAGTAAATAATCATGATAAAACACTTTTTAAATATTTATCTTGAATTAAATAAATAATTCAATCATAAAAATTCAACGGTGATCCAACACCCATAAACGTTACGCCTCCTCTGAGAGTATGTACCATTTACCAGTTGGACAAGGTCCCACCTAATTGTTAACATAACAACCAACGTTTTCAATTTTAGCCTTGCAATTTTATTAACAAGAACTCTCGGGAGGATATTAATAAAATCACATTGAATGTGTTACCAAGATATCGACTCTCAATTTTCTCTTACGAAAATCCCTCCTATGGGAGTAGATTTCGTTTAATTTAATTGTCTAGTCTATCCTTGTAAGGAAGTATCTTGCTAAATTCCATTTATGGACGCCCGTCGGGGGGATTACCAATAAATAATAAAGCTCAACTAACCTTGGAGGCCATAGGTGTTCTAACATACCTTCTCCCACTCAATTATTTAACGCATGTGATTAAATTCCATAGAATGATTTTACCAAGTTATCTGGATGCCAATTAGATACCTAAATCATTCAATGCATGTTCATACCAAAAGAGATATATGAGTGACACTCATATTCTATATGACATGTTATCATACAACAACAAATATTGTAATATTTACGGAAATATAAATAGCTACAATTTTGGTCCATCCTAGAAAAGCAAGTAAATTACATTTGTTTGGAATACAAAATATTCTTTCTTGGCGAACAAGTCTTCAAACGGCCATCATCCACTTCCTCACCCCTCGGCTGCCACCTTTGGGCTTGCACACCCCTTAGGTCCATAAAGGGCCACCATGCGTAGCCCATTATGCCCAAAGGACTGTCATGCGTAGCCCATGACACATAAGGGGCTGCCGTGCACAGCCCATGCACCCTACAAGCGAAGCTACGCGCTAACGTGCACGCACGCTTGTTGCCATGGTGCGCACGGTACCAAGCTTGTTCCGGTTGCTTCCTCTTCCGCTTCTAATTCTTCAACTCTTCGAATCTTCGAAACTTGAATGTATTACAGCAGATTTCACACAATACATTACTGCAGTATTATTATTATTTTTTTTCTTTTAATTCACTGCAGTAATTTTTACACAAGAAAAACTGCACTATTTTATGCAAAAAAAAACTGCAGTATTTTTTAATACAATAAAAAATAGAGAATCTAGCAACTACCAAGAAGGAACTTATGACGATAATAGGCCACCCTTCTTGTTACAATTCCGAAACAAAAATACATTGAAATTCTATGACCAAAACCGAGCAATAACAATTCACTTTATAATAACATATATAAATCCATACAAGCCACATGTAATTATATATGCGAATACCTAGAGTGTCATCTCTTTTTAAAACTTGCATAATCACAATAAAAAGAAATAGATTCACGTATATATACGTTAATTAATTAAAGGGTAAACCAGACTCTGATACCAATTGTGGGGGAAAATACGAAAAACGCAGCAGAAGCGAGACTAAAAACGAATTTAGTGTAGTTTAAAAATTTTCCAATATTTGAACATTAACCATTTAATTAACTAAACATACATATATTCAAAAGATATCATACCTCTTGTCGCGTGATCCGATTGACTTAGCGTCGATGGTAATCTGCAAGATCTTCCAATCCGATCACGAACGTGAATCACCTAGGAGCGTGGTCTCCCTATTCTTTGAATTGCGTACCTGAGAATGGAAAAATGAAATCTTCTTTCCTGATCATTAATCACAAAAACTCCAAGAGCCTAGAAAGATCGTTCCAGTCACTTTTGAATTCACAATCGTTACGATTGAAACTCGCGTGAACCTAAATCGAAAGTGTGCACAAAACCTTTTTATGTAAAGGCTTGCAAGTGCACTATTGAATTTAGAATTATCTTTCTCTCTTCCTCTTGGCCAAAATTTCACTATGTTCTATAGTTGGATTTTTTTTTAAAGCAAAAGAAAAATCTCTCTAGCAAGAAGCATTCTCCTTGGCCGAATCTTATCCCATCATATATATAGGGTGGCCGAATTCTATTGCTTATTCAATTAGGGTTGGCCGAATTCTCTTAATAGGAATTCTAGGGTTGGCTGAATTCCTCACTTCAAGAGGATTTGTGCTTTACCCAAATTCCTATCAACTCAAGAATCCTAACCCTAATCCAACTCATAAGTGTATTTGTGATTATATTAAATATTTCCTTATTTGATTAGATAAATAAATCCTTTATTTATCTACTCACCAAATTAAGTCTTTTATATTTATTATACTACTATAATAGTATACT
This sequence comes from Dipteronia sinensis, assembly GCA_033220585.1. NCBI lineage: Eukaryota > Viridiplantae > Streptophyta > Magnoliopsida > Sapindales > Sapindaceae > Dipteronia > Dipteronia sinensis. The sequence continues at coordinate 42,678,949 of CM065637.1, read as the reverse complement.
ACTAGGAAACATAATTCTTAATCAGAAAAAGATTTTGATTTTCAATTAAACAATTAATTAATCAATTAATTAATTTCAATTTAATCAAAAAATAAAATAAAATAATATTTTAGGCTATTATTATAGCCTTGCCGCCCACACACAAAAATATAGGCCAAATATTATTTTCTTATTTTATTTAATCCATTCAGGCTTTAAATAAAAGCCCACATGTGAACCAGACTCATTCTTACTAAAAGAAACAAGCCCACATGCCTCTCATTAATATAGTAATATAATTGAGAAGCCCATTAAATAAATAATGTGCAAATTATATTCTTAATATATTAAATACAATTCTAGATGGACCCATAAATTAGTCCGGTAGAATATATCAAGTGATCCATGCAAGTCCGTGTGGATTAGGGATCTTGGCAGACTATCTAAATTTAAGCTTCAATAGACATAACATAATCACAATCAACAAATGATTCACTTAAGTCCGGTCTATTAATTTTAGCTCATTCCACTAAAGAGCTAAAATTGAACTCTTAAATAAAGATAGAATAAGTAGATGTTTCTCATTCATACCCTAGACAATCTTATTGGAGATAGTGTATCCTCGTGAATAATATCAGTAATCGCCAAGAGCTCATAAACCGCCTATAGCTCTCCTAGTTACCATATTTACTCATATGACCACATTTTGAACTTGGATATTTTGAATTGTCCAGAAGTCATGTTTTCAATAAAAATTATTGAAAACCCAACGTTGAGATTTAATATTCAATACCTCAAAATATCTATATGATAATATTATACTCTCATTCAATAAATTGAGCCACGATGTCCATATCTATAAATGAAGTCCTCTATCGATTAACAAATGAATACCACCAAACTATCGAGGATAGACTGTGCTATATAATCGTACTCATTGATAGCTCAAATGTTAACACTTGCAATCATAAGTCCATCATTTATCTCAGGATTAAAATAGACTCTCTGATTGTCCTGATAGTTAAAAGACTTGTATCTACTGACGGTTCTAGATAAAATATTTCATTGTGATCCTGTTCAATGCACCCAGTGCACTAGATTCTGTTACTCGAAGACCTTTTCGATGATTTTAGACTCATCATAACTCATTTGATCCCACTCAAATGCCAGCAAAATAATTCTACAACTTTATCAAGATAAAGGTGCCAAACCTTTAAGTTAAGTTGTGAACGTTTATTCAAGACTAACTAAAGAATTGTGTCTACCTCATACATATCCAGATGTACGAACAATTTTTTCTTTCTCATAATCTTTTGACCTTATGATTATTTACTTTGACAATTATCCTTATAAATGCTATAAGATTTTGTAAAACCAGAAATCACTTTATTAATATGAAAAGATTGTCAATTACAATATTACACTCTTGCTATTGAGCATAATCATAACAACTTTTTCTACTTTTACTTGAAGCTTTGCATTTTCTGCCTTCAGCAACTCCATACATGACATTAGCTCTTTTCAGGCATCCATCATCTCCTTGCACATTTCTTCCATCATTGTGCTTCTTCCTTCCTCAAGGTTTCTTTGTGTTTCGTCCCTTGGTAGGTGTGAGATGGTCTTGTAGCGTTGACTTGATGCTATTATGGAGGTGTTGAGGTTTTCATCAAAATTGGACTCTATTATTTGTTCTAGCTAGCTGGGGAGTACATATTTACTGAAGTTCTGCTCTGCTACAATTTGCTCATTGGTGCGATTGCATTTCCGCATGAGCTCTCTCAACTCATTTTCGTTTGACATGCTCATTGATTGGTAGCTTGGGCCCGAATCTTGCATGAAGAAATCCATAGAACCTGAAACAGAGAAAAACAAAAACTGCCGAAGCATAAAAAAGAACAAGAAAAACTAAAAATAACTAAGGAACTAGCTAGAAAACTAGGATTAGCCATCTAAGTAGCACCTTTCCCCGGCAGCGGCGCCATTTTGAACGTGCATTTTACCGTGAATGCAATATCCAAACAAATTTAAAATCCCAAGATGCACTAAACAAGAATAAACCTAGTATATGGTAAATAGGAGTATCATTCCATAGAGATAGAGATATAGTTATGATTAAACCGTTACTTTAGAGACAAATGCAATAAGACTAAATTGAGATGGTTGTTGAGACGAAATTAAACTAAAATGCAAACTAAGCTTAAACTAATTAAAATGCACTAAGTTAGTAGATGAAAATGGATGATATATGGACTAAGAAGTTGATGAATTCAATGAGCAAACAATGGGCAAAGATGAACTCACAATATGAACATTAGCCAAACCTGATGATGCAGCGGCAGCAAAGGGCATTGATTTCTTGGACAGCAAGGATCGAGGCAAAAGGCAAGGTGCCCAGCTAGAAGCTTCTGAGTCGGTGGCATGAGCTGGACAAATCAGATTGACGTGGCAAGCCTCGTGAGCTGGCATGGGATTCCTTGTGGGTTCACATTTGGGGAGTGTTTTATTCAGTTTTAAGTTGCAGCAGAAGTCCAATTATTTTAGGATTAGTTTTAGCGGAATTCTTCTTAGTTTAGGATTTTCTCTTTGTTTCAGAGTTTATTTAGGTTTTGAGAGTTTGAGTTTTCTTTTAATAAGGTTATCTAATTTCTATTTATATTCTTGTTTCAGCTGTAAAAAGGGGGTGGAATATTAATAAAATCAGAGAATGTTTCTCTACAAACCAGTTATCATATCTTTGCGAAGGTAGAAATAATTGAAGCCTGTTAACGAATCCTTCGTGCGCGAGGTCGAGCGTTTTCAGTAGGTTGTTTTCTAATTATTTTGTTGCAGGTTTTTCTCGTATAAGCTTCCGCTACATCACCTAACCAACCTAGGATGTATAGGATTGGTTGTATACCACTTATGAGTGTCCAATCTATCATGTATAGTATTGGCCACCCACAAATGGTTGTGCAATGAATGAATATCTATCAAATAGGGGACTAATCTCTTTGTTAAATTCACCGACCTAGGATGTAAAGTGTTGATGCTTAATCTCTAACAAGCAACCAATCCTAGGATGTATAGTTTTGGTTTCCCATTTAAGATTAGATAGAGATGAGATTAATATGTTCAGATTTTAATCTCTTTGTCATTTATTTATTTTATTTTATCGGGTGACCCAATAAAATGCATTTACAAATTACAATTTTACATGGCTAATGTTTTTATGAAATAAGATTAAATTAAATTAAATTTTCAAAAAAGGAACAGGAACCGGAACCGGAACCGGAATCGGGGGAACCGGAACCAGTGACAAGTCTAGCTTCTGGCTCTTTGGTTTTAGAAGATTATAGGGGAGGAGAAGTTCCAAACCCTATTACGCCTTCAGATGACTTCCTTTTTTAAAATTATTGCTAGATAAATCCATCTAGGTTTTGATCAAAGACTGAAGTGTTTGAGAGGAAGTGAAAGTTGCTTTCCAGCAAAAGATATAGCAGAGAGAATTTGAGTTAGAGTTAAATGTGTCCTATGAAGGCTGGAAAAAAAAGGGTATTTATAAGCCTTGGAAACTTAGTTGTATCAAGTATCGTTTCAGATGAAAGGTCACCTTTCTCAACATGCAAGAAAGCTTTCATTTCAGATTAAATGCTCCCAACGGCTAGTTAATTTTCAAGTCATTAGAAAAACTTTCATCTCGAAGGTAGATGAATGTAGTTTGAACCTCATGAAAATGATCTCGCGAGATTCTAGAGACCATTTTAAGAAGGAACATTCCTCGGAGCATGTGTTTCTTTTTTGCTGGTCTCCGATGCCTCACTAGCTCCACATTAAAGATCAGATGGACATCTATTAATGACAAAAAATATTGTCACCATCCCAAACCTCGGAATCTACAAGAAAGATAGCCTCGGAAGATCTAATGACTTGGTCACCTTGCAAGGATACATCCCGAGGTGGATGTACAATATGATATGAATGACAAATTGGTAATAATTAGAGGCTAAAATGATATACTAGGAACCTAGTTTGACGAATAATTGCCACCCAATCAGTTATACTACAAATGCACCTCTACTTTAACCTAGCAGCCTTAAAGGTGTCACTAGGTAAACAAAGGTAAGCTTTCTAGCCCTTTTCTCCTTAACAACAAGCAATGATCTAGACGGCTAAGTGTCTAGATACATCACAAGCAAAAGGCAATTGCCACTTCCTTTCTGTTGAGAGATTTGCGGAAGGACTCTATCAGAGTCCTAGTTGGCGTAGGAGACTAACTCTTTAAAAGAGTCCTAATTCTACCCTAACTTAGTTAAAGCCACACACTACATGTAATCAAACAAGAGCCAATCGACAGGCCAGATCACGTTCAATGTGTCCAAGACCAGCACGATATATCTTTCCCGTGCAAGTTCAAGTTTACATTTGTCAAAACGACAGAGTCCCATGCTTTGATCAGGTCCAATCCTTAAGCAACTTCTGAAGGAGTTAAAAGAGACATGCTTCAAGCAGTTATGAACAGTTATGGACAAGAAACCGAGAAGGGCACAACCTTCACTACAACAACACATATCAGTACGGAAGTCAGTCCCACGACCTCAAAGTGGCTAATAACAGTTATTAAAACCACAAGAAGGTGGAAATCTATGTATATAAGGGGTTAAGAACCATTGTACAGAGGCGATTGAATAATAATACATTTTTCTGCCTTCTTCAAGTAATGAATTATTTTATTCTCTGTTTTACTTTAGATGGTAGAATATTGTATTATGCATGTTACACCGATTCCATTTTAGTTATAATACAATGATTAAACACCTTTCATAACTTAATTCAACAAAAGTTCACCTTTCCACACCTTTCCAAGTATAATAGTCTAGATCGGTTTCGGGGCGAGCTCCCTATGAAGGTCACCCCGTAGATTCTGGTTAACAAAATTTCGTCGTTAACGGAGGCATAATTAAAATTGTTACAAAAATATCGCTCTCAGATTTCACTCCCAACACCAATGGAGCAAAAAACATATAAGTATCACTCTTAGTACTAATTGAGACCCAAATATAAGATTAGACTATTTTATGAGATTGAATAATACTGAGGTAGTACTGAGATTTGATGTGATTGGATTGAATTGAATTAGAATAAATTAATACTATCATGTGTTTGGAGAAACGTGAGACTTGACTGAATTAATACTATATTTTGTTTGGTGAAATATGTGACTTGACTAATTTTTTTAAGAAAATAATAATTTTAGTTTATATATTATTAAATTAAAAATATCCAAAAATTTAATAGATTTATGTTATTTTTTAAATAAATTTAAATATTTTTCAATTTTATAATTTATTTATTTAATAAAAAATAAATAAAACACATAGATGAGATTATGGTAAGCCCAACGAGTTTATATTCTTCAATCACATTGAAAAGGATTATGATTGAAATAATCTAAATGTAATCAGATAAAAATTAAATAGCAAACTATTACAATAATTTCTTGAATGAAATAATTATTTAATTTATATTTTTTAAAATAAAAAATAACCAAAAACATTTTTAAATACTATTATAGTTACATATTATTATTAAATAAAATTAACTTATATTTATGATAAAAAATAGTCCCACCAGACGGGATTATATAATACCACTTGAATGGGTTTGTGGCGGGTCCAATTCAGTTGGACTCTAAACACCGGACAAGAGCAAGTGAGGACTAAAATAAGTCCAACCCAATCCTCCCTTGTAAAATTGAATGTTTTTTTTTTGAGACTTTGGTACATTTTTTTAATTTGATTTTCGAAAACTTCCTAGCAAATATGAGAATGTATTCAATTAGGATTCTTGATGACATTTAAAGACATTTTTTAAGTGACATATTTTCATAGATTTGTACGGACTTTTATAAATCCACATGGACTTTCATTGATTGTTTAGACATCTATCTCAGACTTTCATGAATTTGTTATCTCAGACTTCTATTATAGATGGATGAATAATACCAGTATATCGCCTAATCAGTTAGCCGAAGAGGAGCTCCACTTCAAAACTTAAATTTCACTACGATCTCAACTTTCATGATAAACCCAAAAAATATATATAAATACATAAAACTTCACGTATGAATAAACGTTGAACACCAAAAAAAAAAATTAATGACAATAATTTTTACTAAAATCAATCACAAATGAAAGAAAGTGACATAGTTTATAACAATTTTGAGAGCAAAATTAAAAGGAAAATATTCAACATTCATAACTCATCTTCACTGATTCTCATTATTATTCAACTAATCATATAAACAAACAATAATCAACTAATCAAATAAGCAAGCAAAGCTATACATAAAATATTGAAAAAAAAAGCATAATTTTGTCACAACTGACCACCCTTTCATCAAGTTAAGCATATCAAGAATCATAACCTAACATATTCTAAAAGTTCAACAATGGAAGAGATAAACAAAGGAAAATAGAAGCAACGAACCCAAGCAATAAGGCCCCGTCCTGCAGCTGTTTTTTTTTTGTTTTTGTTTTTGTTTTCTAAAAACGATTTTGAATTCGCGTTCGTTTAACCGTTTTTCATTTTATTTTCGAAAAACAAAAAAAATTGAAAAACATAATTAGTGTTAAAAGTGAAAAATTTGAAAAACATCTGAAAGTTGTTTTTCGTTTTTTTTTTGTTTTTCGAAATTTTTTTAACATTAATTATTATTGTTAATTTCTTTTTCTTTTTTCTCTTCAATTGTGAAATCATTTCTCCACTTCTTTCTTCCTCACCTTCTTTCTTCTTCACCTTCTTTCTTCTTTTGTTGTTCGTCGTCGATCAGCTATTCATCTCCGCTTGCCGCCGCCGCCGCCTCCGATCTGGTCTGCTTCGCAGCTCGCCGTCGCCGTTCTGGTCTTCTTCTTCTCCCGGTTGCCGTCGATCTACTATTCTTCAGCTCGTCATCAGATGGTCTTCTTCTTCTTCGTCTTCGTCACCCGCTGTTCGTCGTCGTCTTCGCCGCCTGTTGTTTGTCGTTGTCTTCTTCGCCAGCAGCTGTTCGTCGTCCTGCTCTTCTTCGTCTTCGTCACCCGCTGTTCGTCGTCGTCTTCGCCGCCGGTTGTTCGTCGTCGTCTTCTTCGCCAGCAGCTGTTCGTCGTCCTGCTCTTCTTCGTCGCCGGCTGCTGGTCGTCTTCTTCGTCGCCGGCTGCTGGTTGTGTTGTTGTTAATCTCAGAGCAACTAACAAGCTCTCATGGATCTTCCCAATTCTAGGGAAATTTGAAGAATTTTGGGATTGGGATTGTGTAATTAACAGAGAAATTGTTTTTGTTAGATAATTGCAAAATTTTCTAATTATTCTACCAGACGCGTTTTTTCCGTTTTTATATTTAAAATACGGTTTTCATATGTGCTACCAGAAGCGTTTTTCGGATTTCGAAACTGAAACCAAAAACACTGTTTTCATTTTTTTTTTATTTTCAAAAAACATTCAACGAAAAACGCTTACAGGACGGACCCTAAGAAAAACTCAAAATTCTTAAGGAGAAAGCTAGACTTGTTATGTCGTTTGATATTTATATCTCTCACCAACAAATCTACCAAAATCTATAACCTAAGAAAATCCTTTAAAATCTAGTTCTAATCGAATACATTCGGATTTGAAAAAACTCTTTAAAAATCTATAAAAATTTGAACCGAATAATACTACAAGATTATTATATTTAAAGTCTTTAAATGTCTAAATCGAATAAATCCAGATTCATCGTTCTAATTCAATACACCCTAAAAAAACATAAAAATAAATAATAATTGCAAGCTTCCCATCCCGCCTCCATCCAACCAAAAAAGGGAAGTCGTAGACTCGTAGAACGAACAGAGTGAAAAAAAATAAAATATAAAAAATAAAAAATGGTGCGAGCTTCGTCGTCGAAATCATCGAAGAAAGCCGACGACGACAAAAATGTTGAGCGAACGAGACTGAAAAATCTCGCAATCAAAAGGAGAATCGTGTCAGAGACTCTGGCCAAGGCTTTCACGCCTCTTGGCCCCACAAAACAGGTCGTCAAACATCACGGCAAAGACATTCTCAGAAAATCGTCACAGCGCAAGAACCGGTTCCTGTTTTCGTTTCCGGGTCTTCTCGGTCCTATTGGCGCTGGAAAAATCGGTGAATTGAAGAATCTGGGCACCCAGAACCCGGTTCTCTACCTCGATTTTCCTCAGGTTTTGTTTTTGATTTTTTTGGTTTTATGGGCCGTGTTGATTTAGTGAAGATATTTATGTAAATGATGTTGTCTATGTGTTTGTGGAAATGGATTTTAGGGTCAAATGAAGTTGTTTGGGACGATTGTCTACCCGGAGAATAAGTACTTGACATTACAGTTCTCTAGAGGTGGGAAGAGCGTGATGTGTGAGGATTATTTCGATAACATGGTTTGTTTCTTTTTCTTTTTTGTGTACTTAGACATATATGTTTTTTTTTTGTTTTTTTATTTTATTTTATGGTGTTAACTTGATAATATGTGAGCTAAAATCGCTGTTATTGTCGACGCCGGATGGAAATTTGTGTGTATATATGTAAAGGATCACCAACTAGAGCAAGATGCACTGTTGTGTGTGGATTAATGGAAGGAATTTTTTCTCCTCCTGCTGCATTATCTTTATACTGTATTTATACTGTTTTTTAAAGCTATAGTTCTTTGTTGCTATTGTTGTTTTTTAAATGTTAATCTGAAGTTTAGTTAGAATTCTGAATTTTACAATCGTGCAGTAGTTTAAGCTCAAAAAGATATTATCTTCTTTCCTTGTCCTCTCACCATGGTTTTAGTGGGTTCCAAACACATGTATGCATGCCTTATCATTTGTTTTCTATGATTTCAACTGAGGTTCTATTGCGGCAAATTTAAGTATTCTTAATAATTAATTAATAGTAATGATTCCAGATTGTATTTTCTGATGCATGGTGGATTGGAAGAAAAGATGAGAATCCAGATGAAATTCGACTCGATTTTCCGAATGAACTGAGTGAGGTTGGATTCTTGTTGTAATGATCTGTTTGACAGTGGGTTGCATTTCGTTGCTTCCTTTTTTATTTTTACAATATTGGAAGTAATGCACTTTGGTGATCCTCTTCTCAAGTTTCAATTGGTTGTTGGGTTCAGGGACAACACGTGGAATGTGATTTTAAAGGTGGTGCAGGTGCAGCAGCTGTAAATAAGCAGGGTGGTCCAACAATTGGAATTAAAGTTTTAGAAGAAGGATCCCCTGAAGCTCAGTCTGAAGATGAGTTTTCAGATGTTGAAAAAATAATAAAAGATAAAATGGAAGTGACGCCTGTTCGACACTCTAAGAGAACTGCTGGGAAAAGTTTCAAGTACTACCCTAACCATTTTCTTTCAATTCAAAGAAACAGCTCTGCAGATCTAAAGATGTCAGCAGCTGCAGGAATTTTCATGTTTGATATAAATACCAAGCATCACTCTGAATCCCCAATTTTCCTTCATTTATCTATTCTATAACTTGCAAATGATTCATGTTAGAAGCGCTTTATTGTTCTATCTACTCTGATAATATATTGATATGCCTGATAATTCAACAATATCCAGTCCACTGTCAGCAATGCTGTAAAATTAATTCCTACAAACAAGTAGATCATGCAAGACAAGCACCTTTTGTTCATTCTGGTTGATGGAATGTTGTGTCATTGTCTTGTACTTTTGGTTAATGTCTAGAGCTTGTCATTACGTCATTATATATATGTATGTGTGTGTGTATATATATATTGTGGCAATGTCCTTCAAAAATTTAACTGTATAAGGAATCATTTTGAATATTTTTTGCTTTTACGTTATTCAATTAAAATTAATAATGGATGAGAAAGGTTGGTGGTCAACCCGAACATAAAACTAATCCTTGTATCTCATTTTTCTTACCGAGCCCTTATTTTATATTTGGTTTAGCTCATTTTTGTTATATACTGTTGAGTTTGAATAATTCTATAGCTCTATTGACTGTTATCAGAAGTTTTAAATGTTCAGTTAATCTCTGTAATCTTTTCCGATTCAGATTTGTAGACGTTTCTTCAGAGGATGATCCTGTTGGAAGTGATGTTGACTTATATGAAGGAGAAGAAAAGAAAATCGGAGCAGAACTGGATAATTCAACTAGCAATGATATCGATGGAAATATCCTAATCTAATATATATATATATATATTGGAGAGAGAGAGAGAGAGAGAGAGAGAGAGAGAGAGAGAGAGAGAGAAGTTACTCGCTCAACATTACATTTTTGTTCCAACATGCCAAATTGGATTTTGGAATTCTTTGTTCATATATTTAGCCACCTTTTCTATCACATCAATTGTTTGTTAATGCCCTTAATCGGTGAATACATGCTAGCAATCACCGAACTGTAGTCCTTGGCGTCGATGGTGAGGATGTTGCGAAGAAGAATTATTCATCCAAGGAAATCTCGTCATCTATACATTCGGTGACTATGTCCAGAAAACTGTCCGAGTCTGCTGTTACAGAGACGAAGTCCAAGGAGAACTTGAGCAGTCAAGGTTCACTTGTTCAAGCTACTATATCGACATTGTTTAAGAAAGTGGAGGAAAAGGTAAGGTAATGCTGCTTTGTATGATTACTGAATGCGAGCTACGTGTCAAGAGATATTCTGTGGGAAATGGGTACTTTTTATAATTGCGGGTTCTTGTATCAGTATATTGCATAGCTGGGTCACCTAATCTGTCGAAATTCCCCTTGAGTTGTAGTTTAACCTCGAAGTTCTGAGTGATTCCTTTCTGATTATTCTAATTGATGTTCTGTAGAGAGCATGAGTTCAATTGATGAGTTTCTAGCGGGATCTACCCAAAATGCTTAAAAGAATCTCATAAAATATTTTTATATATATCTGATCAGTTGTCTCCCAATCAATAGACATAAATCTCCTGAGCAAATTTTGTTTTAGGTGTAAGGTCCCTTTATTGAACTGCTTGTTCACATTTAGTCAACAAAACATTTGTTTTTGAAAAAAAAAATGAAATTCCTGAGCAATTGATCTGGTATCCTGTGCTTTCAACAGATTTTCTTGATTGTGGACGTGGCCATGTTTGACTATCTGAATAATGGTCTCCAATATATAGCTTGGTTAATTATGGTTTCTGATAGTTCAGTTTACTCATAAAGTTGTTTTGATACCAGAATGCACCAAGCAGTTCGAGAAAATCGTCGGCATCAAAAGGTGGCTACTTGTCCAGATTGCTTTTCTTATTATAAAACCATTCAGCTTAGAATATTCAGAATGATAACTGCCATTGATTCTTTCCAGCTTCTAGTCAAAAGTTGCAGCATAATGATTTAAAAAGGAGTAGTGATCAGGTTCGACTTTTGAGTGACCTTTCATTTTCAAATGTTTCTCTCTTCTTATCCTTTTTTTTTTCACAAGTTCCACCATCAAGTATCATCTTTATCTTCTCATGACAACAACCGATTAATATTGGAAGTTCATGGGATCAATGAGGTGAAGCTTCCAGGCTGTATTAGTGATTGTGTTTGTTGTGTTGCAGGTTGAAATCTGTAGGAAAAAGGAAAAAGTGGTTAAAGAAAAAAGCCGCGGTTAGTCTCTCTCCCCATCTCATCAGAAGGTGCCATTTTTGGTTCAGTACATGTGTTTGTCATGCTTTTGATAATTGACAATTGTATGCTTAGAATAGGAAGGATATACAGAGGATATACCACACTTGTAAGCAGGGTGAAAAAGGTATAGCCGTATAGCTACACGTAAGATCAAGTGAAGGGGGTTTGTGAAACTAAGAGCAAGCTAAGCACAAGGATCGTTGGCAGATAATGATCTTGTGTAATCTCAATGATATTTTTCTTCTCTTGTTTAATTATAATTTGATTTGCCATAAGTGGAAGAATACACCAACAATTGTCACTGACCTTCAGTGATTGCTTAAAGATGGAGTTGTAAATGATAGTTTTGCTGACTGTGCATGGTGCCAATGATGTAATTGTTTTCGTTTTTCTGGTTGCCTGGAAGACTTTGAGCCGATATTTCAGAATTTCCTGAACTGTTTGCACCAATGTTTAGTTGACTGCTTTTTGAATTGGTCTTTCCGCCCTTTGTGTATATGTTCATCCATCAAATTTATATATGAGAAACCTTATCTTCATTATCATAGTTTTGTTCAACACAGGGCAGCTCTCTGTTGTTTCTGAAGGTATTTTATTAGAATATCCTAGTAGTGCTTGTTTAAAACACCAAAATTTTAAATTCGTGGTGCTAATTCATTCTAAAAGCTTGCAGCAACTCTGGTATGTAATTTTGGTCTCTTAAGGCAATCTAGCTTATAATTTGATTTCTGTGAAATTGTAGGGACGAGAAACACACCAACGAAGAAGAAAAAAGCAAATGAGGTACTGTTGTTTATGGTTTAAATTACGGCGTTCCTTTATGCAGTGGTATCTTTCTTTCTTCACGAATTTACATGTGATGGTTTTGTATAATAATAATAATATTGAGAATTTGAGATTTCCTGGTTCATAGGACTGTTTTCTATATCATTGTTGTCAGCATTGTTGTTTATGTGGTTTGCTCTATGTTGTAACTTCCAAGGTGAAAGAGGAGCAAATAATGATTGAAAGCTTACGAGGAACTTTAACAAATTAGTCATGTATCTTCAAGTTTCAATTGAAAACCAAATTTTATACCTCAAAGTGTTTTCTTATGAGTTTCTTTATTCACTACTTTGTTTACCAAAAGTTTACTGAAGTTTTATCGGTGCATCTGAAAACATCAAGTTTTTGAGGTTTTTTTTTTTTATATATTTTTTTTAAATAAGAAGTTTCTGAGAGTTACCAAAGCCTTTCTGAATTATTAACTGAATTCACCTACTTTTTAGTAGATGAAATAATCTGTTTACCTATTTTCATATAAGTTCAATAAAAATTGGAATATAATTATTATATTTGACAATGATGAAAGGTTACAACTTACACACTTACTGATATTATGTCAATCATCTTTTGATAACTTGTTTATGACTTATATATCAAGTTTCGATATGTACAGGTATTTAGAAAAAAAGATATATTTTAGATTAGAAACAGGTTAGACAGGTTATTGGGTTAACCTCAGATTTGGACAGTCTAGCCAAGTCTTGTAGAAGTAAAATTCTTTATTGTTCTATAGTGGTTAAAGTTGTGCCTGATCTTGTAGGTTGAAGAAGATGGCATTGAAGAATTCTCAAATTCTCAAACACATCGCAGGTGTGACTTCTGGTCAACTATTATATACTTATAAATTATTTTGCACAGTTTATATTGTGATGATAGAGAAATGACTGGCATAATAATTCAGTTGCTACCACTGATTTTGATATTCTAGACCCTGCCATTTGATAAAGATTGTTGGAACCAAACTCAAAATGTATGGTGCAGCAATGCTTCCAGTGTTGCTTCTGACGATGATGAAGATGACATCATACTGTTTTATTGGATAGTTATATGGAAAAAAATGATTAATAGCTTAATATATTTGAAAGGCTGATTTCTTAAGTTCATTCTAATTTAGAATTTGTTCAGGACAGTGATGGAAGTGGTGAAGATTGGACTGCTTGAGATTCTGAATCAACAGCATTATTACAGACATGCCAAAGCAGAATTTGAGCATGAGTATTGTTTTTCTCTGGAAATGTGTTGCACTGATGAGAATTTCTTGAAGAGCTCAGGCTTCTGATCGCTTCACGAAATTGACAAGTACAGCGATGCCTGTATTATAACAATAATCGTCAATAATGCAACGTCCAGTGAAGTTAACACTCCAACATTTCGGTTTGGTCATAAATGCATTTCTCACTTCGTCTTTTATCTGAAAAGAGGGTGAGGAAGGAAAGAAGAGTTGGGCTTCCTTTCAATTAGTTATCATATTTAGTGCTAATGCGCGGGTTTGCTTACATGGGTATATTCAACACAATCATATATTGTTTCAATGTAATATGAATGGCTTCAATTTCAAAAGTAGATTTATTTTTTTGAAAACTTATCAGCAATTCTTTTTTAGCATCTGGTATTTTTTTTAGTTTAGCCAGGAGAGTATGTAATTTAGTACTTGTTTCTTGAATTAGCTGTCTTTATAATAAACTAGTGGTCTAATTGCTACATTCAGTTAGAAAAAATAAAAATAAAAATCAGCAGCTGAGATACGATCTGTGAAAGCATATATGTGACTCTCAGCAGTACTTTTAGTTCTTTCCAAGGATATCTATGCAGGGCGGTGACTGAGAGACATTGTGTTGCAATTTTGTTAATGTTATTATGTTATTATTGTGTTATTGTTTTTTGTGATTAATCTGTAACCGGCTTGCAGCAGGTTATTGATATTGAGTGAGCCTATTCTACTGAAAAATTAAATAAAAATTAAGCTGCTGTTTGTTTTTCACCATTGAAATCTTAAGTCTTAAGTCTTAAGTTTTAAATTAAATGAATTTTATCTATTTATATTTCAACTTATATCTTAAATTAAGTTAAAACATCTAAAAGTAAAAAAGCCACAATTTTTAACTTTTTACTTATCGAAGAAGTGATATTCAACACATTAATATGAATTTCTTAAAATAACCCCATATAATTAAACACTCAACAAAACCACCTCATTAACAAAAAAAAAATCTCTAATTTAATCAAACCCAAACCCTAAACTTGAATCTCATGGCAGGAGGAGGCGTCGGCGTCACCGCATTTGACGGAGGAGGCTGGCTGGTCTCCTCTCAATTAATGGTATGCGGCCTCCTCCCATTTGCTGTAATGAAGGAGGAATGTTGCCTCCTCCAAAATTGACGACGGAGGCCTTCGGCTTTTGGCGTTGTTGCGAGAGAAGGCCTCTTGGCCTCCTCTTGAGCAATCGGCTGATCGGTTTTTCTTTTTTAAAATAAATTATTATTATTTTTAATTAATTTATTTATTTGAATTAACATAATTAAATTATTTTTATTTATTTTAAATAAAAAATAATGTAAAAATCCATTTCAAAATAATAATAATAAACCACTTAATATTTAAGTGAAAACATTCCCAAGAAAAAAAAACAAATTGGTGTGTCGTAAACACATTAAGCACTTAAGACTTTTAAGATTTAAGTTAAAAAAACAAACAGCCACCGTAATAATAATATGTGGAGATTGGTAATAAAAACTCTTCTTGATTATAATTTTATAACACCTCGCAGTCAAAGCAGGCCCTGAGGCACGGGGCTAGGGGTGCCTGCCCAAGGACCAAAACGCCCCATTTTTTTTTGTGTTTAGTTGTCACATCTTTGATAAATAAAGGGCCTAAATTTAGTTGTTATTTTTCAAACTTCACATAATTATATCAAATTTGGGCTCCAAATAAAAAAAAGTGGAAATCAACTTCGTATATAAAGATCGAGCTCAATATGAACTTTCATCAGAATTGTTAAAAGTAAATGAGTAGGGCTATTTGTACCCCTGAAAATTTATAGGTGCATCCCTTTGAGCATGTACACCTCAGTAAGAGTTTTTAAAAAATTATATCTTATAAGCACACCCCAAACATTACCAAATATACCAATTCTTATTTTTTTTAAAGAAAAATTCTAAAATAATTAAAATAAAATAAAATAAAAATTGAGGTCTCCTCTCTTTTCATTTTCTAAGCAAGTTCTTCTCTCCTTATTTACATGTGTGGTTAATTTGAGTGGAAACTGTCATGCAGACCTATTTGTCCGTAAGCTTTTTTTGGTTTTTTTTCTATGTATCGTAATATAAACTTGATGAAAGTTACTTTGATTAAATTTTCTCAAAAAATAATTCAATGTATATTATTAAGTATAAGATTTCAAAAGTTTTTAGATGCAGGATTAAATAAAGGGGCCCATTTTAAAAATTTTCCCCGAGCCTCCATAAAGTCAGGACAAGCACTATCCATAGTTGCATATTAATAAGAGGTGATTGGTGAATGGTGAAGATGAGAGTTGGATAGTAAACAAGATTTATCACTAGTTGGTATAGAGTATGTTTCATATGACTTTTCTTTTGGTTAAGAGAGTTGATGCTCTTTTGAAGATATTTTTTTGTTTTGTGGCAAATCTTCGAAAGTGTCTGTTTTAATATTTAAAAAGCTATTTTAGTCTATTAGGAGTAGTTCAAAATTTGGACTCCTCCCAAGAAGCTCTTTTTGAGATTTAATATATATATATATATATATATATATATATATATATATATATATATACACACACACATTGTCTTGACTAGTAATTTATGACAATCAAAAGCTCTTTTAAAGATATATTATCAAACAATATACAAAGTATTTTTTTTAATTGAATACCCAACAACATATAGTTTTTTTTTAATTGAATACCAAACAACTTATAGTTTTTTTTTGTTGTTGTTAAAAGCTCTACCTAGAAAAAGATATATTATGGAAGTTCTAATTGAAAAGCTATACGAAGAAAAACTCGTGTGAGACGTGACCGAGTCAACTTATGAGTGTCAAGTTAGCAGCCTGGGTGATAGAGATAGTTTTCCAAAACTATATGAGTTATTAATATTCAAATATTTATATACATTTTTTCTTATTTTTTCATTTAAAATTATTAATTACTAAAGCTTATAAAAAAATAACAGGTTAAATGGATTGGTTTTGGGTTAACCATTAAATTAACGAATGTGATTGGGTTTACATTTTAAAACCCAATAAACTAACAGATGAGTTTGGATTGAGTAAAGAGTGTCGATAATGGCACCCCTTAAAAACTGTATGTACACACCTTTCGTAATTACACCTATCAAAATTTTTAAAAATGTATAGTTTGTAAATAAACCTCACTTAATGCCAAAAGTATCCTTTCATTAATTATAATATAATTGTATTTTTGTAAATACACACCATCGACATATATTATTATGTTATTTAAGAAACTTTGTTATTATTTAAAATTGAAAATTTTAGTATTATCTTTAATTCTATCACTATTATTTCAAAAAAAAAAACTTTCTATAACTATTTGTTTTTTTTAAATCTATCATTATTCTTTCCCTTCCCTTCATTTTATCTGCCATGTTTTCCTTTCACAAAATAAAATTCCATTTTTTTCCTCTTTCTCTCTTAGCATGTCAAGCTGCTCTCTCCATTTCTTCTTGACTGTTTTTTATCAATAAAATCACTTCGTTTTGAGGTTTCTTCTGTTGGAGATCCATTTTCTGTGTTGTGAAAGTTGTAGGGAAGCAAGATTTATGTCATGTACGAATTGATTTGGAAGTAGAAAAATGTTTAATGAAATTGAAGAACAACTAATATTGAAAAAAAAAAGTCTAAAGGGTGTTTGAAAGAAAAAAAATACAAATATTATAGAGAACACAATTTATAATGATTTGGTTCTTCTAATAAAAATGATTTAATACTTGCTTTTTTACAACCAACTTTGGAAAATTTTGATTCTTTCTCCACTAGTCAATTTGTATTTCCTTAAAAGAAGTTGAAAATATATTTAAAATTAAATTTTAAATGAGCATCTAGTGTTTAAGAAACTGGAAAGAATTTTTATTGATATATAATTTTAAATGAGCATCTAGTGTTTAAGAAACTGGAAAGAATTTTTATTGATATATGTTAATATCAAATCATTAAAAGAAACACTTTTCTTTTTCACAAGATATTAAATTAAGAAACTAATTAATAATTATTGGTGGGTGTACTTACAAACTATTTAGTCTTATTGGTAATATTATTCAAGGGTATTTGTTATGGTTAATTTAGAGAAGAGAAAATGAGGTTAGAAAGAAGAGATTGAGGAAGAGATATTTGTTTGGCCAAATATTCGATGCCTTTATTGAATTTAAATTGAGCCATATATAGGTTTACAAGCAACAACTAATCCTGAAAACAACCTGAAAACAAGGGAACCAATATCCCACTAACAACATACTAACATCCACTACGATAATGCCCAAAAGAAAAGGAACCAATACACACTAAATGCAAACTAACTGTAAGTTCCCTTATATTTTGGTTGGCTAATTTCGTTGTCAAACCACATTAGGGATTTGCTTGTAAGGGTAGATTATGCCTCCTTGTTCGTGCTCAAGCTTCGATGTCATCCTCAAACTTAAGAGCACTTCAAAGGTATATCACTTGTGCTTAACTCTTTTAAAGAGATTTAGCTGCACACACTCACTGGCTTGCATATGATAATTATTCTTGCATTGAATCTCTTTTGCTTACATGTCTTGCATAATGATTAGGCTTCTTTTTTGGTACATTTCTCTCACTTCACACTTGTACAACTTTCATATATGATTAGATGTTTTTGTAGAGTTGTAAAGGGAATTTTTTCCCTTGACCGCGGTGTAGACCACTGGGTATGCACTTGCACATACTGCGGCTCTTGGAGCGGTGTTGTCCAGTGTTGTTTCTGTGTTGAACTGCGGTTTCTTACGCAGTTGGTGCATGTTGTCTCTGACGCGGTCTCTACCGCGAAGTTGTCCAGTGTGTGTGACGCGGTATATACCATGGTATGGACACTTTCCCAAACTACTGTACGCACCGCGGTATGACTCGTTTTTGCAGCTTCTTCGGCAAAACGACATCATTTCGCTTAGGGCTTCATATATATACATCTTCTCTTGTTCTGGCTATGTGTAAGCTTCTATTTTGAGACCTAAGTGAGAGAAAAAGTCCCTTTTAGTGAGAGAAGCTCCAAGACTCCATTTTTACTCAACCAAACTCATTCCCATGTGCATCTAGGATCATTCAAGCATCTAATCTTCATGGGTCTTCTTTGGTTTCATAACTAGGTAACTTGAACATGCTCTAGAACTTCTTGTTTCATTTATATGTTCATCTTGCTTAGGATTAGCATTTATTTTCTTGATTAAATGCATGACTCTTTGTTTAATGTTGTCTCCAACATGCTTGTGTCCTTGTGTGTTGGTTGAGATTGATTGTTCGTTGATAGCTAGCTTTTAGGACCATTTTGTCCTCTAGCAAAATCTTCTTGCTTTGCATTTAGATATTGATATTGTTAGGATTATACTCAATAGCAAGAGTGTAATATTGTAATTGACAATCTTTTCATATTAATAAAGTGATTTCTGGTTTTACAAAATCTTATAGCATTTATAATGATAATTGTGAAAGTAAATAATCATAAGGTCAAAAGACTATGAGAAAGAAGGAATTGTTCGTACATCTGGATATGTATGAGGTAGACACAATTCTTTAGTTAGTCTTGAATAAACGTTCACAACTTAAGTTAAAGGTTAGGCACCTTTATCTTGATAAAGTTGTAGAATTCTTTTGCTGGCATTTGAGTGGGATCAAATGAGTTATGATGAGTCTAAAATCATCGAAAGGGTCTTCGAGTAAAAGAATCTAGTACACTAGGTGCATTGAACAGGATCACAATGAAATATTTTATCTAGAACCGTCAGTAGATACAAGTCTTTTCATTATAAGGACAATCAGAGAGTCTATCTTAATCTTGAGATAAATGATGGACTTATGATTGCAAGTGTTATCATTTGAGCTATCAATGAGTACGATTATATAGCATAGTCTATCCTCGATAGTTTGGTGGTATTCATTTGTTAATCGATAGAGAACTTCATTTATAGATATGAACATCGTGGCTCAATTTATTGAATGAGAGTATAATATTATCATATGGATTTTTTGAGGTATTGGATATTAAATCTCAACGTTGAATTTTCGATAATTTCTATTGAAAATATGGCTTCTGGATAAGTCAAAATATCCAAGTTCAAAACGTGGTCATATGAGTAAATATGGTAACTAGGAGAGCTATAGGCGGTCTATGAGCTCTTGGCGATTACTGTTATTATACACGAGGATACACTATCTCCAATAAGATTGTCTAGGGTATGAATGAGAAATATCTTCTTATTCTATCTTTATTTAAGAGTTCAATTTTAGCTCTTTAGTGGAATGAGCTAAAATTAATAGATCGGACCTAAGTGAATCATCTGTTGATTGTGATTAGGTTATGTCTATTGAAGCTTAAATTAAGATAGCCCGCCAAGATCCCAAATCCACACAGACTTGCATGGATCACTTGATATATTCTACATAACTAATTTATGGGTCCATCTAGAATTGTATTTAATATATTAAGAATATAATTTGCACATTATTTATTTAATGGGCTGCTCAAATTATATTAATATATTAATGAGAGGCATGTGGGCTTGTTTCTTTTAGTAAGAATGGGTCTGGTTCATATGTGGGCTTTTATTTAAAGCCTGAATGGATTAAATAAAATAAGAAAATAATATTTGGCCCATATTTTTTGTGTGTGGGCGGCAAGGCTATAATAATAGCCTAAAATATTATTTTATTTTATTTTTTGATTAAATGGAAATTAATTAATTGATTAATTAATTATTTAATTAAAAAATCAAAATCTTTTTCTGACTAGGAATTATGTTTCCTAGTAGTATACTATTATAGTAGTATAATAAATATAAAAGACTTAATTTGGTAAGTAGATAAATAAAGAATTCATTTATCTAATCAAATAAAGAAGTTTTTAATATAATCACAAATACACTTATGAATTGGATTAGGGTTAGGATTCTTGAGTTGATAGGAATTTGGGTAAAGCACAAATCCTCTTGAAGTTAGGAATTCGGCCAACCCTAGAATTCCTATTAAGAGAATTCGCCAACCCTAATTGAATGAGCCATAGAATTCGGCCACCCTATATATATGATGGGATAAAAAATTCAGGCCAAGAAATGCTTCTTGCTAGAGAGATTTTTCTTTTGCTTACGAAAAAAATCCAACTCTAGAACATAGTGAAATTTCGGCCAAGAGGAAGAGAGAAAGATATTTCTAAATTCGATAGTGCACTTGCAAGCCTTTAAATAAAAAGGTTTTGTGCACACTTTCGATTTAGGTTCACGCGAGTTTCAATCATAACGATTCTGAATTCATAAGTGTCCGGAATGATCTTTCTAGGCTCTTGGAGTTTTTGTGATTAACGATCAGGAAAGAAGATTTCATTTTTCCATTCTCAGGTACGCTATTCAAAGAATAGGGAGACCACGCTCCTAGGTGATTCACGTTCGTGATCGGATTGGAATATCTTACGGATTACCATCGACGCTAAGTCAATCGGATCACACGACAAGAGGTATGATATCTTTTGAATATATGTATGTTTAATTAATTAAAGGGTTAAGGTTCTAATATTGGAAAATTTTTAAACTACACTAAATTCGTTTTTAGTCTCGCTTCTGCTGCGTTTTTCGTATTTTTCCTTACAGATATCTAAGATTGTCTTAATTGTGATCATTTAATCCTAGATAAACATTTAGTGTAGCCTAGCATTAATTGCATGTTAGAATATTTTTTACATATTCACATAGATTGTTATATCTCTTCATGGATTGTTAAGTTTTGTGACTAAGTAGATTAGTGCACAAGCTAGTTGGTCTAGGATCACTATTAAAGGCTTGTTGGATATAGTGAAAGGGTTAGTGACCAATAATGGTTTGATTTGAGGTCAAACTAGGTTGTAAAATTTCATTCAAATAGTGGATTTAAGGACTGTGTGTGGCTAGAAGGATGACCCGTGAATTTTGCTCAATTGGAGGGTTTCTCTCGTAAATCAGTCATTATGTTTTTATTGTTTTCCACTTGCTTAGTGCTAATTGCTTGCTTGCTAATATGGTCGTTTTGTTAAAATTGACTAATCATAAAAAATTGTCAATCAATTGATTAAAACCTATTCACCCCTCCTCTAGGTTAGTTTAGACACACTTTATTTATTTTCACTAACTTATTTTGACATGGACTTGGTCTTCCTAGCTCACCCACAGTAACCATACATGACTTGCATGAGAATTCTGGACCATATCATTCCCCTCCCCTTAAAATCTCCTTGTCTTCAAGGAGAAAATCAAGATACATTATAGCAAAACGTCTCCAATTTTCCCATGTCGCGTCTTCTCGTGGTACACCAGCCCATTTGTCGAGTATCTCGTTGTTAGATCGATATCTATCTTTCTGAATTATTCTCGAATCCAAAATGGCTTATGGATGGGGAAGAATCACAGAATCGGAAGAGATGGTGACACTGGAACATTTGGACCCAAATGCTTCTCTAAGAAACTGACATGAAAAATGTCATGAATTAAGGACCCCACAGGTAACTCTAGTTTGTAAGCAACATAATCGATTATGCCAGTTTCTTGTATGGCCCAAAAAGTCGAGGCGCTAACTTGAGAGACCCTAGAAAGACTACGGATTGCTGACGATACAGACGTAACTTGGGGTACACATAATCACCCACATCAAAGATAGTTTCCCTACAATTTTGGTTGACTTGTGACTTCATTTGATCCTAAGCAGTATTCAAATTGCGATGTAATTCGCGTAAAATTTCCTCCCGAGTCTGAAAAAATTGGTCCACAGCTTGAATCTTCGTAGTACCAGGGACATATGAAAGCAATTTTGGCGGAGGAGTACCATATATTGTGTCGAAAGGGGACATTTCGGTAGAAGTGTGTATGGTCGTGTTGTAACTGTACTCTGCCCACGTGATCCAGTCACTCCATTTTTTTGGTTAGTCGCAGGTGAAACAAGGTAAATATTGCTCCACTATACGATTGACAACTTCAGTCTGCCCATCTGGTTGTGGAAGGTATCTCGAGCTCATGCAAAGCTTAGTAACCTGCAATTGAAACAAGTTTCTTTTTTTCCAAAATGAGCTATAAAAATTCTTTCACAGTCACTCACAATTGAGATTGAAACTCCATGTAAACGAACAACCTCTCATACGAAAGCCTTTGAAACTAATATGGTTGTATATGGATGCTTAAGCGGCACCAAATGTGCGTATTTTGTCAGGTGATCCATGACTACCATTAAACCCTATACCCTTGAAATGGTGGTAGATCGTCAATAAATCCATTGACACCTTGGTCCAAACTTTCTCAAGTACTGATAATGGTTGCAACAAACCTGATGGCCAAAAATTTTCAGTCTTGCAACGTTGACAAGTTTCGCAACAACAGATGAACTCCTTGACTACCGTCTGTATCCCATGCCATGTAAAACGAGTTTTGAGCCGACTGAGAGTCTTGTGATATCCGAAGTGTCCTCCAAATGGTGAAGAATGTCCCTCTAATAAAATAGTTGGTAGCAGAGGCGAGTTAGGACTCAACAAAAAGCCTCCCGTCTTTTATCCAAACTCCATCATGTTTGGAACATCATGATGAATTGGAATTCTGAAACAAATTGTAGAAGGAGTCTTGAGTAATCTCTTTTCTTAATTTTTCCCACCATTCTGCCACCTGTAACGAAATTCCAAGAAGTTGAAATTCGGGGATGAGCGATAAGGCATCCGCACCTTGATTTTCCTTCCCCTTTCGGTATTGTATCATATAATCCTACCCCAATATTTTAGGAAGTCCCCATGTCTGTGCTAGAGTAGTGATCCGCTACTCAAGTAAGAATTTTAAGCTTTTATGATCAGTTTGAAAAACAAAGGGTCTCTCCAAGAGATACAGTCGCCATTCATGGACTGTTTTGACAATGGCCAACATCTCTTTTTCTTAAGTCGAAAGAAGGAGAATCGACCCTTTCAATGCCTCACTATAAAACGCGATGGGGGGACGAGTACCATTTTGTATATGAAAAAGTGCTCGTCAAACAAAATTTATAAATCCCAAATTGCACTAAAAAATGTATGAAAACAAGTTATAGCGGCAAGTATGGGTATCGTCCATAGGGATCGATCAATTAGTTATGATTAAATCACGCCATAGTACCAAACTTAGCAAAAGAAATTAAATGTAGAGGTTGATATGAAATTTAACCACTATGATGCAAACTAAGATTATACTAGACTAGCATGCAACTATAACTATAATAATGTGAAATGATAGATGAGATATGATGGAATGATGTGGGAGTTAATGCAATCTTACACAAATGGTGGGCCTTCCACTTATCACTTAAGAACCAATTCAATTTATTATGGCAAATCTATCTCTAAATGTGATTCTAGGATCACTTAACTGTTAGGATTATGCTCAATAGCAAGAGTGTAATAATGTATTTGACAATCTTTTCATATTAATAAAGTGATTTCTAGTTTAAAAAATCTGATAGCATTTATAGTTTAATTATTATAATTGTCAAAAGTAAATAATCATAAGGTCAAAAGACTATGAGAAATGAAGAATTGTTCGTACATCTAGATATGTATGAGGTAGACACAATTCTTTAGTTAGTCTTGAACAATATTCACAACTTAAGATAAAGGTTAGGCGCATTTACCTTGTTAAAGTTGTAGATTCTTTTGCTAGCACTTGAGTGAGATCAAATGTGTTATGATGAGTCTAAAATCATCAAAGTGTAGTGTCTTTGGGAAAAAGAATCTAGTGCACTAGGTGCATTGAATAGGATCACAGTGAAATACTTTATCCAAAACCGTCAGTGGATAAAAGTTTTCACTTGAGGACAATCAGAAAGTGTATCTCAATCCTGAGCTAAATGGTGGACTTATGGTTACAAATGTTATCATTTGAGCTATCAATGAGTACGATTATATAGCATAGTCTATCCTCGATAGTTTGGTGGTATTCATTTGTTAATCGATAGAGGACTCCATATATAGATATGGACATCGTGGCTCCATTTATTAAATGTGAGTAGAATATCATCATATGGATATTTTGAGGTATTGGATATTAAATCTTAACGTTAAGTTTTCGATAGTGTCTATTGAAACATGGCTTCTGGACAAGTCAAAATATCCAAGTTCAAAATGTGGTCATATGAGTAAATATGGTAACTAAGAGAGCTATAGACGGTCTATGAGCTCTTGATGATTACTGATATTTTTCATGAGGATACACCATCTCCAATAAGATTGTCTAGGGTACGAATGAGTAACAGTTAACTTATTCTATCTTTATTTAAGAGTTCAATTTTAGCTCTTTAGTGGAATAAGGTAAAATTAATAAATCGAACCTTAGTGAACCATTTGTTGATTGTGATTAGGTTATGTCTATTGAAGCTTAAATTTAGATAGCCCGCCAAGATCCCCAATCCGCACGAACTTGCATGGATCACTTGATATATTCTACCAGACCAATTTATGGGTCCATCTAGAATTGTTTTTGGATTTCGGAATCCAAAAGTTTTCGAGAGGTGCGGTCATGTGTGATCAAGACACGCGGTAACTCTTCAAATACGTGGAATGGGCGGCCAAGGATGTGGGAATTCTTGGGCGGTCCTAATGGGGTGCATTTGGCATTCCATTAATACATTAAGAATATTTATTTGCACATTTTTAATTAAATGGCCTGTTAAATTATATTAATGTATTAATTTAAGGCATGTGTACTTGTTTCTTTCATAGTAAGAATGAGTCTAGTTCACATATGGACTTTTTATTAAAGTCCAATGAATTTAATAAAATGGAAAAACAATATATTACCCATATATATACTTGGGCGGCAAGGCTATGTTATTAGCTTAATTTATTGTTTTATTTTTATAATTAATCAAATGAGAATTAATTAATTAATTGTTTGATTAAAAGTCAAAATCTTTTTCTAACAATGAGAAGGATTCCTAGTGTCATACTATTATAAGTAGTTTACTAGGAGAATGACTCTTAGTGTCATAACTATTGATAGTAGTATACTAGAAGAAGGATTCTTAGTGTCATACTATTGTTAATAGTATGTTAAGTATCAAATACTTTATTTGATAAGTAGATAAATTAAAAGGAGTTTTTAATTATCCAGTTAAATTAGGAAGTATTTGATATCTATCAAAACTCTAATTGATAATCAATTAGGAAGTTATTGATAAAGTCACAATTTTCAATTTTATATTCAATATTTATTATTGGATAATATACTCATGAGTTGGAATAGGTTTGAACTACTAAGTTGATAAGGTTTAGGTGAAATCAAATCCTCCTTGTCTGAGGATTTGGCCATCACCTATAAATATATCAAGAAATTTCGTTTTTGACATATAAAGTTCAAAGTTTTTTTTTAGAAAATTTTTATTCTCTTGCTTTTGAATAAAAAAATAAAAAAATAAAACTTCCAACTCAAGAAAGGGGTGTAGAAATCGGCCAAAAAAAAGAAGAATAAAGAGCATTTTATTTTCGATGGTGCACTAGAAGCTTTTACTTAAAAAGGCTTGATGCACAAGATCAAATTAGGGTTCACACGAGTTCTTGATTAAAAAGATTAAGAATTCAAAAGTGACAAAACGTTCTTTATTATCTCTAGGAGGATTATTGTGACTAACAAAAGAAAAGGTTTGTTTTTCCATCCTCAAGTTTACAATTCAAAGAAAAGGGAGCCCACACTCCTAGATGATTCATGTTCGTGATTGAATTGGAAGATCTTGCGGATTCAATTTGATGCAATATCAATCGTCACGTGAAAAAGGTATTGTTAACAATGATTTTTTGGCAAGGGACCAAAGGAAAATTTTCCAACAAGTATCTACCTAGGAGGGACCAATCCCAGCTCCCGATACCTAGCGGGATCAGTGCCACGACCCAGAGGAAATCAATATCTGGTAAGGCCGGAACCTCGACCACCTACAACCGGATTCTGAGGGATGTGGGAGGCCTATATATACGGCTTTGAAGGACAAAGTGAGGGTCAATTTTTTTGATCACCAAAAAGGGACATTTAACTCCAAAGAATCTCTTTTTGAATTCTTTGTAGCCAGTGAGAGTTCAGGACAATCACTGGGAGGACAATAGCCACTTATCGACAAAAAACATAATCTCCACCACCATCCTGTGTAAAAAAAGAGAGAAAAGAAAGAAAAGAGTATGTTCACGATCACTGTTCACACGGGTACTGTTCACGGGCATTGGAAAAGATTTTGCGGATTACCAATCGCGTAAGTCAATCGGATCACGCGTCAAAAGGTACTTAACTCTAACCGTATATATTTGAGTTTAATTAACTAAAAGGTTAAGGTTCAACTTTGAGAAAAATTTTAAAACCATACGAAATCTATTTTTCGTTTCTTCCGCTGCGTTTTATATCGATTTTTCCCTACAATTGGTATCAGAGCCTGGTTGTACCTTTTAATTAATTAACGTATATATACGTGAATCTATTTTTTTTATTGTGATTATACATGTTTTAGAAAGAGATGGCACTCTAGGTATTCGCATATATATTTACATGTTGAATGTATGGATTTATATATTTTTTATAAAGTGAATTGTTATTGCTCGATTTTGGTCCTAGAATTTCAATGTAATTTTTGTTTCGGATTTGTAACAAGAAGGGTGGTCTATTATAGCCATAATTCCTTCTTGGTAGTTGCTAGGGTTTTATTTATTTTTTTGTATGTAAAATAAGTGCAGTATTTTTTTTAATCAGGTGCAGTATTTTTTTTGTAAATCTTACTGCAGTAAAATAAAAAAACAAATTTGCTGTAGTAATTTATTCGTAATATGATGTAATGTATTCGGGTATTGAAAATTCGAAAACACGAAGAAAAATGAAACAACCGGAACCGAGAACGAGCACCGTGCGCACCCTAGGAGTGGATTGGGCTGCGCATGGCAAGCCCAATCCTTGGTGGGCTGCGCACGGCAGCCTTGTGTGGCCTTATGGGCTGCGCAAGGCAGCCCCTTTGTGGGGTTGTGGGCTGTGCACGTCCATGGGAGGAGGCCGAGGGATAAGCGTATGGTTGATGGCCACCTGAAGATCTTGTATTCCTAACAATTGTAATTTTACTTGCTTTTCTAGGATGGGCCAAAATTGTTGCTATTTAATTTTTGCTTAAATATTACAATATTTGTTGTTGTATGATAACATGACATTTTAGAATAGGAGTGCCACTCATATATCTCTTTTGGTATGAACATGCATTGAATGATTTAGGTATCTAATTGGCATCTAGATAACTTGGTAAAAATCATTCTTTGGGATTTAATCACACGCCTTAAATAATTGAGTGGGAGAAGGTGTGCAAGAACGCCTATGGCCTCCAAGATTAGTTGAGTTTTATTATTTTTGGTAATCCCCCCAAGGGGCGTCCATAAATGGAATTTAACAATATATTTCCTTACAAGGATAGACTAGACAATTGACTTAAACGAAATCTACTCCCCAAGGAGGGATTTTCGTGAGAGAAAATTGAGGGTCGATATCTTGGTAACACACTCAATGTAATTTTATTAATATCCTCCCAAGAGTTCTTGTTAATAAAAATTACAAGGCTAAAATTGAAAACGCTGTTTGTTATGTTAACAATTAGGTGGGACCTAGTCTGACTAGTAAATAGTGCGAACTCCCAAAGGAGGCGTAATATTTATGGGTGTTGGATCACCGTTGAATTTTTATGATTGAATTATTTATTTTAATTCAAGATAAATTTTTAAAAGTGCTATTATCATGATTATTTACTTATATATGTTTTTGTTTTAATCAGAAATCATGACCCCATCACTTATGAACATCCTGAAAGATAACACCTTAACTGGAGATAACTACGTAACATGGAAAAGGAAAATTGGGTTGTTGCTGCAAAGTGAAAAACATAAGTTTGTTCTGACCACTCCTAAACCACCCCTTCCTAATAATGAATCTAATATGATGTAAAGAGATGAGTATGAGCAGTGGAAGACTTCTGATGATATGGCAAAATGTTACATTATGGCCACTATCTCCGACGTGTTGCAACAGCAACATGAAGGAATGGAGTCCGCTGCTGATATAATGATGTCTCTAGAGGAAATGTTTGCTATGAGGTCTAGGACGACTAAGAGAGAGGCAATGACTGCTTTTATGAATCTTAGGATGAAACCTGGACAATCTGTGAAAGATCACATGATGAAAGTCATAGCACATCTCAATATTGCTGAACTAAATGGTGCTGAGATTGATGGTGAGACCAAAATTGATATGGTAGTTAACTCACTGTCAGATTCCTTTGATCAGTTCAAGTTGGACTACACCTTGAACAAAAAGGAATACACCTTGTAGGGCCTGATGCAAGATGTTCAAATCGCTGAAAAGATCCTTGTGAAAAACAAAGGTCAAGAGATTGATTTGGTTGGTAAAGTTGCTACTGTTAAGACCCGTAAGAAGGTCAAGAAACAACAGAAGAAAAAGCAACTTGGGCCTACCAAGAAGGAAACCAAGAAAGTAACCAAGATCAAAGGGAAATGCTTCCTTTGTGGTGAAAAGGGACATTGGAAAAGAGATTGCCCAAAGTTCCAGAAAAAGAAGGAAGAAGGTAATGTTAATTATCTAGAAACATGTTTTCTGGCAGATTCTATTGATTCTTGGATCATAGACTCTAGAGCCACTAATCATGTTTGTTATTCCTTGCAGGGGTTTCAGGAAAAGAGAAGGTTGAATGAAGATGAAGTCAATTTGCGCTTGGGCAATGGAACGTTAGTGTCTGCAAGTGCAGTGGGAGATATTAGAGTTATTTTAGATTCTAGTAGGCATTTAGATTTAATAGACGTTTATTATGTACCTCAATTCAAGAGGAATTTAATTTCAGTTTCTTGTTTAAATAAGTTTGGATATTCGGTTACTTTTAATAAAACTTTTATTATTAGTAAGAATGACAAAGTTGTTTGCAAAGGTACATTGGAAAACGGTTTATTCTTTTTGCATAGAAATTTCTCTCACTCGTTAGACACAGAAATAACGGAACCTAATCATAAAAGAGTAAAATTATCAAAAGATGAAACATATCTTTGGCATTTACGCCTAGGTCACATTAACCTTAATAGGATTAAAAGATTGGTATGTGACGGACCTTTAAGTGACTTAAAGGTTGATGATCTACCAACTTGTGAATCTTGTTTGGAAGGTAAAATGACCAAAAGGCCGTTCAATACCAAAGGTGCAAGAGCCACTGAATGTTTAGGACTAGTACACACTTATGTATGTGGTCCTATGAGCATTCAAGCTAGAGGTGGATATGAGTACTTCATCACCTTCACAGATGATTACTTAAGATTTGGTTACGTGTATCTCATGAGACATAAGTCGGATGCATTTGATATGTTCAAAGCATTCAAAGCTGAAGTAGAAAATCAGCTTGAGAAACATATAAAAATCTTGAGATCTGATCGCGGTGGAGAATATCTATCTGGAGAGTTTCAGCAATATCTTATTGATAATGGGATAGTTTCTCAGCTTTCTGCACTAGGTACACCTCAACAAAATGGGGTAGCAGAAAGGAGAAATAGGACTCTTTTAGAGATGGTTAGATCAATGTTGAGTTATTCAACACTTCCTATTTCTTTTTGGGGACATGCTCTACAAACAGCAATATATATTCTAAACGATGTACCATCTAAATCTATCCCTAAAACCCCACATGAATTGTGGACTGGGCGAAAGCCTAGTTTACAACACATGAGGATATTTGGTTGTCCTGCACATGTGTTGAAAGGAAAGACAGAAAAGATGGAGTCCCGTTCGGAAACATGTATATTTGTGGGGTATCCAAAAGGAACTAAAGGATATTATTTCTATAGTCCTTCTGATCTAAAAGTATTTGTTTCAACAAATGCTTCATTTCTAGAAAAGGACTATATGAATAATTTTGTGCCCAAAAGTAGAATTGTCCTGAATGAGATGTCAGGAGATACAATTCCACAAGAGGTTTCACAACCCAGCCCAATTGTAAGTTCCACTCCAACACAAGATCAACAACCTACCATTCCTCGTCGTAGTGGGAGGGTTAGAACACAACCCGAAAGATATATCGGTCTAGGAGAATCTATTGAGAATCTCCCGGACGACGATGATCCCTACACGTACAAGGAAGCTATGGAGGATGTTGATTGTCGTCATTGGCAAAAGGCAATGCAATCCGAGATTGAATCAATGTTCAATAACAAAGTCTGGTCCCTTCTAGACTTGCCTAAAGGGATAAAACCCATTGGGTGCAAGTGGGTATACAAGAGGAAAAGAGGTATGGATGGTAAGGTGGAAACCTCTAAAGCTAGACTTGTAGCTAAAGGTTATACACAGAAAGAAGGTATCGATTACGAGGAAACCTTCTCATCTATGGCCATGCTTAAATCCATTAGGATACTCTTATCCATTGCAGCATCTCTAGACCTAGAGATTTGGCAAATGGACGTCAAGACAGCTTTCCTTAATGGAAGTCTTGACGAGAGCATCTACATGATGCAACCAGAGGGATTCATTGAAAAAGGCCAAGAAGAAAGAGTATGCAAGTTGCAAAAGCCCATATATGGACTAAAGCAAGCATCCAGAACCTGGAACATAAGGTTCGATCAAGCTGTAAAGGGTTTTGGATTTATTCAAAACCCTGACGAACCTTGTGTATACAAGAGGATCAAAGGTGACAAGTTGGTTTTCCTCATTCTTTATGTTGATGATATACTACTCATTGGAAACGATGTAGGTGTATTGACATCAGTGAAAGAATGGTTAGCAAAACAATTTGATATGAAGGACTTAGGAGAAGCAAGTTATATTCTTGGTATCCAAGTAATAAGGGATAGAAAGAATAGAACGATTGCATTATCCCAAGCTTCATACATTGATAAAATCTTGTCTAGATTCACCATGCAAGATTCCAAGAAAGGTATGTTACCTTTTAGACATGGAATCAAACTTTCTAAGGGTCAAGCACCTAAGAATGTGCATGAAGAGCAATTCATGAGTAGAGTTCCATATGCCTCGGTAGTTGGAAGTCTCATGTATGCAATGCTCTGTACTAGACCAGATATTTGTTTTGCTGTTGGCATAGTTAGCAGGTTTCAATCGAAACCTGGTCCTGATCATTGGACGGCAGTCAAGCATATTTTCAAGTATCTCAAGAGAACTAGAGATTATATGCTTGTATACTCTGGAGGGGTTTTAATTCCCGTAGGGTATACATATTATGATTTCCAGTCGGATTCTGACTCCCGAAAATCCACATCAGGATCTGTGTTTACCATTGGAGGAGGAGCAGTCATATGGAGGAGTATCAAGCAATCTTGGATTGCTGATTCCACCATGGAAGCTGAGTATGTTGCTGCATGCGATGCTGCCAAAGAGGCTGTTTGGCTCCGCTAATTCTTGATTGACTTAGAAGTGGTTCCTAGTGCGAATAAGCAGATCACTATACACTGTGACAACAGTGGTGCCGTGGCTAATTCGAAAGAACCAAGAAGTCATAAGAGAGGTAAACACATTGAAAGGAAGTATCACCTTTTGAGGGAAATTGTTCATAGGGGAGACGTGACGATCACCAAAATCGCGTCAGCAGAAAATCTAGCGGATCCTTTCACAAAGGCTCTACCTCAGAAGAGATTTGATGGACATCTAGAGAACATGGGAATGAGAGATATGACACACTTGCTATAGAGCAAGTGGGAGATTGTTAGGATTATGCTCAATGGCAAGAGTGTAATATTGTAATTGACAATCTTCTCATATTAATAAAGTGAATTCTGATTCTTACAATTACTTATAGCATTTATTATTATAATTGTCAAGGTAAATAATCATAAGGTCAAAAGACTATGAGACATGAAGAATTGTTCATACATCCGGATATGTATGAGGTAGACACAATTCTTTAGTTAGTCTTGAATAACGTTCACAACTTAAGTTAAAGGTTGGGCACCTCTATCTTGTTAAAGTTGTAGAATTCTTTTACTAGCATTTGAGTGGGATCAAATGAATATGATGAGTCTAAAATCATCGAAAGGTTTTCGAGTAAAAGAATCTAGTGCACTAGGTGCATTGAACTGGATCACAATGAAATACTTTATCTAGAACCGTCACTAGATATAAGTCTTTTCATTAAAGAGGACAATCGGAGAGTCTATCTTAATCCTGAGATAAATGATGGACTTATGGTTGCAAGTGTTATCATTAGAGCTATCAATGAGTACGATTATATAGCATAGTCTATCCTCGATAGTTTGGTGGTATACATTTGTTAATCGATAGAGGACTTCATTTATAGATATGGACATCGTGGCTCCATTTATTAAATGAGAGTATAATATCATCATATGAATGTTTTGAGGTTTTGGATATTAAATCTCAACGTTGAGTTTTCAATAATGATTATTGAAAATATGGCTTCTGGACAAGTCAAAGTATCCAAGTTCGAAATGTGGTCATATGAGGAAATATGGTAACTTGGAGAGCTATAGGCGGTCTATGAGCTCTTGGCGATTACTGATATTATTCACGAGGATACACCATCTCCTATAAGATTGTCTAGGGTATGAATGAGAAACATCTCCTTATTCTATCTTTATTTTAGAGTTCAATTTTAGCTCTTTAGTGGAATGAGTTAAAATTAATAGATTGGACCTAAGTGAATCATTTGTTGATTGTGATTAGGTTGTGTCTATTGAAGCTTAAATTTAGATAGCCTGCCAAGATCCCCAATCCACACGTATTTGCATGGATCACTTGATATATTCTACTGGGCCGATTTAAGGGTCCATCTAGAATTATTTTTAATATATCAAGAATATAATATGTCTATTATTTAATTAATGAGCTGCACTATTATATTAATATATTAAAAGGAGACATGTGGACTTGTATCTTTTAGTAAGAATGGGTCTGGTTCACATGTGGACTTTTATTTAAAGTCCAATGGATTAAATGAAATAAGAAAATAATATATGGCCCATTTATATAAATGGGGTGGCAAGGTGTATATATTAACCTAATATATTATTTTGTTTCATTGTTTTAATTATATAAGAATTAGTTAATTTATTAATTAATTGTTTAATTAAGAAACAAATCTTTTTCTGATCAGGAAATATATTTCCTAAAGTTATACTATTGGTAGTAGTATATTAAAAGTAAAAGACTTGTTTGATAAGAAAATAAATAATTAATTTTATTTATTTAATCAAATAAGAAGTCTTTTTATTTAGTCAATAAAAGAATAAAAATATCTATGAGTTGGATTAGGTTTTGAAGTCTAAAGGTTGATGGAAATTAGGGTGCAACACAAACTGTTTTTGGTATGTGATTTGCGGCAACCCTAGTCCATTTAGAGGAAGATTTCGGCAATCCTAAATAGAAGAGGAAGTAAAATTTCGGCCACCTATATAATACCACATATAGAATTCGGCCACCATAGTTGATTGAATGATTCAATTTTTCTTCTTCTTCTCAATTCATAGAAAAGGATAATTTTTATTCTACTAAACATAAAAGAGAGAAGAGATTATTCTTTGATAGTACACTGATTGCTTGTTCATCAATAAGCTTGTGTGTACAACATCGAATTAGGTTCATGCGAGTTTCGATCATTAGATTGAGAACTCAAAAGTGACCGGAATAATTTTTGTCTTCTTTTGATTGTTTTGTGACTAACAAAAGAAAAAGAAAACTTTGTTCATCCATTTTCAAGTTTGCAATTCAAAGAAAAAGGGAGACCACTCTCCAAGGTGATTCACGTACGTGTTCGGATTGGAAGATCTCGCGGTACTGTTCACGATCACTGTTCACGGGGGTACTGTTCACAATCACTGGTCACGCGGGTACTGTTCACGCGGGTACTTTTCGCGGGCATCGGAAAAGATTTTGCGAATTACCAATCGACGTAAGTCAATCGGATCACGCGTCAAGAGGTATTTAAATCTAACCGTATATATTTGAGTTTAATTAATTAACAGGTTGAGGTTCAACTTTGAGAAAATTTTTAAAACCATACGAAATCTATTTTTCGTTTCTTCCGCTGCGTTTTATATCGATTTTTCCCTACAGGCGCTTGGGCCGGCTCCAGTTCAGAAAAGTCTGAACAGACCTCCCAACAAGTCTACATATCGGTCGCTGCACTACTAGCCCCCGCGGAACCGGCACCCTGTCAGGCGGACTCCACCTTGAGCTACACCTCCACTTAAGGAAGTAGCTCGGGTCGATAGAGATAAAAGGGGATACTCACATTATACCCCCTTGAACGCATCTCGTGAAACTATCTACCTCGCCATCCCTGAAAAGGGACTGCTCAGAAAGCCAGGCCCAATGAAGGTACCAGTTGATCAGTGGAACCGCTACAAGTATTGTGACTTCCATGAGGATACATGTCATAATACCTCGGAGTGTTACAGTCTGCGGAACCAGATCAAAGCCTTGGTTATGGGAGGTTGCTTAGAGGAATTCCTCCAATAGGTACGCGATAATATACATACTGGAAAGGAGGTCCAGGCCGATATCAAGGCATATGAGGAAGGAAGGAAAGGAAAAGGGAAAGATCTGATGGAGCAGATCCACGTTGTCAATACCATCAACGGAGGTCCCACCCTGGCCGTAATCTCCAACAATGCTAGAAAAATCCATGCCAGGAAAGCTCCCAGATTGGAAGGAAGCCAGAATGTTTTCAAAGTTACTAGGGGACCACCTCGGTTCTCTCCTACTGCACAGATCGTCTTCA
The DNA here is from genome assembly GCA_033220585.1 of Dipteronia sinensis. Taxonomy (NCBI): domain Eukaryota; kingdom Viridiplantae; phylum Streptophyta; class Magnoliopsida; order Sapindales; family Sapindaceae; genus Dipteronia; species Dipteronia sinensis. The sequence goes on along the minus strand of CM065637.1, from coordinate 42,643,561 downwards.
CAGAGGAGGACGTGTACAACACCGTACAGCCCCACGATAACCCTATGGTCATCACTGTGCAGATAGCCAACAACTTGGTCCATCGTGTCTTGATTGACACAGGCAGTAGCGTTGATATCCTCTTCAAAAGCGCTTTGGAGCAATTCAACCTGAAAAGACCTTGCTACAATAGTTGTACTACCCCGTTATACGGGTTCATAGGAGACTCACTGATTCCCACCAGGTCTATGATCCTACCGGTAATAGTAGGGACAACGCCTTTACAGCAGAACCTGATGACGGATTTCGTTGTAGTGGACACCCCGTCCGCCTACAACGCCATACTAGGAAGACCCTACCTATCTGCTCTCAAAGAAGTCTTGTCGATATATCATAACGTCCTGAAATTTCCAGTAGGAGACAAGGTGGGCGAAGTGAGAGGAGATCAACAGGTTGCACGCAAGTGTTATGCAGTATCTAACAATCCAGCAGTGCTGGCTAAGCAATGCGTGCAGGTAACCATCAACCAAGGTCGCCGGTTCCCAAAGGAAAATTTCGAAGGTGAAACAGATTCGATTGAAATGGGATCTGTGCCAGAGCTCCCCGACATAGAAATCAGGGAAGAAGAAGGAAAAGGATGGGCCAGTAGCCATCCTTCAGAAGAGTTAGAAGAGGTACCTATCAGGGAGGCCGATCCTTCCAAGGTTGTCAGGATAGGTTCTGCTTTGGAAACAAAGGTAAAAGAGGCTCTGATAATGCTCCTGCGAGAATATAACGACATCTTTGTATGGAGTCATGAGGAGATGCAGGGAATACCCGCTGCCTTAGCAACACATAGGTTAGCGGTGGATCCCACCTTCAAGCCAGTCAGCAGAAGAGAAGGCATTTCAACCAAGCAAGAAATGCTGCGGTGCAAGAGGAGGTACACAAACTACTAAAGGCAGAGTTCATCATGGAGTCTCAGTACCCCGAATGGATTGCCAATGTAGTCATGGTAACCAAAGCAAATGGGAAGTGGCGCATGTGTGTCCACTAAACAGATCTCAACCGTGCCTGCCCGAAGGATAGCTTCCCGCTACCAAAGATCGACCAACTGGTAGATTCAACCGCGGGCAACAAGCTCATAAGCTTTATGGACGCCTTCTCAGGATACAACCAGATCCTGATGCACCCAGCTGACCAGGATAAGACCAGTTTCATAACCGGGCAAGGCCTGTACTGCTACAGAGTTATGCCATTCGGGCTCAAGAACGCTGGAGCTACCTACCAGCGCCTGGTTAACCGCTTAATCAGGGGACTGATAGGATAGTCGATGGAGGTATATATCGATGATATGATCACGAAGTCTCAGAAAGCTGAACATCACCAAGATCACCTCCGCCACACTTTCCAAATAGTCAGGGAAAATCAGATGCGTTTAAATCCGGCTAAATGCACCTTCGGGGTTACAGCCGGGAAATTTCTCAGATTCTTAGTCCACGAAAGAGGAATTTAAGCTAATCCTGAAAAGATCAAAGCTATCCTGGATCTTGAATCTCCCACCTCACTCAGACAAGTGCAGGGTTTGACCGGGCGAATCGCAGCCCTGAACCGTTTCATATCGTGGTCCACTGACAAGTGCATCCTGCGTTCTTCAAGGCAATTAAACAAGGGAAGAAAATGAAATGGGACCAAGGCAGCGAGCGAGCTTTCCAGTCATTAAAAGAGTACCTCGCTAGCCCGCCCATGCTAGCTAGCCCAGTACCAGGAGAAGAACTACAGTTATACCTGGCAGTGTCTGAAACCGCCTCCAGTGGAGCTTTAGTGAAAGAATGCGGAGATGGAGCCTATCGCCCTGTCTACTATGTGAGCCGCGCCCTAACCAAATCAGAAAGGAACTAAGCTCTCCTGGAAAAGCTCGCCTTTGCACTGGTAGTAGCAGCTAGGAAGCTCCGCCCTTATTTCCTTGCTCACACCATCGTGGTAGTTACTGATAAACCTTTGCGACAGTTTCTTCAAAGGCTGGATGTGTCAGGAAGACTCGTGCTGTGGGCCCTTGAGCTTACCCAGTTCGTGATCAAATACAAAGACAAGACTACCATCAAGGCCCAGGCTTTAGCAGATTTCATGGTAGAATTCAATGCGATCCCCGATCAGGGTGCTCCTAATAGCCCGATTCGAGCTCCTTCGAAGGAACAAGAACCCGCAGATTGGCCCACTGATCGAAACATCTGGATCCTGTATACTGATGGAGCATCAAATCAAGCAGGAAGTGGTGGTGAGGTCATTCTAACAGACCCAGAGAAAGTCGAGTGCTGCCATTGTTTCAGATTCGGGTTTAACACCACCAATAATGAGGCTGAATATGAAGCCTTGTTAGCAGGGATGAGAGCGGCAATACCTCCTTGCCAAATGCGATTCATAGCTGGTAGTCAACCAAATAACTAGTTTATACCAGGCCAAGAGGGATAATATGATAGCCTATCTCGAAAAAGTGCAAGAGCTGTTGCCTCGCTTCAAGGGCTTCAGGATCGAACAGATACCTAGGCAGCAGAATCATCGAGCTGACGTCCTAGCCAAGATAGCTGCCAATGGAGGACAAGCGCTACCGAAAGGAGTTCCACTCCAGGTAATCACTGTATCAAGCATTTCTGAAGGCAAGGAAGTAAATCCCATGGAACGATTTCCATGCTGGATGGATCCTATCGTGGAATACCTTCAATCAGAAAAGCTCCCAGAAAACCCCGATCAAGCTCGCAAGATCAAAAGAACCTCGGTTCGATACTGTTTGATAGAGGGGCACCTTTACCGCAGAGGTAGATCACTCCTCTTGCTCAGATGCCTACATCATGAGGATACGAGTTGGGCGTTAAGGGAAGTGCATTCCGGAGACTGTGGAAATCAAATCGGAGGAGAAGCATTGGCCTACCAGGTGCTACGCATGGGACATTTCTGGCCTACTATGCACCACGACACAAATCATTTCGTACAGTCTTGTGAACTGTGTCAGAAAACGGCCAACCTGCATCACCTACCTCCAGAACGGTTATCAACCATCAGCTCATCGTATCCGTTTGCATTATGGAGAGTGGACCTAATTGGACCCCTCCCAACCGCGCCAGGTCAGCAGAAGCATGCAATCGTGGCTATTGATTACTTCACCAGGTGGGTAGAAGCAGAACCCCTCTCCAGAATTACTAAAGCAAACACAACAGAGTTCATCAAGAAAAATGTGGTTTACCGATTCGGGACTCAGATGGTCATCATCACGGATCTGGGTAAGCAGTTCGACAACGCCAGATTTCGGGAATTCTGTGGAAGTTTGGGGATTGAACTCCGCTTCGCATCCGTGGCGCACCCCCAGACTAATGGCCTACTGGAGGCCACAAACAAAAACATCAAGAGGCTCCTCAAGAAAAAACTTCAGCAGAAGAAAGGAAGATGGGCTGATGAACTCCCGGACGTACTATGGGCATATCGCACCACCAAGAGGACCGCTACGGGAGAAACCCCCTACTCGCTAGCTTTCGGGGTAGAAGCCGTCCTTCCTATAGAACACAAGCTCGTCTCCTTCCAGGTATAACATTTTGACCCCGATGGAAATGAAGACAAGCTAAGGGCCAGCCTGGACCTCCTAGAGGAGAAGCAGGACATGATAGCCGAGAGAGTAGCGCTTTACCAGAACCAGATTGCTTTTTACTTTAACAAGAAAGTGAGAAGTCGAAGCTTCAAGGAAGGGGATATGGTGCTCAGAAAGGTTACCCAGAATACCCAGAAGAGGTCAGACGGAGTGCTATCACCTAATTGGAAAGGTCCTCACCTGATCAAAATGGTGATCTAGGGTGGGGCCTACAAGTTGAATGATATAGATGGACATCCAGTAGACCACACTTGGAATAGAGATCATCTCAAGAGATTCTACCCATAAATTCTGCAAGGCAAGTCGACCAGGATTATTCCTAAACGACTGACAGAGGATATTAGTAGTCGTGAGTACTTGTATTTTTCTTTTTTTCCTTTGATCATCAATAAAGAAGGTTTCTTTCTCCATTTGTTCCTACCTACATTTTTCTACATCCACCTGCTTTACATCGCCAATTGAATTCCCCATGATTGTCGCTTTAAGACTAGGAGAGCTGCATAGCATTCCTGATGCCCTGGACTGGATAGATCCCTCCAAGAGGATTGCCATAAAACCAGGAAAGCTACATAGCACTCCTGATACCCTAGATCGGATCAGTCCATCTAGGAGGTTTGCCTCAAGACCAGGAAGGACCATATGGTCTTCCTGCTGCCCTGGCCTGGTACCACCCCCTGCTAGGAAGGATCCAGTACGTAAGAGCATAGTTGCCCGATGGATCAGACCTTGGCCAGGCACCACCCCCCGCTAAGAAGGATCTGGATAGTAAGTGCATAGTTTTCCAGCTAGATCAAGGCCTTGGCCAGGCACCACCCCCCCGCCGAGAAAGACCAGGTACTAAAGTGGCCTTAGTTGCCTACCTGGATCTTGCTGCCAGTGTTTATTCGCCATTGTTTTCACCAGGATACCAGGATTCCAGGATTCCAGCAAACAGGAATGCAAGGTACCCAAGTATGATCGCCTCAAGACCAGAAAGGACCATATGGCCTTTCTGCCGCCCTGGCCGGGTACCACCTCCTGCTAGAAAGGATCCAATACGTAAGAGCATAGTTGCCCGATGGATCGGACCTTGGCTGGGCACCACCCCCCGCTGAGAAGGATCTGGATATTAAGAGCATAGTTGCCAGCTAGATCAAGGCCTTGGCCGGACACCACCCCCCGCCGAGAAAGACCAGGTACTAAATTGGCCTTAGTTGCCTACCTGGATCTTGCTGCCAGTGTTTATTCGCCAATTGCTTTCGCCAGGGTACCACGTTTCCTACAAACAGGAGTGCGAGGTACCTCGTACGCCATTGTTTTCGCCAAGGTACCAAGATTCCTAAAATAGGAAGGCGAGGTACTGAGATTCACCAAATTTTTGATTCGCCAAGGCACCAAAGCTCCTACAAGTAAAGGAGCGAGGTACCCAGTTTCATCAGAATACTCCCGTGGAGACCTAGGTTCCATGAACTGGAAAGCTAGGTACTCAATCATTCGACGAGGTTCCTAGTTTCGCCAGACTACTCGCCATACTACCAAGACTCTTAGAACTGGAGCGCGAGGTACCATGGTACTAATCAACTGCTTTATTCTCATCAGATTTTATGAGTTACAAAGTTTTGATTAAGTCAATTTTATGCTGGGGACTCTTGCCCGAGTCTATGCTACAATCAGAAGCGTGTGACTAAATTAAATCGACAGATATATGTAGAAGTGACTTTTTCTTTTGATAGATCAAATCGGGGAACCCTGCCCTTATTTTAAGCTACATACAAGATACAAGAAAAAAAGAGACAAGAAGATAAACTAGAAGTCTGAAACAGCCAGTTCCCTCTATGATTTCTCACCTACTTACTAGATCTGCCTACCTAGCAACATTGACTTAAATCATAATCTATATTGACGGTGCTGTCACGAACCCCGGAGGTAGGAGCAGAGGCCGTGTTGGGATCAGTAAGAATAGGAAGGAAATAAGGATCCCCCCCCCCCCCCACGTCCAAGATGCAATGGGGCACAAAGTCGCGGCTCGACTTGGTAATGCCTACACCATTGGCAAAGCCGCATCGTTAGAGCCCACCATTCATCCTGATCCTGGGAATCTCTACTTTCCATGTTCCTCTGGTAATTAAATCCACCAAGTACAGCTCTTTCCACAATACCAAGCATCCTGCCAGTCACAGAGCCGACATCTCCTCCTCCTCCCACAATGTCAGGTGATACGACGATCATCAGTCAACCTATGGAGACTGCCTGCTACAAAGAAAAAAGGGATTGTTTGAAGACCCACCTAACAGATAAGGGGTATTTATAGAGGGAAAGATCGAATATCGAAAATGAGAGGATAAAGTCATTTATGTACACAACATTCGATACACGGGAAAGGGAAGCCTTGCGGAGTGTGTTTTCCCCTCAAGGCTTAATGATTGGGATAATCGAACCTATCTTGGATCGACATCTGGAAGGACAGTTGAATACAAAATCCAAACCAATAATGCCTACATGGAAACCCATGAAAAATGAAGCGCCCCGGTCTATGAAGGTTGAGGTCTTGGTATTTTTCCCGGACCATTCGCGGTATTAACTCCCGGATCACTAAATTCCAACTTGGGTACTAAAAATCATCCTGGAACAAGCATTTCAACATGGGATGTAATAAACTATACACGCACGGAGTCAAGAAGAATAAAGAAATTCTCATTACTAGAACCGGGGAGCCCATCCCCCGATCACGGGCTACCAAAAAAAAAAGAGTAACATTATCTAGGTGCTACTGATTAAGGGATCAAGCTAGATCAAGCTGGATCAAGCATCCTCCTGCTCCTGAGTGGCTGTCTTCCTCGCCAGCTCCACCAGTTACGGTTTCCCCTTCTTCAATGCCGGATAGAGCCCCGTCTGTTTCCTGGACACCCACAACAACCAGAATCTCCATTGGAGATGGATCTCCTTGAAGCTCCTCTCCAACTTCCTCGATCACAGCAGCCTGACCTTTATTTTCCTGGGCAGGGTCAGATGATGAGATAGGCAGGACAGCTTCTCCATCATCAGTAGTAGACCGATCTCCTACCTCCTTACCAGGCTCTACTGGAGAAGCAAAGGAGGCAGAAACCCCTCCTCTAGCCTGGGCCACACCAACCTCAAGATTCTTCAGATTTGGAGCTGATCCAGTATTGCCTGGTGGAAGAAGGGAGATAGAATCCTGATCCGGTCCTCTTACTACTCCAATATCTCCAACAATCTGGGAGGGCGCAGCCACATCAGAAAATGCTGCCCCAGCTAGCTCAGCAGCCTTTGCCATGATCTCCTCCCAGGTTCCACCCCTCAATGTCACCTAAATCGAACTGAGGAGGGAGAGCTAGGGCCACCTGGTAACCAGCAAAAAAGTAACCATCCCCGATGGCGGTATCTACCTGGGCATCTAGATTGGCCACGCTACTTCGAAGGGACTGGATTTCTTTCTCCAGCTCCACTACTCTCTCCTTCGCAATATCCATCTCCTCCTTACGACGGAGGGACCTTAGCTTCTCCATATCCAGGGCATGCTGCATCCTCTCCCTGTCAACCTTCGCTTCGTTAGCTTCCTTTTCGGTATTCGCCAGCGACTGGTTCAGAACTTCTATTCCCTGAGCAGCCTTAGCGAGCTCCTCTCTAGACCTCTCCAGCTTCGATGTAGCACCCCTGACTTGCTCCAGAAGGAGGCCAACCTGTTGGCTCATGGCCACATTGAATTTAAACGCTTGACAAAAATAATGCACTTGTCAGAATATTCTTAACCTCTTACCCGAACAAAGGATTAAAATAAGGCAGCTTACCTCAGCTAGAAGGGCAGACCCCCTTCTAATTAGAAGCTCAATCGGCATGGCGGTCATGACATCCAGACCCCCACCTGGGCAGGAAGCTGCGAAGTGGGCCAGAACTTCATCCTAGCTGCTGTCCTTCGACCTCGATTGAGCCTTATCTCGAGGCACCACCCGCTTCTTCATAGCAGAGTCAGAACTTTTCTCGACCAGTTTAGGCTGACCAGACGCCACAGCAGGAGAAGCAGAAGAAGCTGAGGCACCAGCATCAATGGCTGCCGCAACATTAACTGGTCTGAGGGGTGAAACCTCTTTCACCCGACTGGAAGCACCTCGATAGCTCCCCAATCTGGCTGTAAAAGCCTCCAGCGACCTAGCCGAGGTAGGAGGAGGGGGAGCTGGCGATCCTGATACCCCGACCGAGATCCTATCAGAGCCAGCAGGTACTCCAACCCCTCAAGTAGGTACTCCAACCCCTGTATCGAGACCGAATCTGATTGGAATCCCGACAAGGGAAGACAGAGGAGAACCAACAGTATCGCTTGCTTGATGGGTCTCCATCTCAGGAACCAATAGAGATACTGCTGAAACTACAAAGATAGCCAGAGTCAATATTCGCAGAGTCAATAAAAATAAGATAATATGGGCAAAGTCAGAAAAGTTTTCTACCTGGAGAAGCTCCCAAAATACGAAGGTAGTGATCTACCCTCTTTGCCTCGAAGGCCTCCGTGATGGGAAACTTCGTGTTCACATAATGACTGGCCATGATAGCCCGCAAGATTTTCTCCGATTCTCCAGATAGCTTGCCCTCTCTAATGCGGGCTTGCCACTGAAAATAGTGGGAACTCGGAACTCAGTCCCTCCGATATGAACCGAGCTTCCCCTTTCACCTCCGAGGATGACCCATTCCTCCTTCCAGGAGGTATCCTTTTTCGTGGCCCCCGGTACCACAAATTGCAAGTTGTTTTTTGCGCAAGCATAGAATTGCCTCTTCGGATCTAGGGCATTAGCAGCAATCTGAAACACATACCCCATCTCATCTAGGCCTGGTTCTCGATCGATGTTTTCTTTCTGGCATTGCTCCCTCCACAACACGAGAAACCCTACCAAATGCCTCCAAAATCCTGGTGTCAACTGGAGGGGAGCTAACTGTAAGGCATGTAGCGCCCTACGTAAGGTGGGGTGGAGAGGTAACCTGACCCCGCAATCGAAGGCTGCCATATGAATCGGGACCTCGCCGGCAGAAGGAGAATACATATCATACTCTCGTGGAGGGACGGCGATAGAGATCTCTTTGGGGATCTTGAAATCTCTCCGTAAACGTCGGATGGTTTCTTGAGTACTGGTAGAGGGAGGGACGCATCTATACTCATACGGAAGGACCAGTACCCTCCCTATACTGTCTGTAACCTCACCGGCCCGGTCTCTACCTACCCCGACAGCGGTTCCTACATCTTCACTCGACTTCTGATCAACATCAACCGGAGTCTCAGGATTGTTCAAGAAGCCTGTCCCGATTGCGATGTTCCGATTGGAACGGCGACGTTGAAAGGGAACGTCGTCCCCGCTATCGCTGCTGTCGCGTGCCAATTTTCTAGGGGTGAGGCTCCCGCCAGCCACTGCATCGTCGGTCGAAGAGCTGCTTAATACTATCACCACCAGGTGAAAACATAATGACAGTTTCAGAGAATGAGTTCTGGAGAAAAGGGAGAAGTTGAAAGTTGAGGCTAGGCCTTTTGCTAGAAAATCTCAATCAGGAAGTTGCTTAATAAGAATCGTTTGCGAAGGCACCAAAGTTTATATAGGGATGATTACTTGTAACAGGCAGAAAGAATAATTAATGCCGCGGTAAAATCGATGAAGTGGAGGGATCGTTTTCGAGAAACGTGCACCCCCAAAATATTTCCCTTTTTGAATTCGTCTTACCCTAATCAGCCACGTGGAATGTAAATCAACGTGCAAAGAAAATATTCCCTCCTAAGAGACGTTGTGAAAAATTCTCCAAGTGCGATCTATCCTAACTCCAACCCCAACCTGATACTGGTGTTCAAGTCATGGGGGACTTCTGTTAACAGATTTTTCTGGTAAAGGATCAAGGGAGAATTTTCCAACAGAGACCTGTCCAGGAAGATTCATCCAAATATTCCCAGAGACCTGCAAGATCAGTACCATCACCTAGATGGAGCCAATATCTGGCGAGGTTGGGACCTCGACTATCCATCTATCTAGATAGGGTATCATTCCCGAGAGTATGTATCTCACCCTACTGAATCTTCTGATACCAGCTCAAGACTAGCACGATGATAGCTCGCACGCCCAGCATCCCGCAAGCATCTCGACGTCGATCAAGGTACCAGGTATCTCCATACTTACCTCGGTGCTACCTTGATATCTACCTTGGTGTTACCTCGACTCCCGCCTGATACTCAGTATGATCATCCGAAGATCCTCCAAGGCAAGTACCTTACCTCCCAGGCAATACGATAGGGAACATGAAGACACAAGCACCATTCCAGCAGGAAGCAGAACAAGCTGATCAAAATGAGGTGTCAGTGCTACCTTCCATCAGAACTCAGGATCAGAATCTCCCTCCAAGCTCCACGAAGAAGGAAAGTTGACTCCATTGCCATCAAGCTCCACGAAGAAGGAAAGTTGACTCCATCGCCAAAATAAAGCGCCATTAATGACCCTATTATTTGATTAAATAAATAAAATTAATTATTTATTTTCTTATCAAACAAGTCTTTTACTTTAATATACTACTACCAATAGTATAACTTTAGGAAATATATTTCCTAATCAGAAAAAGATTTGTTTCTTAATTAAACAATTAATTAATAAATTAACTAATTCTTATTTAATTAAAACAATGAAACAAAATAATATATTAGGTTAATATATACACCTTGCCGCCCTACTTATATAAATGGGCCATATATTATTTTCTTATTTCATTTAATCCATTGGACTTTAAATAAAAGCCCATATGTGAACCAGGCCCATTCTTACTAAAAGAAACAAGCCCACATGTCTCCTTATAATATATTAATATAATAGTGCAGCCCATTAATTAAATAATAGACATATTATATTTTTGATATATTAAAAACAATTCTAGATGGACCATTAAATCGGCCTGGTAGAATATATCAAGTGATCCATGCAAATACGTGTGGATTGGGGATCTTGGCGGGCTATCTAAATTTAAGCTTCAATAGACACAACCTAATCACAATCAACAAATGATTCACTTAGGTCCAACCTATTAATTTTAACTCATTCCACTAAAGAGCTAAAATTGAACTCTTAAATAAAGATATAATAAGAAGATGTTTCTCATTCATACCCTAGACAATCTTATAGGAGATGGTGTATCCTCGTGAATAATATCAGTAATCGCCAAGAGCTCATAGACCGCCTATAGCTCTCTAAGTTACCATATTTCCTCATATGACCACATTTCGAACTTGGATACTTTGACTTGTCCAGAAGCCATGTTTTCAATAATCATTATTGAAAACTCAACGTTGAGATTTAATATCCAATACCTCAAAACATCCATATGATGATATTATACTCTCATTTAATAAATGGAGCCACGATGTCCATATCTATAAATGAAGTCCTCTATCGATTAACAAATGTATACCACCAAACTATCGAGGATAGACTATGCTATATAATCGTACTCATTGATAGCTCTAATGATAACACTTGCAACCATAAGTCCATCATTTATCTCAGGATTAAGATAGACTCTCCGATTGTCCTCTTTAATGAAAAGACTTATATCTAGTGACGGTTCTAGATAAAGTATTTCATTGTGATCCAGTTCAATGCACCTAGTGCACTAGATTCTTTTACTCGTAAACCTTTCGATGATTTTAGACTCATCATATTCATTTGATCCCACTCAAATGCTAGTAAAAGAATTCTACAACTTTAACAAGATAGAGGTGCCCAACCTTTAACTTAAGTTGTGAACGTTATTCAAGACTAACTAAAGAATTGTTTCTACCTCATACATATCCGGATGTATGAACAATTCTTCATGTCTCATAATCTTTTGACCTTATGATTATTTACCTTGACAATTATAATAATAAATGCTATAAGTAATTGTAAGAATCAGAATTCACTTTATTAATATGAGAAGATTGTCAATTACAATATTACACTTTTGCCATTGAGCATAACCCTAACAATCTCCCACTTGCTATATAGCAAGCGTGTCATATCTCTCATTCCCGTGTTCTCTAAATGTCCATCAAAGCTCTTCTGAGGTAGAGCCTTTGTGAAAGGATCAGCTAGATTTTCTGCTGACGCGATTTTGGTGATCGTCACGTCTCCCCTATGAATAATTTCCCTCAAAAGGTGATACTTCCTTTCAATGTGTTTACCTCTCTTATGACTTCTTGGTTCTTTCGAATTAGCCACTGCACCATTGTGGATTTTCTGGAGTCAGAATCCAACTGGAAATCAGAATCTGTATACCCAACGGGAATTAAATCCCCTCTAGAGTATACAAGCATATAATCTCTAGTTTTCTTAAGATACTTGAAAATATGCTTGACTGCCGTCCAATGATCAGGACCAGGTTTCGATTGAAACCTACTAACTATGCCAACAACAAAACAAATATCTTGTCTAGTACAGAGCATTGCATACATGAGACTTCCAACTGCCGAGGCATATGGAACTCTACTCATGAATTGCTCTTCATGCACATTTTTAGGTGCTTGACCCTTAGAAAGTTTGATTCCATGTCTAAAAGGTAACATACCTTTCTTGGAATCTTTCATGGTGAATCTAGACAAGATTTTATCAATGTATGAAGCTTGGGATAATGCAATCGTTCTATTCTTTCTATCCCTTATTACTTGGATACCAAGAATATAACTTGCTTCTCCTAAGTCCTTCATATCAAATTGTTTTGCTAACCATTCTTTTACTGATGTCAATACACTTACATCGTTTCCAATGAGTAGTATATCATCAACATAAAGAATGAGGAAAACCAACTTGTCGCCTTTGATCCTCTTGTATACACAAGGTTCGTCAGGGTTTTGAATAAATCCAAAACCCTTTACAGCTTGATCGAACCTTATGTTCCAGGTTTTGGATGCTTGCTTTAGTCCATATATGGACTTTTGCAACTTGCATACTCTTTCTTCTTGGCCTTTTTCAATGAATCCCTCTGGTTGCATCATGTAGATGCTCTCGTCAAGACTTCCATTAAGGAAAGCTGTCTTGACGTCCATTTGCCAAATCTCTAGGTCTAGAGATGCTGCAATGGATAAGAGTATCCTAATGGATTTAAGCATGGCCACAGGTGAGAAGGTTTCCTCGTAATCGATACCTTCTTTCTGTGTATAACCTTTAGCTACTAGTCTAGCTTTAAAGGTTTCCACCTTACCATCCATACCTCTTTTCCTCTTGTATACCCACTTGCACCCGATGGGTTTTATCCCTTTAGGCAAGTCTACAATGGACCAGACTTTGTTATTGAACATTGATTCAATCTCGGATTGCATTGCCTTTTGCCAATGACGACAATCAACATCCTCCATAGCTTCCTCGTACGTGTAGGGATCATCGTCGTCCGGGAGGTTCTCAACAGATTCTCCTAGACCGATATATCTTTCGGGTTGTGTTCTAACCCTCCCACTACGACGAGGAATGGTAGGTTGTTGATCTTGTGTTGGAGTGGAACTTACAATTGGGCTGGGTTGTGAAACCTCTTGTGGAATTGTATCTCCTGACATCTCATTCAGGACAATTCTACTTTTGGGCACAAAATTATTCATATAGTCCTTTTCTAGAAATGAAGCATTTGTTGAAACAAATACTTTTAGATCAGAAGGACTATAGAAAAAATATCCTTTAGTTCCTTTTGGATACCCCACAAATGTACATGTTTCCGAACGGGACTCCATCTTTTCTGTCTTTCCTTTCAACACATGTGCAGGACAACCAAATATCATCATGTGTTGTAAACTAGGCTTTCGTCCAGTCCACAATTCATGTGGGGTTTTAGGGACAGATTTAGATGGTACATCGTTTAGAATATATATAGCTTTTTGTAGAGCATATCCCCAAAAAGAAATAGGAAGTGTTGAATAACTCAACATTGATCTAACCATCTCTAAAAGAGTCCTATTTCTCCTTTCTGCTATCCCATTTTGTTGAGGTGTACCTGGTGCAGAAAGCTGAGAAACTATCCCATTATCAATAAGATATTGCTGAAACTCTCCAGATAGATATTCTCCACCGCGATCAGATCTCAAGATTTTTATATGTTTCTCAAGCTGATTTTCTACTTCAGCTTTGAATGCTTTGAACATATCAAATGCATCCGACTTATGTCTCATGAGATACACGTAACCAAATCTTGAGTAATCATCTGTGAAGGTGATGAAGTACTCATATCCACCTCTAGCTTGAATGCTCATAGGACCACATACATCAGTGTGTACTAGTCCTAAACATTCAGTGGCTCTTGCACCTTTGGTATTGAACGGCCTTTTGGTCATTTTACCTTCCAAACAAGATTCACAAGTTGGTAGATCATCAACCTTTAAGTCACTTAAAGGTCCGTCACATACCAATCTTTTAATCCTATTAAGGTTAATGTGACCTAGGCGTAAATGCCAAAGATAGGTTTCATCTTTTGATAATTTTACTCTTTTATGATTAGGTTCCGTTATTTCTGTGTCTAACGAGTGAGAGATATTTCTATGCAAAAAGAATAAACCGTTTTCCAGTGTACCTTTGCAAACAACTTTGTCATTCTTACTAATAATAAAAGTTTTATTAAAAGTAACCGAATATCCAAACTTATTTAAACAAGAAACTGAAATTAAATTCCTCTTGAATTGAGGTACATAATAAACGTCTATTAAATCTAAATGTCTACTAGAATCTAAAATAACTCTAATATCTCCCACTGCACTTGCAGAAACTAACGTTCCGTTGCCCAAGCGCAAATTGACTTCATCTTCATTCAACCTTCTCTTTTCCTGAAACCCCTGCAAGGAATAACAAACATGATTAGTGGCTCCAGAGTCTATGATCCAAGAATCAGTAGAATCTGCCAGAAAACATGTTTCTAGATAATTAACATTACCTTCTTCCTTCTTTTTCTAGGACTTTGGGCAATCTCTTTTCCAATGTCCCTTTTCACCACAAAGGAAACATTTCCCTTTGATCTTGGTTACTTTCTTGGTTTCCTTCTTGGTAGGCCCAAGTTGCTTTTTCTTCTGTTGTTTCTTGACCTTCTTACGGGTCTTAACAGTAGCAACTTTACCAACCAAATGAATCTCTTGACCTTTGTTTTTCACAAGGATCTTTTTAGCGCTTTGAACATCTTGCATCAGGCCCTGCAAGGTGTATTCTTTTTTGTTCAAGGTGTAGTCCAACTTGAACTGATCAAAGGAATCCGACAGTGAGTTAACTACCATATCAATTTTGGTCTCACCATCAATCTCAGCACCATTTAGTTCAGCAATATTGAGATGTGCTATGACTTTCATCATGTGATCTTTCACAGATTGTCCAGGTTTCATCCTAAGATTCATAAAAGCAGTCACTGCCTCTCTCATAGTCGTCCTAGACCTCATAGCAAACATTTCCTCTAGAGACATCATTATATCAGCAGCGGACTCCATTCCTTCATGTTGCTGTTGCAACACGTCGGAGATAGTGGCCATAATGTAACATTTTGCCATATCATCAGAAGTCTTCCACTGCTCATACTCATCTCTTTGCATCACATTAGATTCATTATTAGGAAGGGGTGGTTTAGGAGTGGTCAGAACAAACTTATGTTTTTCACTTTGCAGCAACAACCCAATTTTCCTTTTCCATGTTACGTAGTTATCTCCAGTTAAGGTGTTATCTTTCAGGATGTTCATAAGTGATGGGGTCATGATTTCTGATTAAAACAAAAACATATATGAGTAAATAATCATGATAATAGCACTTTTAAAAATTTATCTTGAATTAAAATAAATAATTCAATCATAAAAATTCAACGGTGATCCAACACCCATAAATATTACGCCTCCTTTGGGAGTTCGCACTATTTACTAGTTAGACTAGGTCCCACCTAATTGTTAACATAACAACCAGTGTTTTTAATTTTAGCCTTGTAACTTTTATTAACAAGAACTCTTGGGAAGATATTAATAAAATTACATTGAGTGTGTTACCAAGATATCGACCCTCAATTTTCTCTCACGAAAATCCCTCCTTGGGGAGTAGATTTCGTTTAAGTCAATTGTCTAGTCTATCCTTGTAAGGAAGTATATTGTTAAATTCCATTTATGGACGCCCCTTGGGGGGATTACCAAAAATAATAAAACTCAACTAATCTTGGAGGCCATAGGCGTTCTTGCACACCTTCTCCCACTCAATTATTTAAGGCGTGTGATTAAATCCCAAAGAATGATTTTTACCAAGTTATCTAGATGCCAATTAGATACCTAAATCATTCGATGCATGTTCATACCAAAAGAGATATATGAGTGGCACTCCTATTCTAAAATGTCATGTTATCATACAACAACAAATATTGTAATATTTAAGCAAAAATTAAATAGCAACAATTTTGGCCCATCCTAGAAAAGCAAGTAAGTTACAATTGTTAGGAATACAAGATCTTCAGGTGGCCATCAACCATACGCTCATCCATCGGCCTCCTCCCATGGACGTGCACAGCCCACAACCCCACAAAGGGGCTGCCTTGCGCAGCCCATAAGGCCACACAAGGCTGCCGTGCGCAGCCCACCAAGGATTGGGCTTGCCATGCGGAGCCCAATCCAGTCCTAGGGTGCGCACGGTGCTCGTTCTCGGTTCCGGTTGCTTCGTTTTTCTTCGTATCTTCGAATTTTCAATACCCGAATACATTACATCATATTACGAATAAATTACTGCAGCAAATTTTTTTATATTTATTTTACTGCAGTAAGATTTACAAAAAAAATACTGCACATGATTACAAAAAAAAATACTGCACTTATTTTACATACAAAAAAAATAAAACCCTAGCAACTACCAAAAAGGAATTATGGCGATAATAGACCACCCTTCTTGTTACAAATCCGAAACAAAAATTACATTGAAATTCTAGGACCAAAATCAAGCAATAACAATTCACTTTATAAAACATATATAAATCCAAACATTTAACATGTAATTATATATGCGAATACCTAGAGTGCCATCTCTTTCTAAAACATGTATAATCACAATAAAAAAAGAAATAGATTCACATATATATACGTTAATTAATTAAAAGGTACAACCAAGGCTCTGATACCAATTGTAGGGAAAAATCGATATAAAACGCAACGGAAGAAACGAAAAATAGATTTCGTATGGTTTTAAAATTTTTCTCAAAGTTGAACCTTAACCTTTTAATTAATTAAACTCAAATATATACGGTTAGAGTTAAATACCTCTTAACGCGTGATCCGATTGACTTATGTCGATTGGTAATCCGCAAAATCTTTTCCGATGCCCATGAACAGTACCCGCATGAACAGTGATCGTGAACAGTACCCGTGTGAATAGTGATCGTGAACAGTACCCCCGCCGTGAACAGTGATCGTGAACAGTACCGCGAGATCTTCCAATCCGAACACATACGTGAATCACCTAGGAGCGTGGTCTCCCTTTTTCTTTGAATTGCAAACCTGAGAATGGATGAACAAAGTTTTCTTTTTCTTTTGTTAGTCACAAAACAATCAAAACAAGACAAAAATTATTCCGGTCACTTTTGAGTTCTCAATCTAATGATCGAAACTCGCGTGAACCTAATTCGATGTTGTACACACAAGCTTATTGATGAGCAAGCAATCAGTGTACTATCAAAGAATAATCTCTTCTATCTTTTATGTTTAGTAGAATAAAAATTATCCTTTTCTATGAATTGAGAAGAAGAAGAAAAATTGAATCATTCAATCAACTATGGTGGCCGAATTCTATATGTGGTATTATATAGGTGGCCGAAATTTTGCTTCCTCTTCTAATTAGGATTGCCGAAATCTTCCTCTAAATGGACTAGGGTTGCCGCAAATCACATACCAAAAAGAGTTTGTGTTGCACCCTAATTTCCATCAACCTTTAGACTTCAAAACCTAATTCAACTCATAGATATTTTTATTCTTTTATTGACTAAATAAAAAGACTTCTTATGTGATTAAATAAATAAAATTAATTATTTATTTTCTTATCAAACAAGTCTTTTACTTTTAATATACTACTACCAATTGTATAACTTTAGGAAATATATTTCCTGATCAGAAAAAGATTTGTTTCTTAATTAAACAATTAATTAATAAATTAACTAATTCTTATTTAATTAAAACAATGAAACAAAATAATATATTAGGTTAATATATACACCTTGCCGCCCCACTTATATAAATGGGCCATATATTATTTTCTTATTTCATTTAATCCATTGGACTTTAAATAAAAGCCCATATGTGAACCAGGCCCATTCTTACTAAAAGAAACAAGCCCACATGTCTCCTTTTAATATATTAATATAATAGTGCAGCCCATTAATTAAATAATAGACATATTATATTCTTGATATATTAAAAACAATTCTAGATGGACCCTTAAATCGGCCCTGGTAGAATATATCAAGTGATCCATGCAAATACGTGTGGATTGGGGATCTTGGCGGGCTATCTAAATTTAAGCTTCAATAGACACAACCTAATCACAATCAACAAATGATTCACTTAGGTCCAATCTATTAATTTTAACTCATTCCACTAAAGAGCTAAAATTGAACTCTTAAATAAAGATAGAATAAGGAGATGTTTCTCATTCATACCCTAGACAATCTTATAGGAGATGGTGTATCCTCGTGAATAATATCAGTAATCGCCAAGAGCTCATAGACCGCCTATAGCTCTCCAAGTTACCATATTTCCTCATATGACCACATTTCGAACTTGGATACTTTGACTTGTCCAGAAGCCATGTTTCTAATAATCATTATTGAAAACTCAACGTTGAGATTTAATATCCAATACCTCAAAACATCCATATGATGATATTATACTCTCATTTAATAAATGGAGCCACGATGTCCATATCTATAAATGAAGTCCTCTATCGATTAACAAATGTATACCACCAAACTATCGAGGATAGACTATGCTATATAATCGTACTCATTGATAGCTCTAATGATAACACTTGCAACCATAAGTCCATCATTTATCTCAGGATTAAGATAGACTCTCCGATTGTCCTCTTTAATGAAAAGACTTATATCTAGTGACGGTTCTAGATAAAGTACTTCATTGTGATCCAGTTCAATGCACCTAGTGCACTAGATTCTTTTACTCGAAAACCTTTCGATGATTTTAGACTCATCATATTCATTTGATCCCACTCAAATGCTAGTAAAAGAATTCTACAACTTTAACAAGATAGAGGTGCCCAACCTTTAACTTAAGTTGTGAACGTTATTCAAGACTAACTAAAGAATTGTGTCTACCTCATACATATCCGGATGTATGAACAATTCTTCATGTCTCATAGTCTTTTGACCTTATGATTATTTACCTTGACAATTATAATAATAAATGCTATAAGTAATTGTAAGAATCAGAATTCACTTTATTAATATGAGAAGATTGTCAATTACAATATTACACTCTTGCCATTGAGCATAATCCTAACAACTATATATACAGCATTGAAAGGTAAAGCAAAGGAGAGGCTTCTTGGAGTATTCTTGATCACCAGAATGAGAGAGAGATCCCGAGAGATTCCCGGAAGCCAGTGAGAGTCCGTTGACAATCACTGGAGGAAAAATATCCACTTATCGACACAGACGTTTTCTCCATCTTCATCATATGTAAAAGAGTGAAAAAGAGTGAGAGATATGTACGTATTCATATTGTAAACCCATGATAGTAGTTGATTAAATAAAACAGTGTTCGTTTTTTACTTCTCTCGGTCCTTTTGTGTCCTTTATCCATTCTCCGGTCAATCGACCTCGATCATACTAAGAGAGGGACCCCGTTACCGAAGGTACCTACCCCGCTGCTGCTACCAGTAGTGGGTGAGGGTCTTAATTGAGACTTTCACCCAGAGTGAATTTTTCCATTAACAGTATTGTTTAATAAAGCAGTGTTCTTCAATATCTTCTGATCTTTTTTTGTTTCTTCTCCACCATATTACTCCTTGCTTTCGACTATAAAAAGGATCCCGGTACTGCAGGTACCTATCCCGCTACTGGCTACCGGTAATGGGTGAGGGTGCTAACCGAGATTTCGCTCCCTGAGTGATTTTTCCGTTAACACTTTTTGGAGCCGTTTGTGGGAAACACCACACCCTCAAAAGAAAGCCAGCGAGCCTCGTTTTCTTGTCTTATCATCAAAATGAAGCTCCGATCCTCTCAGGATCATCCTGACCCATCAGGACATCAGTCAAACGCTTCAACATGAAAGGGTTAGAAGCCGAAGAAGGGGGGAAAGGGTCGCAAACCCGCCTCGAAGCAGTCAGCTACCGCGCGGATAACCTCTCAGGTACCTGCTACCCCAAGCAGCTGGACCTGTCACCCCAGCAGCTGGACCTGCCAATCTAGACCAACAGGTCACGGCCTTTATAGAGAGCATTCACCTCCGAATGGTAGCCGAAAGCAGTACTAGTCAGCCTGCGGTACCAGATCCCAGAGGAGATGCAAATCGGTAAGGTACCAGGGTACCTCCCTTCGACAGGTTGGGACCACCACCTCTTGTACCAGTCCATGATAGACTCGGGCCCATGCCCCCAGCACCATCGGTCCACGATAGACTCGAGCCCATGCCCCCAGTTCCAGGATATCCTACAGGTTACCAAGCCCGGCGTACAAGATCCTCCATTGACCTCCTGCCTAGAGAGCACCTCCACCTGGCCCAACCAGTGGCCTATTCTAGATAGCCTCACCAGGAAACGACAAGGGAACGCCCTCATTCAGTGGTGGGAGGTATCAACAAGGGCACCGGAGAAGATCCTCCATAGGGAGAGAATCAAGATAAAGCTTCTGCGACATCGGAAGGGCCGGAAGACAGAGATTCTGAGGTGGAATCTGGGAATGATGGCGGTAAACATCTCCGGGACCAAGTCACTAGAATGGCGAAAGAAATCCAGGAGTTGAAGAAGGGCAAGCACTTGGAAAACCGGAAAGACCCCTTAGGAGAGATGAATGCTCCCTTCTCTAGGAGGATCAAGGAGGCAGAATTACCTTCCAAATTCAAGATTCCACCCGACAAATATTCCGGGACTGAGGACCCCCTGAGCCACCTAGAAAGCTTTGTTCACCAGATGGAGGTTCAGAATGCTACTAGGGCCGCTATGTGCAGAATGTTCCCAACCACACTGACGGACTATGCCAAGACATGGTTTAGGAAGCTACCAGCGGGAAGCGTTGATTCATTCACAAAATTGACAACTGATTTCTGTGCCCAGTTTCAGGGCATCAAACATCGCCCCGAAGATCCTATTCACCTTCAATACGTGATCTAGAAGCGGGGGGAATCGCTTAGAGCCTACATGGAGAGATTCCATAAAGAAGTGATCCAGATGGGAGTCTTCGCAGAAAAGGAAACCTTGGCCAATTTCAGAAGGAATCTTTAGGCAGGCAGACTGTTCAGATCTTTTGCCAAGTATCCCCCGGAGACCTACTAGGAGGCCTACGATAGAGCTCTAGAGCAGGTTGAGATAGATGAATAGCTCTGAGTTAAGATGGAGAACGATGATATGAGAACTGCCAAGCTCCAAAAGAAGGAGGCGCCCAAGCTTGCACCCGTTCAGAAAAATCAGAACAGGCCTCCCAACAAATCTATATATCGGTCGCCACCCTATCAACCTCTACGGAACCAGTACCCGACTAGGCAAACTTCGCCCAGAGCTACACCCCCACCCAAGGAGGTAACGCGGGTAGATAGAGAGGAAATAGGTACTCCCATTACACCCCCTTGAACGCATCTCGCGAGACTATTTACCTCGACATCCGTGATAAAGGACTACTCAGGAAGCCGGGTCCATTAAAGGCACCAGTCAATCAACGGAATCGCTACAAGTATTGTGACTTTCATAAGGATGTAGGTCATAATACCTCGGAATGCTATAGTCTGCGGAACCAGATTGAAGCCTTGGTTAGGGGAGGTTGCTTGGAGGAATTCCTCCAACAAGTACGCGACAACATACGCACTAGAAAGAAGGTGCATGCCGATATTAAAGCATATGAAGAAGGAAGGAAAGCAAAAGGTAAGGATCTGATGGAGTAGATCCACATTGTCAATACCATCAGTGGAGGTCCCACCTTGGCAGGAACCTCCAACAATGCTCGAAAGAACCACCCCAGGAAAGTTCCTAGAGTAGAAGCGGGCTAGAATGTTTTCAAGGTTACTAGAGGATTACCTCAGTCTCCTCCTGCTGCACAGATCATCTTCACAGAAGAGGACGTATTCAACACCGTCTAGCATCATGATGATCCCATGGTCATCACTAATCAAACAGCCAACAACTTGGTCCACTATGTTTTGATTAACACAGGTAGAAGTGTTGATATTCTCTTCAAGAGTGCTTTGGAGCAATTCAACCTAAAGAGACCTTGTTACAACAGCTGTACCACCCCATTGTACGGGTTCACATGGGACTTGTTGATTCCCACCGAGTCTATGATCCTACCAGTAATAATAGAAACAGGGCCACTCCAGCAGAACCTAATGACAGATTTCATTGTGGTAGACACCCCGTCCGCCTACAACGCTATACTGGGAAGGCCCTACTTGTCTACCCTCAAAGGGGTCCTGTCAATATACCATAACGTCCTGAAATTCCCAGTGGGAGACAAAGTGGGTGAAATACAGGGGGGATCAGTAGGCTGCTCGCAAGTGCTATGCAATATCAACCAACCCAGCAGCGTTGGCCAAGCAATGTGTGCAAATAACCATTAATCAAGATCACCAATCTTCAGAGGAAGACTTTGAAGATGAAACTAACTCGGTCAAGGGGAGATCCACGTCAGAGCTCCCAGATATAGAGATCAGGGAGGAGGAAGAGAAGGGATGGGCCAGTGGCCATCCCGCAGAGGAGTTAGAAGAGATACCTATCAGGAAGGACGATCCTTCCAAGGTAGTCAGGATAGGTTCAGCATTGAAGGCGAAGGTAAAGGAAGATCTGATAAAGCTCCTACCAGAATATAATGACATCTTTGCATGGAGCCATGAGGAGATGCCAGTGATACTTGTTGCTTTAGCAACTCACAGGTTAGCGGTAGATCCCACCTTCAAGCCAGTCAAGCAAAAGAGAAGGCATTTCAACCAGGCAAGAAATGCTGCAGTGCAAGAAGAGGTAAACAAACTGCTAAAGGCAGAATTCATCAGGGAGTCTCGGTACCCAGAATGGATCGCCAATGTAGTTATGGTGACCAAGATGAATGAGAAGTGGCG
The DNA here is from genome assembly GCA_033220585.1 of Dipteronia sinensis. Classification (NCBI taxonomy): domain Eukaryota; kingdom Viridiplantae; phylum Streptophyta; class Magnoliopsida; order Sapindales; family Sapindaceae; genus Dipteronia; species Dipteronia sinensis. The sequence goes on along the minus strand of CM065637.1, from coordinate 42,620,723 downwards.
AATGTGTGTTGATTATACGGATCTCAACCGTGCCTACCCAAAAGACAGCTTCCCGCTACCGAAAATCGACCAACTGGTAGATTCAACCGCAGGTAACAAGCTCTTGAGTTTTATAGATGCCTTCTCGGGATACAACCATATAATGATGCACCCAGCTAATCAGGATAAAACCAGTTTCATAACTGGTCAGGGCCTGTACTGCTACAGGGTCATACCCTTCGGGCTCAAAAACGCTGGGGTTACCTACCAGCGCCTGGTCAACCGATTGTTCAAGAGACTGATAGAAAAAACGATAGAGGTATACATCGATGATATGATCACAAAGTCTAGGGTAGCTGAACATCACCAGGACCATCTTCGTCAGACGTTCCAGATAATCAGAGAGAATCAAATGCGATTGAATCCTGATAAGTGCGCCTTCGGAGTTACAGCTGGGAAATTTCTCGGATTCTTGGTCCATGAGAGGGGGATCGAAGCTAATCCCTAGAAGATCAAAGCCATCTTAGATCTTGAGTCCCTCACCTCACTTAGACAAGTGCAAGGTTTGACCGGACGAATTGCAGCCATGAACCGTTTCATATCACGATCCACTGACAAGTGTATCCCATTCTTCAAGGCAATCAAACAAGGGAAGAACATGAAGTGGGACCAGGACACCGAGCTGGCTTTCCAATCACTGAAGAAGTACCTCGCTAGCCCGCCTCTGCTAGCTAGCCCGGTACTAGGAGAAGAACTGTAATTATACCTGGAAATATCTGAAACACCGGTCAACAGAGCATTTGTAAAGGAATGCGGAGATGGGGTCCAGCGCCTTGTCTACTACGTGAGCCGCGCCCTAACCAAATCAGAAAAGAACTACATCCTCTTGGAGAAGCTCGCTTTCACCTTGGTGGTTGCTTCCAGGAAGCTCGACCCTTATTTTCTTGCCCACACAGTCGTGGTAGTCACTGATCAACCTCTACGTCAAATTCTCCAAAGGCCGGACGTATCGGGGAGACTTGTGCTGTGGGCCCTTGAGCTCACCCAGTTCGACATCAAGTACAAAGCCAGGACAACCATCAAAGCCCAAGCTTTGGTAGATTTTGTGGTAGAATTTAGTCCAATTCCCGATTAAGATGCTATCCCGGCCCTGAGTCAAGCCCTTTAGAAAGAACAAGAGCCTGTAGATTGGCCCATCAATCAAGTCTGGATCTTATATACCGATGGGGCATCCAATCAAGCAGGAAGCGGAGGTGGGATCATTCTAACCGTCCCCGAAAAGGTCGAGTGATGTCAATGTTTCAGATTCGAATTCAATACCGCCAACAACGAAGCTGAATATGAAGCCTTGCTAGCAGGAATGAGAACATCGGCTGAGCTAGGGGCTAGTTACCTCCTTGCCAAATATGACTCGCAACTGGTAGTTAATCAAATAACCATTCTGTACCAGGCCAGAGAGGATAACATGGCAACCTACCTCGAAAAAGTCCAGGAACTGTTGCCCCGTTTCAAAGGTTTCAGGATCGAGTAGGTACCTAGGCAGCAGAATCATCGAGCTAACGTCCTAGCCAAGATAGCCACCTATGGATGACAAGATTTTCCGAAAGGAGTACCACTCCAGATAATCACTACATCGAACATAGCTGAAGGTATGGAAGTCAACCCCATGGCACGACTCCTATGCTGGATGGATCACATCGTGGATTATCTTCAATCAGGAAAGCTCCTTGAAACCCCTGATCAAGCTCGCAAGATCAAGCAAACCTCGGTACGATACTGTTTGGTAGAGGGGCAACTTTACCGCAGAGGTAGGTCACTCCCCTTGCTTAGATGCCTGCATCCCGACGATGCAGACTGGGCATTGAGAGAAGTGTATTCAGGAGACTGTGGAAATCATGTCGGGGGAGGAGCACTGGCTTACCAGGTGCTACACATGGGATATTTTTGGCCAAACTTGCACTACGATGCGAGGCAGTTCGTACAGTCCTATGAACCATGTCAGAAAACGGCCAACCTGTATCACCTACCTCCAGAATGATTATCTACAATCAGCTCGCCGTATCCATTTGCTTTTTGGGGGATATACCTAATTGGGCCTCTACCAACCGCACCAGGTCAGTAGAAGCATGCGATCGTGGCTATTGATTACTTCACCAGATAGGTGGAAGCAAAATCCCTCTCCAGAATTACTAAAGCAAATACAACAGCATTCAGCAAGAAGTATGTGGTCTACCGGTTTGGTACCCTGATGGTCATCATCACCGATCTGGGTAAGCAGTTTGATAACGCCAGGTTCCGGGAATTCTGTGAGAGTCTGGGGATTGAACTTCACTTCGCATATGTAGCACACCCTCAGACTAATGGCCTGGTAGAGGCCACAAATAAATTTATCAAGAAGCTCCTGAAGAAGAAACTTCAATAGAAGAAAGAGAGATGGGCTGATGAACTCCCGAACGTGTTATGGGCTTATCGCACCACCAAGAGGACGGCTACTGGAGAAACCCCCTACTCGCTATCTTTCGGGGTAGAAGCTGTCCTTCCTATAGAACATAAGCTCACTTCTTTCCAGGTTCAACATTTTGACCCCGATGAAAATGAAGACAAGCTGAGAGCCAACCTGGACTTCCTAGAGGAAAAATAATACAGGGTTGCAGAAAGGGTAGCAATTTACCAGAGCTGGATTGCTCGTTACTTCAACAGGAGAGTAAAAGCATGGAGCTTCAAAGAATGGGACTTGATTCTCAAGAAGGTTACTCAAAATACCCAGAAGAGGTCAGAAAAGGTACTGTCTCCTAATTGGGAAGGTCCCTACTTAATCAGAATGGTGATCCAAGGTGGGGCATACAAGCTGGACGACGTGAATGGGCATCCTGTAGACCACACTTGGAATGCTGATTATCTCAAGAGGTTCTACCCATAAGACATGAGGAGAAAGTAAGCCAAGACTGTCCCCTAATAAACACTAGAAGATGTTAGTAATCGTGAGTACTTATATTCTCTTTTTTGATCATCAATAAAGAAGGTTTTTCTTTCTCCATCTACTTTCTCTACGATTATCTACACCTATCTACTGTGTGTCGCCAATTGAATTCGTTAAGATCATCTTAAAAGACTAGGAGAGCCAGATGGCCCTCCTGATGCCCTGGATAGGATAAATCCTTCCAAGAGGATCGCCTTAAAGACTAGGAAAGCCAGATGGCCTTCCTGATGCCCTGGACAGGATAAATCCTTCCAGGAGGATCGCCTTAAGGACTACACAGCACTCCTAATTCCTCGGACCGGATTAATCCCTCCAGGAGGATCTCCTCGAGACCAGGATAAGCAGCATGCCATTCCTAATGCCCTGGCTAGCACAACCCCCCGCTAGGAAGGATCCAGTATGTAAGAGCATAGTTGCCTTATGGATCAAACCTCAGCCGGGCACCACCCCCCGCTGAGAAGGGTCTGGATAGTAAGTGTATAGTTGCCCGCCAGATCTGGCCTTAGCCGGGTACCACCCCCTGCTAAGAAAGACTTGGTGCTAAAGTGGCCTTAGTTGCCTACCAAGATCTTGTTTCCAGTATGATCGCCTTATTTTCGCCAATAATCGGCTCAAGACCAGAAAAGACCATATGGCCTTCCTGCTGCCTTGGCTGGGTGCCACCCCCCACCAGGGAGAATCTGGTTAGCGAAGACGTAGCCGCCTGCCAGATAAAAACCTTGGCCGGGTACTACCCCTCGCTAAGAAAGACCTAGTTCCAACATGGCCCTAGCTACCTATCAGGATCATACTGCCAACATATTCTCCATCACATTCGCCACGGTACCAAAATTTCCAGAGCAGGAATGTGGGGTACCCCGATTCATCAAATTCATTCTCCAAGGTACCAAACGAGAATGCGAGGTGCCCTGATTCGCCAGAATATCTGAGTAGAGACCTAGGTTCTTTGAAACAGGAATGCTAGGTATCAGGTTATTCGTCGAAGTACCAAGATCCCCGCAACATAGGAATGCGAGGTTCCCAGATTCACCATAGTACCAAGATTCCTAAAATTGGAAGGCTAGGTACCTAGATTGCAAGATTATTCGTCGGAACGTTCATTATCATTAAGGAATCAAGATTCTCAGAACTAGAGTGTGAGGTACCATGGTACCGGTCAATTGTTGTTCCTCTACTTTACTCTCATCAGGGTTCTAGCGTAACCAAGTATTGATTAAGTCAAGTTTATGCTGGGGACTTTTGCCTGAATTTATGCTACAATCAGAAGCGTACAACTGAATTCAATCGACAAATACATATGGAAATGAGTTTTCTTTTCATAGATCAAATCAGGGTAACCACGAAGGTAGCATAGACCTCGTCAATATCGATTACCAGGTACTGCGATCCACATCAGGCCGATGCCTTGGTACCCCTCCCAGACCAATCACCTCATCAACTACATTAAATCAGGACTCATCCAAGGACAAGCATTTATAAAATGGAGATTACATTGAAGATCCTACTTCAGATTTAAGCAAGTTTCAACCTAGGGTGTAATAAACTACACACGCATGAAGTCAAGGAAAATAAAAAATTCTCATTTCTAAAAATGGGAAGCCTATCCCCCGATCACGGGCTACAAAGAAATAAAATTATCTAGATACTACTGGGTAAGGGGTCAAGTTGGGTCATGCATCCTCCTGCTCCTGATTTGCCATCTCCTAGCCAACTCCGCCTGTTAGAGTTCCTTCCTCTTCAGCACTAGACAGAATCCCGCCCGCTTCTTTGGTGTCCACCATAACCAGAAGATCCACCTAGGACAGATCGCCCCGAAGTTCTCCCGCTGCTTGGTCAGAATCTCCTCCAACTTCCTTGATCAAAGCAGCCTGACCTTCCTCTACCTGGACATGGTCAGAAGATGAGATAGGCGGGGCAGATTCTCCATCATCAGTAGCAGGTTGATTTCCTACCTCCTTGACGGGCTTTGACAAAGGAGCAGAAGAGGCAGGAACCCCTCATTCAGCCTGAGCCATACCAGCCTCAGGATCCTTCAAATTGGGAGCTGCTCCAGCATTGCTTGGTGGAAGAAGGGAGATAGAGCTCTTGTCTACACCTCCTACAACTCCACCATCTCCAGCAACCTGCGAAGGTCCAGACATATCGGAGGGCACTGCCCCAGCTAGTTCAGGAGCCTTTGCCATAATCTCCTCCCAGTTCCATCCAGTGATGGACCCAGATCAAACGGATAAGGGAGAGCTAGAGCCACCTGGTTGCCAGCAAAAAAGTAATCATCCCCGAAGGCAGTGTCTACTTGATCATCCAGATCAGCCACGCTACCACAGAGGGAGAGAACATATTTCTCCAGCTCTGCCACCTTTCCTGTAGCAACATCCCCTTCACCGACCTGAGCCTCTCAGTATCCAAAGCATGCTGCATCCTCTCCCTGTCTACCTTCGCCTCGTCAGCTTCCTTTTGGGCATTTGCCAGTGACTGGTTCAGAGCTTCCATTCCATGAGCAGCCTAAGCGAGCTCCTCCTTAGACTTCTCCAGCTCGGCAATAGCACCTCTAACTTGCTCCAAGAGGGAGCTGACCTGTTGGTTCATGGCCACGTTGAACTTAAAAGCCTGACAAGAACGAAGCACTAGTCAGAATATCTCCCACGTTTAAATCGAGATAGAAGATTAAAACAAGACAACTTACCTCAGCCAGAAGAGCAGATTCCCTTCTGATTAGCAGCTCGGTAGGCATGGCCGTCATGACACCCAAGCTCCCACCTGGGCAAGAGGTAACGAAGTGGGCCAAAACTTTATCGTGGCTGCTGTCCTTCGACCTCGATCGCGCCTTATCTCGAGGTACCACCCGCCTCGCCATAGCAGGGTCAGAACTTTTCTCTACTAGTTTAGGCTGACCAGTTGCCATAACGGGAGAAGTAGAAGGAGCTGAGGCACTACCATCAATAGCAGCTGCAATATTGACTAGTTTGAGGGGCGAAGCATCTTGCACCCGGCTGGAAGCACCTCGATACCTCCCCACTCAGGCTGTAAAAGCCTCCAGCGACCTAGCCGAGGTAAGAAGATGGGGAGACGAGATCCTGATACCTCGGTCGTGACCCTACCAGGTCCAGCAGATATGCCAACTCCTACAATGAGATCAGAGCTAGCAGGAAACCTGGCAGGGGATGATGGAGGAGAATCGACGGTGCCCCCAGCCTGGTAGGGCTCCACCTCAAGGATCGGTGAAGGTACTGCTGAAATTGCCAAGCACAAGTTAATATCAGCAAAATTAATAAAGCAGTACAATGAAAGGAGAATCAGAAAGATGTTTACCAGGAAATGCGTCGAAAATACGGAGGGAATATTCCACCCTCACAGCATCAAAGGCATCCGAGGTAGGATACTGCAGGTTAACATAATTCCTGGCCATGATGGCCTTCAAGATTTTCTCTAACTCAGTGGAGAGCTTACCTTTCTCCAATGGGGGTTTCCCGCTAAAGCAGGTAGGAACCTTGAATTCAGTTCCTCCGATGTGAACTGAGCTGCCCCATTCGCCCTTGACGACGACCCATTCCTCCCTTCAGGAAGTATCCTTCTTCGTGGCTCCTAGTACCACAAATTTCAGGTTGTTCTTTGCCTAAGCATAGAACTGCCCCTTCGGACCCGGGGCATTGGCAACAATTTGAAACACATATCCGAGCTCGTCAGGTCCTGGTTCCTGATTGATGTTGTTTCTCGTACACTGCTCCCTCCATAATACCAGGAACCCCACCAGGTGCCTCTAAAACCCTGATGTTAGCTGAAGAGGGGCAAGTTGCAAAGCGCACATCGCCCTACGCAAGGTGGGGTGGAGAGGTAGCCTGACTCCTTTATCGAAGGCTGCAGTATGAATCGGAAGCTCGCCAGGAATGGGAGAATACTTATCATACCCAGGCGGGGGTATGGTAATCAAAATATCCTTAGGGATCTTAAAATCCCTCCTTAAGCGCTTCACAGTATCCAAAGTGCTGGTAGAATCGGGGATGCATCTATACTCGTAAGGAAGGGCGAGTATCCTTCCCACAGTATCTGTAACATCGCCAGCCTAGTCTCTACCTACCCCATCAACCGGAGCCTCGGGATTGTTTGAAAAGCCCGTTCCAATTGCCACATTCTGGTTGGAACGCCGGCGCTGAAAGGGAACATCATCCCCGCTATCACTGTCGACGCATGCCCTTTTTCTAAGGGCGAGACTCCCACTAGTCGCCGCGTCACTGTCGAATAGCTGTTCAATACTGTCGCCACCAGGTGAAGACATGACAACAGGCTCAGAGTTCAGTTTCTGGAAGAAGAGAAATTAAAAGGGTGAAGACAAGGAAAAAGCTAAGATCTTTTTTTTTTGTCTTGCTACGCTTGTAGATTGGGAAAGCTAATGAAAGAAGAAGTAAGTCCACGGTGAAGGAGCAAGGTCTACTTATATAGAGTTAGATGCATGTAATGGGCAGAGAGGGTAATGAATGTCACAGGATAATCGGCGACGTGGAGGAAACGGTTTTGAGAAACATGCGCCCCCAAAAATTTTGTTTTTCCTTTTTTGAATTTGGCCTACCCTGGTCAGCCACGTGGAAGAGTCAGTGAAAATCAGCGTGCAAAAGGAAGATTCCCTTCTACGAGATGGTTACGAAAAATTCTCTGAGTATTATCTATCCTGACTCCAACCCCAACCTGGTACCGGTGTTCAAGTCAGGGGGGACTTCTGTTAACAGGGTTTTTTGGCAAGGGACCAAAGGAGAATTTTCCAATTAGTATCAACCCGATAGGGGCCAGTCCTAGCATCCAAGTGACCATCGAGATCGATGCCCCTACCTAGGTGGAGCCGATACTTGGTAAAGCTAGGACCTCGATTACCTATCTATCTAGATAGGAAATCAGCTTCGCAAGCTAACGAAGGCACGTACCTCGCCTTACTGAAGCTCCCGATATCAACTCAAGACCAGTACAATGGTAGATCGTACACCTAGCACCCCTCAAGTACCTCGACATTAGTCAAGGTACCCGGTACCCCGATGCCCGCCTTGGTACTACCTCGACTTCCACCTGGTACCTAGTACCTTGATATATATATTCAGAGCCCCCCCCAGACAAGTACCTAGCCTACTATGCAATACGAAGATGATGGTGAAGACACAAGCGCCACTCCATCAAGAGACAGAACAAGCTCCATGCGGGTAAGATCCTACTGCTATACCAGTACCTCGTCATACCAAAAAATTCAGAATCAGAGTTTCCCTCCAAGCTCCATAAAGAAGGAAAGTAGACTTCATAGCCAAAATAAAACGCCATTAATGAGACCTAATTAGAATTCGAATTCGACAGTAATTAACGAGTCAAATCCCGCACCTTCAGCCCCACACCGCTCCTTTCAACGCCTAAAATAGGACACTCGATAATCCTCATTAAGAGAACCGGATTTCGTGGGGATTCTTTGAAGAACTATATATACGGCATTGAAAGGTAGACAAAAGGGAGGCTTTTTGAATATCAGGATCGCCAAAGACAGAGAGAGAGTTTTTCCGGTTGAATTCCCTTGTGAAATTCTCCGAAGCCAGTGAGAGTCCACTGACGATCATTGGGAGAAAATATCCACTTGTCGACATAAACTTTTTCTCCACCGTCACCCTGTGTAAAAGAGTGAGAAACGAGAGAAGAGTGTATATCATGTAATTTCGTTATAGTATTGTTTAATAAAGCAGTGTTCTTCAATATCTCTCGATCCTTTTTTGTTTCTTCTCCACCATATTACTCCTTGCTTTCGACTATAAAAAGGATCCCGGTACCGAAGGTACCTATCCCGCTACTAGCTACCGGTAGTGGGTGAGGGTGCTAACTGAGATTTCGCTCCCTGAGTGATTTTTCCGTTAACAACAGTCTTGCTATTGAGCATAATCCTAACAATTGCACTACAATACGAGGCAGTTCGTGTGGTCTTGTGAACCATGCCAAAAGATAGCCAATATGAATCACCTTCCACCAGAGCAGTTTTCATCTATCAGCTCGCCATATCCATTTGCCATTTGGGGAGTAGATTTAATCGGACTGCTACCAAACACGCATGGTCAAGTGAAACACGCTATAGTAGTCATCGACTATTTTACCAGGTGGGTGGAAGCAAAGCCCCTCTCCAAGATCATGGAGGCAAACACAACTGTGTTCATCAAAAAGAACTTTGTCTGCCGGTTCCGTACCCCAACGGTCATTATCACCGATCTGGGTAAGTAGTTCAATAATGCTTGATTCCATGTCCATGATTTCTGCTAGAACCTGGGAATCGAGCTCCTCTTCGTATCAGTGGCACATCCTCAAACCAATAGCCTAGTAAAGGCCACAGATAAGACCATCAAGAGACTCTTAAAGAAGAAGCTCCAATAGAAGAAGCGTATATGGGCAGATGAGCTCCCTGATATGTTGTGGGCCTACCGTACCACTAAAAGGACTGCTACCAGAGAAACTCGGTATTCCCTGGCCTTCGGGGTAGAGGCGGTCTTGCCCATCGAGCATAAGCTGACCTCCTTTAGGGTTCATCATTTCGAGCCAGAAGGCAACGATGACAAGTTGAGTGCCAACCTAGACCTCTTTGAAGAGAAGTAGGACAGAGTAACTGAGAGGGTAGTAGTCTACTAGAGCCGGATTGCCCAATACTTCAACAGGAAAGTCAGGAACCGAAGCTTTAAAGAAGGAGAACTGGTCCTGAGGAAAGTAACCCAGAACACCCGGTACTAGCAGATGCTCTTACCCCATAAATAATTGTATCACTATGTTAACGGAAATTTTGCTCGGGATGAGAAATCTCAGTTAACGCCCTCAAGACCACTACCACGTAGGTGATGGCCAAAATTTATTGTATATGTAACAGTGATTTATAAAGTGACAAGTAAGCAAGAATGTTTTTATTGAACATGCATGGTATACAAATACAGAGGTTCTTCTCTCTTTTCTCTCCACCCTTTCTAGGGAATGGTCGATTGTTAGTCGTATGCCTGTCGAATAGTCATCTTTTTTTTCATTTCTTTTCTTTTCTATTTATACATAGTTTGTAGGTCAACAGATTGATTCTCCCTTGATTTTCTCAGTCTCCTCCTTATCGGGCGGGATTTCTTGCTTTAATGTCATTGACTTTTGGATTGACGTCCAAATTGAGAGTATCGTGGTGGAGATCAGTTTGTTTCCTTTTTGGATTTTATTACTTGTTTTGCATGTAGGTAACGTTTCCAGCTATGATTCAATGCATTCCTCGTATCCTTTCAGTATGATCCTTTATGGAGGTCGTTGGATATGACGATATGGTGTGGTGCATCAACCAGGGAGGTTGATTAGTATTTCGACCTTGATATCTGAGAAGTTTCATCCAGCTTTGAGCCAAATCTGGCTTCCCTTGACCTTTTTGAAGCTAGGTGTGGTCTCGACTGACCTTTTGAAGCTAGATGTGGCTTCGACTGATCTCGCGGCCTTTTAGGGACATTCTTCTGTGTCAATCGAGGTACAGACGAGTCTCTGGAGAACTTGCGAGATGACCTCGACTTCGGGGAGCTTCTAGTTTTGGTGATGCGGGCTAGATCTGATCATTCCGGGCTTTATCCCAGATGTTTCTAGAGCCCGTCCTTGTTCCTGAGGTGGTATCGTAGTTCGGCTTTGGATATAGAGGTCTCCTGGTGGAAGCTCTCGGGTCCGGGCTCTACCTCGGATGTTTCTGGAGCCCGCCCTTATTTCTCAGATGGTATAGTAGCTCAGCTCTAGATTGAGAGGTCTTTTGGTGAAACTCTCGGGTATGGAACCAGGTTTGAGAGGTGGAAAATTTCCCTTTGGTCCTTAGCCAATTTTGGCTATTAACAGAAGTCCCCTCTGACTTGAACACCAGATGTCGAGCTTGGGGTTGAGGTCAAATTTTCACTTTATTTGGGAAATCTTCCTCTTTTTACCGTTACCGAAATATTGGGGAAATTTCTTCATTTGAATGACGTGTTGCTAACCGACTAATTTATCTTCGAACTAATCTGATTGCGTCACGGCAGTCCCCGAGATTTTTTACCGTTACCAGAATCTTGGGGAGATCATCCTCTTAACTGCGTAAGTGATGTGGCATGAGATGATTAGCCCGCTTTCGAGTTTAATCTGGTTACGTTACTGTAATCGATTTTTTACAGTTACCAGACGAGTATCTCGGTGCTGTTGCCCTTCTGCCTATATATATGTCTGTTTTCCTCCTCATCTTCCTCACATCTCGTCGAGCTAAAAACTTTTTGTTGAGAAATATTTCCATAGCTTTTCCTCCGAGTGTCGAAAAATAGTCGTGACTCAACTGATTCCATATTCGACGGCGAGGAGGTCGTCAGTCTTATTCTGGGGAAGCGGGCTAGGAGGAGTTCTGACGGTGATGATTCCCCGCCCACCTCACAACGTCCGCGGTCAAGTAGGAATGTATCTATCGGGACTGGGTTCTCCAACCATCCGGACCACCCTTTAGATATAGTCGATGATGACTCCTATAAAGAAGCGGCCGGTGGTGCTGCGGGGGAGCGTCGGGTCTCGGCTCCTGGTGCCCTTGGGGAGAGGCTCCCTCCCTATGATTTTCGGGTTGTCCTAGATTTCACCGTTGACCCGGTATCTATTGATCGCTTGAGGTCAAAGTTTGGCATCCCCGACAGCGTATCCATCTCTGTGCCTCCCAAATATTACGAGTTTTTCAACCCCCCTAAAGGCTTGCTTCGATTCATGTGGCCGCTCTTGAGAACGGGGTCAGGCTTCCCCTTCATCCAACCCATCGACGGGCTCTCAACGCCATCCAGCTCGCTCCCCTCCAGTTGACGCCTGGCTTCTGGAGGCATCTGATTGGTTTCCTTGTATTATGGAGGGAACAATGCCAGATGAGTAAAGTGACGAGGAAGCGAGGTGCAGAGGAGTTGGCTTATCTCTTCTAGATTGGGAGCTTGTCTGGGGCTCCTCGAGGCCAGTTCTATGCCAATGCCAAGAATAAGCTCAACTTCATCGTTCCTGGTGCCTCGAAGAAGGACCCCTCGTGGAAAGAGGAATGGATCCTGGCGGGGGATGACTGAGGGAGCTCGATTTTCATCGGAGGGCATGAATTCGGGGTTTCTACGGCTTTTAGTGACAAGCCCTCTTGGGACCGGGACTCCCTGCCTTCTGAGTCCGAAGCCGTCTTAAAGGCTATTCTAGCCCGGAATTATCTGAATCTGAAGTTCCCTACTGCTGAAGCTTTTGATCCTCTTAGGGTGAACAAGTATTTGCGGATTTCAGACGCTATTCCTCGTAAGTGTCATTGAGTTTCTTCTCCTTTTTACTTGGCTTGGTTCTAACATTTTTCTTCTTTTTTTTTTTTACAGTTTTTGTCGTGGAGCCGGCCACCTATCACTTCTCACGCTCTCCTCAAGGTGGAGCCTCTCTTCCCTCCTCTGGGTCGAACCTGCCCTGGCTTCGTCTATCTCTCCGGCTGGGTCTAAGATGGCCACTCTTGCCTCGCGGGCTTTCCGGGCTTTGGGTAAAGCTCCCCAAGTGGTTAGCCTGGCTACTTCTGCCCCCTCGGCTATGGCCGCTAAAGTCGCTACCCCTTCGACTCAAAAACCTGATTCCGCTGCGCTTCCAACAACCAAAGCCTCAAGGTTTCTGGGAAAGGTGTTGCTTCTGGGAAAGGTGTCGCGAAGGTTCCTCCCAGTCGCTCCCGGCCTCAGTCGAGCTCGACGGGGCGAGATGAGGTCCTGGAGCAGTTCATAGCGTCCTGTCCGGGTGGCGGGATCTCCAAAATGGCTTCTATGCCTGTGGACATCCTTAAAACCAAGGGGTCTGCTATTTTAGCTGAGGTAATTGTATTTCCTTCACGCTTCTTTTGTTATTTCGTTTAGTTTCTAACTCGGGTTCTGTATTTTGTAGGCCTTTAAGGTTAATGTCGTGATGGGCCAGCAGGTAGCCCTCCTTCATGATCAGGCTGCAAAAGCCGAGGTTGAAGCCGAGAAAGCAGAGGAACTGCTCAAGCAGGCTCGGTCTTTAGTGGAAGAGGTGACTTCCAGCCAGGGAAAAATCGAGCTCGAGATGGCTGAGCTTCGCTGCGATCATAAGAGGATGAAGCAATCTTTTGATCAGGAACGTCTTCAATCTCTCCGGTGGGCTAGGCAGCGGGATTCCTGGAGATCTGAGGCTAAGAAGCTGGACCTCAAGAACCAGTCTTTGATTACTCAAGTGGCCAAGCTGCAAGCTGATGCGGAGACCTCCTTCAGTGACGGGTATTTTTATGCTTCCTTTCAGGCCGCGGAAGCTCTTCCTCCTCCCTTTGATTTATCGTCTATTGCGGGCTGGGACAGACAGGAAATAATGCTCAAAGCTGCCGAGTTATCTGGCCTGAGGGCGACAAGGTGGTCCCTTCTAGCCCAGCAGGAACTGGGAAGCAGCCCGCTCAGTCAGATCCCTCATTCCATCTTTCTTCCTTTATCACCTCGGGTCCTGTGGAGTCTTCCAGTAAAGTGATGTCTTCTCGATCCGAGGAAGACCAATTGAGAGCTGGTGAAGAGGTTAGGAGCCCATTTGAGGATCCCCCTTTAACAGAGATGGAGGTCGACAGGAGCCAGATGGGGTCCTTGGCTGCCCTTCTTGACGCGGCTGTCCCTCATGAGGTTATGGACGTAATTAATGAAGTTTTAGAGGAAGATCCAGCTGATCATCCGATAGAGCCTCTAAATGGAGGGGCAGTCGGCGAGGATAACCTAGATGGACAATTACTTGTAGAGGGGGTTGATGCCGAGGATCATCAGGAAGGAGGAGGGCCAGCAGAGGGGAGCCATGAGAGTCCCAAAGCTTAAAGCGGATGACTTGTTTTTGACTGCCCGGAAAAAGGGGTGGGCACCTTGTTTTTCCATTATCAATTTTTCATTTTTCTTCCTTTTGTAGCCCGAGTTCGGGGGTTGGGCTCCTCATTTGGATATAGCCTTATCGGGGGATAGGCTCCCCTTGTCCTTAATGATAAATCGAAGCGCTCTTTTGAGAACTTTTATTCTGTTTCTGGTCTTGCATGGGATCCAGAGTAGCATCTGTAGCAACAATTAAGATTCGTGTAGAGAATTATGATGATTTTGATCATGCACACGAAAGCAAACATTGTCTATATATATATATATATTTTTTTTCTTTTTTTTCTTTTTTTTAGGGGTGATAACTCAACCAAGACTTTATGAGGGCTACTTAGCTTTCTCCTAGCCTTTGAGATATGGTGGGCAACTATGCTCTTACACTCAGATCCTTTTTGGGGGTGGTAGCCCGACCAAGGCATCAGGAGGGCTATCAGGCTATTTCCTGGTCTCGAGATCTGGAGGGCAACTATGCTCTTACACTCAGATCCTTCTTAGGGGTGGTAGCCCGACCAAGGCATTAGGAGGGCTATCAAGCTATTTCCTGGTCTCGAGATATGGAGGGCAACAATGCTCTTACACTCAGATCCTTCTTGGGGGTGGTAGCCCGACCAAGGCATCAGCAGGGCTATCGAGCTATTTCCTGGTCTCGAGATCTGGAAGGCAACTATGCTCTTACACTCAGATCCTTCTTGGGGGTGGTAGCCCGACTAAGGCATCATGAGGGCTATCGAGCTATTTCTTGGTCTCGAGATCTGGAGGGCAACTATGCTCTTACACTCAGATCCTTCTTGGGTGTGGTAGCCCGACCAAGGCATAAGGAGGGCTATCGAGCTATTTCCTGGTCTCGAGATCTGGAGGGCAACTATGCTCTTACACTCAGATCCTTCTTGGGGGTGGTAGCCCGACCAAGGCATCAGGAGGGCTATCGAGCTATTTCCTAGTCTCAAGATCTGGAGGGCAACTATGCTCTTACACTCAGATCCTTCTTGGGGATGGTAGCCCGACCAAGGCATCAGGAGGGCTATCAAGCTATTTCCTGGTCTCGAGATCTGGAGGGCAACTATGCTCTTACACTCAGATCCTTCTTGGGGGTGGTAGCCCGACCAAGGCATCAGGAGGGCTATCGAGCTATTTCCTGGTCTTGAGAGGTTTATGTCGAATTCCCATACAAGGGTATAGTCACTAATGTTAAACATAGTTGGAGATAAAGATGGAAGAGAAAAGGAAAATGACTTTATTGATGATTGAGATGTAGTACATCTTTATTAGGACCTGTAATGAAAACTGAGTGGGGGTAGTCTGCTTGAAAACTCCTTTCAAGGGTAGAATTTCTTCAAATGATCTACATTCCAAGTGTGGTTGATGGATCGTCCGTCCATGTCTTCGAGTTTATAAGCTCCATTGCGAACAACTAGCTTTATCAAATATGGCCCTTCCCAATTTGGACTTAAGATTCCATCCGACCTTTTACGAGTGTTCAGTGTCACTTTCCGAAGTACGAGATCCCCTTCCTTGAATTTCCGGGCTTTAACCTTTTGGTTGAAGTATCTAGCGATCTTGCTCTGGTAGATCGCTACTTTCTCTGCTACCCGGTCTTGCTTTTCTTCTAAGAGGTCTAGACTAGCCCGGAGCTTGACTTCGTTACTTTCGGGCTCAAAGTGCTGTATCCTGAATGAGGTTAATTTATGCTCGTGGGGAGGACTGCTTCAACTCCGAAAGCCAAGGAGTAAGGTGTCTCTCCGGTAGCTGTTCTTTTTGTAGTTCGGTATGCCCAAAGGACTTCTGGTAGCTCTTCGGCCCATTTACCTTTCTTCTGCTGAAGTTTCTTTTTCAGAAGTTTCTTGATTGTCTTGTTGGTGGATTCTACCAACCCGTTAGTTTGGGGATGAGCCACTGAAGTGAGCCTGAGGTCTATCGCTAATCCCTTACAGAAGTCTTTGAATCGGGCGTTGTCGAATTGCTTCCTAGGTCGGCTATAATGATGAGAGGGGTCCCGAACCTGCAAACCACGTTAGTCTTGATGAACTTGGTTGTATTCTTTTCCGATATTCGAGAAAGAGGTCCTGCCTCGACCCATCTTGTGAAGTAGTCGATAGCCACGAAATCGTCTTTCATCTGTCCAGGAGCGGTAGGAAGTGACCCAATTAGGTCGATTCCCCACATGGCAAAGGGATAAGGTGAACTGAGGGACGATAGTCGCTCGGGTGGATGGTGGTTCAAGTTTGAGGTTCTTTGACAAGGTTCACAGGATTGCACAAAACTCTTTGCATCTTGATGGATGGTCGGCCAATAGTACCCCATACGAAGCACCTGATAGGCTAGAGCTTCACCACCTATGTGGTTCCCACAGTCCCCAGAGTGGACCTCTCTCAACGCCCACTTAGCATCATCGGGATGCAAGCATCTAAGTAAGGGGAGGGATCTGCCCCTCTTGTAGAGGTATCCGTCCACCATATAGTATCGAACTGAGAGTCTCTTAATTTTTCGGGCTTGGTCGGGCTCTTCAGGAAGCTCTCCTTCAAGGAGGTAGGCGACAATTGGGTCCATCCAGCAAGGTAGGCGATCCAGGGAACAAATTTCTCCATTTGTGGCTATGCTTGACTGGGTGATTACTTGGAGGGGAATTCCCCTTGGTAGGGATTGGCCTCCGTTCGCCGCTATTTTAGCCAGAACATCTACGCGATGGTTTTGGTGTCGAGGCACCTGATCGATCTTGAGTCCCTTAAATTTGCTTTTCAGCAGCCGAGCTAGATTTAGGTAGGCAACCATATTATCTCCCTTTGCCTGGTAGACCCCAGTCACCTGGTTTACAACAAGCAACGAATCGCTCTTGATCTGCACGTAGTCGGCCTTTAGTTTGATGGCTACCTTCATCCCGGCTAGGAGGGCTTCATATTCCGCTTCGTTGTTGGTAGCTTTAAACTCGAATCTGAAATAGTGACAGAATTCAGTCCCCTCCGGATCTATCAAAACTATGCCAGCTCCTCCCCCAGCTCGTCCGGATGCTTCGTCTGAAAAGAGGATCCATGGCTTGCACCCATCCGGCCAATTTTTGACCTCGGATACCTTCTCAGGGACCTCGTTTGATACTGAGGGATCATCTGGATCTGGGATTACTGAGAATTCTGCCACGAAGTCGGCCAAAGCCTGTGCCTTAATCGTAGTCCGGGGCTTATACTTTAGGTCGAACTGAGTGAGCTCTAGTGCCCATAAAACTAGCCTTCCTGACACTGTCTGGTCTTTGCAAGAATTGACAGAGGGGTTGGTCTGTCACCACTGCTATTGTGTGAGCTTGAAAATAGGGACGGAGTTTCCTCGCTGAGATCACCAGAGCAAAAGCGAGCTTCTCCAGGAGAATGTAGTTCCTTTCTGATTTGGTCAAGGCATGACTCACATAGTATATGGGTCTTTGAAAGCCGTCTCTACAATCCTTGGCCAAAGCCCCGCTTACTGCAGTTTCTGATACAGCCAGGTAAATCTGGAACTCATCTCCGAGAACCGGCTTGACTAACAAATGGGGGCTTGTTAGGTACTCATTCAAAGCCTGAAACGCCTGCTCGCTTTCCTAGCTCCATTTCATGTTCTTTCCTTATTTGATGGCCTTAAAGAAAGGGAGACATTTATCGATGGAGCGAGAGATAAACCTGTTGAGTGCCGCCACCCGTCCAGTCAGAATCTATACTTGCTTGAGCGAGGTCGGGGATTCCAGGTCCAAGATAGCTTTGATCTTTTCTAGGTTGGCTTCTATACCTCTCTCATGAACCATGAAGCCCAGAAACTTCCCTGCCGTTACCCCAAAGGCACATTTGGAGGGGTTCAAACGCATCCGGTTTTCCCTCAGTATGAGGAAGGTTTTACGAAGGTCTTCTTGATGTCCCTTTGTGGTTGGGGATTTCGTGATCATGTAGTCGATGTACATTTCCATCGTCCTTCCTATCTCAGGTTTGAATAGTTTGTTAACTAGCCGCTGGTATGTGGCCCCTGCATTCTTCAAACCAAATGGCATCACCTTGTAGCAGTATAAGCCCTGCCCAGTAATGAAACTGATCTTATCTTGGTCAGCCGGGTGCATTTTAATTTGGTTGTATCCTGAGAATGCGTCCTACAAAACTCAAAAGTTTGTTTCCAGACGTGGAGTCAACCAACTGGTCGATCTTTGGTAAATGAAAACTGTCTTTCGGACAAGCCCGGTTGAGGTCGGTGTAGTCGACACACATACGTCATTTCCCATTCGGCTTCGTGACCATGACCACGTTAGCGACCCCTTCGGGGTAACGTACCTCTCTGACGAACCCCACTTTGATCAATTTATCAACCTCTGCCTGCACCGCCGCATTCCTATCAGCGTTGAAGTGACGCCTCTTCTGCTTGACGGGCTTGACTGTTGGATCTACTGCTAGCCGGTGGGTGGCCAACGATGCCGGAATTCCAAGCATTTCATCATGGTTCCAGGCGAAGATGTCACTGAATTCCCTGAGAAGGTCAATCAGTCCTCTTTTTACTTCTGGATCAAGGGTGGCTCCGACCTTGACGACCTTGGAGGGATCATCATTCCTGACGGATATCTCTTCTAGTTTGTCCACTGGGCTGCCCGCTAGCCCATTCCTTACTTCGTTCTTCCTCGTAGGGCATGATAGGTTCATCCTCCGGATGCCCGGGATGTTCCGCGGGCTCCTTCTCCTCCTGGATTATCCGGGTTGTATCCATGTCTTCCTAGATTAATGTCACCTGTACACACTGCTTCGCTAGGGCTGTAGGATTGGCAGATACTGCGTAGCATTTCCTAGCTGCCTGCTGGTCTCCGCGTACCTCTCCTACTTTGGTTCCAGCCGAGAATTTCAAGACGTTGTGGTATATGGACAAGACTCCCTTCAAGGAGGACAGGAAAGGTCTCCATAGGATGGCGTTGTAGGCCAATGGGGTTTCCACCACAACAAAGTTGGTCATTACATTCTGTTGGAGCAGGGTGACCCTGATGATTATTGGGAGGATCATTGACCCCACTGGTATGATCGAGTCCCCAGTGAAACCATAAAGCGGAGTGGTACAGCTGTTGTAACAATGTTGCTTCAGGTTCAATTTTTCCAGGGTATCCTTGAAGAGGATATCTACACTGCTACATGTATCCACGAGCATGCGATGGACCAGACAGTTGGCGATCTGTATCGTGATGACCATAGGATCATCATGAGGTTGCACAGTATCGAAGACATCTGCTTAGGTGAATACCGATATGAGCTGACTGGGAGGGCTCTGTCGGGCTCTGGCTGACTTCGAAGATCCCTTGGCTCTCTCCGAGGCGGGGAACCTTTCTTGTGTTGGAACCTAGGGTTACAGATTGCGCAGCGGAAGGTTTTAAAATTTTTATGCAATCATTAAACTAACCCATTTGTACAGTAATAATCAAATGCAATAATAAAGTGATGAACATTTTCATACCTACGTAGGAGGCTCCTTCACTTTAATACGAACTGCTCCTGATTTGAACCACGTGATCTTCCTCGCTATCTCCCGGAACTGGTAATAGCGTGTGGGCGCGTCACGATATTCAGGACCTATATAGAGGAAGAAGAGAAGAACACACACACACCAAAAAAAAAACTCTAGGAGTGCAGCATTTGAGCTCGCCACACCCTATTTTTTTCTTTCTTTTTGTTTGCTTTTCGTTGCTGTGCACGATGACTTTTTTCTCTTCTCTCAAGCAATCCAATTGCTTTTCATTCACTGTGTTGTTTTTTTTTTTAATGATTCGGTTATCACATTTTAATTAAATATATCTCATATATATCAAATTAAATCAAACCAAAATCTTATTTGATTTTTAAAAAACAAAGATATCTCATATCTTTTTTTTAATTAATTAAATATTTATTTTTGAATTCAAACATTTTAAATTCAAATTCAAATATTTAATTTAATAAAATAAAATAATCATATTATCTTATTTTATTCAAAATCAAATATCAACTAACACCCTCCATTTAGTGATTAACAACATAATTAAATAATCTTATTATTTAATTTATTTAATCACCATTATTCATTAATTAAATAATCTCATTATTCAATTAATTCCCGAATAAATACGTGTCACTTTCGTAACACAATTAATTGGACAATCCAATTAATTAACCGTGACTCTTGTTACCTAAATCGATCGGGCTAGCAAGGGGACCTAATGGACCCACAGTATTTTGAGCTCCAATAATCCTTAGAAATTATTAATTAAACTGTTTAATTAATATTTCATGATTATTAACTTCGGTGTTATTCCACTAAAAACCCGAAGCTGCACTCTCTCAACTGTAGACGTTTTTACACAAACCAATAACTCTCGGTGTCCATCGATATAGCTATTACATATGGTATAATCCTCCACAAGTAGTTCATAATTAGAGCTGGGTCATAATGTCCGTTATAACCCTCTAATCATATATTTCCATTAAGTACCATTGATTCTCTAATGAACAATAAATCCTACATTCCTTACGGAATTAGGAGAGCGCTCATATTGTTCAAGCCCCGAATCAACTCTTAAGGGAACTACCATCTACTTCTCACAAGAAGGAGTGGATTCCACTATTGTGTACAAAACTTCCCAGCCACAAGCCAAACCGCGATCCCAACATACGGAGTATATTGATCGGGAATGCAACTCCGACCTCACCCATGGTATATCAAAGACCACGATCTAACCTGAAGGAGTCGATAAGACACTCAGGATTAAGATCACTCACATATAGCCATCATAAGTTGATATATATGAATCTCATCGTTAAACGGATCTTAGTGAGAGATTCATATAGATCATGGCCCAGTCCTATATGATCACATCATACAAGGTGCCTCCATTCTCATATCTACATATGAATGATCCAGGATAGGATCACCGTACACTACGAAATGGACCGCAGCTGTAGATTAACCACAAATAAAGTACCCAGCTTTATTTGCTATCTACGGACTCTTTAAATTACTCGTTTCAAACTGAATCCATCTATATATGACACTCATATACTCAGTTCGAAATTACATCCGGCAATTTTGGATGTTAAGTGCACATGTTATATAAAGTATGACACAAAATGAATGAATATACTACTTCTTTTATTTATGTTCAAATTACATTTACATATTACAAGCTTTAGGGCAAAAACCCCAACATCTTATGTGGTTTTTCCGGGAGTTATTGGAAACGCCGGCCAATGTAGGACCTCCGCTGATAGTGTGTATCACCTGGATC
The DNA here is from genome assembly GCA_033220585.1 of Dipteronia sinensis. Lineage (NCBI taxonomy): Eukaryota > Viridiplantae > Streptophyta > Magnoliopsida > Sapindales > Sapindaceae > Dipteronia > Dipteronia sinensis. The sequence continues at coordinate 42,599,653 of CM065637.1, read as the reverse complement.
TGTTGCATTAAGTCAACCTGCTCCCCTTTCCTCTTTTCTGCTTCCTCGCAGATTTCAGCTTGTACCTCCCTTCCAGTCCTGATATTATCTCTGACCTGTTGTAAGAACTCAATCAGGCATCCTCCCCTTATCATGGCCTCAATCTGGTTGCGCAAGTTATAGCACTCTGAAGTGTTTTCGCCCACGTCTTCGTGAAAGTCGTAGTACTTGTACCGGTTTCTCCTGTCAGCTGGGGCCTTCATGGGAGCGGGCTTTTGGAGCAACCTTTTATCTCGTATGGCAAGGTAGACTGTTTCCCTGGAAGCATTCAAAGGGGTGTAGTAGTCATACCCTTTTTCCCCTTTTATTACTGGAGCCACGGTCCTGGGAGGCGGCGAAGTTCGGGGAGGGGTTCGGTTTGTTGGATATCTTTCTTGCCTATGTGAAGGAGTAGGGAGGCGATAGATCGACCTGTTGGGAGGTTTATTCTGAGCTTTCTGCACTGGCTCAAATTTGGGGGCTTCTTTCTTCAGACGCTTTGCCGTTCTCATGTCGTCATGTTCTATCTTGACCTTGAGTTGTTCGTCGATCTCGACCTGCTCCAGAGCCCGGTCATAGGCCTCTTGGTAAGTCTCGGGGGGTCTCTTGGTGAAAGAACGGAAAAGCTTTCCTGCCTAGAGGTTTCGCCTGAAGTTGGCGAGGGTTTCCTTTTCAGTGAAAACTCCCATTTGTATGACCTCCTTGTTAAATCGCTCCACGTATGATCGAAGAGTTTCACTCCATTCCTGGATCACATATTGGAGGTGTATGGGATCTTTCGGGCGAGGTTTAACTCCTTGGAATTGTGAGCAAAAATCGGTTGATAATTTTGTGAAAGAATCCATGCTTCCAACGGGTAGTTTCCTGAACCAGGTTTTAGCGTAGTCGGTCAAGGTCGTCGGGAACATTCTGCACATAGCTGCTATGGTAGTGTTCTGAACCTCCATCTGTTGAACGAAGCTCTCTAGGTGGCTTAGAGGATCTTCTATTCCAGAGAACTTATCTGCTGGCATTTTGAATTTTGGGGGGAGCTCTGCTTCCTGGATCCTCCTAGTGAAGGGAGCGTTCATCTCGCTCAGGGGATTCTTTTTGTCCTCCTTACTCTTTCCCTTCCTTATCTGCTGGACCTTTTTTTGTAGCTTTGCCAGCTGATCCCTCAGTCGCTTGTTCCCAGGTCTCTTCGAGTTAACCTCAGATTCCTCACTGTCGAATCTTTCTAATGAACTGGCAATTTCTATCCGGTCCTCCTCCTGGACATGATCCACTCGGGGAGTTTGTCTACTTTCCTCCTCTAGGGCCCGGGTAGTTCTCTTAGATGTAGTTGGATGAGATAGCCCTCGAGGCTTCCGGGTAAAAGCATCCGTGGCAGACTTAACTAGCCGGGGTTGATATTGTGAAAGTCTTCTCGGAGCTGGGGGCATGGGTCCCAGCCTATCCCGGATCGAACGTTGGGGCCCTGATCTATCTCGAGCCGGCTTTAGAAGAGGAGGTCCTAGGCGATCGAAAGCAGGTGGCCTAGCTTCGAGCCTGCTCGGCTCTCCCTGATCATTCAGGTTGGTTGGCTGGATTGTGATGCCTTCAGCGAGGAGGCGGACGCGGACGGATTCTATGAAGGCCGCCGCTTGTTGGATGAGTGCTGCCTGGCTCACTATGGGGTGGCCAGTAGCCCGCGTATTGGTTGTCTGGATCGGAGCTTGACTACTATATCCAGACTTTCTCCCCCTTCCTAGGGCTTTTTGGGTTGGCCTCGCCGGAGATTGCTCCGCGACTCTGTGTTGGCCTTGGGAGGAGCGGAGCCTCATAGATCCTGTAAAACAATGAAAATATAAATGCAAAAGATTGGTCAGTTGGGTGTAATTTCCCACAGAGGCGCCAGAAAGTGTTAACGGAAATTTTGCTCGGGATGAGAAATCTCAGTTAACGCCCTCAAGACCACTACCACGTAGGTGATGGCTAAAATTTATTGTATATGTAACAGTGATTTATAAAGTGACAAGTAAGCAAGAATGTTTTTATTAAACATGCATGGTATACAAATACAGAGGTTCTTCTCTCTTTTCTCTCCACCCTTTTGATCGGGCCAAATATGTTGTATATTTAGGCCCTCAGATCCTTACCTTATGTTCTGCTTTCGTGCATTTTTGTATCTCTTATGGGTTGTTTTGTGCTTGTTTGTAGGAAATGATGCAGAGACAGGTTTGGAAGCATATTACGGTGATTCCGGCAGAAAAAGGGTGAAAGAAAAGGCAAAAGAGTGCAAACAGCTCTACAGTGCGGGTCTAGTGCGGGTCAAGTGCGGGTCGCAACCGCACTCCGACCGCACTCCAGCCGCACTCATGTTCATAGCCGTGGCAGGATGCAAGTAAAGAGATAAAGTGTGGGTGCAGTGCGGGTCATCCAACCGTACTCCACCCACACCGTTGCCAAACCAGAGAAGCTGATGTTGCACCTGACGATAAAGTGCGGGTACTGTGCGGGTCATCCAACCGCACTCTACCCGCACTAATGCCAAACCAGAGAAGTTGAAGAGGCACCTGATATTAGAGTGCGGGTACTGTGCGGGTCATCAAACCGCACTCCACCCGCACTTGCACCAAGAACAGAAGAGCATAATTGCAACTGACGTTAGAGTGCGGGTACTGTGCGGGTCCTCAAACCGGACTCCACCCGCACTTGCACCAAAGACAAGAGCAGAATTGTACCTGACATTAGAGTGCAGGTACTGTGGGGGTCATTAAACCGCACTCCACCCGCACTTGCACCAAGAACAGAAGGTAGATTTTGCACCTGACAGGGAAGTGCGATTCAAGTGTGATCACAGTGCGATTCCAAGTGCGGGTCAACTGCGGGTGATTCAACCGCACTCCACCCGCACTAATGCCCTGATTCGAGAACTGAAGTTGCAGACAACCCATACAGTGCGGGTAATTCACCCGCACTCCACCCGCACTCCGAGCACGCCAGTCTGATTTTCAAAGCTTAAGTGACCTATTTTTGTATCTAGTATAAATAGAAAAGTATAGAAACGTTTTAAGGAGCTTTTAACTCCGTTTAGCAGAGATTAAGCATTCTTAGATCTAGTTTCTCTCTCTCTCTCTCATCCTTACATTCTCTACTCAACTTCAAGGAAGTTAGGAGATTGGAGCCACTTCAAGGAAGGAGATGTTCTCCAAAGGTTATTTCTTTCTCCTTTCTCTTGGATTCCTAGTTGTAATGAGTAGCTAAATCCCTTCTAAGGGGTTGATGGAGTAGTTAGTTAAATATTGGGCTTGTACATAAACTTGATATTATATTGATATTCATGTCTATCTTCCATTGATCTATTCTTGTTGTGAATGTTTATCATTGATTTCTTGTATAGATACATCCTCTTTGCAAGATATCTTTGTATTATGTATGAGTATTGCATCTAGATATACATCCTATTTAGTTGTTTAATGCTCTAAAGAATAGACCGAAAGTCATGAATTCCGACTCCGGAACCGCGGTTTTAATCTAACCTCGATCGTGTTTTCCAGCACTATACATCCTAGGGTGGAATCCGTGAGAGAGTTAGAAGTCATCACTATACATCCTAGGGTGACTATTTGTAATCAGTTGAGTCATTGTTAGGTAGACGAGCTTCATTTCTAGAATCCGATAAACAACCAACTCTATACATCCTAGGTTGGTAGTTTATACGGATTAATCCCTAATAGGTGGTCCGCCATATACATCCTAGGTTGGTAGTTTACACGGATGAATCCCTAATAGGTGGTCCGCACTATACATCCAAGGTTGGCCACCTTCTAGGGATAAATAACCGACTCTATACATCCTAGGTCGGTTACCTTGAATAGCCGTGATATTGACAAGTTTGTTGCATTGCCCAGTATTTACTTTCGTATCCATTAACTCCTTAGTTTCCATCATCTATATATATCCTTCACTCCATATTCCCCCTTCATTTTGTTTATATATTTAATTTAGTGTTATTTAGAGTGTGATTCACATCTACATTTTCACCAATTCATGTTTCCCTATTATATATATATACATAACATTGCTTTAGCATTAACTAGTTTAGCTAACTCCGCTCCCTGTGGACGACACCCCACTTGCCACTATATTTATGTTCTCAAACCGATTTAGGCTTTGTGAGGTTTTATCAAATATTATTGACAGACTGATCTTTTAGAACGACACTGAGAAAAAACGTTCTGTCAAATGGCGCTGCTGCCGGGGAGCGGCATGTTTAGTTTAATTAGTTTTGCATAAGTAAAGTTTATAGTTTAGTAATATTTCTGCTCTGCCCTAGCTGTTTACGTTGTGCATTATTTGTTATAAAATTTCAGGATTTTAAGTATATGCCAGTTATCGATAACATCAATCAGTTGGGTAGAAGAATCGGGTAGTTAGAAGGAAACATGGACGATCAGAATCAGAATGAGCAGCAGGCTCGAGAGAATGAGGGAAGTGTACATGGGGATGAACAACTAGGCCTCACCATGGGCGAGTACACTCTCCCGTTTGTAGGGAATGTGCCCACTGCCATAGTACTGGATGATGTAACAAGGCAGTATGAGTTGAAGACTATGCATATTAGCCTCCTACCATCGTTTAGTGGGCGAGTTACCGAGGATTGTCTCCAATTTATGAAACAGTATGGAGCCACCCTAGAAACCTTCCCGGTAATGGCTCGCCAAGCAGTACTGATAAGGGAGCAGCTTCATCTCAGGTGTTTCCAGTATTGTCTGAAAGATGCCGCCATGACATGGTATATAAACTTGAGGCCAGGATCACTGGTGACATGGAGTCAGGTTTGCAAGGTCTTCTTCAACAAATATTTTCCGTCACATAAAGCAAAAGACCTAAGGTTGAAGATAGCATCCTTTGTCGAAGAGGACGGTGAACCATTCCATGAGGCATGGGAGAGGTTTAACTTATTGTTAGCTCAAATGCCACCGCATACATACCATCCAGAGCTGAAGGTTAATTCCTTCTATAGTGGACTTTCACCGATAACACAAATGTTAGTGGATAATGCATGCGGAGGTACCATAGCAGACAAGAGGGTAGTTGAAGCTTATGACATTCTAGAGAAGATTGCCCAGAACTCACAACAGAGGACATCACATGTGAGAAGGGGTGGAAGAATAGAAGTGGGTCAGGATACCCAAGTTCAAATCCAGATGTCTAGAATGAACAATGAGCTTTAAATCAATCAAGGAGCTTATAACCGGAAAACCAGGGTCCTCCCAAGGAGTGAGTCAAGTCATGGGAGAGATAGAAGGAGGAGAAGGGCATTTCAGTCAAGAAGAGCAAGCCCAAGCCCTTGGAGAATTTCCAAGGCCAAGGAATGACCCATATTCGAACACATATAATCCAGGGTTGAGAAACCACCCAAACTTGTCTTGGTCCAACAATAACCACCTAGGAGCAACAACTTACCAAGGTGGCAACACCAATTTCCAAGGTGGAAACAATAACCAAGGGTACCGAAACCGGGGATACAATAGACACAATCAAGGAAGGGCAAACAACAACAATCAATGGGGAAGTTCAAGTAGTAACCCACCATCCAACTTCAATTCCCACGCTTCCGCTAGCCAACCAAAGGACAAATCTCTAGAGGAGATAGTGAGCACAGTGATCAAAACTGTTGGTATCGGGTCGGAAGCCCTCAAGAACACTTTGCATGCCTCTGAGCAACAGATGACAGCTTACATGCAGTCCAATGATCAGAGAGCAAATAGTCATGGGGCGTCACTGAAGAAGATGGAAACTCAGTTGGCACAGATTTTTGATGCATTGGTCAAGAACAAGGAGAAGGCATCAAACTCCGATGAACATGTTAACGTGTTAGAGGTCGTCCAGTTGGGAATTGATGAAACCGAGGAAAGTATGGTAGAGGTCACAGATAAGGAAGAAAGGGGAAGTGACATATACTCTCCCATTAAACTTGAGGACCCCGGGAGTTTCGTCATAGAGGTACAAATTGAGAATTTACCAAAGATGGGAGCGGTCCTTGATATGGGGGCTAGCATCAATATGATGCCTTTAGAGGTATACGAACAACTGAAGATTCAGTCAATCAAGCCCACCTCCCAGACTCTCATCATGGCGGACAATTCTCCCATCACCCCAGTTGGTATCGTAGAGGAAGTTTATGTGAATGTGCAAGGTTTGATGGTGCCGGTAGAATTTGTTGTGTTGGATTGCAAATGAGGAGAATCCGGTGGTATGGACTGGAAACTACTGTTGGGGAGGCCATTCATGGCCACATCGAGTATGGTAGTTGATATTTGTTCTAGGGACATTTCCTTCAGCTGTGGAGGTAAGAGTGTGAACTTCAAGGTAACATCCCCCGGAACAAGCCAAGTCAGAGATTGTTTAGTCTTTGAGGCACCAAATTCCAGAAAGAAAAGAAGCCGGGTGCTCACCCTTGTGCAAGCCTTTGAGGGTGTTAAGGAGATGGAATTGGGAAACCAAGACTGCATTAAGGAAAGGCAAGAATCAGAATTCAAAGAGGAAGAAGCAAATACTGAAATTTTTGAACAATTAGGTGAGCTTGAGCAAGACAACACAAAGCTCAAACTGGAGGTTTATTTGCTTAAGGCTGAGAATGAACAGTTGAAGACGAAACTGCATGATCTCTCAACAGTGAACAACAGGTTAAAAGAGCAAGTAGTGGAGCTTGCCACCAAAAACGAGTTAGTCTCCAAGAACTTAGATGCATTGGCAAAGCTCTCAGAAGAGTTTGAAGAAGACTATGGGAGAAGGACAAGGAAACTTCAACTAGGTGTGGAGGAGTCCGCAAGGGCGGTAAGGGAATTGCAAGAACAACTGAGCACGAAGGATAATGAGTTGAAGCGGGTCAAGGTCAAGGAGTGTGATTTGATTGAGCAACTCGCTGTGATAGAAAATAATGTCAAATCCCTCAGATTCGGACAACAGAAAGTGGCCCACGCCAACAATCGAACAGGGAGTTTCCCTAACCGACCTATTACTTGATACTTCTGTGCCAAAAAAGGGCACACTAAAACTTATTGCTTTAGTTTCCAACGGTTCAAAACAAGTAGAGTTGGATCTAGAATGGTTAAACAAATATGGGTTCGAAAGGACCTAGTCGGACAAACGAGGGAAGTGGGGAGAGATGCAGTGCATAGGCATTTGGCACCGGTTTGGGTGGCCAAGTTGAATGTGCTCCCCATTCCGGTAAAACCTCATTTGGTTGACCGGGTCCCACTTTGAGTGCATTGCACTCACTTTTGAATTTATTTTAGTGTTTTTATTTTTATTTGTACTTTTCGGATGGTTAGTTTTTGTTACTGTAAACTTTTGAGAATGCTTGAGAATGTTTAATGGGTTTAGTGTTGGTGCAGATACAGTTGCAAGGCAGAGTTCAGGAGTCTGTCCAGGAGAACAGTGCGGTTATAGTGCGGGTCAGTCACCCGCACTCGTCCCGCACTTCGAAAGCATCAGGTAATAAAGTGCGGGTAAAGTGCGGGTTAGTCACCCGCACTCCACCCGCACTTTGGTCGCGCAGTATATATACTGCCTGTCGTTCTCTAGGGCTCCACTTGCCACAAAAAAACAAAACAACACAGCAAACTTCAAATTTTTCCTTCTTCTCAACTGAAAGGTATTCCGTGTGTGCCACGTTTTCGATTTTTCGGCAACCAAGGTATGAATTCTTACTCTAATTTCATTACATATCTCTCTAATCCAAACCCTAACCCTCTTTATCAAAATTCTTTTTCCTCCTATGCATGAACTTCATTAGTTAGGGTTTTGAACTTTTGTTTTTGCCTTTGCTAATATCTAAAAGGATGGAATGATGGGTGTTATCTAATTATGCATGTGATGTGTTCATGGTTACATTGATTTTCTATTGCATTTGGGTTTCAAACTATGAATTTGGGTTTATATGGTTGAATGGAAGCCTATACATGAGTTAGAGTCTTATTGGGGTTAATTCGGTTGATGATGTGCAGAGATTGTGAAATGTATGCATGAATTGAAATTCTGCATGTGCTGGTATCTGGTAATGAGTTAGAGTGCGGTCACAGTGCGGGTCATTCACCCGCACTTCACCCGCACTTTATCCTCCTGACAGCATTTTTTTTCCTTTCAAATTCCTTCATCATAACCTCATGGTTCTTTGATCCGAATATTGCCTTAAAACTATTGTTTATTGTGCAGATGTCAGGAAGAACCAGGAAATCAGCTAGGCAAGCCAGTCAGGGTTCCGAACAAAGACCGCGGAGAGGACCCCAAGTTCCACCGCCATGCATGAGACACCCAGATTTCGAGGACCATTTAGAATATTTCAGGGAGCGTGACATACTGGTGGAGAGGGGAATAGCAGTTGAAGAGCTGGAGGGCACCATGATTCCTCTAATGGTTGAAACAAAGGGATAGGAAACCTTTGTTAGCCCCCCCCGATGTATTGTCGACGTGTGGTCGAAGAATTCTTTGCTGGAATGGTACCTGAAACTTTTCAGCGCACTTCTTCGGTTCTGGTCCGTGGGGTAGAAGTCCGGATGACTATAGCGGACATTAACAGGTATTATAGGACTGGGCTTCCAGTTGATCCCGAAGCTGTCGGACGTCTAAAGCAGGGGGTAACTTGGAGTGAATTTTTTGTGACCCAAAATGTGGATTTTGTAAATCAGTTAGTGATCCGTCCAATGGATTTTTGGGTGGCCCCTGATCACCGCATGAAGCACACCAACTTAAGGAGTGAGTTCGGTTTCTGGCATGTATTCATCTCCCATTCCTTGATCCCCAGAAAGCACAGGACTTTAGTGAACTTCAATGCAGCAATGATCCTGTACTGTATACTACAGAATCAGTTGGTCGACATAGGCTTTCTGATCAAGAGAGAGATACTCGAGTTGGGAGGGGTCAAGGTGGACAAGCAGCCACTCATCTTCCCTAGCATCATCATCGCATTTTGCAGAACTGCCAGAGTAGATTTTGGATCCGACTCTTTCGAATACGGTTTGGGGCCAGTTGGGCGTTTTACATGGAATGACCAGGTTAGAGAACGGGACCCCTCTGGTGTCAGGGTCCGAACAGGGAGCAGGAAACCTGCTCGAGGGGGCAGCACAAGCAGACAGGCTGAAGACATCCCGGAACAACCAGATGTGGAGCCGGTTTACCTTGAATATGATGATTATAGGCCCGCTGTTTCCCCACCCATGCAGGAGACGTTTGGAGAGGTTCCTTGGCAGACTTTGCTTACAGGATTGGAGAACCTCAGGACCGAGGTCGCTGAAAATAGGAGGCAGATTACTGAGAGCTGGGTGAAAGCCAATGAGTATTTTACGAACATTTGGGGCAACCTCACAGACATGAGGGAGGCACTCAGTCTTCCAAGTTATCCACAGAAGAAGAAGAGGACAACTGCTTTCTCACCTTCTTCAGGGGGGCCAGCCATTGACCTATATGGGGGAGAGCTCCGGGCTGCAATTGAGAGATCCAGGAGGGAGCATGAAGAGCAAATCAGATCAGAGATCGGGACTTTTATTGCTTGTATTTGTATTTGTATTTTCTTTTAAACGGTTTAGACTTATTTTTCTTTTCTTTTCGCATTTAATATTCGTTTGGTAGAGTAGTTGTGTGGTTTTAAGCTAGGTTGTGCATCTTTTGGGAAGCACACAACAACACGTATGGACATCGAACGATCTTCCTTCTAAAGGGAGTTTTCTACCTTCGAATTTTGAACTTAAGCTTTCAATGAATGAGTTTTAGTTTTTGTTATTATGAATGAGCATGGTCGAATGTATGTCTAGATTCGGTTTGGGGGTGTTGAACCCTCATTCTGCCATTTATTGAGATTATGCATGTTATTTCCTACAATGGGGACATTGTTGAGTTTTGGTTTGGGGGTGCATCACGCCTCCGCCTTGTACAGTTTAGTGTCCAATTTTTCAATTTTGTCGCTTGTCCATTTTTCAAACTGTATCCAGTATGGGTATGATGCCTCTAGGGTGTGATTTTGACGAGTTCCTTATATGTGCTTTGACCTTGTGATATAATTTGGTGCCACTTGAGGTTTCACTTGCACCATCATGGGTTCGTCCCACCCGTTGGTGTTAAGTATTGGGGACTCATTGTTCCCATGTCTTGTTCTAATAGTGGAGATACCCGTGAGGTCACAAACACAAGCATGAAAGTGCGTTTTCTGAGTGCATTATTGATTATTCTTAAACACGCCTCTCGTCATTTATGTCATGTGCCATAGGACTTGCATATAATTCTATGAATTGCGTGATGGATGCTTTCATTCCCTTTCTAGATGGTTGTGGAAATGATATTAGGGAATGTATGTGTATCGAATTACCTCTATAGCCTAAACACCATATACCATATTGTGTGCTCCAAAGCCAAGTTAAGGCCAAACACTTACTCTATCATTTGGTACCACATTCAACCATATACCCAATAGCCCAAACACATGCCTACCCTTGTACTAATCATGTTAGGATGGGAAATGGTAGTGATGAAAAGGGTTAAAAGGTCCTAACGAGTAAAATGAAATAATTGCTGAAAATAGGCAAGGAAAGGGGTAAGAACCTTAGTTATGTGCCCTAAATGCCTAAGAAAGGGAAAATTGTAACAACCCAAATGGAGTACAACATTGTGATTGGGAAATTGTTAAAAGAAAAAACAAATTAAAAGAAAGATTGTACTTGAAGTGTCATAATGGGAGTGTTTTATGCTAAAATCGCTCAAACGAAATGCAATGTTGAAGGCACAAATGTGGGTTAAATGGTTTCCTAGAGGGTTGCATTTAAGCAAGAAAAGAACATGGTGTGGTAGTAGGGATGTATTCTAGCATGATTGGTGAGTTTGAACTCCAAATGTCCATATTTTTGTGTAAACTCATTCAACCCCACAGCCACACTATAACCGGTTGAAAAGCCCTTTTTGATCCATGTAAGTCTAGTTTGGGAATGTCGGTTGAAGCACGATCTTTCACATCCATGGCATGGTGACTCGTTCCTAGGATAGTACATCCATGGCATGGTGACTCGTTCCTAGGATAGTTCATTGCTTAAATCTTATGCAGAATCTTCTTTGCATACTTGTTGTGTGGAACTTAGGACTCTTGAGGAAAGAAAAGAGAGAATCCATGTGAGCTTTAGAATTGAAGCAAATTATGCTCAAGGTATGGGAGTAAGTTGTCCTAATTCATGAATGCCTTTAGGTATGGGATTCGTGTTCGTACGAGCCTCCCTTGGGTGTCTCCAAATTGCTCTCGATCTTGTGCATATGTTTTTTCTCCTCTCTACCACACCTATTTGTATCATATCACACATTGGACTTGCGGCATTGTTGAGATATTGTTTAGGTATATAGAAATTAAATTCAGTTGGCGTCTTACTGTTTCGATTAGATTTGCTCGAGGACAAGCAAAGGTTTGGTTTGGGGGTGTTTGATCGGGCCAAATATGTTATATATTTAGGCCCTCAGATCCTTATCTTATGTTCTGTTTTCGTGCGTTTTTGTATCTCTTATGGGTTGTTTTGTGCTTGTTTGTAGGAAATGATGCAGAGACAGGTTTGGAAGCATATTGCGGTGATTCCGGTAGAAAAAAGGGCGAAAGAAAAGGCAAAAGAGTGCAAACAGCTCTACAGTGCGGGTCGCAACCGCACTCCGACCGCACTCCAGTCGCACTCATGTTCATAGCCGTGGCAGGATGCAAGTAAAGAGATAAAGTGCGGGTGCAGTACGGGTCATCCAACCGCACTCCACCCGCACCGTTGCCAAACCAGAGAAGCTGATGTTGCACCTGACGATAAAGTGCGGGTATTGTGCTGGTCATCCAACCGCACTCTACCCGCACTAATGCCAAACTAGAGAAGTTGAAGAGGCACCTGATATTAGAGTGTGGGTACTGTGCGGGTCATCAAACCGCACTCCACCCGCACTTGCACCAAGAACAGAAGAGCAGAATTGCACCTGCCGTTAGAGTGCGGGTACTGTGCGGGTCCTCAAACCGCACTCCAACCGCACTTGCACCAAAGACAAGAGCAGAATTGTACCTGACATTAGAGTGCGGGTACTGTGCGGGTCATCAAACCGCACTCCACCCGCACTTGCACCAAGAACAGAAGGTAGATTTTGCACCTGACAGGGAAGTGCGATTCAAGTGAGATCACAGTGCGATTCCAAATGCGGGTCAAGTGCAGGTGATTCAACCGCACTCCACCTGCACTAATGCCCTGATCCGAGAACTGAAGTTGCAGACAACCCATACAGTGCGGGTACAGTGCGGGTAATTCACCCGCACTCCACCCGCACTCCGAGCGCGCCAGTCTGATTTTCAAAGCTTAAGTGACCTATTTTTGTATCTAGTATAAATAGAAAAGTATAGAAACGTTTTAAGGAGCTTTTAACTCCGTTTAGTAGAGATTAAGCATTCTTAGATCTAGTTTCTCTCTCTCTCTCTTATCCTTACATTCTCTACTCAACTTCAAGGAAGTTAGGAGATTGGAGCCACTTCAAGGAAGGAGATGTTCTCCAAGGGTTATTTCTTTCTCCTTTTTCTTGGTTTCCTAGTTGTAATGAGTAGCTAAATCCCCTCTAAGGGGTTGATGGAGTAGTTAGTTAAATATTGGGCTTGTACATAAACTTGATATTATATTGATATTCATGTCTATCTTCCATTGATCTATTCTTGTTGTGAATGTTTATCATTGATTTCTTGTGTAGATACATCCTCTTTGCAAGATATCTTTGTATTATGTATGAGTATTGCATCTAGATATACATCTTATTTAGTTGTTTAATGCTCTAAAGAATAGACGGAAAGTCATGAATTCCGACTCCGGAACCGCGGTTTTAATCTAACCTCGATCGTGTTTTCCGGCACTATACATCCTAGGTCGGAATCCGTGAGAGAGTTAGAAGTCATCACTATACATCCTAGGGTGACTATTTGTAATCGGTTGAGTCATTGTTAGGTAGACGAGCTTCATTTCTAGAATTCGATAAACAACTAACTCTATACATCCTAGGTTGGTAGTTTACACGGATTAATCCCTAATAGGTGGTCCGCACTATACATCCTAGGTTGGCCACCTTCTAGGGATAAATAACCGACTCTATACATCCTAGGTCTGTTACCTTGAATAGCCGTGATATTGACAAGTTTGTTGCATTGCCCAGTATTTACTTTCGTATCCATTAACTCCTTAGTTTCCATCATCTATATATATCCTTCACTCCATATTCCCCCTTCATTTTGTTTACATATTTAATTTAGTGTTATTTAGAGTGTGATTCACATCTACATTTTCACCAATTCATGTTTCGCTATTATATATATATACATAACATTGCTTTAGCATTAACTAGTTTAGCTAACTCCGCTCCCTGTGGACGACACCCCACTTGCCACTATATTTATGTTCTCAAACCGATTTAGGCTTTGTGAGGTTTTATCAAATATTATTGACGGACTGATCTTTTAGAACGACACTGAGAAAAACGTTCTGTCATTCTAGGGAATGGTCGATTGTTAGTCGTATGCCTGTCGAATAGTCGTCTCTTTTTTTCATTTCTTTTCTTTTCTATTTATACATAGTTTGTAGGTCAACAGATTGATTCTCCCTTGATTTTCTCAGTCTCCTCCTTATCGGGCGGGATTTCTTGCTTTAATGTCATTGACTTTTGGATTGACGTCCGAATTGAGAGTATCGTGGTGGAGATCAGTTTGTTTCCTTTTTGGATTTTATTACTTGTTTTGCATGTAGGTATAGTTTCCAGATATGATTCAATGCATTCCTCGTATCCTTTCAGTATGATCCTTTATGGAGGTCGTTGGATATGATGATATGGTGTGGTGCATCAACCAGGGAGGTTGATTAGTATTTCGACCTTGATATCTGAGAAGTTTCATCCAGCTTGGAGCCAAGTCTGGCTTCCCTTGACCTTTTCGAAGCTAGGTGTGGTCTCGACTGACCTTTTGAAGCTAGATGTGGCTTCGACTGATCTCGCAGCCTTTTAGGGACATTCTTCTGTGTCAATCGAGGTACAGACGAGTCTCTGGAGCACTTGCGAGATGACCTCGACTTCGGGGAGCTTCTAGTTTTTGTGATGTGGGCTAGATCTGATCGTTCCGGGCTTTATCCCGGATGTTTCCGGAGCCCGCCCTTGTTCTTGGGGTGGTATCGCAGTTCGGCTTTGGATAGAGAGGTCTCCTGGTGGAAGCTCTCGGGTCCGGGCTCTACCCCGGATGTTTCCAGAGCCCTCCCTTGTTTCTGGGATGGTATAGTAGCTCGGCTCTGGATTGAGAGGTCTCCTGGTGAAACTCTCGGGTATGGAACCAGGTCTGAGAGATGGAAAATTTCCCTTTGGTCCTTAGCCAATTTTGGCTATTAACAGACCATTTGATCCATAAATAAAGAAGAATCTCCTTTTTTCTCCAATTTACACTTGTTTGCATTTTATCGCTAATGTTCGCCAAGAAATTCCGCCATGATCGCCATGAACCAGGAAATGCCACATGGCATTCCTAGTGCCTTGGCAGGGCACCACCCCCCGTTAGGAAGGATCTGGTTCATTTAAGGCATAGTTGCCCGCCAGATCAAGGTCTTGGCCTCATCAGGAAGGGTCTGGTTCATTTAAGGCATAGTTGCCTGCCAGACCAAGGTTGAGAAGTTGTGGCCTTGGTTGCCCGTTGCTTCCTCAAGACCAGGACAAGCCAAATGGCCCTTCTGCTACCAGGATCATTTTCGCCTATGTACTAGGGTTCATAGAACTGGAGTAACAGGTACCCAGTTTCACCTACCAGGGTCGCTTTCGCCTAAATACCCAGATTCCCGAATCAGGAAGGCTAGGTACCGTGATTCGCCAGTATTATCGCCTAAGTACTGAGATTCCTGAAACAGGAAGGCTAGGTACCTTGATTCGCCATTATTATCGCCTAGGTACGGAGATTCCTGAAACAAAAAGGCTAGTATGTCTTCGCCTAGGTACCAGGATTCTTAAAGAAAGAGTGCCTGACACCAGCCAGGAAGGCCGGATTGTTCAGTTTCAAGGGATTGATTCTCAAATCCCTCCAAGTACAAACTTATGTGTCTACTATAGTTAAGGCAAGAAACAAAATGATATCAAAGAACCAAGACTAGAACAAATCAGGAATCTGGCACGAAGAAAGGTAATCTTTTATTGATTCAATCAGGGAACCCAACCCATCTTTCAGGCTACATTCGGAAAAAGAAAAAAAAGAAAAAAAAAAGAAAAAAGAAAAAAGAAAGAGAAATGAAAGTCTGGGCATGCTGGCTTCCTCTCCAACTTCTTGCCCACCTTCTTGGCCGGCTCTCCCAACGACACTGGTCTCCACCTTATGTGTCCTTCATCAAGTTGGATGTTGACAATGTCGTCATGGTCACCGGAGGTAGAAAGAGGGGCCTTGTTGGAACCATCAAAAATAGAAAGGAACAAAAAAATAGCTTTGAGACCATCCACGTTCAAGATGCAATTGAACACGAGGTTGCAACTCGACTAAGCATCGTGTACATCATCGGTAAAGGTATAGGGTCGTGAGCAACCTATCCTCTTGGTTCTAAGAACCGTAAATTTGTCCAGCCATGGTTCCCTAGTGACTCGGTCCATCTCGCACTGCTCCCTCCACAATACCAAGCATCCTGCCAATCAGAGAAATCACATCTTCTCTTCCTCTCACATCGCCAACCACAGCGACAAAATCTTCATCCGCTATATCATTCGGAGGTCTAGGGTATTTACCAAAACCCTTTCCGATAGCCATCGATCGATTTACTGAAATTCTCTCTTTCGCTGAAGAGTAAGAAGCAATGTGAGGAACAAATGAGCAAGTCAAGATATTTATAGACAGAGAAATGGTTACCGATAATGGAAGAAGAGGATCATTAATGAAGCATGATACTCGGAACGTGAGAAAGGGCAGTTTCGAGAAACGTGCATCGCCAAAAATTTCTATTTTTTAAATAAACGAACTTCTCCTGACCTGGCACCTAGAATGACCCTTAATTACAGCATCCAAACAGAAGATTCCTGTATAGGGATTCTAAGAAGAGGTTTCCACTGGGCTGATTCCGGATAGGATTTGGGCCATGACCATCTCGGTTCCCCGATACTAGGAAACATTGACGCTATGATCTATTAGAGTCTCGATGCAACGTCATACCTCTGCCCTGGCATCAAAAGAAGGCCGGTACCGCGGTCCATGTTTACCTGGTACCTTAGTACCGCGATACCTGTCCTGAACCAATCCCGTTAACAGCTATTTTTCATAGGAGTTCGTTGAAAAATCTTCCACCAAGTTTACACCTGACAGAACCGGGATTCCAAAAAGTGAAAGATTATCGGAATTCATGGCTTATGGATTGGTTAAGTCAGGCTCACATTGGGGACTGCTCCTCAGATCAATATTACATCAGGGTTAGAGACATGTAACAAGATTCAATTAAGAGGGTCAGAGTAATGAACATTCAGGTATCCATGCAAAAAGAAGGGGAATTTTTTCTTTACTTTAAACCAGGGAGCCCATCCCCCTTTCATTGGCTACACCCATGTTAAAAAAATGAATAAAAAAGAGAACTGAAATGATCAAGCTTTGGCTCATGCTACCTCATCCTCCTGGTTGACTCCCTCAGCACCACCAACAGCTCCTGGTTCAACCTCTCCTGTGGAAACTGCTTCCCCATCCAAAGCAACAACTCCTGGATCAGTTGGAGGCTCACCTGACACCTGCACAACCACCTCAGCTGTGCCCCCTGTTTGAGCTGGGTCAGCAGGAATGTCCTTCACCACGGCTTTGCTAGCCTAGGTCTCCACCACAACAGCATGACTGACTTGGGGCCCTTCCACCAAGGTTGGTTCTGTCATGACCTTCTTTCCTTTAGCAGAATCGACCTGGACTGTGGCTTCCTTGGCGAACTTGGGTGGAAAGGTTGGTGGAGATGAAGATCTTTCTTCGATTTGATCTTCTGCAGCAATGGGGAGATGCAAGCTAGGCCCTGCCTCAGTATAAACTGATTTTAAGGAAGAGATGGGTGCCAGGTCATCCTCGTCAATAGAAGTGACAGTAGTGAGAGAAGGTCCGGCATCATTTGGAGAGAGGCCTGCTAGCTCGGCAGCTCTGGCCATGATCTTCACCGTGCTCAATCTTTCAATAATGCTCAGATCTAACGGGGGAGGTGAGCTTGGGCCACCTGCTATCCCGCAAAGAAGTAGCCGTCCTCAAATGAGGCATTCACCTTGGCCTCTAAGCTTGCCATGCTAGCACGCAGAGCCTTGACCTTTGCCTCTAGCTCCTCTGTTTTTTTTTTCATAATATCCGTTTGGGTTTTACGGCGCGGGGACTTAAGCAGCTATGTATCATAAGCTTGTTGAATCCGCTCATTATCTACCTGCCCGTCAGTTGCAACCTTTTCTACTCTGGCCAAGGACTGGTTCAGAGTTGCCACGCCCCTCGTGGCCTTGGTTAGCTCCTCCTTAGCTTTCTCCAGCTCGACAGTAGCATTTTCAACCTACTTCCAGAGAGAGCTGAGTTGATGGCTTATTGCCACATTAAATTTGAAGGCCTGCCACACGCGCGATACATGTTAATCATCACCAGGACACCTAGAGCTTACAAAAGAGAATGACAGGATGAAACAACTTACCTCAGCTAGGAGAGCAGACCTTTTGAGTAGGACATCAACAGGCACTGAGGTCATAGCCTGCAATCCCCCACCGGGATAGAAGGTAGCGAACCGGCCAGGACCTCATCTTTGCTGCTATCTTCTGATCGCGATCGAGACAAATCTCAAGGAGCAACCTAAGCAGCAGTGCTAGAGTCTGGGCCTGTTCCAACCCTGGTAGGTTGCTCGGTCACCACAACAGGAGAGGGAAATGGGACTAGCTGAGCAGCAGCAACACTAGCAGCAGTAACAAAAATGGTAGGAGCTTGACCATGCACCTAGTGGGGAAGCATACCGGCCTTCAGTTTACACAGTTTCTTCCAAATCTGGCATAGGCATTGCAGAGACTGCTAAGCCAAGAGAGTTAGTACCTATATAAAAAAATACATTAACTACTAAAGCGAGGTTTAGAAGAATAAGAAACTACATGGTAAAGCATTATAGATGTAGAGAGAGAATTCCACCCTCCTTGGCTCGAGGGCATCCAAGATAGGATACTTTATGTTGAGGTAAGATCGAGCCATGATATTTTTCAAAATTTTCTCCGACTCAGCGGAGATGCTGCCTTTCTCCCACCCGGTCCTACTGCTAAACCGAGTAGAGACCTCAAACTCGGACCCCTCGATGCAGATTGAGCTCCCCCAGTCGCCACCTACCACGATCCACTCCTCCTTCCAAGAAGAGTCTTTCTTTCTAGCGCCGGGTATCATGAAGTTTAGGGGATTCTTGGCCTGAGCATAAAATTGACCCCTTGGACCAGGAGAATTGGCAACAATCTGAAAGATGTACCTCAGCCCATCCACCTCTGGTTCCTAGTGAGTTTGTCTATCTCGCACTGCTTCCTCCACAGCACGAGGAATCATATTAGGTGCCTCCAAAACCCTGGTGTCAGCTGCAGAACGTGAAGTGCCCGGCGGAGAGTAGGATGGAGAGGTAGCCTAACCCCACATTCCAAGGCCACCGTGTGGATCGAAAGTTGGCCAGCAGGAGGGGAGTACATGTCGTACCCCTAGTATGGTATGGTGAGAGTGATGTCAGCCGGGATCACAAAATCCCTCAAGAAATTTATCATCTCGGTCGTACAGATAGAGTCAGGAATGCATCAGAAATCGCTAGGAAGGGTGAGCACCCCTCCTACCAAGGTCGTCGTGCCTCCAGTTAGGTCTACACCTCCCCAAGAACCACTAGATTCTTTGCTCGTTTCCCCGCCTATATCGATCAGGGTATCAGGATTGTTGTTGAAGCCCAATCTGATGGCTATGTTCCGGTTTGACCGACGACTCTGGGAGGCTGGAGCACATTCTCCATCATTCCCTATTTTACGGGCCCTCTGCTTGTGAACAAGGCTCCTACTGGCGACAGTATCATCTCCAAAAATCTGGTCCAGACTGTCCGAAGCTGAGGAAGACAAGGTAGCTGGTTGGAAATTTTTTGAAGATCAAACAGTTTGAAGATTGAAGGCTGAAGAAGAAGGAAAGCTAGGGTTTTATCGAAAGATTAGGATTTTGTATGAAAGTGAGGTGAGTGAGTCATGAAGAATTGAGGTATTTATAGAGAAGAAACTGGCTACCTACAACAGGAAGGAAAGGTCATTAATGACACGGGATTTTCGGAAAGCGGGAGTCACGGTTTTGAGAAACGCGCGCCCCCAAATCTTTCCTTTTTTTGAAATTGGCCTACCCCAGCCAGCCAAGTGGAAGGAACGTTAAATGGCAGTGTGCAAAGGGAAGATTTCATGCCAGAAGATGATTACAGTAAATTCTCTGAGTGTTACGACTCCTGACTCCAGTCCCAACCTGGTACCGGTGTTCAAGTCAAGGGGGACTTCTGTTAATAGTCTTTTTCTGCAGGGGTCAAAATGATAATATTCCATTACGTTGATAACTAGAAGAACCTTGAGGGGGACCGTTCCCGGCCTCCAGGTACCCAGCAGCCTCGGTAACGGGACCTGTGAAGGATCTAAATCTGGTGGGGGTAGAACCGTGACTGCTTTGTCTACCTGTCTACCTAGATAAAGCACCAGAACTACGACCCAAGAAGAACAGGTACCACGCTATGCCATTTACTCTTGATACCAAGTGAAGCCGGTATCGCGACACCACATACCTATTACCTCACGTATACCCGATACCTCCTACCTAGCACCAAGGTACTGCGGCATCTACCCGCTACCCAAGTACCTCGACATCAGCCCTAAATACAACCCAGACAGGCATCCTACACGCCAAGCGAGAAGAATTTCGCCACAAAGATACTATCATGCTAGAACAAGCGCCACACCAGTAAGAGAAGACATGTACATCAGTGTACCACGCCATCGAGATACAGAGTAGAACAAGCGCCACACCAGCAAGGTATAGAACAAGCGCCACGCCAGCTAGAGCAGATCGATACACCAGTGTACCGCCCCATCAGGATACAGAGTGAGATTTTCTCCTCCAAGCAACGTAAGAGGGAAGAGTTGACTTCTTCGCCATTAAAAGCTCCATAACTGAGACCAAACAGTCAACCAAATCAGAGTTTAAATGCTACAGTAATTGGAGGGATCAAATCTCGCGCCTTTAGCCTCACTCAATGTTTTTCAACGCCTAAAAAATGACTCCAAATAATTCTCAATAAACTGACCGGATTCTCATGAATAAAAGGGGGTTCATAAATAAGGCCATGAAAGACGAAGAGGGGGAGCCTGGAGAAGCTTTTCATGAGCTTTTAGAAAACAGTGAGAGGTTTTGGGCCATCACTGAAAGAATTCTAGCCAATTATCGACACGAACGAGACCACCATCGCCATAAAGTGAGAGAGAACCTGAATAAAGTGTATTATCATCGTATTTGTAAAGATTAATGTTCAATAAATAGTGCCTATCTTGATTCGTATTCATCTTCTTTTTACATATTTCTCTTGTTGTGATTTTGCCTCTCACCCTCTAGTAAAAAAAAATCTCGGTACCCAATGAGGGTGTTAATTGGAATTTTACTCCCTGAGTGAATTTTCGGTTAACTGTAATTAGTGAGAATTACCAAGTTTTTACTCCTAAAAATTAACCCCATTAACTTATAGTAAATTATGTGAATAACCCATTTTAATCAAATTAAAAAAAACACATAATATAGAACCCTAATGGAAATGGTGAGATCTATGATTAGTTTCTTATCATTACCAAATTCCTTTTGAGGATATGCATTACAAACTGTGGCTTACATTTTCAATGTAGTCCCATCCAAATCTGTTCCTAAGACTCCCTTAGAGTTGTGGAATGGTCGTAAAGCTAGTTTACGATATTTTCGCATATCGGGGTGTCCAGCACATGTGTTGAAGAACATAAGTGGAAAGCTAGACCCCAAGTCAGTAGTCTGCTTGCTTGTGGGATATTCTAAGGAGACCAGAGGTAGATACTTCTATAGTCCTGAAAAGAACAGAGTATTTATACTGAAAAATGCAACGTTTCTTGAGGATAGCTATATTAGTGATCATAAACCTCGAAGTAAGATTGTATTAAATGAAATGGAGCCTGGTACGACTAGTGCTCATTCAACAAGAGTTGTTGATCCATCGACATCTGATAGTCAGATGATTCCTAGTCCGGTTACACTATCACCTAGACGTAGTGGGAGGGTTGTGAGATAACCTAAATGCTATTTGGGTATAGGAGAGGGACAAGATGTCGTCTCTACTGATAGTGTGGATGATCCATGGACATTTAAGAATGCAATGGAAGATCTTGACAAAGAGGAATGGCTAAAAGCCATGAATCTCGAGATGGAGTACAGTCTAGGAACTTGTAGACTTACCGGATGGGGTAAAACCCATAGGGTGTAAGTGGATCTACAAGAGAAAGAGAGGAGTAGACAGAAAGATAGAGACCTTAAAGGCAAGGCTAGTGGGCAAGGGTTATACCTAGAAAGAGGGGGTTGATTATGAAGAGACCTTCTTGCCAGTAGCCATGTTTAAGTCTATTCGGATTCTCTTATCCATTGCAGCCTATTTCGATTACAAAATTTGGCAAATGGACGTCAAGACTTCATTTTTGGATGGCAATCTTGATAAGAGCATCTACATGGTGGAACCAGAGGGATTCGTGTCTCCAGATCAAGAGCAAAAGTGTTAGAAGTTGCAAAGGTCCATTTATGGACTTAAGCAAGCATCTAGATCTTGGAACATAAGGTTTGATGATGTGATCAAAACCTATGGCTTCGAGCAAAACATTGATGAGCCTTGTGTCTACAAACGCATCATTGACAAGAAGGTAGTTTTCTTAGTTCTTTACATAGATGATATCCTACTCATTTGGAATGATGTAGTGGTATTATCGGAAGTAAAGGGCAGGCTGGCAAGCCAATTCCAAATAAAAGATTTGGGAGAGGCAAGTTATGTTCTAGGGATCCAACTTATAAGGGATCATAAAAACAAGCTCATAGCATTGTCTCAGGCATCGTATATCGACAAGATTTTTATGTGTTTTTCGATGCAGAACTCCAAGAAAGGTAATTTACCTTCCAGGCATGGAGTTCACTTGTCTAAGGAACAGTGTCCTAAGACACCTCAAGAAGTTGAGGATATGAGACGTGTTCCCTATACGTCAGCAGTAGGTAGTCTCATGTATGCTATGTTATGCACGAGACCGAACATATGCTTCGTAGTAGGAGTAGCCAGTAGATACCAATCCAACCCAAGATTGGATCATTGGGTTGCTGTCAAGACTATTCTCAAGTATCTTTGGAGAATGAGAAAATATATGTTAGTGTATTATAGACAGGATTTGATCCCGTTAGGATACACGGATTCTAATTTTCAGTCAGACAGGGATTCTAGGAAATCCACGTCTGGATTAGTATTCACAATTGGTGGTTGAGCCATTGTGTGGAGGAGTATTAAGCAATCTTGTATTGTTGACTCCACCATGGAAGCCGAATATGTAGCCACTTGTGAAGCTGCTAAAGAGGATGTTTGACTTCGAAAATTCTTGACTGATATGGAAGTTGTTCTAGATTTGGATAAGCCAATCACAGTTTATTGTGAAAACAATGGTGCTGTGGCTAACTCCAAAGAACCAAGAAGCCACAAGAGAGGGAAGCATATAGAGAGGAAATATCATCTCATCAGAGAGATAGTGCAGAGAGGAGATGTGACCGTGACCAAGATAGCGTCACAGGACAATCATGTTGATCCGTTTACGAAGACCTTACCTAATAAAGTGTTTATAGATCATCTAGATGGTCTACGTTTACAAGACATGTCTCACATGCTTTAGTGCAAGTGGGAGATGGTTGGGGTTTTTGCCATAAAGCTTGTAATTTGTAAATGTGAATTGAACATTGTTAACAGAGTTTTTTGGCAAGGGTCCAAAGGAGAATTTTCTACCAAGAGCATCTACTTGGTAGGGACCAATCCTAGCTCCCAGGTACATAGCGGGATCGATACCATGACCTAGAGGAAATCAATACCTGGTAAAGACCAGAACCTTGACTACCAACCTGCCTAGATGAAGCATCGGAGACATTCAACCAGGAAGAACAGGTACCACGGCGGGCATCCATTCTGACACCTGACGAAGGGGGTACCATGATATCGCAGACCTAGGGCCTTGCAGATACCTGGTCCCTCATGCCTGGAACCCCGGTACTGCGACGCATACCTGGTGTTCCAGAACACCTCGACATCATCCAGAGACCAACCAACACAGACCCCCCACATGTCCAATAGGACGAACAACATTACAAAGCCACCAGCATGATAGAACAAGCGCCACGCCAGTAGGCCAGAACAGTACACCAGTATACCATGCCAACAGGGCATAGAACCGGTGTACCTCTCCAAGTAGCGCAAGCTAGGAAAGTTGATTCCCTCGCCATTTAAAGCTCCATAAATATGACCAAACGGTCAACCGAATCAGAGTTTAAATGCAACAGTAATTAACGGGATCAAATCCCACGCCTTTAGCCTTACTCAACTCCTTTCAAAGCCTAAAAAAGGATTCCAAATAATCTTCATAAATGCAACCAGATTCTGAGGGATATGGGAGACCTATACATACGGCCTTGTAGGATAAAAAAGGGAGACAACCTCTCGTGAGTTGGCTGGAAGTCAGTAAGAGTTTAGAACAATCACTGGACGGATAATAGTCACTTATCGACATAAACGGAATGCTCTATCTCCATTTTGTTCTTAGAGAGAGAGTGAGTGAAAAGAAAGTGTTGTAATCTTTGCCCCATATTTATTTCGGTAAAACAGTGTTGTTCATATCCTTTGGTTCCTTCATATTTGTTCATATTAATTTCCAACGTATAAAGGAACCTCGGTACCTATCCCGCTATCGCCTACCGGTAGTGGACGTGGGTGTTAATCAAAATTTCGCTCCCCGAGTGGACTTTTCCATTAACACTTTTTGGCACTGTCTATGGGAAACACCACACCCTCAAAAGAAAGCCTGTTAGCCTTGTTTTCTTATACCATTACCAGTATGAAACTCCGATCTTCTCAAGATCATCCCGATCCGTTGGGGCACCAATCAAATGCTTCAACCCGGAAGGCTCAGAAGCGAAAGAAAGGGGGGAAGAGTCGAAATCCCGCTCCAAAGCCATCAGCTACAACGTGGGCTACCCCCTAGATACCTGCCAACCCGGCAATTAACCCAGCTAGTCTGGACCAATAAGTCACGGCCTTCATAGAAAGTATCCGCCTCCGAATGGTGGCAGAAGATGGAGCCCGTCAGCCTGTGGTACCAGATACCGGGGGAGAGGCAAGTCGCCAAGGTACCAGGATACCCCCCCTTTGACAGATTGGGACCACCACTTCCAATACTGGTCCACGACAGACCCGGGCCTGTGCCCCCGATACCATCAGTCCGCGATAGACTCGTGCCCATGCCCTAAACTCCGGGACAACCTGAAGGATATCAACCTCAACAGGTGAGATCCGTCATCGACCTACCCCTAGAGAGCGCCACTACCGGGTTCAACCGGAAGCTGCTTCTAGACGACCTCAACCAGAAGCGGCCAGGAGGCAACCTCGGTCAGTGGCAAAAGGTACTATTAGAAGCACCCGAGAAAACCTCACAGGGAGAGAACCAGGATGAAACTTCAGTAGAATTAGAAAGGTCTAATGATAGAGACTCTAAAGTAGAATCTGGGAATGATGGCAACAAGCGTCTCCGGGACCAATTTGCTAGAATGGCGAAAAAGATCTAGGAGTTAAAGAAGGGCAAGCACCGGGAAAACCAGAAAGACCCCTTAGGAGAGATGAATGCTCCCTTCTCCAAGAGGATCAGAGAGGCAGAACTACCTCACAAATTCAAGATGCCAACCGACAAATATTCTGGGACTGAAGATCCCTTGAGCCACCTAGAGAGCTTCGTTCAAAAGATGGAGGTCCAGAATTCTACCAGAGCCTCCATGTGCAGAATGCTACCTACCATGCTAACGGACTATGCCAAGACATGGTTCAGGAAGCTTCTAGCAGAGAACTACCAGCAGGGAGCGTCGACTCATTCACCAAGTTGACTACCGACTTCTGCGCTCAGTTCCAGGGCATCAAACCTTGCCCTAAGGATCCCATTCACCTTCAGTACGTGATCTAGGAGTGGGGTGAGTCACTCAGAGCTTATGTGGAGAGGTTCTACAAGGAGGTAATTCAGATGGGGGTCTTCACGGAGAAGGAGACCTTGGCTAATTTCAGAAGGAATTTATGGGCAGGCAGGTTGTTCCTATCCTTCGCCAAGCATCCACTAGAGACTTACCAAGAGGCCTACGATAGGGCTCTTGAACAAGTGGAGATAGATGAATAGCTCTGTGTCAAGATGAAGCATGATGACGTGAGATCCGCCATGCGCTACAAGAAGGAGGCGCCCAAGCCGGCTCAAATTCAGAAGAACGAGAATAAGCCTCCCAACAAGTCTACATACCAGATACCACCTTACCAACCTCAGTGTAACCGGTACCCGGCCAAGCGATCTCCTCCTAGAGCTACACCTCCACCCAGGGAAGTGGCGCGGATAGCTAGAGAAGAAGAGGGGTACACCTATTATACCCCTCTGAACGCATCTTACGAGACTGTCTACCTCGCCATCTGTGACAAGGGACTACTCGGAAAGCCTGGCCTAATAAAGACACCAGCCGATCAGCGAAATCATTATAAGTATTACGATTTCCATGAGGATATGGTGTAGGGAAAAATACGAAAACGCAGCAGAAGTGAGACTAAAAACGAATTTAGTATAGTTTAAAATTTTTCCAATATTTGAACCTTAACCCTTTAATTAATTAAGCATACATATTTTCAAAAGATATCATACCTCTTGTCGCGTGATTCGATTGACTTAGCATTGATGGTAATCAGCCAGATCTTCCAATCTGATCACGAACGTGAATCACCTAGGAGCGTGGTCTCCCTATTCTTTGAATTGTGTACCTGAGAATGGAAAAACGAAATCTTCTTTCCTGATCGTTAATCACAAAAACTCTAAAAGCCTAGAAAGATCGTTCCGGTCACTTTTGAATTCACAATCGTTATGATTGAAACTCGCGTGAACCTAAATCGAAAGTGTGCACAAAACCTTTTTATGTAAAGGCTTGCAAATGCACTATTGAATTTAGAACTATCTTTCTCTCTTCCTCTTGGCCGAATTTTCACTATGTTCTAGAGTTGGAATTTGTTTTTATTCAAAAGCAAGAGAATAAAAAATTCTTTCTCTAAAAAAAACTTTTTTTTCTTCCTATCACTATTAATTCCGAAATTAATAATATATATAGGTATACAAATCCTTTCCTAAAGAGGATTTACTTGGTGGGCAAGAATCCTATCTCTAGGTGGATTTACTTAGTGACAAAGAATCCTTTTTCAAAAAAAGATTTCTTTTCCACACCAAGACTCCTAATCCAACTCAAATAGTGTATTTGTGATTATATTAAAGACTTTCTTTTTTGATTAGATTATCTACTTACCAAATTAAGTCTTTTATATTTATTATACTACTATAATAGTATACTACTATGAAACATAATTCCTAGTTAGAAAAATATTTTGATTTTTAATTAATCAATTAATTAATTTCCATTTAATCAAACAATAAAATAAAATAATATTTTATGCTATTATTATAGCCTTGCCACCCACACACAAAAAATATGGGCCAAATATTATTTTCTTATTTTATTTAATCCATTCATGCTTTAAATAAAAGCCCACATGTAAATCAGACTCATTCTTACTAAAAGAAACAAACCCACATGCCTCTCATTAATATATTAATATAATTTGAGCAGCCCATTAAATTAATAATGTACAAATTATATTCTTAATATATTAAATATAATTCTAGATGGACCCATAAATTAGTCTGGTAGAATATATCAAGTGATCCATACAAGTCCGTGTGGATTGGGGATCTTGGCGGGCTATCTAAATTTAAGCTTCAATAGACATAATCTAATCACAATCAACAAATGATTCACTTATGTCCGATCTACTAATTTTAGCTCATTCCACTAAAAAGCTAAAATTGAACTCTTAAATAAAGATAGAATAAGAAGATTTTTCTCATTCATGCCCTAGACAATCTTATTGGAGATAATGTATCCTCATGTATAATATCAGTAATCGCCAAGAGCTCATAGACTGCATATAGCTCTCCTAGTTACCATATTTACTCATATGACCACGTTTTCAACTTGGATATTTTGACTTGTCCAGAAGCCATGTTTTCAATAGACATTATCGAAAACTCAACGTTGAGATTAAATATCCAATACCTCAAAATATCCATATGATAATATTATACTCTCATTCAATAAATTAAGCCACGATGTCCATATCTATAAATGAACTCCTCTATCGATTAACAAATGAATACCACCAAACTATCGAGGATAGACTATGCTATGTAATCGTACTCATTGATAGCTCAAATGATAACACTTGCAATCATAAGTTCATCATTTATCTCAGGATTAAGATAGACTCTTCGATTGTCCTCATAATGAAAAGACTTGTATATACTGACGGTTCTAGATAAAATATTTCATTGTGATCCTGTTCAATGCACCCAGTGCACTAGATTCTTTTACTCAAAGACCCTTTCGATGATTTTAGACTCATCATAACTCATTTGATCCCACTCAAATGCCAGCAAAAGAATTCTACAACTTTATCAAGATAAAAGTGCCTAACCTTTAATTTAAGTTGTGAACGTTTATTCAAGACTAACTAAAGAATTGTGTCTACCTCATACATATCTAGATGTACGAACAATTCTTCCTTTCTCATAGTCTTTTGACCTTATGATTATTTACTTTGACAATTATCATTATAAATGCTATAAGATTTTGTAAAACCATAAATCACTTTATTAATATGAAAAGATTGTCAATTACAATATTACACTCTTGCTATTGAGCATAATCCTAACAATCTCCCACTTGCGCTATAGCAAGTGTGTCATATCTCTCATTCCCATGTTCTCTAGGTGCCCATCAAAACTCTTCTGAAGTAGAGCCTTTGTGAAAGGATCAGCTAGATTTTCTGCTGAAGCGATTTTGGTAATTGTCACGTCACCCCTATGCACAATCTCCCTTAAAAGATGATACTTCCTTTCAATGTGTTTACCTCTCTTATGACTTCTTGGTTCTCTCGAATTAGCCACTGCTCAACTGTTGTCACAGTTAATAGTTATCTGCTTATTCACATTAGGAATTATTTCCAAGTCAATCAAGAATTGGCGGAGCCAAACAGCATCTTTGGCAGCTTCGCATGCAGCAACATACTCAGCTCCCATGGTGGAATCAGCAATACAGAATTGCTTGATACTTGATCGGTAATTTGATATATATATTTTTGATCCCCATTCCTCCAATCAATTACTTGTTTCTTGAGTTATTTAGGGGTTTTAAATTATGTTTTGAGCATTTCCAGGTTTTTTTATCTAAGTGATGTGTTTGGAGAATTTTATACGAAAAGGGCAATTATTGAAAAATTGAGGGACTTATATGCAATTTTCCCTGATCGCTGTCAAGACCGATGCTAATTATGATAGCAGTACCAACAGCGCTAAAAAGGGCAGAATAACACCTTCCAAAACGTTGTCATACCGCTGTGAATTTCCACAGAGGTTTCCCGAATCAGTGCAGATGAGCCCTGTTATGAAGGCCATATCTCTCAGCTCCGATAGAACTGTGTGTCTTGGTACCTATGGATTTGAAGCCCAAAAAGTCTAGTTTCTAACCCAATTTACAGTTTGTCGATCCGAAGTTTCTAGAAGAAGTTATACTCATTTGAGTACTTGTTGCGCAGATCAGTCAGTCATAAAATCCGTGAATAGTGACGGGATTTGTTTTGCAAGTTGTCGGAATGGGAAATATTACCTTTTTAGACATGAGAGTGAGTCTTGGGAAGCAAGTTGATACCTAATCCTTATCTTCCTTCAATAAGTTATCATTTGGATGGTTTAGGAAAGGAATAAAATCCCAAAAAGGTAGAGTTCTAAAAGGGAATTGATTTCCTTGTTGTTTAAGGACTTAGCTTAGCATCTAAAGCCTATTTAAACCCATTTGAACCCTAATTTCGGGAGAGAAGCCAAGGGAGGTCCCAAGCCACCAAGGGGGCCATCCCCTATCACTCCACCACCACACATCACCTCAAGACCCATCCATCCATTGTAGAAGAAGACGAAGAAGAATTGAAGGAGCTCTTTGATGATCATCTCAGGTTTTCTCTACTCAATCTCTTTTCTTTTCTTTTTCTATGATGTGTAACTAATTCCATAACTAGGGAATCAATGTGAACCTCTTGTGAATGCTCATGTTTGGATTAATTATTATTTCATCAATTCAATTCTTGATTTATTCATTGTGTTTAATTGATTGATCCTCATTAGTTTTAATATTTATTCACACCATAGACCAAGGGTGGATGATTATTTGGCATGATTTTAGGGTTAAGACTATCTGAGAATTAGGGTTAGAGTATAGACCAAACCTAACTTTGATTAATGCTCTTTTGAATGAATGAATTTTATCTTTAGCATAGGCCAAGCAAAGTAAAAAATTTGGTTCTTAATTCTTACGCTTAAAGGGTTTTCGATCGTTGTTCACACCATAGACCAAGGGTGAATAGTGGTTGGGAACACGTGACTCATCCTATGATCATACGGTAATAGTCACATTAAAGACAAAGAATGAACCCTAGAATTGATTGAATTTTGTTTACAAATTAATTTTATACATTGAGTGTTCATAATTGGGGATCATTGATGACCTAGTGTTTTCTCTCCATTGATCACAAACCATATGCTTTTTAATTGTTTTCTTAGTTTAATTTAATTTAGTTTTAGTCTAATTAATTCTCAAACATTATCTTGGTTATTTTTAATTTAATTAGAATTAGAATTAGTTTAATCGATAAATCACTTTTCCTCGTGGGAACGATCCTTACTTGTCACTGTACTTATCTTCACGATTTGTGCACTTGCGAGTAAGTATTTTATAACACGATTTTACACATCAATACTCCTCCATATGACTGCTCTTCCTCCTATAGTAAACACAGATCTTGATGTGGATTTTCTGGAGTCAGAATCCGACTGGAAATCAGAATCTGTATACCCAATGGGAATTAAATCCCCTCCAGAGTATACAAGCATATAATCTCTTGTTCTCTTGAGATACTTGAAAATATGTTTGACTGCCGTCCAGTGATCAGGACAAGGTTTCGATTGAAACCTGCTAACTATGCCAACAGCAAAACAAATGTCTGGTCTAGTGCAGAGCATTGCATACATGAGACTTCCAATTGCCGAGGCATATGGAACTCTACTCATGAATTACTCTTCATGCTGGTTCTTAGGAACTTGTTCTTTAGAAAGTTTGATTCCATGTCTGAAAGGTAACATACCTTTCTTGGAATCCTGCATGGAAAACCTAGACAATATTTTGTCTATGTATGAAGCTTGGGATAATGCAATTGTTTTATTCTTTCTATCCCTTATTACTTGATACCTAGAATAAAACTAGCTTCTCCTAAGTCCTTCATATCAAATTGTTTTGCTAACCATTCTTTTACTGATGTCAATACACCGACGTCGTTTCCAATGAGTAGTATATCAACAACATAAAGAATTAGGAAAACCAACTTGTCGCCTTTTAACCTTTTATATACACAAGGTTCGTCAGGATTCTGAATAAATCCAAAACCTTTCACAGCTTGATCGAACCTTATGTTCCAGGATCTGGATGCCTGTTTTAATCCATATATGGATTTCTGCAACTTGCATACGTTTTCCATTTGGCCCTTTTCAATGAATCCTTCTGGTTGCATCATATAGATGCTTTCGTCAAGATTTCCATTAAGGAAAGTTGTCTTGACGTCCATTTGCCGAATCTCTAGACCTAAAGATGCTGCAATAGATAAGAGCATCCTAATGGATTTAAGCATGGCCACATGAGAGAAGGTTTCCTCGTAATCTATACCTTCTTTCTATGTGTAACCTTTAGCTACCAATCTAGCTTTAAAAGTTTCCACCTTTCCATCCATACCTCTTTTCCTCTTGTACACCCACTTGCACCCAATGGGTTTTATCCCTTTAGGCAAGTCTACAAGGGACCAGACTTTGTTATCGAACATGGATTCAATCTTAGATTGCATTGCCTTTTGCCAATGAAGACAATCAACATCCTCCATTGCTTCCTTATAAGTGTAGGGATCATCGTCGTCCGGGAGATTCTCCATTGATTCTCCCAGACTGATGTATCTCTCGGGTTGTGTACTAACCCTCCCACTACGACAAGGAATGGTAGGTTGTTGATTTTGTGTTGGAGTGGAACTTACAATTGGGCTAGGTTGTAAAACCTCTTGTGGAATTGTATCTCCTGACATCTCATTCAGGACAATTCTACTTTTGGGCACAAAATTATTCATATAGTCTTTTTCTAGAAATGAAGCATTTGTTGAAACAAATACTTTTAGATCTGAAGGACTATAGAAATAATATCTTTTAGTTCCTTTTGGATACCCCACAAATATACATGTTTCCGAACGAGGACACCATATTTTCTGTCTTTCCTTTTAACACATGTGCAGGACAACCGAATATCCTCAAGTGTTGTAAACTAGGCTTTCGTCCAGTCCAAAACTCATATGGTGTTTCAGGAACCGACTTAGATGGTACAACGTTTAGAATGTATATTGCAGTTTGTAGAGCATATCCCCAAAAAGAAATGGGAAGCGTTGAATAACTCAACATTGACCTAACTATGTCTAAAAGAGTTCTATTTCTCCTTTCTGCCACCCCATTTTGTTGAGGTGTACCTGGTGCAGAAAACTGAGAAACTATTCCATTATCAATAAGATATTGCTGAAACTCACCAGATAGATATTCTCCACCACGATCAGATCTCAAGATTTTTATGTGTTTCTCAAGTTGATTTTCTACTTCCGCCTTGAATGCTTTGAACATGTCAAAAGCCTCCGACTTATGTCTCATGAGATACAGATAGCTAAATCTCGAGTAATCATCTGTGAAGGTGATGAAGTACTCATATCCACCTCTAGCCTGAATGCTCATAGGACCACATACATCAGTGTGTATTAATCCTAAACATTCAGTGGCTCTTGCACCTTTGGTTGTGAATAGCCTTTTGGTCATTTTACCTTCCAAACAAGATTCACAAGTTGGTATCACTCACTTAAAGGTCCGTCACATACCAATCTTTTAATCCTATTAAGGTTAATATGACATAGGCGTAAATGCCAAAGGTAGGTTTCATCATTTGATAATTTTACTCTTTTATGATTAGGTTCAGTTAATTCTATGTCTAACGAGTGAGAGATATTTCTATGCAAAAAGAATAGACCGTTTTCCAATGTACCTTTGAAAATAATTTTGTCATTCTTACTAATAATAAAAGCTTTATTAAAAGTAAACGAATATCCAAATTTATTTAAACAAGAAACTGAAATTAAATTCCTCTTGAATTGAGGTACATAATAAATGTCTATTAAATCTAAATGCCTACTAGAATCTAAAATAACTCTAATATCTCCCACTGCACTTGCAGACACTAACGTTCCGTTTCCCAAGCGTAAGTTGATTTCATCTTTATTCAGCCTTCTCCTATCTTGGAACCCCTGTAAGGAATAACAAACATGATTAGTGGCTCCAGAGTCTATGATCCAAGAATCTGTAGAATCTACCAGAAAACATGTTTCAAGATAATTAATATTACCTTCTTCCTTCTTATTCTGGGACTTTGGGCAATTTCTTTTCCAATGTCCCTTTCACCACAAAGGAAGCATTTTCCTTTGATCTTGGTTACTTTCTTGGTTTCCTTCTTGGTAGGCCCAAGTTTCTTTTTCTTCTGTTGTTCCTTGACCTTTTGACAGGTCTTAACAGTAGCAACTTTACCAACCGAATGAATCTCTTGACCTTTGTTTTTCACAAGGATCTTTTCAGCACTTTGAACATCTTGCATCAAGCCTTGCAAGGTATATTCCTTATTGTTCAAGGTGTAGTCCAACTTGAACTGATCAAAGGAATCCGATAGTGAGTTGACAATCATGTCAATTTTCGTCTCACCATCTATCTTAGCACCATTAAGTTCTGCAACATTGAGATGTGCTATGACTTTCATCATGTGATCTTTCACAGCCTGTCCAGGTTTCATCCTAAGATTCATAAAAGCAATCACTGCCTCTCTCTTATTCGACCTAGACCTCATAGCAAAAATCTCTTCCAGAGACATCATTATATCAGCAGTAGACTCCATTCCTTCATGCTGCTGTTGCAACACGTCGGAGATAGTGGCCATAATATAACATTTGGCCATATCATCTGAAGTCTTCCATTGCTGATACTCATCTCTTTGCAAAATATTAGATTCATTATTAGGAAGGGGTGGTTTAGGAGTAGTCAGAACAAACTTATGTTTTTCACTTTGCAGCAACAACCCAATTTTCCTTTTCCATGTGACATAATTATCTCCAGTTAAAGTGTTATCTTTCAGGATGTTCATAAGTGATGGAATCATGATTTCTGAATAAAACAAAATTATATATGAGCAAATAATCATGATAAAGCACTTTTTAAATATTTATCTTGAATTAAATAAATAATTCAATCATAAAAATTAAACGGTGATCCAACACCCATAAACGTTATGCCTCATCTGGGAGTACATAGCATTTACCAGTTGAACTAGGTCACACCTAATTGTTAACATAACAACCAGCGTTTTCAATTTTAGCCTTGCAATTTTATTAACAAGAACTCTCGGGAGGATATTAATAAAATCACAGTGGGTGTGTTACCAAGATATCGACCCTCAATTTTCTCTCACGAAAATCCCTCCTCTAGGAGTAGATTTCGTTTAAGTCAATTGTTTAGTCTATCCTTGTAAAGAAGTATTTTGCTAAATCCGTTTATGGACGCCCCTCGAGGGGATTACCAATAAATAATAAAGCTCAACTAACCTTGGAGGCTATAGGTGTTCTAACATACCTTCTCCCGCTCAATTATTTAAGGCATGTGATTAAATTCCATAGAATGATTTTACCAAGTTATCTAGATGCCAATTAGATACCTAAATCATTCAATGCATGTTCATACCAAAAGAGATATATGAGTGGCACTCCTATTCTATATGACATGTTATCATACAACAACAAATATTGTAATATTTACAGAAATATAAATAGCTACAATTTTGGTCCATCCTAGAAAAGCAAGTAAATTACATTTATTTGGAATACAAAATATTCTTTCTTGGCGAACAAGTCTTCAAGCGGCCATCATCCACTTCCTTACCCCTCGATTGCCACCTTTGGGCGTGCACACCCCTTGGGTCCATAAAGGACCACCATGCGCAGCCCATTATGCCCAAAGGACTGTCATGTGCAGCCCATGACACATAAGTGGCTGCCGTGTGCAGCCCATGCACGTAACAAGCGTAGCTACGCGCTAACGTGCACGCACTCTTGGTGTCCATGGTGCACACGGTACAAAGCTTGTTCCGATTGCTTCCACTTCCGCTTCTAATTCTTCAACTCTTCGAATCTTCGAAACTTGAATGTATTACAGCAGATTTTACACAATAAATTACTGCAGTGTATTTTTTTTTAATTCACTGCAGTAATTTTTACACAAGAAAAACTGCACTATTTTATACATAAAAAAACTGCAATATTTTTTAATACAATAAAAAAATAGAATATCTAGCAACTACCAAGAAAGAACTTATGACGATAATAGGCCACCCTTCTTGTTACAATTCCGAAACATAAATACATTGAAATTCTATGACCAAAATCGAGCAATAACAATTCACTTTATAATAACATATATGAATACATACATGCCACATGTAATTATATATGCGAATACATATAGTGTCATCTCTTTCTAAAACATGCATAATCACAATAAAAAGAAATAGATTCACGTATATATACGTTAATTAATTAAAGGGTACAACCAGGCTCTGATACCAATTGTAGGGAAAAATATGAAAACGCAACGGAAGCGAGACTAAAAACGAATTTAGTATAGTTTAAAATTTTTCCAACATTTGAACCTTAACCCTTTCAATAATTAAACATACATATATTCAAAGATATCATACCTCTTGTCACGTGATCCGATTGACTTAGCGTCGATGGTAATCCGTAAGATCTTCCAATCTGATCACGAACGTGAATCACCTATGAGCGTGGTCTCCCTATTCTTTGAATTGCGTACCTAAGAATGGAAAAACGAAATCTTCTTTCCTGATCGTTAATCACAAAAACTCCAAGAGCCTAGAAAGATCGTTCCGGTCACTTTTGAATTCAAAATCGTTATGATTGAAACTCGCATGAACCTAAATCGAAAGTGTGCACAAAACCTTTTTACGTAAAGGCTTGCAAGTGCACTATCGAATTTAGAACTATCTTTCTCTCTTCCTCTTGGCCAAATTTTCACTATGTTCTAGAGTTGGAATTTTTTTTATTCAAAAGCAAGCGAATAAAAAATTCTTTCTCTAAAAAAAAAACTTTTTTTTTCTTCCTATCACTATTAATTAAGAAATTAATAATATATATAGGTATACAAATCCTTTCCTAAAGATGATTTACTTGGTGGGCAAGAATCCTATCTCTAGGTGGATTTACTTGGTGACAAAGAATCCTTTTTCAAAAAAAGATTTCTTTTCCACACCAAGACTCTAATCCAACTCAAATAGTGTATTTGTGATTATATTAAAGACTTCCTAATTTGATTAGATAAATAAAGTCTTTATTTATCTACTTACCAAATTAAGTATTTTATATTTATTATACTACTATAATAGTATACTACTAGGAAACATAATTCCTAGTCAGAAAAATATTTTGGTTTTTAATTAAATAATTAATTAATCAATTAATTAATTTCCATTTAATCAAACAATAAAATAAAATAATATTTTCGGCTATTATTATAGCCTTGCCGCCCACACACAAAAAATATGGGTATAATATTATTTTCTTATTTTATTTAATCCATTCAGGCTTTAAATAAAAGCCCACATGTAAACCAGACCAATTCTTACTAAATGAAACAACCCCACATGTCTCTCATTAATATATTAATATAATTTGAGCAGCCCATTAAATAAATAATGTGCAAATTATATTCTTAATATATTAAATACAATTCTAGATGGACCCATAAATTAGTCCGGTAGAATATATTATGTGATCCATGCAAATCCGTGTGGATTGGGGATCTTGGCGGGCTATCTAAATTTAAGCTTCAATAGACATAACCTAATCACAATCAACAAATGATTCACTTAGGTCCGATCTATTAATTTTATATCATTCCACTAAAGAGCTAAAATTGAACTCTTAAATAAAGATAGAATAAAAAGATGTTTCTCATTCATACCCTAGACAATCTTATTGGAGATAGTGTATCCTCGTGTATAATATCAGTAATAGCTAAGAGCTCATAGACCGCCTATAGCTCTCCTAGTTACCATATTTAATCATATGACCACGTTTTGAACTTGGATATTTTGACTTGTGCTGATGTTCCGGTTGGGCCAATAACAAGGGCAAGGGCTAAGAGATTCAAAGAAGCATGCAATGGCCTGATTCAAGATACTTGGGCTGATGTTGAATTGTTAAAGTCCAAGATAAGCCCACATGAAGACCAAGGCTTAATTAACATAATCAAGACAATTGATTGGGCCGAATAAGAGAAGAGTTTGGGCATGTGGCATAACATGGGCGGCGTATGGTTGGAGGAAATCCCTATTTCAGCATTTTTCCTATTTTATTTTCCAAAGAATAAGTGTTAATTTGTTTCCCAAATTTAGGGGCTGATTTGTTTCCATATTTAGCCTTCCAAATAGGGAACAAGTCAATAGTTGCTTGTTTTAGTCTTTTATTTTCTTTCCCGTTTGTAAGGCAATTATTGCCCAATTTAGTTTTCTGATTGTAAGGCCATAATGGCCTAATATCTTGTTTTCTTTTTTTTTTCGATTAGGGTTTTAGTTTATAAGGAACCAACTGATGTAATTTTCAGTAGACTTGATTTTGAATGAAAAATAGAGAGAATTTTCTCTTTGGTTCTGAAAATTAACTTATTACTCTTGTTCTTGAGTGTGGCGTCTTTCACTTTTTTGATACCGTTGGTTCTTATCTCATTATAGATAACGGGTCACGGTCTTATATTGTTCTTGCTTATAAACCTGAATCTAGAAAATGATCCTTGCTACCATATATTGATTCCGGGTTTCACTGTTCTTGGTGAGGTTCATATCATTTGGTATCAGAGCGTAGGTTTCTAAACTCAGGTTTAATCTATCCTTCTTCTTCTTCTTCCCTGATTTCGTTTGTTAAAAAAAAATTCACAAACTTGATTCTGATTGATCAAGTCCAGTAAAAAAATACCAAAGCCTTGCTTAAGTCCATTTGATCAAGGTCAAAAAAAAGATCAAGGTCTAAAAAAAATAAATAAATAAATAAAAAGAGTACAAAATATTTTTCTTTGCATGGTCGTGTAATTGAACTTCTATCAACTATTTTTTTTATTCCTTTTCTTGATTTCATGGGTTGATAAAAAAAAGGAACTGAAAGAGTGAACAAAGAGTGGAAAAAGGCAAGAGAGTGTGAGCTCATCAGAGGGTAAAAGCCAAAAGAATTGAGTGAAACACGAGTGTGAGTGCCACCATCTTTGAGGGTAAACACGTGAAGGAGTGTTTGTGAGGTTTACTAATTCTTGTTTGTTTTGCAGGTTTTAGATATGTCACACGATAACAGTAAAAGTGTGTCCAACGAAACACCAGAAAAGGTAGATCTAGATCTTTTGTATAAAGCCATGCCACAACACATGGCGCGGATGGAGACTCAGTTTGGCTAGGTGAACGATAGGTTAGACAAAGTAGAGTCTAGTTCGCAAAGGGAGCAGCCATTCAGGGCTCCTAATGTGGAACGAAGAGAAAGGAACCCACCTAAGAATGACCTAGAGGAGGATGATCACATGTCTAATGTGGGTGCGAGCAGATTTAGACGTGGAATTGGAGGTAGAGGAGATAGGTATGGGAATATAGGAGGTAGGTATGGGAATTGGCGTTTGACTGCCATGACTATTCTGAATTGAAGAAGGTGAAGTTGGCTGCCATAGAATTCACTGATTACGCTATCGTTTGGTGGGATTAACTGATTGTGAGTAGGAGACGGAATGGAGAAAGGCCTATTGAGACTTGGGAGGAGATAAAAGCTGTAATGAGGAAGCGTTTCATTCCAAGTCACTATTATAGGGGGTTTGTTTCAAAAATTACAAATTCTTACTCAAGGGTCTAAGTGTGTTGAAGAATACTACAAAGAAATGGAGATAGCCATGATTTGAGCTGATGTAGAGGAGGACCGAGAGGCTACTATGGCTAGGTTCTTAAGTGGACTACACCGAGACATTGCAAATGTAGTGGAGTTGCAACATTATGTTGAATTGACTGATATGGTACACATGGCCATTAAGGTGGAACAACAGTTGAATAGGAAGAGTTCCACACGGGTTGGGCAAAATTCGGGTTCTTCATCATCATGGAAACCGAATTGGAGTAAGAGGAATGACTAGCCTAGTTTCAAGGCTAAGACCGAACCTTTCAAAGATCATAAGGCCGGAGGCACATTAAATCAAGGTAAATTAGATTCTCAACCTTCTAGAAACCGTGACATTAAGTGCTTTAAGTGTTTGGGAGCAGGTCATATTGCATCTCAATGCCCAAACAAGAGAGTAATGGTTTTGAAGGATGATGGTGATATCGAATCTAAGGGTGAATCCGATGATGAGTCCATGCCGCCTTTGGAGGATGCAAGTGACATTGAATATCTGGTGGATGGAGAACTTTTGGTGGCAAGAAGAGCTCTAAGTGCTCAAGCCAAGGAAGATGATAAGATACAACGTGACAACATATTTCACACCCGCTGCCATGTTAATGATAAGGTATGCAGCATGATCATTGATGGGGGGAGTTGTACTAATGTGGCTAGCACTAGTTTTGTGGAGAAACTGAATTTGGCCACTTTGAAGCACCCAAAACCTTATAAGCTACAATGGTTAAATGATTGTGGGGAAATCAAGGTGACCAAACAGGTGTTAGTGACGTTTTCAATTGGAAAATACAAAGATGAAGTCCTTTGTGACATGGTACCAATGAACGCCGGCCATATCCTTTTGGGGAGACCTTGGCAGTTTGATAGACATGTGACTCATGATGGATATACCAATAGATACTCATGTATACTCAATAAAAAGTCAATCACTCTTGTACCTTTAACCCCAAGACAAGTGTATGAAGATGAAGTGAGGTTAAAAACAGAGAGAGATGTAAAAAGGAGAGTTAGAGTTCAAAAGAAATAGAGACAAAAGAAAGAGAGTCTGAAATAGCAAAAAAAGAAAAAAAGTGAAAAAGAAAAAGTGGATGATGAGAAAAAAAGAGAGAGAAAACAAGTGAGCTTTTATGCAAGAGAGAGTGAGATCAAAAAGGCTTTATTTTCAAATCAGCCAATGATTGTACTTTTGTACAAAGAGGCTTGTTTTAGTACTAATGAAATTAACCCTTCCTTGCCTAGTGTTGTTTCTTTTTTGCAGGACTTTGATAAAGTGTTTCCCGAAGAGATGCCTATTGGTTTACCACCAATAAGGGGGATTGAGCACCAAATTGACTTTGTACCTGGAGCACCCATCCCGAATAGACCAGCATACAGAAGTAATCTCGAGGAGACAAAGGAACTTCAAAGGCAGGTTAGTGAGCTCATGGAAAAGGGGTATGTGTGTGAGAGCATGAGTCCTTGTGCGGTTCCCGTTTTGCTTGTGCCTAAGAAGGATGGAACATGGAGGATGTGCGTTGATTGTCGTGCCATCAACAATATCACTGTAAAGTATCGCCATCATATTCCTAGATTAGATGATATGCTTGATGAATTGCATGGTTCTATTTTTTTTTACTAAAATTGATCTTTACAGTGGATATCATCAAATTAGGATGAAAGAAGGTGATGAGTGGAAAACTGCGTTCAAAACAAAATATGGTTTATATGAGTGGTTAGTTATGCCTTTTGGATTAACTAATGCGCCAAGTACTTTCATGAGATTAATGCACCATGTTTTGCGTGCTTTTATTGGAAAATTTGTGGTTGTTTACTTTGATGACATTCTGATTTATAGCAAAAACTTAGATGAGCATGTTGAACATTTAAAACTTGTTTTAGGTGTCTTAAGAACAGAAAAGTTGTTTGCTAATCTCAAAAAGTGTACCTTTTGCACCGATAAACTTGTATTTCTGGGTTTTGTTGTTAGTGCTAAGGGGATTGAGGTTGGTGAAGAAAAGGTCAAGGCAATTAAGGAGTGGCCGAAACCTACAAATGTTGGACAAGTGAGAAGTTTTCATGGGTTGGCTAGTTTTTATAGGAGGTTTGTGAAAGATTTTATTAGTCTAGCCGCACCTTTAACTGAAGTTATCAAAAAGAATGTGGGTTTTAAGTGGGGTAATGAACAAGAAAAGGCATTTAACTTGATTAAGGAAAAATTAACTAATGCACATTTGCTTGCTTTGCCTGACTTTGCTAAAGCTTTTAAGATTGAGTGTGATGCTTTAGGAATAGGTATTGGAGCTGTTCTAATGCAAGTAGAACATCCCATTGCATTTTTTAGTGAGAAGATAAGTGGAGCAGTCTTGAATTATCCTACATATGACAATGAGATGTATGCTTTCATTAGGGCATTGGAAACTGGGCAACACTACCTTTGGCCAAAAGAATTTGTGATTCACACGGATCATGAGTCCTTGAAGCATATAAAGGGGCAACACAAGCTAAATAAGCGGCATGCCCAGTGGGTGGAGTTCATTGAAACATTTCCATATGTGATCAAGTACAAAAAAGGTAAGGAAAACGTGGTCGCTGACGCTCTGTCTAGAAGGTACGTTTTACTTTCTACTTTGGATGCTATATTGCTTGGTTTTGACTACATTAAAGAATTGTATGTGGAAGATTCTGATTTTGGCAATGTATTCAATGCATGTGAAAAGGTTGCATTTGGCAAGTTTTATAGGCATGATGGGTTTTTGTTTAGAGAAACTAAATTTTGTGTGCCTAAGAGTTCTTTGCGTGAATTGCTTGTTAGAGAAGCTCATGAGGGAGGTTTGATGGGGCATTTTGGTATAGCCAAGACACTAGATGTTTTACATGAACACTTTTTTTGGCCTCATATGAAACGTGATGTAGAAAGAATCTGTGAGAAATGCATTACATGTAGACAAGCTAAGTCTAGGATTAAACCTCATGGATTGTATATTCCTTTGCCTATACCTAGTGGACCTTGGATTGATATTTCTATGGATTTTGTGTTGGGTTTGCCTAGGTCAAAAAGGGGTAGGGATTCTATATATGTGGTTGTTGATAGGTTTTCTAAAATGGCACATTTCATTGCTTGTCATAAAACTGATGATGCATCACATATTGTTGATTTGTTTTTCAAAGAAATTGTGGGATTGCATGGCATGCCTAAGACCATTGTTTCTGATAGAGATGCTAAGTTCTTAAGCTACTTTTGGAAGACTTTGTGGGGTAAGTTAGGAACTAAACTTGTATTTTCTACTACTTGTCATCCATAAACTAAAGTAGTTAATAGGACTTTATCTGCCTTGTTGCGTGCTATAATACAAAAGAACTTGAAAACATGGGAGGATTGTTTGCCGCATGTAGAGTTTGCTTATAATAGGAGTGTGCATTCTGCAACTCATTTTTCTCCTTTCGAAATTGTGTATGGTTTTAACCCATTGACTCCTTTGGATTTAATTCCTTTACCTGTGAATGAGCATGTTAACTTGGATGGGAAGAAAAAGGCAGATTTTGTTAAGCAAATCCATGAAAAGACTCGGCAAAACATAAAGAGGAAAACTGAGCAATATGCCAACCATGCAAATAAAGGGCATAAGAAAGTTGTGTTTGAGCCTGGTGATTGGGTATGGTTGCATATGAGAAAGGAACGGTTTCCAGTTCAACGGCGATCTAAACTACTTCCACAGGGAGATGGCCCATTTCAAGTGATTGAAAGGATCAATGACAACGCCTACAAGCTAGACCTTCCAAGTGAGTATAATGTTAGTGCAAGATTTAATGTTTCTGATTTGTGTCTTTTTGATGTAGGTGACGATTTAAGGACAAATCCTTTTCAAGAGGGAGGGAATGATGAGAATAAGGGAGCTGCACCAAAGGATCCATTGCATGTTCCGGTTGGGCCAATAACAAGGGCAAGGGCTAAGAGATTCAAAGAAGCACTCAATGGTCTGATTCAAGATACTTGGGCTGATGTTGAATTGTTAAAGTCCAAGATAAGCCTACATGAAGACCAAGGCTTAATTAACATAATCAAGACAATTGATTAGGCCGAATAAGAGAAGAGTTTGGGCATGTGGCACAACATGGGCGGCGTATGGTTGGAGGAAATCCCTATTTCAGCATTTTTCCTATTTTATTTTTCAAAGAATAAGAGTTAATTTGTTTCCCAAATTAAGGGGCTGATTTGTTTCCAGATTTAGCCTTCCAAATAGGGAACAAATGGCTGGAGGAAATCCCTATTGCAGCATTTTTCCTATTTTATTTTCCAAAGAATAAGAGTTAATATGTTTCCCAAATTAAGGGGCTGATTTGTTTCCAGATTTAGCCTTCCAAATAGGGAACAAGTCAATGGCATTGTAGGCGGATGGAGTATCTACCACGACGAATTCTGTCATGAGATTCTGTTGGAGGGGAGTTGTTCCTGCTATCACCGGTATGATCATGGACCTGGTGGGGATCAGTGAGTCCCCAGTTAACCCATATAGCGGGGTAGAGCAGCAGTTGTAGCAAGGATTCTTTAAGTTGAATTGCTCCAAAGCACTTTTGAAGAGAATGTCGACGCTGCTACCGGTGTCAACATTTGGAGACCTTACTTATCCGCTCTCAATGGCATCCTGTCGATCTACCATAATGTCCAGAAATTCCCGGTAGAGGACAAGGTAGGCGAGATACAGGGAGATCAGCAGGCAGCCCGCAAGTGTTATGCAGTGTCCACCAACCCAGCGGAGCTTGCCAAGTAGTGTGCATAGATAACCATTGTACAGTATCAGAAGCTATCAGAAAAGGACCTTGAAGATGAGACGAATGCAGTAGAGAAAGAACCGGTGGCAGAATTCCCAAATATGGAAGTCAGGAAAGAGGAAGAAAGAGGATAGACCAGTGGCCATCCTAAAGATGAGCTAGAAGAAATATCGATTAGGAAGGATGACCCTTCCAAGGTTGTCAGGATAAGTTCGAAGCTGGAAACATGATTGAAGGAGGGTCTGGTAAAGCTCTTACATGAATACAGTGACATTTTCGCCTGGAGTCACGAAGAGATGCTGGGGATACCAGTTACCCTGGCAGCTCATAGGTTGGCTGTAGATCCTACCTTCAAGCCGGTTAAAACAGAAAAGAAGGCATTTCAACCCAGAAAGGAATGCCGCAGTACAAGAGAAGGTAAACAAGCTACTAAAAGCAAAGTTCATCAATGAGTCCCGAAACCCTGAATGGATTGCCATCGTAGTCATGGTGACCAAAGCGAACGGGAAATGGCGCATGTGCGTTGATTACACTGATCTCAATCGCGCTTGCCCGAATGATACTTCCCGCAACCAAAAATCGACCAGTAGATAGATTCGACCTCGGGTAACAAGCTCCTAAGCTTCATGGACGCCTTCTCGGGGGTACAACCAGATTATGATGCACCATGCTGATCAAGATAAAACTAGTTTCATAACCGAGCAC
Organism: Dipteronia sinensis; assembly: GCA_033220585.1. Classification (NCBI taxonomy): domain Eukaryota; kingdom Viridiplantae; phylum Streptophyta; class Magnoliopsida; order Sapindales; family Sapindaceae; genus Dipteronia; species Dipteronia sinensis. The sequence goes on along the minus strand of CM065637.1, from coordinate 42,555,677 downwards.
GACTTATATTGTTACAAGGTCATGCCCTTCGGACTCAAGAACGCAGGGGCTACCTACCTGCGTTTGGTCAACCGTTTGTTCAAGGAGCTAATAGGAAATTCAATGGAGGTATACATCGATGACATGATCACGAAGTCCCAGGTAGCCGAGCAGCACCAGGATCACCTCCGTCAGACTTTCCAGATAGTTAGAGAAAATCAGATGTTGTTAAACCCTACTAAGTGTGCCTTCGGGGTTACAGCCGGGTAATTCCTCGGGTTATGGTTCATGAGAGAGGGATTAAAGCAAACACAAAGAAGATCAAAGCCATCTTGGACCTCGAATCTCCTACCTCGCTCAAACGGGTACAAGGCCTGGCCGGTCGGATAGCAGCCTCGAACCACTTCATATCACGATCGACTGATAAGTGCATTTCCTTCTTCAAAGCCAACAAACAAGGGAAGAATAAGAAGTGGGACTAAAATAGCGAGTTAGCTTTCCAATCAATAAAGAAATATCTTGCTAGCCCACCACTGCTAGCTAACCCGGTACCAGGAGAAGAGTTACAGCAGTATATGGCTGTGTCCGAGAGACAACTGTTAGCGGGGCCTTAATAAAAGAATGTGGAGGTGGAATTCAGCGGTCTGTCTACTATGTGAGACGCGCTCTGAACAAGTCACAAAAGAATTACACTCTCCTAGAGAAGCTCGCTTTTGTATTAATAACCACCACCAGGAAGCTCTGCCCCTACTTCCTAGCTCATACAATCGCGGTGATCACTGATCAGCCTCTGCACCAATTTCTCCAAAGGCCGGACATATCAGGAAGACTTGTACTATGGGCCATTGAGCTTACCTAGTTCGACATCAAGTATAAATCCAGAACTACCATCAAGGCCCAAGCTTTGGTAGATTTTGTGGTCGAATTCAGTACAACGCCTAATCAAGCCTGATCAAGATACCACCCCGATCTTGGATCTAACCCCTCAGAAGGAGCGAGAACCTAAAGATTGGACCACCAACTGAGAAACCTAGGGTCTTATACACGGATAGGGCATCCAATCAAGCAGAGAGCGGGGGTGGAATCGTTCTAAGTGATTCAGAAAAAGTATAATGCTGTCACTGTTTTTGATTCGAGTTTAACACCACAAACAACGAAGCTGAGTATGAAGCTTTGTTAGCAGGAATAAGAACAGCAGCAGAGCTGGGAGCTGACTACCTCTTTGTTAAGTGTGACTCGCAACTGGTAGTTAATCAGATAACAGGTCTATACCAGGCCAAAGGAGAAAACATGGCAACCTACCTCGAGAAGGTCCAAGAACTTGTATCCCGCTTCAAGGGGTTCAAAATCGAGTAGGTACCCAGGCAGCAGAATCATCAGGTCGATGTCCTAGCGAAGATAGCTGCAAATGGAGGATAGGAGCTGCCAAAAGGGGTACCTCTCCAGATAACCTCTAGACCTAGCATAGCAGAAGGAAGAGAACTCAATCCTGTGGAACAGCTTCCATGCTGGATGGATCCCATCGTAGATTACCTCCAAGAAGAAAAGCTTTCTGCATATCCTGATCAAGCTCGCCGCAACATCAAGAGAACCTCAGTCCGGTACTGCCTAGTGGAGGGACACCTTTACCGAAGTGGAAGATCTCTCCCCTTACTCAGATGTCTACATCCCGATGATGCAAACTGGGCACTCAGAGAGGTACATTCGGGAGACTGCGGAAATCACACCGGAGGAGAAGCGCTAGCTTACTAGGTGCTGCGCATGGGATATTACTGGCCAACCTTGCACCACGATGCGAGGAAGTTCGTGCAATCATGCGAACCATGCCTAGAAAATAGCCAATTTGCACCATTTACCTCCAGAACTATTGTTATCAATCAGTTCACCATATCCATTTGCCTACTGATGAGTAGACTTAATTAGACCTCTCCCAACCATGCCTGGTCAACAGAAGCATGCAATTGTGGCAATTGACTATTTCACCAGATGGGTGGAAGCAGACCCTCTCACTAAGATAACTGAAGCAAACACGACTAAGTTCATTAAGAAGAACGTAGTCTGCCGGTTCAGCACCCCGATGGTCATTATCACGAATTTGGGACAACAATTTGATAATGCTAAATTCCGGGACTTTTATGCGAATTTGGGAATCAGGCTTTGTTTTGCATCAGTAGCACATCCTCAAATTAGACTATCAAGAGACTCCTGAAGAGGAAGCTCCAATAGAAGAAGGGTAGGTGGGAAGATGAACTCTCAGATGTGTTATAGGCCTACCACACCACCAAAAAGGCTGCCACTATAGAAACCCCTTATTCACTAGCTTTCGGGTAGAAGCTATCCTCCCCATCGAGCATAAACTCACCTCTTTTCGGGTTCAACATTTCGACCTAGAGGGGAACAAGGACAAGCTAAGAGCCAACTTAGACCTCATAGAGGAAAAACAGGATAGGATCACAGAGAAGGTAGCAGTCTACCAAAGCCGGATTGCCAGGTACTTTAACAGGAAAGTCAGGAACTGAAGCTACAAGGAAGGGGACTTGGTCCTCAAAAAGGTAACCGAGAATACCCGGAAAAGGTATGATGGGGTACTGTCGCCCAACTGGGAAGGTCCTTACCTAGTTAAAATGGTAGTCCGAAACGGGGCCTACAAGTTGGAGGACATGGAAGGACGCCCCATCGACCACACCTAGAACGCAGATCATTTGAGGAGGTTCTACCCATTGAACCTACAATGGAAACCGACCAGAATCACTTTGAATAGGTACTAATGAATATTAGTGCTCATGAATATTTGTATCACCTCTTGATTCATCAATAAAGAAGATCTTTTCTCCATCTACATCTATTTATCTAAACTCGCCATGTTTGCCTTAAGACCATGAGAGCTACATGGCTCCCCTGATGCCCTGGTCTGGGTTAATCCCTCCAGGAGGATCTCCTCGGAACTAGGACGAGCTATATGGCTCCCCAGATGCTCTAGTCTAGGTCAATCCCTCCAGCAGGATCTTCTCAGAACCAGGACGAGCCACATAGCATTCCTGATGCCCTGGCCAGGTACCACCCCCTGCTAGGAAGGATCCAGTACGTAAGAGCATAGTTGTCTGACGGATAAAACCTTGGCCAGGCACCACCCCCCTACTAAGAAGGGTCTGGTTTGTAAGAGCATAGTTGCCTGCCAAATCAAGGCCTTGGCCGGGCACCACCCCTCACCAAGAAAGACCTGGTGCTAAAGTGGCGTTAGTCGCCTACCAGGATCTTGCTGCCAATATGTTCGCCATGGTACCAAGATTCCTAGAACAGGAATGCGAGGTACCTAGATTCGCCAGATTGTTCGCCATGGTACCAAGATTCCTAGAATGGGAATGCGATGTACCTAGATTCGCCATATTGTTCGCCATGGTACTAAGATTCCTTAAAAAGGAATGCGAGGTGCCACGATTCGCCAGAGTACCAAGATTCCTAGAACATGAGTGCGAGGTACTCAATTTCGATAATGTTTTCGCCAGTATGTTCACCTAGATACAGAGATTCCTAAAGCAGGAATGTGATGTACCTAAATTCGCCAGATTGTTCGCCTAGGTACCAGAACCCTTAAAACAAGAGCGCTAGGTACCAGGTTCAATTAAGTATATTCACCTATGTACCAGAATCCTCGATGCAAGGATATCAGGTACCTCGATCGTGATATCAACCAGGATCTGTGGTACTACTTGCAAAGGAATGCTTACACATAGAAAGATGTCCACATATCCATTGGCTAGGTACCCTGGTACCAGTTGCTTATCACGCTATACTCCTGTTCATATCAAGTTCCTCGCTTTACCAAATTTTGGTTAAGGCAGATTTATGCTAGGGGTTCTTGTCTGAATTTCATACCACAGTTAGAAGCATGCAATAAAGGTCAATCAAGGAAAACATAAAGAACAGTCAGACAAGCACAGAAAAAATGGGTTTCTTCATTGATCAAATCAGGGAGCCCAACCCTTCTTCCTGGCTACATATAGAAAACAAGAAAGAAAAATAACAAGAAATAAATTGAAGACTCAGACATGCCAGCTTCCTCTCCAATTTCCTATCCACTTTCTTGATTTATTCATCTAATGACACTTATCTCATCTAAGACGGATGTCAGCGACGCCATCACGACCACAAGAGATAGGAACAAAGGCCGTGTTGGAATCATCAAATACAGGAGGGGTAGAAGGATAATCTTGAAACCATCCACATTCAAGAGGCAACTGGATACGAAGTCGCAGCCCACCTAGGTAATGTCTACACCATTGGCAAGGGTGCAGCATCATAAGCCACCACTCCTCCCGATCCTGGGAATCATAACCTATCGTGATTCCCCGGTACTTAAGTCTACCTCGCACTGCTCTTTCCACAATTCCAAGCATCCTACCAGTCAGAGAAATTGCATCTCCTCTTCCTCCCGCGGTGCCAACCATCACGACGATCATCGATCAATTTGCTGAATGTTTTCGACTCTGTTGGAAAAAAAAGGAGCAATGTGAAGAATTCTCAAGCGGGGCGAGGTATTTATAGAAGGAGAAAGAGGATCTCGGTAATGGGAAGATAGGGTCATTATTGAGGCACGACACCCAGAATATGGGAAAAGACAGCTTCGCAAAGCGTGCGCCTTCGAAGTTTAATGTCTGAGGCAAACAAGCCTATCCTGAATTGACACATGCAAGAACAATTAAATATAGTGTCTGAACCAGAGGTTCTTACTCTAGAATGCTAGAAAGGAAGTTCCACCAGGATATCCCAGAACAGGATGTATACCATGACTACTTCGATTGCTAGGTACCGCGATCTATTTTCAGCTGATGTCCTGGTACCACTCCTAAACCAATCACATCAACGCCCGCATTTTATTGGAGTTCAATGAAAGATAGATCCTCGCACTAGCAACAAACTATGCTACAAAATTTGATCTTGACAAGTTTCAGAGCTTCTTTAGTTACTAGGGATTTGTAAAATCAAGTTAACACTGGGGACTTTTCTTTGAGTCAAGACAGGATTCAACCAAGAAGTCAATAAACTACACACGGTTAAAGCTAAAATAAAGAAAGAAATGCTTTCATTACTGAAATTGGGGAGCCCATTCCCCGATCACGGGCTACAAAACTAAGGAAAAATAAAGTTGACTGGGTAAAGGATCAAGCTTGTTCATACACCCCTCTGCTCTTGGTTGGCCCCCTTCTCTCCAGCTTCTATGGTCTGAGCCTCACCTTCAGGTCCAAATGGAAGCTCACCAGTTAATTGCACCACCACCTCGACTAGAGTCTTGCTTGCTACCTGGACTCCTGCTATCACTAGGATCTCCACTTGAGCAGGTCCAGTCTGGAGCTCTTCCGTTACCATTCCGGATGGTTCCCCCACTTCCATGGTTAAGGTATCTTGATCCTCTACCTTCTTGTTGGGACCCGATAAAGAGACTGGTACATCAGACCCTCCATCCTTAGTAGCAGGTCGGTTCCCTACCTCTTTGATGGATTTGGGCAAAGGACAAGTGGATCAGAAGCCCCACCTTCAACTTGAGCCACTCCAACTTCAGGAGCCTTCAGATTTGGATCTGCTCCAACATTGCCTAGTGGTGGAAGGGAGATAGGTCTCTGATCTTCACCACCTACCACTCCACTTGCTCTAGCAACCGGAGAAGGTCCAGCTACATCGGAGGGAGCAACCCCAGCCAGTTCGGCGGATTTTGCCATAATCTCATCCATGCTCCATCCCTCAGTGACCCTTATGTCAAACGGAAGAGGGAAAGCTAGAGCTACCTAGTAGCCGCGAAGAAGTAGCCATCCGCGAAGGCAGTATCCACATGAGCTTCCAAGCTGGCCATGCTCTCACGAAGCACTTGAGCCTCCTTCTCTAGCTCTGTTACTCTACCCAAGCTGGCCATGCTCTCACGAAGATCAGTTGCTATAGTAGGAGAGGTAGGGGGAGTTGGTTGATCAGCAGCAGTAGCATCAACGGCAGTAACTGAGGCGATGGGGTGGCACGTCTTGCACCTGACTCGGAGTACCTCGGTACCTCCCCACTCTGGCTATAAAAGTTTCCAGCGATCTGACTAAAATAGGAGCTGAAGCCCCAGGTACCTCGGTTAGGTTCCTGCTAGATCCAGCGGGGGTACCCACCCCTCCTTCGCGTTCAGAGCCAGTAGGAAGCCTGATAGGGGAGGGCAGTGGGGAATCATCTCTGCCACCAGCCCGGTTAATCTCCCCCTCTGGAACTGATGGAAGCACTATAGAGACTACCAGGGTAGCCAGAATTAGTGTCTACAGAATCGATAAAATAGTACAATCAAAGTAAAGCCAAGAATGCTTTCTACCTGGTGAAGCACTAGTAACACGAAGATAGCGATCTACCCTCTTTGCTCCGAAGGCATCCAAGGTAGGAAATTTCGTGTTGATGTAGTTTCGAGCTATAATAGCTCTCAAAATTTTCTCCTATTCAGCAAAGAGATGGCCTTTCTCAGATGAAGGTTTATTGCTAAAGCAAATGGGAACCTTAAATTTAGTGCCTCCGATATAGACTGAGTTGCCCCACGCTCCTCCAACAATAACCCACACTTCATTCCAAGAAAAATCCTTCTTCGTAACTCTTGAAACGGTGAACTTCAAACCTTTCATGGTCCAAGCATAGAACTGGCCTTTCAGGCCAGAAGCATTGGCAGCAACTTGAAAGACAAACCCTAACTCATCAGCAACAGGTTCCCGGTCAATTCGGTCTATCTCGCATTGCTCCTGCCATAACACTAGAAACCTAACCAAGTGCCTTCAGAACCCCGGTGTCAGCTGGAGGGGTGCTAGCTGCAAGACGTGCAGCACCCTACGCAAGGTAGGGTCAAGGGGTAGCCTAACACCACAATCTAAGGCCGCCATATGAATCAGAAGATCGCCAGGATTGGAGGTGTATACTTCATACCTTTGAGGGGGTACGGTGATCGCGATATCTTTCGAGACCCTGAAATCTCTCCATAAGTGCATGATAGTATCTAGAGTGCTGGTAGAATCAGGGATGCATCTATATTCATAGAGAAGGGCGAGTATCCTCCACACAGAATCTCGGACCTCACCAGCCCAGTCCCCAACTACCCCGGTGGCTCTCGATTCTCCACTCGATTCCTTGTCTACGTCAACCAGAGCACTGGGGTCATTCGTGAAACCTGTCCCTATTGGACCGACAGCGTTGTAGAAGAGGGACGTCATCTCCATTGTCATAATCGACGCATGTCCTTTTTCTGTGGGCAAGGTTCCCGCTTACAGACACGTCGCTGGTGAAGAATTGTTCGACACTGTCACTATCTGGAGAAGACATTATAACAAAATCGAAGTGAGAATAAAAGAGATTGGGTTTGAAGGATGAAGAAGAAGAAAGCTAAGGTTGGCACAAATGTAGAAAGTTTGACAAATTTGCTTGAAGAAGAGTGAATACGCCTTGAAGAAGGCAAGATTTATATAGAAGCAGCTACTTGTAATGGCAAGAGATGGTAATCAGTGCTGCGGGATAATCGGTGACGTAGAGAGAACGGTTTTGAGAAACGCGCTCCTCCAAGATATTGCCTTTTTTGAATTTGGCCTACCTCAGCCAGCCACGTGGAAGACCCATTTAAGTCAGCGTGCAAGGGGAAGATTCCATCTTATGAGACGGTTACAAAAATTCTCCAAGTGTTCTGAATCCAGACTCCAACCCCAACCCCAACCTGGCACTTGTGTTCGAGTCAGGGGGGACTTCTGTTAATAGGGTTTTTTTAGCAAGGGTCCAAAGGAGAATTTTCCTCCAAAAGCATATACCTGGTAGGAACCCATCCCAGCTCCCAGGTACCTAGCGGGAGTTATACCACGACCTAGAGAAAATCAATACCTGGTAAAGATCAGAACCTCGACTACCAACCTACCTAGATAAAGCACCAGAGACATTTAACCAGGAAGAACATGTACCACGGCGGGCATCCATTCTGATACCTGACGAAGGGGGTACCACGATATCGCAGACCTAGTGCCTTCCAGGTAGCCAGTCCCTCATGCCTAGAACCCTGATACCACTACGCATACCTGGTGTCCCAGAACACCTCGACATCATCCAGGGACAAACCAAGACAGACCCCCAGCATGTCCAACATGACGGACAACATTACAAAGCCACCAACATGATAGAACAAGCGCCACGCCAGTAGGTCAGAATAGTACACCAGTATACCACTCCACCAAGGCGTAGAACCGGTGTACCTCTCCAAGCAGGGCAAGCTAGGGAAGTTGATTCCCTCGCCATTTAAAACATCATAAATAAGACCAAATGGTCAACCGAATCGGAGTTTAAACGCGGCAGTAATTAAAAGGATCAAATCATGCGCCTTTAGCATCACGCAACTCCTTTCAACGCCTAAAAAGGATTCCAAATAATCCTCATAAATGCAACCTGATTCTGAGGGATATGGGAGACCTATACATATGACCTTGAAGGATATAAAAGGGGAGAAAACCTATCATGAATTGGCTGGAAGTCAATAAGAGTTTAGAACAATCACTGGATGGATAATAGCCACTTATCGACATAAACGGAATGCTCCATCTCCATTTTGTGCTTAGAGAGAGAGAGAGAGTGAAAAGAAAGTGTCGTAATTTTTGCCCTATATTTTTTCAGTAAAACAGTGTTTTTCATATCCCTTTGGTTCCTTCATATTTGTTCATATTAATTTCCAGTGCAAAAAGGAACCTCGGTACCGAAGGTACCTATCCCGCTATTGCCTACCGGTAGTGGACGTGGGTGTTAATCGAAATTTCACTCCCTGATTTGACTTTTCTGTTAACAACAGTCTTTTTTGGCAAGGGTCCAAAGAAGTATTTTCCATCTGCCTAGAGCCTGGTAGAACCTAGATCGGGACCGGTACTGGTACCCAGATACCAGGGATACCTGACACTATGAACCGGAAAGAAGTCAGTACCACATCTCATATTCTACCAGGTACCACGCAGGGTCAGCACCGCGATACCTCCTACCTAGTACCTAGGTATCACGACATCTACCCAGTACCTAGGTACCACGACATCTACCCGGTACCCAAGTACCACGATACCAGAGATCACACTGGAATATGTATCCTACCTGCCAAGCAAGAAAAATGGAACCAGGAAGGTACCAGCATGCTAGAACAAGTGCCACGTCAACAAGAACATACCGGTACATCAGAGTACCGCGCTAGAAGGAACGAATCCAGCTTTCGACTCTAGCAATACAAAAAAGATAGTTGACCTCTCATACTATTCACAACGCCATTAATGGAGATATTAATTAATTAACCTCATTAATGAAGACAGTCAACTCATTAATGGCCATTCTCAAAGCCATTAATGAGGGAATCTGTAAACTTTTTCATGGCATTCACAACGCCATTAATGAAGACAGTCAACCCTATTAATGGAGATAATCAGCCCCATTAATAAGAAGATCAGTCAACTCTTTAATGGTCATTCACAACGCCATTAAATGAGAGATCAGTCAACTCATTAATGGCTATTCACAATGCCATTAATGAGTAAATATTCAACTCCATTAATGCCAAATCAACGTTCCTTTGATTAGGAATTAATTAAAGGAGTGGGCAACAAGGATCAAGGATATAAATATGACAAGGGACTCTCCAAGAAAGCGGGTAAACTCCCCAACATTTCTCCAGGCCGACATTCTGTCCAACATTCTCAGATTTTCTCTCCAACATCCTCCAACATCTCCATATCTCCAAGATATCTACAAGCTCTCTCAAATCTCCAATCTGAAAGATAGAGGTTCAGACCCAAAAATCCAAAAATGCGGGAGAGAAATATACAAAGAGTATTCACCATTACAGAGAGGGAGTTTCTGCCATCGCCATAGAGGAATTATCCACTTTTCCACCAGGGAAATAGTTCGCCATCTCCTACCATTGTATCGACTATTATACACATCAATTTTCTCCAGAAATGTATCGGTACCAGGTGGTACCTCTCCAAACTGTGGCCTATCATGTCGCAGTCTATATTTGTATAATCTCATTTGAGCATGTGATCGCTCACAAATGGTACATATTTTGAGCGTTTAATCTCTTTTGTGTCCGTTTATCGGACATTTGTGTGTTTTAACTACCACTTTGAGTCGTTTGCAGGTAATGTTGATATTTAGGTGAAATATTGGGACTTGATGAAGATTTGAAAAGTAAAATTGCAAGTTTGGATAATCTGTGAGTTCAACCTCGCAGAACTAAGTCGCAGATCATGTCCAGAAAAGTCTGCGATGAATGGCTGCGAGATGATCAAGGCAGAAGATACTGCGAGTTAATTCTACGAGTTCAATCTCGCAGAAACAAGAGGCACATCAAAGGCAGAAGCCACTGCGAGTTATAACTACAAGACAGAACTAGCAGAGGTAGGTCACAGCCAAACCAGATATTTTTCTACGACGACCTACTGCGAGTTCTATCTAGCAGTTCAGTTCCAGAAAAGATTGCAAGAATAATCTGCGAGTTCAACCTCGCAGAAATCATCATGTTAATAGCCAAATTTGGCTAGGGACCAAAGGAAATTTTCCACCCTCCTACTCTGACCTCACGCCCGAGGTTATCCACTAGGGGACCACGGTTCCCAAAGTCGAGCTACGGTACCACCCCACAGAAATAAAAGGTGAGCTCCTGAAACACCTGGGATAGAACCCCGATGCGATCAGATCGAGCCCGCACCACCAAACCAGGAATCGGGAAGCTCCCCGAGGTCGAGACTACCTCGCAACCTCTCCGGAAGCTCGCCAAAACCCCGCTGTCATACATGAGTGTCCGTAGGGGGCTGCATCAAGCTCCAAGAGATCAATGGAGGTCAGGTCGAGCTCCTGGCTAGACTAAGCTCCTGAATACCGGAGCCAAGACACTAATCTACCTCGCTATCTGATCTACCTCGCCATATGAGACAATACATACCATATCCAACGACCCATATGAAGGATCATGCTGTGAAGATACGAAGATAAACTGGATCATATCTGGAAACATTACGTACGTGCAGAACAAGTAATAGAGTCCAAAAAGGAAACAAACTAATCTCCACCAAGATATTCTCAACTGCAGCTATTAAAGCAAAGTCAATGACATTTAAATGAGAGATCCTGTCCGATAAGGAGGGAAGGGACTGAAAAAATCAAGGGGAGAATCAATTGGTTTAACCTACCTAAACTATGTATAAATAGAAAGAAAAGAGAAAGAATAAGGGACTACTTTTTGACAGACATACGACAATAACCCTACTACACCCTAGAGAAATTGAAAGCAATTGAGAGATATTTGTACACGGTACACCATTAATAAGGAATGCATTTTCATTCTCTTTTGATTGTATTAATATTAGTATTTTTTGTCATTTGAATAAGCACTGTTTAGAATACATTCAACCTTGGCCACCACCTCCGTGGTAGTGGTCTTGAGCGTGTTAATTGAGATTTCTCACCCCGAGCAAATTTTCCGTTAACACATTCTGGCGCCGTCTGTGGGAAAACCCACACCCAGTTAATCAAATCAACTGTTTTCATTTTATTTGTTTTATAGGAACCATGAGGCTCAGCTTCTCCCAAGGACATCACGAAGCTTTGAAACAACCTTCGAAACATCACGATGCCAACGCGAAAGGCCCCAAGGAGGGGGAAGAAGTCCGGACATCGCAGTCAAGCTCAAGTCCAGACAACTAATGCGCGGGCTTCTTGCAACCCTATAATAAGCCAGGCCACGCTCGACCAACAAGCGGCAGCCTTCGTGGAAACCGTCAGCATCCGCCAGCTCGCTGAAGGCATCACAGTCCAACCAACAAACCCAAATGATCAGGGAGAACCGAGCAGGCCCGGGAGCAGGCAGCCTGCTTTCGACCACCTGAGACCTCCTCTTCCAAAGCCAGCTCGCGACAGGACTGGGCCCGAACCTTCAATCCGGATAGGCTAGGACCCATGCCCCCAGTTTCTAGAAGACCATCACAATATCAGCCCAGGCGAGTTAAGTCTACAGCAGATGCTCTAACCCGGGAGCAACAAGAAGCACCTCGCCCGACGGCATCAGAAACGGAAACCCGGGCCCAAGAGGAAGGAAGTAAACAAACCTCCCGAGTGGATCCCGCCCATGAAAAGGATCGGGTAGAGGTCGCCAGTTTATCGGAGGGATCCAACAACGAAGAATCTGAGGTTAATTCAAAGAAACCCGGGAACAAGCGACTGAGGGATCAGCTGGCAAAGCTACAGAAAGAGGTCCAAGAGATAAGAAAGGGAAAGAACAAGGAGGATAAGAAGGATCCATTAAGCGAGATGAATGCTCCCTTCATCAGGAGGATCCGGGAAGCAGAGCTCCTACCAAAATTCAAAATTCCAACAGACAAGTTCTCCAGAACGAAATACCCTTTAAGTCACCTGGAGAGCTTCGTCCAATAGATGGAGGTCCAGAATACCACCAGAGCAGCTATGTGTAGGATGTTCCAAACGACCCTAACCGACTACGTGAAAACTTGGTTCAGGAAGCTGCCTGCTGGTAGAGTGGATTCTTTCACAAAGTTATCAATAGATTTTTGCTCGCAGTTCCAAGGGGTCAAACCTCGTCCAAAAGATCTCATACACCTCCAATATGTGATTCAGGAGCGAGGTGAAACACTTCGATCGTACGTGGAATGTTTTCATAAAGAAGTCATACAAACGGGAGTCTTCACCGAGAAAGAGACTCTTGCCAATTTCAGGCGGAACCTGTGGGTTGGAAAGCTTTTTCGTGCCTTCGCCAAAAGACCTCCAGAGACTTACCAGGAGGCCTACGATCGGGCTCTTGAGCAGGTCGAGATCGACTAATAACTCAAAGTTAAGATGGAACACGACGATATGAGAACGGTAAAGCGTTAGAAAAAAGAAGCCCCCAAATCCGAGCCAGCTCAGAAAAATGAAAATAAACCTCCCAATAAGTCAACCTATCGTTTCCCCATTTCTTAGCTCAGGCAAGAAAGGTATCTAGCAAGACGAACCCCTCATCGGGCTTCGCCTCCTCCTAGGACTGTAGCTCCTATAACGCGAGAGGAAAAATGGTATGATTATTACATTCCCCTGAACGTTTCCCGAGAAACAATCTACCTTGCTATACGGGACAAGGGGCTACTCCAAAAGCCCGCTCCCATGAAAGCCTCTGTAGACAGGAGGAACCGGTACAAGTACTGCGACTTCCATGAAGACGCGAGCCACAACACTTCAGAGTGTTATAATTTGCGAACCAGATCGAAGCCCTGATAAAAGGAGGATGTTTGATTAAGTTTTTGCAACAGGTCAGAGACAGTATTCAGATGGGAAGAGAGGTACAAGCCGAGATCCGTGAACATGTGGAGAAGATGAAAGGGGGAACAGACTGATTTAATGCAACAGATACAGATGATATATACCATCAGCGGAGGTCCCACATTGGCCGGTATCTCAAATAATTCCAAGAAAACCATGCAAGGAAGATTCCCCGTGTAGAAAAAGGTCGGGGTATCTTCAAGGTCAGCCAAAGCCCGGTGGAGCTCTCCTAGTCAGCACAGATCGTTTTCACTGAAGTAGATGTCTTCAACACCGTGCAGCCTCATGATGATCCCATGGTGATCACGATACAAATTGCCAACTGCATGATCCATCGCGTGCTCGTTGATACGGGCAGCAGTGTAGATATCCTCTTCAAAGATACCTTGGAAAAACTGAACCTGAAGCAATGGTGTTACAATAGCTGTACAACTCCAATTTATGGATTTATCGGGGATTCAATCATACCGGTGGGATCAAAGATCCTCCCATTGATCGTCGGAACCACACCTCTCCAATAGAATGTTATGACGGACTTTGTTGTGGTTGACACCCCATCGACCTACAAAGCCATCTTAGGGAGACCATTCTTGTCCTCCTTGAAGGGAGTATTGTCTATATACCACAATATCCTGAAGTTCCCAGTGGGAACCAAAGTGGGAGAGGTAGGTGGAGACCAGCAAGCAGCTAGGAAATGCTACGTAGTGCCTGTCAATCCTGCAGCTTTAGCAAAACAGTTCGTACAGGTTGTAACAATCCAGGACATGGAGGCATCCGGGATAATCCAGGAAAATATGGTCGCATTCCGGACAATCCAAGAAGATATGAAGCCCACGGAGCATCCAAGAGCGAACTCATTATGCCTTATGAGGAAGAACAGAGCAAGGAATGGGCCAGCGGGCAACCCGTAGATAGAATAGAGGAGATACCCATCAGAAATGATGATCCCTCAAAGGTCTTCAAAGTCAGGGCTACCCTCGAACTAGAAGTGAAAGAAGGCTTGATTGGGCTTCTAATAGAATTCAGCGACATCTTTGCTTAGAGCCACGATGAGATGCTCGGGATCCTGGTATCATTGGCTGCCCATCAATTAGCGGTAGATCCAATAGTCAAGCGCTTCAAACAAAAGAGGCGTCACTTTAACACTGAGAGGAGCGCTGCGGCGCAGGAAGAAGTAGACAAATTGATCAAGGCAGGGTTTATCAGAGAAGTGCGCTACCCTGAGTGGATCGCCAACGTGGTCATGGTTACGAAGGAGAATGGGAAATGGCGTATGTGTGTCGATTACACAGACCTCAATCGGGCATGTCCAAAAGACAGCTTTCCTTTACCAAAGACTGATCAGCTGGTTGACTCCACGTCCAGAAATAAACTTCTTAGTTTCATGGACGCGTTCTCAAGGTATAACCAGATTAAGATGCACCCAGCTGACCAAGATAAGACCAGCTTCATTACTGGGCAGGGCTTGTACTGCTACAAGGTAATACCGTTTGGCTGGAAGAATGCGGGGGCTACATACCAGCGGCTGGTTAACAAGCTGTTCAAGCCCGAGATCGGAAGGACGATGGAGGTATACATCGACGACATGATCACAAAATCACCAACCGCAGAAGGACATTAGGAAGACCTTCGCAAGACCTTTCTTATCCTAAGAGAAAACCAGATGCAGTTGAACCCCTCCAAGTGCGCTTTTGGGGTAACAGCGGGGAAGTTTCTAGGTTTCATGGTTCATGAGAGAGGCATAGAGGCCAACCCAGAAAAAATCAAAGCTATCTTGGACTTGGAATCCCCCACATCACTCAAACATGTGCAAATTTTGACTGGGCGTGTAGCAGCGCTCAACAGTTTCATCTCTCGCTCCACCGATAAGTGCCTTGATCGGGCCAAATATGTAGTATATTTAGGCCCTCATATCCTTACCTTGTGTTCTGTTTTCGTGCATTTTTGTATCTCTTATGGGTTGTTTTGTACGTAATTGTAGAAAATGGTGCAATAAGGGGTTTGGAAGCGTGTTACAGTGGTTCCGGTAGAAAAAGGGCAAAAGGAAAGACAAAGGACCACAAACAGCTCAGAGTACGAGTCAAGTGCGGGTCGCAACCGCACTCCAGCCGCACTCATGCTCATAACCGGGACTTGATGCAAAGTGAAGAGTTAAAGTGCGGGTATAGTGCGGGTCATCCAACCGCACTCCACCCGCACTACTGCCAAACCAGAGAAGCTGAAGTTCCACCTGACGTTAAAGTGCGGGTACTGTGCGGCTCATCCAACCGTACTCTACCCGCACTAATGCCAAACCAGAGAAGTTGAAGACGCACCTGACATTAGAGTGCGGGTACTGTGCGGGTCATCCAACCGCACTCCACCCGCTACTGTTACCAAGACCAGAAGAGCAGATTTGCACCTGACACTAGAGTGAGGGTAAAGTGCGGGTCATCCAACCGCACTACGCCCGCACTATTGCTCAAGACAGAAGGTAGATTTTGCACCTGACAGTGTAGTGCGAGCACAATGCGGTTCCAAGTGCGGGACAAGTGCGGGTAATCCAACCGCACTCCACCCGCACTAGTTCCAGATCCGAGAGCTGAAAATCATACAGTGCGGGTAATTCACCCGCACTCCGCGCGTACCAGATTGATATTTGAAGCTTAAGTGACCTATTTTTGTATATAGTATAAATAGAATAGTATGGAAATGTTTTAAAAAGCTTTTGACTCTGTTTTTCAGAGGTTTTACACACTTAGATCTAGAATCTCTCTCTCTATTTCTCTCATCCTTACATTCTCTACTCAACTTCAAGGAAGTTAGGAGATTGAAGCCACTTCAAGGAAGGAGATGTTCTCCAAGGGTTCTTTCTCTTTCCTTTCTCTTATTTTCCTAGCTGTAATGAGTAGCTAAATCCCCTCTAAGGGGTTGATGGAGTAGTTAGTTGAATATTGGGCTTGTACATAAACTTGATATTATATTGATATTCATGTCTATCTTTCATTGATCTATTCTTGTTGAGAATGTTTACCATTGATTTCTTGTGTAGATACATCCTCTTTGCAAGATGTCTTTGTTTTATGTACGAGTATTGCATCTAGATATACATCATATTTAGTTGTTTAATGCTCTGAAGAATAGACTGAACGTCATGAATTCTGACTATTAAACCGCAATCTTAATCAAACCTCGATCGAGTTTCCGGCACTATACATCCTAGGTCGGAGCCCGTGAGAGAGTTAGAAGTCATCACTATACATCCTAGGGTGACTGAGTTTAATTTGTTGAGTCATTGTTAGGTAGACGAGCTTCATTTCCAGAGTCCGATAAACAACCAACACTATACATCCTAGGTTGGTAGTTTACGATGGATTAATCCCTAATAGGTGGTCTGCACTATACATCCTAAGTTGGCCACCGTCTAAGGATAAATAACTGACTCTATACATCCTAGGTCGGTTACCTTGAATAGCCGTGCTATTCACAAGTTTGTTGCATTGCCCAGTATTTACTTTTGTATCCATTAACTCCTTAGTTTCCATCATCTATATATATCCTTCATCCCATTTCCCCCTTCATTTAGTTTGCATATTTATTTTAGTGTTATAATAGGACATTTCACCATCTAGATCTTCATCATTTATGTTTCGTTTATTATATACATACATTAACATTACTTTAGCAATAACTAATTTTAGCTAACTCCGCTTCTTGTGGACGATCCCCCACTTGCCACCATATTTGTGTTTTTAAATCATTTTAGGCTTAGTGAGGTTTTTACATTATTGTTGACGGACTGATCTTTAAAACAACACTAGAAAAAACGTCATGTCATGCCTCCCGTTCTTCAAAGCCATCAAGCAAGGGAGAAACATGAAATGGAGCCCGAAGAGTGAGCAACCTTTTCAAGCCTTGAAGAAATACCTAACAAGCTCACCATTGTTAGTCAAGCCGGATCCCGGAGAGGAGCTGCAAATTTACCTGGTCGTCTCAGAAACCGCAGTAAGCGGAGCTTTGGCCAAGGAGTGTGGTGACAGGATTCAAAGGCCCATATACTATGTGAGTCATGCTTTAACCAAGTTAGAGAAAAATTATATTCTCCTGGAAAAGCTCGCTTATGCTCTGGTGACATCGGCGAGAAAGCTCCGTCCCTATTTTCAAGCTCATTTAATAGCAGTGGTGACGGACCAACCTCTCCGCCAATTCTTACAAAGACCGAATGTGTCCGGAAGGTTAGTCTTATGGGCCCTAGAGCTCACTCAGTTCGACTTAAAACCCAGGACAACGATTAAAGCGCAAGGCTTTGGCAGACTTCGTTGCAAAGTTTTCAGCACTCCCAGGCCAAGTGAAACCCGTAGCACCGAATGAGATCCCTGAGAAGACTTCTGAGATCGATAATTGGTTGGAAGGCTGCAAGTCCTGGACCCTCTATACAGATGGAGCATCTAGGCAAGCTGGGGGAGGAGTTGGCATAGTTTTAATAGACCAGGAGGGGACTGAATTCTGTCACTGTTTCAGATTCGAGTTTAAAGCCACAAATAATGAAGCAGAATACAAAGCCCTCCTAGCCGGGATGAAGGTAGCCATAGAATTTGAGGCCAACTACCTGCAAATCAAGATCGACTCATTACTTGTAGTTAATCAGGTGTCTGAGGTATACCAAGCAAAGGGAGATAACATGGTCGCTTACCTAAAGCTAGCTCAGTCGCTTAAAAATGAATTTAAGGGATTCAAGATCGATCAGGTGCCTCCACACCAAAACCGTAGCGCAGATGTTCTAGCCAAAATAGCCGCAAATGGAGGCCAATCCTTACCACGGGGGATTCCCTTCCAAGTGATCTTCTAACCAAGCATAGCCGCAAGTAAGGAAATCTGTTCCCTGGATCATCAGCCTTGCTGGATAGACCTGATCTTTGCCTACCTCCAAGAGGGAAAGCTTCCCGAGAAGCCCGATCAAGCCCGAAGAATTAAAAGGCTCTCTGTCCGATATTGCCTTGTAGACAGGTACTTCTACAGGAGGGGTAGATCCCTCCCCTTACTTCGGTGTTTACATCATGATGACGCTAAGTGGGCATTAAGAGAGGTTCATTCTGGGGACTGCGGGAACCACATCGGTGGAGAAGCTTTAGCGTATCAAGTGCTTCGTATAGGGTATTACTGGCCGACCATCCACCAAGACGCAAGAAGCTTTGTACGATCTTGTGAGCCGTGTCAAAAGACTTCGAATTTGAACCACTTGCCACCAGAGCGACTGTCATCTCTCAGTTCACCCTACCCCTTTGCCATGTGGGGGATCGACCTAATTGGGCCGCTTCCCACCGCTCTTGGATAAGTTAAATTTGCTATCATGGTTATCGATTATTTCACAAGATGGGTCGAGTCAGGGCCTCTTTCTCGAATATCAGAAAAGAATACGACCAAGTTCATCAAAACCAACATGGTCTGTAGATTCGGGACCCCTCTCATCATTGTAGCTGACCTGGGCAAGCAGTTTGACAACGCCCGATTCAAAGACTTCTACAAAGGTTTGGGAATCCACCTCAGGCTCGCTTCAGTAGCCCATCCTCAGACCAACGGGCTGGTGGAGTCCACCAACAAGACTATCAAGAAGCTTCTGAAGAAGAAACTACAGCAGAAAAAAGGCAAATAGGCCGAAGAGCTGCCCGAGATCCTCTGGGCATACCGGACTATAAAGAGGATAGCTACCGGGGAGACACCTTACTCCCTGGCTTTCGGAGTTGAAGCGGTCCTCCCCATCGAGCATAAATTGACCTCATTCAGGGTGCATCATTTTGAACCCGAAAGTAACGAGGTCAAGCTCCGAGCTAATCTAGACCTCCTGGAAGGAGAAACAAGACCGGGTAGCTAAGAAAGTAGCGATCTACCAGAGTAAGATCGCTAGGTATTTCAACCGAAAGGTTAGAGCTCTGAATTTCAAAGAAGGGGATCTGATGCCCAGAAAGGTGACCTCGAATACTCGTAAAAGGTCGGATGGAGCCCTAGGCCCCAATTGGGAAGGGACATACTTGATAAAGGTAGTTGCTAGCAATGGAGCCTACAAACTCGAAGACATAGATGGATGACCCATCGACCACACCTGGAACGCAGATCACTTGAGGAAGTTCTACCGCTGAACAGGTGACTCTTGAGCAGATTACCCCCATTTAGGTTGCAATAAAATCCCTAATAACGATGTACTAAATCCCGATCATCAATAAAGTCTGTGTTTTTTTCTTTATCTCCGATTATGTTCTACATTAATATCCACATATTCGACTGGAAAATTTGACATCGTCACCTCAAGACCAGGGGTGAGCCGGGGAAACCCCGTCGCTGCATCTGATGCCATAGCCGGGCACCACCCCCCGCCAAGAAGGTTCCAAGCGTAAGAGCATAGTTGCCAGCATGACCTCGAGACCAGGGACTAGCCGGGGAAGCCCCCTCGTTACCCCTGATGCCTTGGTCGGGCTACCACCCCCAAGAAGGGTCTAAGTGTAAGAGCATAGTTGCCATCCAGACCTTGAGACCAGGAAATAGCTAGACAGCCCTCCTGATGCCTTGGTCGGGCTACCACCCCCAAGAAGGGTCTGAGTGTAAGAGCATAGTTACCATCCAGACCTCGAGACCAGGAAATAGCTAGACAGCCCTCATGATGCCTTGGTCAGGCTACCACCCCCAAGAAGGCTCTGAGTGTAAGAGCATAGTTGCCATCCAGACCTCGAGACCACGAAATAGCTAGACAGCTCTCCTGATGCCCTGGTTGGGCTACCACCCCCAAGAAAGGTCTGAGTGTAAGAGCATAGTTGCTATCCAGATGTCGAGATCAGGAAATAACTAGACATCCCTCATGATGTCTCGATAGGGTTACCTCTCATGAAACTGATTTAAACATAAATATTTGTTTCGTTCACATGATTAAGATCATCATGATAAGAGTTCCCTGCAAAGCCAGATTGAAGTATGAACAAATAATCATCAAAGATGCAGGTTTGATTCATAGTCAGGATTAGGAATAAAGCAAGAGGTTCTCAATCGAGGTGGAAGCTCGTAATCAAGGTCAATCAAAACAAATATGAAAGAAGTTATATCAGTTTCTCATTAATAACAAAGGAACCTATCCCCAGTAAGGCTACATCCATCAAACAGGGAGCCCAACCCCCGAATCCGGGCTATAAAAAAAACCAACTAAACTAATCATGAGTAAAACGGGGTGCCCACCCCCTTTTCCGGGCAATCAAGGCCAGTCATGAACAGGTAGCGTCAAGCTTCGGAGCCCTCTTGATTTCCCCCTGCTGATCCACCTCCCCCATGCTGATCCTCGCCATCAACTCCTCCTTCAGGTGGTTGCCCGTCTTGGTTACCCTCGCCAACCATCTCTCCTTTCAGAGGTTCCTCCTGCCGATCAGTATGATCTTCCTCCAGGACTTCATTGATCACTACCATGACCTCAGGAGGGATAGCCTGCATCAAGAAGGGCAGCCATGGACCCCGTCTGGCTCCTGTCGACCTCCATTTCCACTTTAGAGGGTCCCTTAGATGGGCTCCTTGCTCCTTCCCCAGCTCCTGGTTGATCTCCTTCAGACCGCTAGGACAGAACATTACTTGAAGATTCCCTAGAACCTGAAGTAGTAAAGATGGGAGGAGGAAGGGAAGGGTCTGCCTTGACGGGCTGCTTTCCAGCTCCTGCCTGGTTAGAGGGAACCGCTCCGTCATCGTCAGGGCGAGACAACTCAGCAGCCTTAGTCATTATCTCCTCTCTATCCCAACCGGAGATGGATGATAGATCAAAGGGAAGAGGGAGAGCCTCTGTAACCTGAAAGGAAGTATAGAAATATCCATCACTAAAGGAGGTCTCCGCATCAGCTTGCATCTTGGCTACTTGAGAAATCAAATCCTGATTCTCGAGGTCCAACTTCTTAGCCTCAGTTTTCCAAGAATCCATCTGCTTGGCCTACCGGGTAGAATTGGAGAATTTCTTGATCAAAGGACAGTTTCGTCCTCTCATAATCATAACGAAGCTCGGCCAACTCGGTCTCCATCTTCCCTTGGTTGGAGGTCATCTCTTGTACTAATGTCTGAACCCGCTTAAGTAATCCCATGGCTCTCTCAGCTTCGGCTTCAACCTTAGCAGCCCGATCACGAATGAGGGTACCTGGTGGCCCATAGCCATGTTAAACTTGAAGGCCTATAAGATACAAAGCCAAGGTTAGAAACTGATTAAGTTGGCAGTCTCAGAAGTAATACAGAGAAAGAACAATTACCTCAGCTAAGGCAGCAGACCCCTTGGTGAGCAAGACATCAACGGGCATCGAGGCCATCCCAGAGAGCCTGCCACCCGGGCAGGATGCGATGAATTGTTCCAAGACCTCGCCCTGCCCCATCGAGCTCGACTAAGGGCGAGAGCGGCTAGGAGGAATCCCTACGACACCCGCTTCAAAGTCCTCCAAAGCTCGGGGGGCTGGAATCGCAGCGACATCAACTAGATAAGCAGGTGGGGCACAGTAGCAGCAGAGGGAGCAGAAGAAGCATGAGTAGTAATGCCAGCTACCCGGGAAACGGAAGCCCCTCTGTTTATCGCTTTGGAAGCCCACGACACAAAGGTAGCCATCTTGGATCTCACCTGGGAAGGCAATGGAGTAGGAGCAGGCGTAATCCCGGTCGAAACAATCAGCCCTTCCTTCTCCGAGATGGCAGGAGAAGCCCCCCGCGTCAGTCTGATGGATGGGGGAGGAGTGCGAGCTTGCCAGAGCTGCTGAGCTTCACGAGAAGCTGGCTTGATAACAAAAACTATAAGTAAATGAAACAAAAAGGGAAATGTCAGAACTGAGCTGGTCAACGAGACAAAGCAAGATGATTCAGTGATACTTACGAGGAATAGCATCAGAGATCCGCAGGTATTGATTCACCCTGCAAGGATCCAAGGCTTCAGCGGTTGGAAACTTCAGGTTCAAGTAATTCCTGGCTAGAATAGCCTTCAAAACGGCTTCAGACTTAGGTGGTAGGGAATCCCGGTCCCACGATGGTTTGTCACTGAAAGCTGTGGGGACCTCGAACTCGTGCCCTCTGATAAAAATCGAGCTTCCCCAGTCACCCCCTGCCAGGATCCACTCTTCCTTCCAGGCGGGATCCTTCTTCGAAGCACTAGGAATGACAAAGTTGAGTTTGTTCTTGGCTTTTGCATTGAACTGACCTTGGGGAGCACCGGAGAGACTCCCGATTTGAAAAATGTAGGCCAGCTCCTCTGCTCCGGGCTCTCTCATCACCTTGCTCAGCTGGCATTGTTCCCTCCACAGCACGAGGAAGCCAATTAAATGCCTCCAGAAGCCGGGCATCAACTAGAGAGGAGTAAGCTGGATGGCATTGAGAGCGCGTCGAAGGGTAGGATTCCTTATTCTCGAGAGCCGCCATATGAATTGGAAGCACACCGCCAGAGGGATTGAAGAATTCGTAACCTTTGGGAGGCACCGAGATAGAAACACTGTCAGGAATGCCATACTTGGACCTCAAACGATCAATCGAGTTCGGATCAACGGTAGATTTAGGGACAACCCTGAAGTCATAGGAAGGAAGCCACTCCAAAGGGGGACTAGTAGCCGGGACTTGACGCTCCCCCGCGGCGTCGCCACCAATCTCTCCATCAGAATCTTAGTCGACTAAATCCATAGGATGGTTGGGATGATTAGAAAACCCGGTCCTAATGGACACGTTCATGTTCGACCGCCGACGTTGCGGATATGGCCGAGAGTCATCGTTATCTAGGCTCCTTCGTGCCTATTTTCTATGGGGCGAGGTTGATGACCTCCTTGCCATCGACAATGGAGTCAACGGAGTCATGACTGGCTTTCAACATGATGGAATGAAGTTGGTAAGGATGAAGAACGAGAAAAGAGATGTGCATGAGAGAAGGCTTTTCTTGGGAAATTTTGAAATTTGAAAGGTATAAGGAAAGCGTTGGAATAACCAAGTATAAATAGGCAATAGAGCAACAGCATGGGCCGTCAAAATTTTCGGTTAAGATCACCTCGAATCGTGGGAACTGCCATAACACAGCCGGATTAACTTGGGAATAAACCGATCAGCTCTCGCCATGTCACTCGTGCAATTAATGGGAAGATTTCCCCCAAGATTCTTGTAACGCTAAAGAAGGAGAAATTCCCCAAATAAAATAGGAAATCTGACTCCAACCCCAAACTCAATCACCAGCGTTCAAGTCAGAGGGGACTTCTGTTAATAGCCAAATTTGGCTAGGGACCAAAGGGAAATTTTCCACCATCCTAGTCTTACCCCATGCCCGAGGTTATCCGCCGAGGGACCACAGTTCCCAAAGTCGAGCTACGGTACCACCCCACAGATATAAAAGGCGAGCTCCCGAAACACCCGGGATAGAACCCGGCGGGATCAGATCGAGCCCGCACTACCAAACCAGGAATCGGGAAACTCCCCGAGGTCGAGACTACCCCGCAACCTCTCCGGAAGCTCGCCAAAACCCCGCTGTCATAGAGGAGTGTCCGTAGGGGGCTGCATCAAGCTCCAAGAGATCAATGGAGGTCAGGCCGAGCTTCTGGCTAGACTAAGCTCCTGAATACCGGAGCCAAGACACTAATCTACCTCGCTATCTAATCTACCTCGCCATACGAGACAATACATACCATATTCAACGACCCCTATGAAGGATCATGCTGTGAAGATACGAAGATACATTGGATCATATCTGGAAACATTACGTACGTGCAGAACAACTAATGGAGTCCAAAAATGAAACAAACTAATCTCCACCAAGATATTCTCAACTCAGCTATTAACGCAAAGTCAATGACATTTAAATGAGAGATCATGTCTGATAAGAAGGGAAGGGACTGAGGAAATCAATGGGAGAATCAGTTGGTTTAACCTACTAAAACTATGTATAAATAGAAAAAAAATGGACTACTTTTCGATAGACATACGACAACAACCCTACTACACCCTAGAGAAATTGAGAGCAATTGAGAGATATTTGTACACAATACACCATTAATAAAGAATGCATTTTCATTCTCTTTTGATTGTATTAATATTAGTATTTTTTGTCATTTGAATAAGCACTGTTTAGAATACATTCGACCTTGGCCACCACCTCCGTGGTAGTGGTCTTGAAGGTGTTAATTGAGATTTCTCACCCCGAGCAAATTTTCCGTTAACACATCACGCAGAACAACTTTAGAAGACACTGCAAGCATAGGCTGCGACTAATAACTCGCAGACTTAAGTCGCAGAGAAACCAAGAAAGAAGATCTGTGATATACAACCCGCAGAATAACCTAGCAAATGAAGAGCCGACTTAACTGCGAGTTGAAACTGTGAGTTCCAAGTGGTAGTACAAGGTCGCAGAAGACTTTACACGTCACTCTACAAGTGGATTTCAGCCAAAAGTTTCCCCCAGTATAAAAACACCCTTTTTGTGAAAGAGTGAGTGTGTGTGAGTGTTAGAGAGAGGGGAAAAGTGTAAAAGTAGAAATTAGTATAAGAACTTTGTAGCTAGAGTTAAAAACATCCTTTTTGAAGAATCACTCACTGGTACTTTTAGATTAAACACTTTAGTTTCTTAACTTAGAAGTAGTGAATCTATTCTTGGTCATTCAAGCAAGGTTTTATGGAGAAACCTAGAAGAGAGCATCAAGAACACCATGAGCTTTCTTTATCTCTCTCTTTTCCTTACTTGTTTTTACTTGATAATGAGTGGCTAAATCCTTTTGTTGAGGATGTAGTGATTGTATAGATGTGAACGCCTTTAGTAATGATCCAAGTCTATCTTTTATCTATATTGAGTTTGCACTTATGCTTAATATCTTCAAAATGTTAATTGTTGAGTATGAACATTACTTAACAACCAAGCATGAATTGTTTGTGCATGAATAGTTGATATATTTCTAGGTTGACCAATCTTGGGTAGTTTACACTTGAAACTCTTACATATAGATGATTTAAGATTAGAACTTTGGTTGTGAAATTTGTCATTAACATATTGCATCACTACTTCCTCAACATATCGTTAGAATCTTTAAACTTAGCAATTGAAAGCAATCTCTCACTAGTTTAACTTTAGTTGAATTGTATTAGACCAATCACAATAGAGAACGTTCTAGAGTTCCTTATAGGAACGAAACCTTTACTTGTGTCTGCTATACTCGACAGCGATTTGTACACTTGCGAAGGGTTATTTAGACTAGCGCACTCCATTTTCATTTCACTTAGTTTTAAGAGCACCAGTAGTTTTAGAGGTACGCTCGGAGTGCATCAAAAATCTTGGCACCGCTGCAGGGGAACTTCTCAGTAGTGTTTCTGTGTATTTTTCGTACAATTGGTTGTTTTAGTTGTAGACCTAATCAATTTATTACTCGATCTTTGATCAGTTTTTACTTTTAATTTTCAAGATACCATTTGAGATGACAAGTCAGGATACGTCACCGGCGAGGTCACGGGATGAAGAAAGACATGTGTCACCAATTAGAGCAAATGAAGGTGAACAACGTAGGTGTATGAAGAATTATTCCTTGCCAAGAGTCGGAGCTCATCCTTCGGCTATCTTGTTGAACACGGCACAAAGGAATTACAAGTTGAAGAACCAACATTATAATACTCTTCCAATATACTATAGAAAGATGGGGGATGATGCTCTTCAGTTTATGAAAGAGTATTATAATGTGATGACGACCATCCATCTAGGAACGTTGTCGGAGGATCAACTAAGGATACAATGCTTTTCATATTGCATGAAGGATAAAGCTAAGCAGTGGCTTATGGCTTTAGCATCGGGGTCACTCACCACATGGGATAAAGTTGAGCAAAATTCTTTGACAAGTATTTCCCAACATGGAAAACCAAGGAGATCCGAAGGAAGATAGCTACATTTGTGGAAGAGGATGGAGAACCTTTCCACGAGGCATGGGAGAGGTTTAAGTTACTCCTAGCTCAGTGCCCTCACCATGAGTTTACACTAGTCAGTTGAGTGCAATCATTTTATGATGGACTTCTGGGGCTCACCCAAGCGATAGTTAACAATGCTTGTGGGGGAGCAATGAGAGAAAAGACGGTTGAAGAAGTGTTAGAGAGGTACAAGATGTTGGGACAAAACTCCCAACAACGTAGTTCAAGAGGGGAGGACAAAGAAGGAAAGAGGCATACGGAATTAGCAACCCAGTTAGACAGTCTCACAAAGCAGATAAGGGGATTTGCTAGCAACGCTGAAAAACAGCAAGCACAAGCGGTATTATGTCAAGTATGTGGGCAGAACGAACATTGGGCGGACATGTGCCCTGGTCAAGGTGTAGCACCTCAAGAGGAGGAAGCACAAGCGTTCTACCAATATAATCAGGATCGTCAACGGAATACCCAAATGGAAATAATTACAACCCTAATTGGAGGACCAATCAGTGGGGTGGTAATTACAATAGAGGGCAATTCCAATGAGGAAATCAACAGTACGGGAACAATCAGAACTATCAAGGGTATGGAGGAAACTAATGGGGGAATCAGAGTAATGCCCAATCAAGCCAAAACAATCAACAAGCTCAAGTTTACAATCCGAAGGAGGACCAACAGATAGTTAGCTTGGAGGCTTCGATTAAGAAGATTTCTATGCAATTGTCTCAATTGCAAGAAAACTTTAAGAGGCAAGAGAAGGAAAAGGCGCCCATTAACCATACGGAAGGGATAAATATGGTGACCGTAGTGGGAAAGAAGAAAGTTAATCCACGCCTTCACAAAGCGAAGAATCCTTACAAACCCCCTAATACCCAGGCAAAAGAAAAGCTCAAGATGAGTGAGGAAGTTAGTAAAATGGAATAGGAAATGGGACCTATCCACCAAGAATTTCTGGGAGGCAATATCAGCATGGTTATTCAACAAGGTCTCCCTCCAAAGCTTAAGGATCCCGGAAGTTTCACAGTTGATATATCTGTTGGAGGTACTTTAAGGGAGAAAGTCATGTTAGATTTGGGATCGGGAATCAATTTGATGCCATCATCGGTCTACGAACGATTGAATTTGGGAGAACTCAAGCAAACCTCCATGTCATTGATTTTGGTGAACCAATCTTCACGACACCCTCTTGGGATTGTCGAAGATGTGCTTTTGGAGGTAGATAAGCTAATTATTCCAACAGATCTTGTTGTCCTTGACGTTGTAGAAAAACGCACCGGAAGAGAGCAACTTATACTTCTAGGACATGCATTCATAGCTACGGCAAGAACCACCGTTGATGTTCATCACAGGAAGCTAACTATGACAGCTTTGGGAGAAAAGGTTGAGTTCAACATGTTTGAAAGAAAAGAGAAGAAGAAGGAGTTGAACACTTGCTTCAACGTCACAACCGAAGAAACCAACGAGAAAACCGGAAGAACCAGTGGATGAGTTGGAAGATTTCTTTCAAGCATTTCAGGATGAAGTATGGATGCTTGAAGAAGAGACGAAGGAAAAACTAGAGAAGGATCTCATCAAGAAGGATGAGAAGCTAGATGAAATAGATATACCTCGCATTGAGGATTGATACATTGATAAAGGAGAGGGACGAAGCCCTCAAGAAGAGTGAAGAATTGGCACAAGTTGTCAAGAGACAAGAGGAGGAGTTTTCACAAAGAATGGGAAAGATGTGTTAGAGGTTGAAAGGAGAGATAATGAGCACCAAGAGCTGAAGGATGCTTTAGCCGCAAAAGAACATGCGTGCACAGTTTCTAAAATCAATGAGTGTGATTTGTTAGTAGAACTTGGGGAAGCCGAGCATGCTATCATGGTCTTGATGAAGGAAACAGCAAGAAGGGAAGAGATTTCCATCTCAAAATCCACCAAGGCAAGCAACAATAGAACATATCCAAGAAAGAAAAAGGGTAATGTTTCTTTTTTTTCCATTTAAATGTTTTTTCTGTCATGAGAAGGGTCACAAAAAAACCCAATACGATGAATACATTAATCGCCGAAAGAAAAGACAGGAAAACATCTTTGAAAACCAAGTGAGGGGCACACCTATATGGATCCAGAAGGATAAGGGTGAACAACCCAAGGGGACTTCTTTAGTCACAATAAAGTTAACACCTTCTCCAAAGGTGTACATATTAAAAAGAAGGGAAACCCTTGATTTGTCCAATCACCCTGCTGTTATGCACCATGGAAGCACAAGTGGAGTTACTCCACCCTTGTGTACAAGAACATTTTGATTGGTTTTGTTTATGTGCAGATAAGAAGTCGTTTGACAAGCAAACGCAATTTTGGAATGAAAGTAGTGTTGGATGGTTGGAAGAGCCATGGTAATTGTAAATATTTTTGTTTGTGTAGGTAAGTTGCAGTAAGAAAATCAGGAAAAGTTGTCACGAGGAGAAAAAGTAGCTACTACGATTTTATTCTGCGAGTAAGAGCTCGCAGTGTGAAGTCGCAAGTAGATCTGGAGATGCTCTGCGAGCTAGTACTGCGAGAGGAAACTCGCAGCTGGAAGTGCAGAAGTCGCAGTATCTCCTAGGACACCTTTACGTCTTGGAACTGCGAGCATGAAGTCGCAGCAAGCATCTTTGAGAGATACACTACGAAAGGAAACTCACAGCTGGAGGAGCACAAAGTCGCAGCAAGTTCTGAGGAAACTTTGCCAGTATGGGCTGCGACATTGAAGTCGCAGTGCATAAGTTTGCTAGTACAAACCGCGAGAAGGAACTCGCAGATAAAGAATTGTGATAAAGAACTGCAAGGTACAAGTCGTAGCTATGAAGGAAAGAACTCGCATGTAATTCTCGAGAAGGATCTACGACAAAGAACTGCGAGGTACGAGTCGTAGAAGTAGTCTGGGAAGAATCTGCGAGATAAAACTGCTAGTAATAGGTCGCAATATGAAGTCGCAGGTAGCACTGGACACCTTCTGCGAGATAGGACTACGAGAAAGGAGTCACGGAATGTTCTCAGCACAGTTCCCAAGAAGATATTTTAGGTCTGATCAGAAGCCATGTAAGCTTCTGCGACTTGGAACTGCGAGTTCTAACTCGCAGATTTGCAAAATTATCCCCTCAAAATAAGGAACCGCCTCATTTCAGCTTCTAAGTCCAATTGGTAATCAATTCTTTTCCTTTTTCTCATAAATATCTACATTCATCTTATCAAAGGTAACTCTTAAACTCAAATTTTTCTTTCTCTTTTAAGTCTTCATCATAATTTCCTTTATCACTTTGAATTATTATCTTGTTCATGTAGGAAGTATAGAATGTTAATTCTCTAAAAAATTGCACTAATAATTTCCTTTACTTATGTTAGCTCATAATTGTACAAAGATAATTATGTTTACATTCTTTTGACTCCAATATGTTTTGCTTGTAGGAGAATGGAAGAATTCTCAGAAGAAAAAATGTATGATTTTGAACAACTTTGTTTAATGGGAACATTTGTGAGCAAAGAGATGATTGGATTGAGCTTAGTATGGGCAAGTGGTTCAAATGCATTAGAAGAAGACAATGAAGAGATTCCTATTAAGAGATCAATTCCAAGTCCTAGTTCTACTTCAACTATAGAATTGAAACCTCTTCCGTCTTCATTGAAGTATGTTTTTCTTGGGGAGAAGAAGTCACTACCGGTAATCATAGCATCAGACTTGAGTCCATCGGAAGAAACAAAGCTCATAGAAGTCCTGAGGAATTTTAAGGGAGCAATTGGATAGAGTGTGGATGATCTAATAGGAATTAGTCCTACCACTTGCATGCATAAAATACTTCTAGAGGAGGGAGTCAAACCATCAATAGAAGCTCAACGAAGACTCAACCCGATTATGAAGGAGGTGGTCAAGAAAGAAGTTCTTAAGCTATTAGAAAACGGTATCATCTATCCAATTTCGGGTAGCAAGTGGATTATTCTGATACATGTGGTACCAAAGAAGTCCGGGATTACAGTCATGCGGAATGAGGACAATGAATTAGTACCTCAAAGAGCTCAAATCGATTGGAGAGTTTGCATAGACTAACGGAAGCTTAACAATGTCACTCGCAAGGATCACTATCCTCTGCCTTTCATAGATCAGATGTTGGAGCGCCTTACGGGACATAGCCATTACTGTTTCTTGGATGGATATTTAGGGTACAATCAGATAGCCATCGACCCAGAAGTTCAAGAAAAGACTACTTTTACATGTTCATTTGGGATATTTGCGTATCGACATATGAGAGTTTGGGTTGTGCAATGCACCCGAAACTTTTCAACGATGTATGACTTCGATATTTTCGGATATGGTGGAAGGAGTCATAGAAGTTTTGATGGATAATTTTTCGGTAATGGGGAGCTCAATTGATGATTGTCTTCTTAACCTCATTTCGGTGTTGAAAAGGTGCAATAAAGCCAACCTTGTGTTGAATTGGGAGAAGAGCCATTTTATAGTGTGTCAAGGGATAGTTTTGGGGCACATCATTTTGGAGAAAGGAATAGAGGTAGATAAGGCGAAGATTGATGTGATGAAGAGTTTGCAACCTCCTAGAATGGTGAGGAAAGTACGTTCATTCTTAGGGCATGCCGAATTTTATAGAAGATTTACTAGGGATTTCTCCAAATCTCAAGACCCTTGTGTAGGTTGTTGCAAAAAGATATCGACTTCGACTTCGACGATAAGTGTTTAGAAGCTTTTGAGAAGCTTAAAACACTACTGACATCGGCTCCAATAATGAGACCACCGGATTGGGACCTACCTTACGAACTTATGTGCGATGCATCAGATTATGCAATAGGGGCAATGCTTGGGCAACGAGTAGAGAAGATTCTGCAAGCCATCTATTATGCATCTCGTACATTGAATGATACTCAGATCATCTACTCAACCACAGAAAAGAAGTTGCTAGCGGTAATCTTTGCCTTGGAAAAATTTAGATCATATTTGATAGGGGCAATGATAGTTGTATTCACGGATCATTAGGCACTCCGATATCTCCTTCAGGAGAAAGATGCCAAGCCACGACTTATCCGATGGATACTTTTGTTGCAAGAATTTGATCTCGAGATTCGAGACAAGAAGGGAAGGGAGAATGTGGTGGCGGATCATTTGAGTAGGTTGATGTATGAATCCCAAGAAGGGGAAGACTCACTTCCCTTGAGAGATGACTTTCCGAATGAGAAGTTATTTGCCATTACGAATGAAGAGCCATGGTATGCGGGTATTGTCAATTTCTTGGCAAATGACATCATACCCCCAGATCTGTCTTACCAAAGCAAGAAGAGGTTTAGATGGCAAGCAAGGCAGTATTTGTGGAATGACCCTTATTTGTTCAAGAATGGAGCGGATCAGATTATTATGCGGTGTATTCTGGAAAGTGAACAAATGGACATCTTCAACTTTTGCCATGAGTTGAGTTGTAGAGGCAATTTTAGTGCAAGGACTACGACTATGAAGGTTCTTCAATCAGGTTGTTAACAGGGTTTTTTGGCAGGGGTCCAAAGAAGAATTTTCCACCAAGTAACCACCTGGTAGGGACCATTCCCTGCTCCTAAGTACTCAGCAGGATCG
Source organism: Dipteronia sinensis (assembly GCA_033220585.1). Taxonomy (NCBI): domain Eukaryota; kingdom Viridiplantae; phylum Streptophyta; class Magnoliopsida; order Sapindales; family Sapindaceae; genus Dipteronia; species Dipteronia sinensis. The sequence goes on along the minus strand of CM065637.1, from coordinate 42,523,900 downwards.
ATACCGCGACCTTGGAAGAATCGATACCTGGTAGGACCAGACCCTCGACTGCCTGTCTATCTAGATGAGGCACCAGAAATATGAACCAGGAAAAGCAGGTACATCTACCCCGACACTTAGTAAAACTGGTACCGTGATACCATGCACCCAGTACCTCGCATATACCTGGTGCCTCCTACATGGCTCCTAGGTACCGCGACATGTGTCCAGTACCCCAGGGTACCTCAACATCTACCTGATGCCCGAATACCTCGACATCTGTCTGGTACCCATTACATTAAAATCAACCCGGAATCCACCATAGACAGGTATCCTACTCGCCGAGCAGGAAGAATGTCGCCATGAAGCCACTAGCATGCTAGAACAAGCGCCATGCCAGCGAGAAGGGATTGGTACACCAGAGTACCTCGTCTGAAGTGAAGAAGCATGCAACACTATCTGACGTCATTAATGGCAATTCACAACTCCATTAATGAGGGAATCAGTCAACTCCATTAATGGCCATTCACAACGCCATTAATAAGGGAATCAGTCAACTCTATTAATGGAGATAATCAGCCCCATTAATGAGAAGATCAGTCAACCCTTTAATGGTCATTCACAACGCCAATAATGAGGGAATTAGTCAACTTTATTAATGGAGATAATCAGCCTCAATAATGAGAAGATCAGTCAACTCTTTAATTGCCATTCCCAACGGCATTAATGAGAGAATATTCAACTCCATTAATGCAGGTCAACGTTCCTTTGATTGCGAATTAATTAGTGGAGTGGGCAACAAGAATCAGAACATATAAATATGACCAAGTTCTCTCCAAGAAGGGTCGAACAAAAAACACAGTTCACCAGCTCGAGTTTGGACTTGGCCACGGCTCTCTCGAATAACCATCTCAGGGGTTCAGACATTTTCTTTGGTCGACTCCCCAACATTTCTCCGATCGAACGTTCTCCAATAGCTTATGAACATCCTCCAGTATCTCCATATATCCAAGGTATCTCCTCTCCGATCCCAGATTTGGCCCAGTTCTCCACTAGAAATACATTCACCATCATCTACAACGAGTTTTCACCATCGTAGTATAGAAAAACACTTACTTATCGCCTACAGCACGAGTTCGCCATCGCCTGGAGTGTAAAATGGACCCTGCCTAAATTCCCTCTACACCATCATTGTATCGACTATTATGCATATTAATTTTCTCCAAATATGTATCGGTACCAAGTGGTACCCCTCCAACTATGACCTATCAGGTCTCAGTTTATACTGATGTAAGCTCTCTGGAGCACCTCTCGAGATATATAAATATAAAGAAGGGTCTTTCTCCCTTCCTATGGATACTGCCTGGGGGTTTTCAGCATGTGATCAATCGTGATGTTTTTTCCCCCTAGGTCAGTCCACCACTATTCAAAGAGTTATCATTCTCCCTCATCACTTCTTGTACCGGGCTGGTCAATGCCCAAGTGAGCCACTGTGTCCCAATTCTATCTAGGAGGGTCTAGAGCCATATTTCAGTTGCAGGGGACTTCTAGGATCCCAAGCATGCCTCTGGCCCAGTATCACACCGGTGGCTCCCTACCTCCTATACCGAGCCACTAAACGCCGTAGTGATCCATCGAAGTCTCGATCTGTTCAGGGAGAGCCCAGAGGCTTCCCACATTACTGAGGCCTCCTACACCCCTCAGCAAACCTCTAGAGCAGCAGCCCCGCTACATTGCCCAGTGGCTCCTCGCTTCTTATACAGGGCTAGTCAACGCCCAAGTGAGCCACACTGTCCCGATTCATTCTAGGATAGTCCAGAGCCACATTTCACTTGCTGGGGACTTCTAGGATCCCAAGCATGCCTCTGGACCAGTATCGTACTAGTGGCTCCCTACCTCCTATACCGGGCCACTTAACACCTCAGCGAGCTACCGAGATCCAGGTTCTTTCAAGCAGAGTCTCTTGCCCCATTACGATTTCTGAAGACTCCTAATTACTCCAAGTAGGCTCCTAAACTGGTTACATCACTTGGGGACTAAAAGCTCACCATTCTCCCTAGTACTCTTGTAGGAGTGGTAGTGACCTCAACACGAGAAGAGTTCTCCTAGCAACTGGTCCACAATAAAAGCTCCTTTGCGAAAGGTCGCTCTTTTACTTATATCCGAAACGCGGATCACCTCAGAAGGTTTTACCAATGAAGCTTGCGGGGTGAGCATTAACCATTATCGCCTTGATTATAATCGCCTCGGTAGTTCTCTTATGATCACCTTGGTAGTTCTCATATGATCGTCTTTCGCCTACGATAGAGACCAGGAAAGCCACATGGCATTCCTGATACCTTGGACTAGATTAATCCCTCTAGGAGGATAACCTTAAGACCGGGAAATGCCACATGGCACTCCTACTGCCCTAGCTAGGCACCACCCCCCCGCTAGGAAGGATCTGATACGTAAGAGCATAGTTACCTGATAGATCAAACCTTGGCCTGGCACCACCCCCAGCCAAGAAGGGTCTGGTTTGTTAGAGCATAGTTGTCTGCCAAACCAAGGTTGCGAAGTCGTGGCCCTTGTTGCCCGTCTCTTCCTCAAGACCAGGACAAGACAAATGGCCCCCATGCTGCCCTGGCCGGGTAACACCCCTACTAGGAAGGATCTGGATGGCATAGTTGCCTACTAGGATCATAGTTGCCTACCAGGATCATTTTTGCCTAAGTACCTAGGTTCTTATATCAAGATTTCTAGGTACCGTGATTCACCAATGCTGCCGCCTATGTACCAGAATTCTTGAAACTGGAATGACATGTACCCTGATTCGCCTACGTGTTTTCGCCTAAGTATTAGGATCCCTAAAACTGGAATGCCATGTACCCATATTCGCCTACGTGTTTTCGTCCAAGTACCAAGATTGCTAGAACAGGAATGCCAGGTACCTAGATTGGCCACCAGAGCCTTATCCCAGATAATCAAACAGAATGACTGGTACCCGGATTCACTTATGTTCTGCCTATGTTTCGCCTATGAATTCTTGCCTAAGTACCAGGATTCCAAGACAGGAATGCTAGGTACACAGTATATTCGCCTAGTGTTTGCCTAAGTACTGGGATCTCTTGAACATGAATGACAGGTACCATGATTCGCCTAAGCCAAGAATGCTTGGAGGGTTTTCTCATTTCAAGTAATGGCTACCAGTAAAACACGACGAGAAAAATTCTTCAAGCAGTACAAGATCCTGACTCCAACCCCAACCAAGTACTGGTGTTAAAGTCATAAGGGACTTCTGTTAACATCCTTTTTTTGGCAAGGGTCCAAAGAAGTATTTTCCATCTGCCTAGAGCCGAGTAGAACCTAGATCGGGACCGGTACCGGTACCCAGATACCAGGGATACTCGACACCATGAACCGGAAAGAAGTCAGCATCACATCTCATATTCTACCAGGTACCACGCAAGGCCAGCACCGCGATACCTTCTACCTGGTACCTAGGTATCACGACATCTACCCAGTACCCAAGTACCTGATACCAGTCCAGGATCACACTGGAATATGTATCCTACCTGCCAAGCAAGAAGAATGGAACCAAGAAGGTACCAGCATGCTAGAACAAATGCCAAGACAGCAAGAACATACCGGTACATCAGAGTACCGCGCTAGAAGGAATGAATCCAACTTTCGACTCTAGTAAGATAGAAAAGATAGTTGACCTCTCCGGCTATTCACAACGCCATTAATGGAGATAGTGATTAATTAACCCTATTAATGAAGATAGTCAACTCATTAATGGCCATTCACAACGCCATTAGTGAGGGAATCAGTCAACTCTTTAATTGTCATTCACAACGCCGTTAATAAAGACAGTCAACCCTATTAATAGAGATAATCAGCTCTATTAATAAAAAGATCAGTCAACTCTTTAATGGCAATTCACAAGACCATTAAATAAGAGATCAGTCAACTCATTAATGGCTATTCACAACCCCATTAATAAGTAAATATTCAACTCCATTAATGTCAAATCAACGTTCCTTTGATTACGAATTAATTAATGGAGTGGGCAACAAGAATCAAAGGATATAAATATGACAAGGGACTCTCCAAGAAAGGGGGTCGACTCCCCAACATTTCTCCGGGCCGACATTTTGTCCAACATTCTCCGATATTCTCTCCAACATAGTCCAACATCACTATATCTCCAAGATATCTACAAGCTCTCTCGAATCTCCAATCTGAAAGATGGAGGTTCAGATCCAAAAATCTAGAAATGGGGGAGAGAAATATACGGAGAGTATTCGCCATTATCGAGAGGGAGTTTCTGCCATCGCCATAGAGGAATTATCCACTTTTCCACCAGGGAAATAGTTCACCATCTCCTACCATTGTATCGACTATTATACACATCAACTTTCTCCAGAAATGTATCGGTACCACGTGGTACCTCTCCAAACTGTGGCCTACCATGTCGCAGTCTATATTTGTATAAGCTCCTTGGAGCATGCTTCTTATGTAAGCTCTGCGGAGCACCTCTCGTGATATATAAACATAAAGAAGGGTCTTTCTCTTTTCTATGGATACTGCCTAGGGGTTTTTCAACATATGATCATTCGTGATGTTTTTTCCCCTAGGTCAGTCCACCTCTACCAAATGAATTGTCATTCTCCCGTCTATCTCCTTATTACACATATATGTGAGCTAGGCACCGACCCCGCTAGTCCTAGCTCTCCTGAACCCTTCCTTGCACATTATCTAGGTCGGGGAATTATGGAGGGCATCTAGAGAGGTGACCAGGTACCAGGATCAGATACCAAGACCGGGTACCAGCCTACTGCACCAGATGAGCTGGATGATTGTTCTCCTATCTATGACACCTATCTCACTTTCACCTTACCAGAACCATGGTACGAAGTACCAACCCCCGCTGTGACCTCCGGGGTAGTGGGTTGAGGGTGTTGATCGGAATTTTCACCCAGAGCAAAATTTCCATTCAATAAAAGCCAATCCGAAAAAAAATTCGAGCCATCTTGGAACTCGAATCCTCTACCTAACTTAAGCAAGTTCAAGGCCTGGCCGGACGAATAACAACTCTTAACCGCTTCGTATCGCGGTCCACCGACAAATGCCTCTCTTTCTTCAAAGCTATCAAGCAGGGAAGAATATGAAATGGAATCAAGATAGCGTGCTAGCCTTCCAATCTCTAAAGGAGTACCTAACTAGACCACCATTGTTGGTTAAACCTACACCAGAAGAAGAGCTACAATTATACCCAGCAGTATCCGAGACTGCCGTTAGCAGGGCCATAGTCAAAGAATGTGGAGATAGAGTTCAGCGACCCGTCTGCTATGTAAGCTGCGCCCTAATCAAATCTGAGAAAAATAACATTCTTTTGGAGAAGCTCGCCTTTGCACTGGTAACCACCGCCAGGAAGCTCCGCCCTTGTTTCTAGGACCATTCAATCGCGGTGGTCACCGATCAACCTCTACATCAATTTCTCCAAGGACCGGACATATCAGGGAGACTGGTACTATGGGCCCTTGAGCTCACCCAGTATGATATCAGGTACAAGGCAAAAACTACCTTCAAGGCTTATGCTCTAGCACATTTTATGACTGAGTTCAGTGCAATACCCGATCCTGATACAATCCCGAGCTCGGACCTGATCCCTAGAAGGAGCAGGAACCTGCAGACTGGCCCACCGATCCAGAAATCTGGGTCTTATATTCAAATGGGGAGTCCAGTCTGGCAGGAAGCGGGGGAGGAATCATTCTAACCGATCCAGAGGAAGTTGAATGTTGTCATTGTTTCAGATTCGAGTTCAGCACCACCAATAATGAAGTTGAGTATAAAGCTTTACTAGCAGGAATGAGGGTGGTTGTGGAACTCGGAGCTAATTACCTCCGCGTTAAGTGTGATTCGCAGTTGGTAGTTAACCAGATAATAGGTTTATACCAGGCCAATGGAGATAACATGGCAGCCTACCTCAGAAAGATCCTGGAGCTTATGGCACGGTTCAAGGAATTCAAGATCGAGTAGATAACTAGGCAGCAGAATCATCGGGCCGATGTCCTTGCTAAGAGAGCTGTGAATAGAGGACAGGCACTGCCAAAAGGGGTACCGCTCCAGATAATTTCCCGATCAAGCACAGCAGAAGGAAATAAGGTTAGCCTTTTGGATCGCCTCCTGTGCTGGACGGATCCAACAGTAGGCTACTTTAAAGAAGAGAAGCTTTCTTATAATCTCGATCAAGCTCGCAAACTTAAAAGGAGAGGCGCTAGCTTACCAAGTACTTTGCATGGGATACTACTGGTCGACCTTACACCATGATGCGAGGCAGTTCGTGCAGTCTTGCGACCCATGCCTGAAGATAGCCAACCTGAATCATCTTCCAGAAGAGCGACTGTCTTCTATCAATTCGCCATATCCATTTGCCTTTTAGGGAGTAGATTTGATTGGACCGCTCCCGACTGCGCCTGGTCAAGCAAAGTACGCAATAGTAGCCATAGACTATTTTACCCAGGTGGGTGGAGGCAGAGCCCCTCTCCAAGATCACAAAGGAAAACACAACTGAGTTCATCAAAAAGAATGTGGTATGCCGTTTTGGTACCCCGATGGTCACTGTTACTGATCTGGGAAAGCAGTTCGACAAAGCTCAATTCCGATATTTCTGTGAGAACCTGGGAATCAAGCCTCGCTTCGCATCAGTGGCACACCCTCAGGACCAATGCCCTGGTAAAGGCTAATAACAAGACCATCAAGAGACTCTTAAAAGAAGAAACTCCAGCAGAATAAAGGTAACTGGGCAGAAGAGCTGCCAGATGTACTATGGGCAGAAGAGCTGCCAGATGTACTATGGGCTTATCGTACCACCAAAATGACTGCTATTAGAGAAACCATCTACTCATTGGCTTTCGGAGTAGAAGCTGTCCTTCTTATCGAGCATAAACTTACCTACTTCAGGGTTCAGCATTTTGAGCCAGAAGGCAACGAAGACAAGCTGAGGGCCAACTTAGACCTCTTAGAGGAAAAACAAGATAATGTTACGGAAAGGGTGACAGTCTACCAGAGCCGGATTACTCGATACTTTAACAGAAAAGTCAGGAACCGAAGCTTCAAAGAAGAAGACCTGGTCCTCAGGAAAGTAACCCAGAACACCCGGAAGAGGTAAGACGACGTACTAGCACCAAATTGGGAGGGTTCATACCTGGTTAGAATGGTGTTAATAGCCAAAATTGGCTAAGGACCAAAGGGAAATTTTCCACTTACTAGACCTGGTTCCATACCCGAAAGTTTCACCTAAAGACCTCTATATCCAGAGCCAAGCTACGATGCCGCCCCATGCACAAGGGCGGGCTCCAGAAACATCTGGGATAAAGCCCGGACCCGAGAACTTCCACCAGGAGACCTCTCTATCCAGAGCCGAACTGCGATACCACCCCAAGAACAAGGGCGAGCTCCGGAAACATCCAAGATAGAACCCGGAATGATCGGGCTTAGCCCGCATCATCAAAACTAGAAGCTCCCCGAAGTCAAGGTCATCTTGCAAATGCTCAAGAAACCCGTCTGTACCTCGATTGACACAGAAGAATGTCCCTAGAAGGCCGCGAGGTGAGTCGAAGCCACACCCAGCTTCGGAAAAGTTAAGAGAAGCCAGATCTGGCTCCAAGCTGGATGAAACTTCTCAGACATCAAGGTCGAAATACTAAACAACCTCCCTGGTTGATGCATCATACCATATTCGTCATGTCCCATGACTCCTATAAGGATCGTACTGGAAGGATACAAGGAATGAATTAAATCGTACCTGGAAGTGTTATCTACATAAGTAATGAAATCCAAAAGGAAACAAGCTGATCTCTACCATGATACTCTCAATTCGGACGTCAATCTAAAAGTCAAATGATTTAACGCAAGAAATCCCGTCCGATAAGGAAGAGACTGAGACAATCAAGGGAGAATCAGTCTGTTGACCTACAAACCATGTATAAATAGAAAAGAAAAGAAACGAAAAAAGAGACTACTATTCGACAGGCATACGACTAGCAATCGACCATTTACCAAAGAAAGTTGAGAGAAACGAGAGAAAAATCTTTGTACTCGTGTACCATGAATGTTAAATAAAAATGTTCTTGTTTATTTATCACTAGATAAACCATTGTCACATATATAAATTTCGGCCACCACCTACGTGGTAGTGGTCTCGAGGGCGTTAACAGAGATTTCTCATCCCGAGTAAAATTCCCGTTAACACTTTCTGGCGCCGTCTGTGGGAAACGAAATCCTACACTCAACTAACCAATCGTTTGTATTTATATTTTCATTGTTTTATAGGAACTATGAGGCTCCGCTCCTCCCAAGGCCAGCACAGAGTCCCGGAGCAATCCCCAGCGAGGCCAACCCGAAAGGATCCAGGAAGGGGGAGAAAGTCTGGATATAGTAGTCAAGCTCCGATCCAGACAACCAATACACTGACTGCTGGCCACCCCATAGTGAGCCAGGCAGCGCTCGACCAACAAGCGGCGGCCTTCGTAGAATCCATCCTGCGTCCGCCTCCTCGCTGAAGGCATCACAGTCCAGCCTACCAACCTGAATGATCAGGGAGAGTCGAGTAAGCTCGGAGCTAGACCACCTGCTTTCGATCGCCTAGGTCCTCCTCCTCCCGAGCCGGCTCTAGATAGAACAGGGCCCCAACGTTCGATCCGGGATAGGCTGGGACCCATGCCCCCAGTTCCTAAAAGACTTTCACAATATCAACCCCGGCTAGTTAAGTCTGCCGCGGATGTTTTTACCCGGAAGCCGCGAGGGCTATCTCATCCAACTACATCTAGGAGAACTACCCGGGCCCTAGAAGAGGAAAGCCGACAAACTCCCCGAATGGATCATGTCCAGGAGGAGGACCGGATAGAAATTGCCAGTTCATCAGAAAGGTTCGACAGTGAGGAATCTGAGGCTAACTCGAAGAGACCTGGAAATAAGCGACTGAAGGATCAGCTGGCAAAGCTACAAAAGGAGGTCCAGCAGATAAGGAAGGGAAAAAGTAAGGAAGACAAAAAGAATCCCCTGAGCGAGATGAACGCTCCCTTCACTAGGAGGATCCGGGAAGCAGAGCTCTCCCCAAAATTCAAAATGCCAGCAGATAAGTTCTCTGGAACGGAAGATCCTCTAAGCCATTTAGAGAGCTTCGTTCAATAGATGGAGGTCCAGAACACTACCAGAGCAACCATGTGCAGGATGTTTGCAACAACCTTGACCGACTATGTGAAAACCTGGTTCAGGAAACTGCCCGTTGGTAGCGTGGATTCTTTCACAAAATTGTCAACCGATTTTTGCTCACAATTCCAGGGAGTTAAACCTCGCCCGAAAGATCCCATACACCTCCAATATGTGATCCAGGAACAGAGTAAAACTCTTCGATCATATGTGGAGCGGTTTCACAAAGAGGTCATACAAATGGGAGTTTTCACCGAAAAAGAAACCCTCGCTAACTTCGGGCGAAACCTCTGGGCAGGAAAGCTTTTCCGATCTTTCGCCAAAAGACCTCCCGAGACTTACCAGGAGGCCTATGATCGAGCTCTTGAGCAGGTCAAGATCGACGAACAACTCAAGGTCAAGATAGAGCATGACGACATGAGAACGGAAAAACGTTTGAAGAAAGAAGCCCCCAAATTTGAGCCGGTGCAGAGAGCTCAGAATAAGCCTCCCAACAGGTCGACCTATCGCCCCCTTGATCCTCCGCATAGGCAAGAAAGATATCCAGCAAAACTGAACCCCTCCCCGGGCTTCGCCGCCTCCCAGGACTGTGGCTCCAGTAATACAAGGGGAAAAAGGGTTTGACCACTATACCCCATTGAATGAATCCAGGGAAACGGTCTACCTTGCCATACGGAATAAAGGGTTGCTCCAAAAGCCCGCTCCCATGAAGGCCCCAGCTGACAGGAGAAACCGGTACAAGTACTGCGACTTTCACGAAGACGTGGGCCACAACACTTCGGAGTGCTATAACTTGCGTAACCAGATTAAGGCCCTGATAAGGGGAGGATGCCTGATTGAATTTTTACAACAGGTCAGAGATAATATCAGAACTGGAAGGGAAGTACAAGCTGAAATCCGTGAGGACGCAGAAAAGAGGAAAGGGGAGCAGGCTGACTTAATGCAACAGATCCAGGTGATACACACTATCAGCGGGGGTCCTACCTTAGGCCAGCGTTTCCAATAACTCCCGGAAAAACCACGCAAGAAAGGTTCCCCACCTTGGAGAGAGCCGAGGGATCTTCAAAGTCAACTAGAGCCCGACAGAGCCCGCCCAGTCAGCTCAGATCATGTTCACCGAAGCAGATGTCTTCAACACTGTGCAACCTCATGATGATCCTATGGTCATCACGATACAGATCGCCAACTGTCTGGTCCTTCGCGTGCTCGTGGATACAGGAAGTAGTGTCGATATCCTCTTCAAAGATACCCTGGAAAAACTGAACCTGAAGCAACATTGCTACAACAGCTGTACCACTCCACTTTACGGTTTCACTAGGGACTCGATCATACCAGTGGGGTCAATGATCCTCCCAGTAATCATCGGGGTCACCCCGCTCCAACAGAACGTAATGACCGACTTTGTTGTGGTGGATACCCCATCGGCCTACAACGCCATCCTAGGGAGACCTTTCATGTCCTCTCTCAAGGGAGTCTTGTCCATATACCACAACGTTTTGAAATTCCCGGTTGGAACTAAGGTAGGAGAGGTAAGCGGAGACCAGCAGGCAGCCAGGAAATGCTACGCAGTATCTGCCAATCCTACAGCCCTAGCAAAGCAGTGTGTACAGGTGACAGTAATCCAAGAAGACGGGGTTCGTCAGAGAGGTACGTTACCCCGAATGGATCGCCAACGTAGTCATGGTCACGAAGGCTGAATGGAAATTGGCGTATGTGTGTCGACTACACCGACCTCAACCGGGCTTGTCCGAAAGACAGTTTTCCTTTGCCAAAGATCGACCAGCTGGTTGACTCCACATCCGGAAATAAACTTTTGAGTTTTATGGACGCGTTCTCAGGATACAACCAAATTAAAATGCACCCGGCTGACCAAGATAAGACCAGTTTCATTACTGGGCAGGGCTTATACTGCTACAAGGTGATGCCGTTTGGTTTGAAGAATGCAGGGGCCATATACCAGCGGCTGGTTAACAAATTGTTCAAGCCCGAGATAGGGAGGACGATGGAAGTATATATCGACGACATGATCACGAAATCCCCAACCACAAAGGGACATCAGGAAGACCTTCGCAAAACCTTCCTCATACTGAGGGAAAACCAGATGCGTTTGAACCCCTCCAAATGTGCTTTTGGGGTAACGGCAGGAAAGTTCCTGGGCTTCATGGTTCATGAGAGAGGTATCGAAGCCAACCCAGAAAAAATCAAAGCTATCCTGGACTTGGAATCCCCGACCTCGCTCAAGCAAGTACAGATCCTGACTGGACGGGTGGCAGCACTCAACAGGTTTATCTCTCGCTCCACCGATAAATGTCTTCCTTTCTTCAAGGCCATCAAACAAGGGAAGAACATGAAATGGAGCCAGGAGAGCGAGCATGGGTTTCAAGCTTTGAAGGAATACCTAACAAGCCCCCCTTTGTTAGTCAAGCTGGTTCTCGGAGATGAGCTGCAGATTTACCTGGCTGTATCAGAAACTGCAGTAAGCGGGGCTTTGGCCAAGGATTGTAGCGACGGTTTTCAAAGACCCATATACTATGTGAGTCATGCCTTGACCAAATCAGAAAGGAACTACGCTCTCCTGGAGAAGCTCGCTTATGCTCTGGTGATCTCAGCGAGGAAACTCCGTCCCTATTTTCAAGCTCACACAATAGCAGTGGTAACAGACCAACCCCTCCGTCAATTCTTGCAAAGACCAGATGTGTCAAGAAGGTTAGTTTTATGGGCACTAGAGCTCACTCAGTTCGACTTAAAGTATAAGCCCAGGACTACGATTAAGGCACAGGCTTTAGCCGACTTCGTGGCAGAATTCTCAGCGATCCCAGATCCAGTTGATCCCTCAGTATCAAACGAGGACCCCGAGAAGATATCCGAGGTCGAAAATTGGCCGGAGGGCTGCAAGCCATGGATCCTCTTTTCAGACGGAGCATTCGGACGAGCTGGGGGAGGAGTTGGCATAGTTTTGATAGATCCGGAGGGAACTGAATTCTGTCACTGTTTCAGATTCGAATTTAAAGCTACCAACAACGAAGTGGAATATGAAGCCCTCTTAGCCGGGATGAAGGTAGCCATCGAGCTAAAGGCCGACTACCTGTAGGTCAAGAGCGATTTGTTGCTTGTTGTAAACCAGGTGACTGGGGTCTACCAGGCAAAGGGAGATAATATGGTGGCCTACTTAAATCTAGCTCGGTTGTTGAAAAGCAAATTTAATGGACTTAAGATTGATCAGGTGCCTTGACACCAAAACCATCGCGCATATGTTCTGGCTAAGATAGCGGCGAACGGAGGCCAATCCCTACCAAGGGGAATTCCCCTCCAAGTAATCACCCAGCAAAGCATAGCCCCAAATGGAGAAATTTGTTCCCTGAATCGCCTACCTTGCTGGATGGACCCAATTGTCACCTATCTCCTTGAAGGAGAGCTTCCTGAAGAGCCCAACCAAGCCCGAAGAGTTAAGAGACTCTCAGTTCGATACTGTATGGTGGACGGATACCTCTATAGGAGGGGCAGATCCCTCCCCTTACTTGGGTGCTTGCATCCCGATGATGCTAAGTGGGCATTGAGAGAGGTCCATTCGGGGGATTGTGGGAACCACATAGGTGGGGAAGCTCTAGCCTATCAGGTGCTTCGTATGGGGTACTATTGGCCGACCATCCATCAAGATGCAAAGAGTTTTGTGCAATCCTGCGAACCTTGTCAAAGAACCTCAAACTTGAGCCACCAGCCACCAGAGCGACTGTCGTCCCTCAGCTCACCTTACCCCTTTGCCATGTGGGGAATCGACCTAATCGGGCCACTTCCTACCGCTCCAGGACAGATGAAACATGCTATCGTGGCTATTGACTACTTCACAAGATGGGTTGAGGCAGGGCCTCTAGCTCGAATATCAGAAAAGAATACAACCAAGTTCATCAAGACTAACGTGGTATGCAGGTTCGGGACCCCTCTCATCATTGTAGCCGACCTAGGGAAGCAATTCGACAACGCCCGATTCAAAGACTTCTGCCAGGGGTTGGGGATCGACCTCAGGTTCGCTTCAGTGGCTTATCCCCAAACTAACGGGCTGGTGGAATCCACCAACAAGACAATCAAGAAACTTCTGAAGAAGAAGCTTCAGCAGAGGAAAGGTAAATGGGCCGAAGAGCTACCAGAAGTCCTTTGGGCATACCGGACTACCAAAAAGACAGCTACTGGAGAAACGCCTTACTCCCTGGCCTTCGGGGTTGAAGCAGTCCTCCCAATCGAGCATAAACTGACCTCGTTCAGGGTACAGCACTTTGAGCCCGAAAGTAACGAAGTCAAGCTCCGGGCTAGTCTAGACCTCTTAGAAGAAAAGCAAGACCGGGTAGCAGAGAAAATAGCGATCTACCAGAGCAGGATCGGTAGATACTTCAACCAAAAGGTTAAAGCCCGAAAATTCAAGGAAGGGGATCTGGTACTTAGGAAAGTAACACTGAATACTCGGAAAAGGTCGGATGGAGTTTTAAGTCCAAATTGGGAAGGGCCATATTTGATAAAGCTAATTGTTCGCAATGGAGCTTACAAACTCGAAGACATGGACGGACGACCCATCAATCACACTTGGAATGCAGACCATTTGAAGAAATTCTACCCTTGAAAGGAGTTCTCAAGCAGACTACCCCCACTTAGTTTTCATTACAGGTCCTAATAAAGATGTACTACATCTCAATCATCAATAAAGCCATTTTCCTTTTCTCTTCCATCTTTGTCTCCAATTATGTTCAACGTTAGTGACTATACACTTGAATGGGAATTCGACATAAACCTCTCAAGACCAGGAAATAGCTCGATAGCCCTCCTGATGCCTTGGTCGGGCTACCACCCCCAAGAAGGATCTGAGTGTAAGAGCATAGTTGCCTTCCAGATCTCGAGACCAGGAAATAGCTCGATAGCCCTCCTGATGCCTTGGTCGGGATACCACCCCCAAGAAGGATCTGAGTGTAAGAGCATAGTTACCTTTCAGATCTCGAGACCAGGAAATAGCTCGATAGCCCTCCTGATGCCTTGGTCGGGCTACCACACCCAAGAAGGATCTGAGTGTAAGAGCATAGTTGCCTTCCAGATCTCGAGACCAGGAAATAGCTCGATAGCCCTCCTGATGCCTTGGTCGGGCTACCACACCCAAGAAGGATCTGAGTGTAAGAGCATAGTTGCCTTCCAGATCTCGAGACCAGGAAATAACTCGATAGCACTCCTGATGCCTTGGTCGGGCTACTACCCCCAAGAAGGATCTGAGTGTAAAGGCATAGTTGCCCGCCGGATCTCAAAGACTAGGAAATAGCTAAGTAGCATTCCTGATGTCTTGGTTGGGTTATCACCCCATGTATATAATGTTTGCTTTCGTGTGCAGGATTAAAATCATCATAATTGCCTACACGAATCTTAATTGATGCTACCGATGCTACTCTGGATACCATTCAAGACCAGAAGCAGAATAAAGTTCTCAAAGAGGAGAGTCAATTTATCATTAAGGACAAAGGGAGCCTATCCCCCGATAAGGCTACATCCAAATGGGGAGCCCAACCCCCGAATTCGGGCTACAAAAAGAAGAAGGAAAAATAAGAAAAACTGACAATGGCAAAGCAGGGTGCCCACCCTCTTTTCTGGGCAATCAAAAACAAGTCGTCCGCTTCAAGCTGTGGGGCTATCATGGCTCCCCTCCGTTGGCCCTCCTCCTCCCTGCTGATCCTCAGCATCAACCCTCTCAACAGGTAGCTGTCCATCTGGGTAATCCTCGCTGACCGCTCCTCCGTTTAGAGGCTCTATCGGATGATCAGCTGGCTCTTCCTCCAAAACTTCATTGATCACATCCATAACTTCAAGAGGAATAGCCGCGTCGAGAAGAGCTGCCAAGGGCCCCATCTGGCTCCTATCGACCTCCATCTCTGTTAAAGCTGGATCATCAGATGGGCTCCTAACCTCTTCACCAGCTCCCGATTGGTCCTTTTCGAATCGAGAGGACATCACTTTGCTGGACGATTCCCCAGGACCTGAGGGGATACAGAAAGAAAGATGGAATGAGGGATCTGACTGAGTGGGCTGCATCCCAATTCCTGCCGGGCTAGAAGGGACCACCTTGTCACCTTCAGGATGAGATAACTCAGCAGCTTTGAGCATTATTTCTTATCTGTCCCAGCCCGCAATAGACGATAAATCAAAAGGAGGAGGAAGAGCTTCTGCGGCCTGAAAGGAAGCATAAAAATACCCATCGCTGAAGGAGGTCTCCACATCAGCTTGCAGCTTGGCCACCTGAGTAATCAGAGACCAGTTCTCAAGGTCCAGCTTCCTAGCCTCAGATCTCCAGGAGTCTCGCTACCTAGCCCGCCGGAGAGATTGAAGACGCTCCTGATCGAAAGATTGCTTCATCCTCTCATGATCGCAACGAAGCTCGGCCATCTCGAGCTCAATTTTGCCCTGGCTGGAAGTCACCTCTTCCACTAGAGACCGAGCCTGCTTGAGCAGTTCCCCGGCCTTCTCGGCTTCAGCTTCGGCTTTTACAGCTCGATCACGGAGAAGGGCTACCTGCTGGCCCATCACGACATTGACCTTAAAGGCCTACAAATATAAAACCCGAGTTAGAAACTGAACGAGTTAACAAAAAAAAAGGCGTGAAGGACATACAATTACCTCAGCCAAGATAGCAGACCTCTTGGTTATAAGGACGCCCACAGGCATAGAAGCCATCTTAGAGATCCCGCCACCCGGACAGGATGCTATGAACTGCTCCAAGACCTCATCCTGCCCTATCGAGCTCGATTGAGGCCGGGAACGGTCGGAAGGAGCCTTCGCGACACCTTTCCCAGGAACGACATCTTTCCCAGAAACCTCCGAGGCTTTGGTTGTTGGAAGCGCAACTGAATCAGATGTTTGAGTCGAAGGCGTAGCGACTTTAGCAGCCATGGCTGAGAGGGCAGAAACAGTCGGGCCAACTACCTGGGGAGCTTTACCGAAAGCCCGGAAAGCCCGCGAGGCCAGAGTGGCCATCTTAGACCCAGCCGGAGAGACAGAAGAAGCCAGGGCAGGCTCGACCCCAGAAGAGGGAAGAGAAGCTCTACCTTGAAGGAGAGCGCGAGACGTGTCGGGTGGCTGGCTCCACGACAAAGACTGTGAATAAACAGATAAAAAAAATGTTAGAATCAAGCTAAGTAATAAGAAGAAGCGACACAAGGATACTTACGAGGAATAGCGTCTGAAATCCGTAGATATTTGTTCACCCTACGAGGGTCAAAAGCTTCAGCATTAGGGAACATCGGATTCAGGTAATTCCGGGCTAAAATAGACTTTAAGACGGCTTCGGACTCGGCAGGCAGAGAGTCTCGGTCCCAGGAGGGCTTATCACTGAAAGCCGTAGGAACCTCAAATTTATGCCCTCCGATGAAAATCGAGCTCCCCTAGTCATCCCCCGCCAGGATCCATTCTTCTTTCCATGCGGGATCCTTCTTTGAAGCACCAGGAACGATGAAATTGAGCTTGTTCTTGGCCTTGGCGTAGAATTGACCCCGAGGAGCCCCAGACAAGCTCCCAATCTGAAAAAGATACGCCAGCTCCTCCGCACCTGGCTCCCTTGTCACTTTACTCATCTGGCATTGCTCCCTCCATAACACAAGGAAGCCAATCAAATGCCTCCAGAAGCCCGGCGTTAACTGAAGGGGAGCGAGCTGGATGGCGTTTAGAGCCCGCCGAAGGGTCGGATGGAGGGGAAGGCTGACCCCGTTCTCTAGAGCGGCCACATGGATCGGAAGCACACCTTTAGGGGGGTTGAAAAACTTGAAGTTCTTGGGAGGCACCGAGATGGATACACTGTCGGGGATGCCAAACTTTGACCTCAAGCGGTCGATCGACACCGGGTCAACGGTGGAATCAGGGATGACCCAGAAATCGTAGGGAGGGAGCCTCTCCCCAAAGGGACCAGGAGCCGAGACCCGACGCTCCCCCGCAGCGCCGCCGGTCATTTCTTTATCGAAATCATCATCAACAATATCTAAAGGGTGGTCGGGATGATTGGAGAACTCAGTCCCGATAGATACGTTCCTACTGGATCACCGACGTTGTGATGTGGGAGGGGAATCATCACCGTCAGAACTCCTCCTAGCCCGCTTCCCCAGACTAAGACTGACGACCTCCTCGCCGTCGAATATGGAATCATTTGAATCACGACTGTGTTTCGACATTATAGAAGTCGAAGAATGAAGAAAGAATAGAAGACGAAGAATGAAGAAAGAAGCAAGCTTGGGGAAAAAACTATGGAAATATTTCTCAACAAAAGGTTCTTTTCGCTCGAGAAAATGTGAGGAAGACGAGGAGGAAAACAGGCATATATATAGGCAGGAAGGCAACAGCTCAAGTTACCAGGATACTCGTTTGGTAACGGTAAAAATTGACTCGGTAACGTAACTGGGTTAAACTCTAAAGCGAGCTAATCATCTCATGCCACATCATTTACGCAGTTAAGACGAAGATCTCCCCAAGATCCTGGTAACGGTAAAAAATCTCGGGGACTGCCGTAACGTGATCAGATTAATTCGAAGATAAAATAGTCGGTTCACAACACGTCACTCAAATGAAGAAATTTCCAAAAATTTCAGTAACGGTAAAAGAGGAAGATTTCCCAAATAAAGTGAGAATCTGACCTCAACCCCGAGCTCGACGTCTAGTGTTCAAGTCAGAGGGGACTTCTGTTAATAGCCAAAATTGGCTAAGGACCAAAGGGAAATTTTCCACTTACTAGACCTGGTTCCATATCCGAAAGTTTCACCTAAAGACCTCTATATCCAGAGCCAAGCTACGATGTCACCCCAGGCACAAGGGCGGGCTCCAGAAACATCTAGGATAAAGCCCGGACCCGAGAACTTCCACCAGGAGACCTCTCTATCCAGAGCCGAACTGCGATACCACCCCAAGAACAAGGGCGAGCTCCGGAAACATCCAAGATAGAACCCGGAATGATCGGCTTAGCCCGCATCATCAAAACTAGAAGCTCCCCGAAGTCAAGGTCATCTTGCAAATGCTCAAGAAACCTGTCTGTACCTCGATTGACACAGAAGAATGTCCCTAGAAGGCCGCGAGGTGAGTCGAAGCCACACCTAGCTTCAAAAAGGTCAGTCAAGGCCACGTCTAGCTTCGAAAAAGTCAAGAGAAGCCAGATCTGGCTCCAAGCGGGATGAAACTTCTCAGACAACAAGGTCGAAATACTAAATAACCTCTCTGGTTGATGCATCATACCATATTCGTCATGTCCCACGACTCCTATAAGGATCGTACTGGAAGGATACAAGGAATGAATTAAATCGTACCTGGAAGCGTTATCTACATAAGTAATGAAATCCAAAAGGAAACAAGCTGATCTCTACCACGATACTCTCAATTCGGACGTCAATCTAAAAGTCAAATGATTTAACGCAAGCAATCCCGCCCGATAAGGAAGAGACTGAGACAATCACTGAGACAATCAAGGGAGAATCAGTCTGTTGACCTACAAACCATGTATAAATAGAAAAGAAAAGAAACGAAAAAAGAGACTACTATTCGACAGGCATACGACTAGCAATCGACCATTTACCAAAGAAAGTTGAGAGAAACGAGAGAAAAATCTTTGTACTCGTGTACCATGAATGTTAAATAAAAATGTTCTTGTTTATTTATCACTAGATAAACCATTGTCACATATATAAATAATTTCGGCCACCACCTACGTGGTAGTGGTCTCGATGGCGTTAACAGAGATTTCTCATCCCGAATAAAATTCCCGTTAACAAATGGTATTCCAAAGCGGGGCTTACAAGTTGGAAGATATGGAGGGACGTCCCATTGACCACACCTGGAATGCAGATCACCTGAAGAAGTTTTACCCGTAAAAGAGTCGAGATCCTAAGTGAAGACCAACCGGTACTACACCGGATAGATACTACCGGATGCTTGTACCCTACAAATAATTGTATCGCCATATGATCTATCAATAAAGAAGATTCTCTTTTTTCTTCATATACACTTGTCTGCATTCTATCTCCTGTATACGCCATGAAAATTCGCCATGATCGCCACACAGCAGGAAAGGCCACATGGCATTCCTGTTGCCATGGCCGGGTACCACCCCCGCTAGGAAGGATCTGGTTCGTAAGAGCATAGTTGCCTACCAGATCAAGACCTTGGCCGGGCACCACCCCCCGCCAAGAAGGGTCCGGTTAGTAAGAGCATAGTTGCCCGCCAGACTAAGGTTGTAAAGTCATGGCCTTGGTTGCATATCCCTTCCTCAAGACCAGGACAAGCCAAATGGCCTTCCTGCTGCCCTGGCCGGGTACCACCCCCTTTTAGGAAGGATCTGATTCATTAAGGCATAGTTGCTTGCCAGATTAAGGCCTTGGTCAGGCACCACCCCCCGCCAAGAAGGGTTTGGTTCATAAAAGCATAGCTGCCAGCCAAACCAAGGTTACGAAGTTGTGGCCTTGGCTGCCCGTCGCTTCTTCAAGATCAGGACAAGCCAATAGCCCTCATGCTGCCCTAGCCCGGTACCTGCCATGAAGGATCTGGATGGCATAGTTGCCTACAAGAATTATTTTTGACTATTTACCTAGATTCCTGAAATAAGAAGGTTCGGTACCATGATTATCCAGTACTATCACCTAGGTACCAAGATTCTAAAAGAATGAGGACCCCTGGTACCTTGATTCTTTCGACTAAACTTTCACCTAAGTACCGGGATTCCCAGAAATGGAACGCATGGTACCTTGATTCTCTCGGATAGAACAACCAGTCCTAATGATATTTCTTAGAAGGATGTTCTGAAATTCATTGACTAAGTACCTTGGTAACCTGGTACCAGTCACCTATCATGCCATATTTTTGTTCTTATCAAGTTTTAAGTCTTCCTCGTGTTATCAGGTATTGGTTAAGTCGGGTTTATGTCGGGGACTATTTCTCATATTTATGCTACATTAGAGTTAGAAGCATGCAACAATTCGACCAAGAGAGTCGTAATGAAGGTTAGCCAAACATATACGACATGGGAAAAAGAGAGGGAATGATTCATTGATCAAATCAAGGAGTTCAACCCTTCTTTCAGGATGCACACAAAAAACAAGAAAAAAATAATAAAAAAGAAAGCATTGGCATTTTGGCTTCCTCTCCAACTTCCTGCCCACCTTCCTGACCGGCTCACCCAGCAACACCGATCTCCACCATTTTTGTCCTTCATCAAGTCGGATGTTGACGATATTGTCATGACCACCGGAGGTAGGAACAGGGACCGTGTTGGAACTATAAAAAATGAAGGGGAACAAAATGACAGCTTTGAAACCATCCACGTTCAAGATGCGGCAGGACACGAGGATGCAACTCAATTAAGCAACGTGTACACCATCGGTAAATGTACAATGCCATGAGCCAACCCTCCTTTTGGTCCCAAGAATCATAAGTTTGTCCATCCCTCCACAATACCAAGCATCCTGTTAGCCAGAGGAATCACATCTCCGCTTCCTCTTACATTACTAACCACGACGACGAAACCATCATCGGCTATGTCACTAGGAGGTCTAGAATCATCACCGAAACTTACCCCAACAGTCATCAATCGATTTACCGAAATTCTCTATTTCGCTGGAGAGTAAAAAGCAATGTGAAGAATAGATAAGCAGGTCAAGGTATTTATAGAAGAAAAAAATGGTTACCGGTAGCAGGAGGGTAGGATCATTAATGAGGTGTGATACTCGGATCATGGGAAAGGGTAGTTTCGAGAAACGTGCGCCGCCAATAATCTCTTGTTTTTGAAATAAATGAACCTCTCATGACCTTGCACTTGAAATGGCAATTAAATACAACATCCAAATAGAAGATTCCATTACAAGGATCCCAATAAGAGATTTTCCTCGAGCTAATTCCAGGTAGGAGTTGGGCCGCAACAGCTTGGTTTCCCTGTACCAGGCCGTATCGATGCTACGATCCAACAGAGTCTTCACACCACGTCATACCTCTGCCTTATTATCAAAAGAAGACTGATACTGCCGTCTAGACCCTAGTACGGCGGTACCTGACCAGAACCAATCCCATCAACAGATATTTTTTGATAGAGGTCCGGAGAATTGATTTTTCACAAAGTCCTCACCTAGCAGAACAATGGCTCCAAAAGTGAAGTACTACCGAAATTCATGGTCTAAGGATTGGTTAAATCAGGCTCATACTGGGGACTACTCCTCGGATCAATATTACATCAAGGTCAGAGATATGTAACATGAGTAAATTAAGAGGGTTAGAGTAGTTGACAAACATCTATCCATGCAAGGAGGAAGAAAACTTTTTCATATCTTTGAATCAGGGAGCCCATCCCCCCGTCACAGGCTACCAAAAAAAAATGATAAATGAAGTAAAATGAAAAGTAATTGATAAATGGACAAGCTGGATCATGCATCCATTCGTCCCTGACTAACCACCTCATCTACAACTCTTGCTAAAACACCATCTCTTGGACCAGCTGGGGCTTCGCCTGCTACCTGGGCACCTACCACGATTGGGGCCTCCACCTAAGATGAACCGGCCTGAAGCTTCTCTATTGTCACCAGGTCAGCTTGCCCCTCCACCCCCTTCGTGAGACTAGCCTAGTCCTTTATCTCCTAGGCAGAACCAGAAAAAGGGAGAGGCATGTCAGAATCTTCATCCTTAGAAGTAAGCTAGACCTTTACTTCCTTGACAGATCCAGATGGAGAAGTAGGTGGATCAAGAGCTCCACCTCCAACCCAGACTGCTGCAACGTCAGGAATCTTCAAATCAGGATCTGCCCCAGCATAACCTAGAAGAAGATAGGAGATAGGGCACTAGTCTGCATCATCTACTTCTTCATTTGCCCAAGCAGCCCGAGAAGGACCAGCCTTATCAGACGGAGCTGGTCCCTGCTAGCTCGGCAACTCTAGCCATGATCTTCTTTCTGCTCCATCCCTCGATAAGGCTCAGGTCAAACAGAGGAGGAAGAGCCTGGGCCACCTGGTACCCCACAAAGAAGTAACCATCCCTAAAGGAGGCATCCACCTTAGCCTCAAGGTCAGCCATGCTAGCACGCAGAGCCTGAACATCCTTACCTAGCTCATCTGCATTCTCTTTCATAGCATCCCTTTGAGATTTGTGATGCACAGACCTGAGTAGCTCTGTGTCATAAGCACGCTGTATATATTCCTTATCAACTTGCGCATCAGCCGCGGCCTTCTCAACTTTGGTCAAGGACTGGTTCAGGACTACCACGCCCCGGGCAGCTTTGGCTAACTCTTTCTTGGCCTTCTTTAACTCAATAGTAGCATCTTTAACCTGCTTCAAAAGAGAGCTGATCTGGTGGCTCATTGCTACATTAAATTTGAAAGCCTGCCAGATGCACAATACATGTTAGTCATCACTAAGATACCTGGAGTTCATAAAAAAAACAGAACGAAGCAACTTACCTTAGCTAAAAGAGCAGATCCTTTGGAGATTAAAATATCAGTAGGCATGGAAGTCATGGCTTCCAGACTCCCACCTGGCCAGGAAAAGGCGAACCTGGCCAAGAAGCGGTGAACTTGGCCAAGAAGCGGTGAACTTGGCCAAGACCTCGTCTTGGCTGCTATCCCTTGACCGAGATAGAGACCGATCGCGAGGAGCAGCTTGAGCGGTGGTGACAGAGTCTTGACCCCTCCCAACCCTGGTTGGTTGCTCGGTTACCATGGCAAGAGGGGGAGAGGGGATTGGTTGAGCAGTAGTAACAGCAGTAATATCAGTAGCGGAAACAGTAGACATCTGACCCTACACCTGGTCAGAAGCACCCCGAACCCTAGCCACTCTGGTAGCAAAGTTCGCTAGAGATGATCTAGTTGAAGCATGAGGAGGTGAACAAGATGCCTCGGGTATAGCGGTCTGGACCGATACGCACCTGCTAGACCCAAAGGAGGTTCCACGATGGCCTGTTAGAAGAGGTTGGTGGGAAGCATGCTATTCTTCAGTTTGCACGATTTCCTCCGAATCTGGCAAAGGCACAGCGAAAACTGCCAAGCCAAGAAAGTTAGAAACTGTATTAGAAATACATATTAACTACTGAAGCGAGGTTGAGAAGGATACGAAACTACCTGGTAAAGCGTTGGAGATATGAAGAGAAAACTCCATCCTACCTGGCTTGAAGGCATCCGTGGTAGGATACTTCATGTTAAGGTAAGATAGAGACATGATACTTTTCAAAATTTTCTGACTCAGCAGAAATGCTGCCTTTCTCCCATCCGGTTCTACTGTTGAACCGAGTAGGGACCTCAAACTCGGACCCTCCGATATGGACTAAGCTCCCTCATTCGCCACCTACCATTATCCATTCCTTCTTCTAGGAAGAATCTTTCTTTATAGCGCCGGGTATCGTGAAGTTTAGGGAATTCTTGGCCCGAGCATAAAAGTTGCCCCTTAGGCCAGGAGAATTGGCAGCAATCTAAAAGACATACCTTAACTCATCCACCCCTGGTTCCCTGGTGAGTTTATCTATCTCGTATTGCTCCCTCCATAGCACGAGGAATCCTATCAGATGTCTCCAAAACCCAGGTGTCAGTTGCAGGGGGCGAGAAGCAAAACATGAAGTGCCCGACGAAAAGTGGGGTGGAGAAGTAGTCTAACCCCATATTCGAAGGTCGTCGTATGGATCGAAAGTTGGCCAGCATGAAGGGTGTACATGTCGTACCCTTGGGGCGATATGGTGAGAGTGATGTCAGTTGAAATCATGAAATCCCTTCTCAAGCGCTCTATCGTCTCGGTCGTGCAGATAGAGTTAAGGATGCAATAAAATTATCTGGGAAGGGTGAGCACCCCGCCAACCGAGGTCGTCGTGTCTCCAGTCAGGTCTCTACCTCCCCTAACCGCACTTGACTCCTCGCTCGATTCCCCATCTATATCGATCGAGGCATCAGGGTTGTTAGCAAAACCTGACCTAATGGTGACGTTTTGGTTCGACCGGTGGTGCTGGGAAGCCGGAGCACCTTCTCCATCACCGTCTGTTGTACGGGTCCTTTTTCTCGGGATGAGGCTCTCACTGGCAATAGTGTCATCACCAAAAATTTGCTCCAAGCTATCAAAGGAAGACATGGCTGATTAAATTTGAAATTCGAGGTTTGAAGAAGTCGAAAATTGCTGAAGAAGAGAAAACTAGGGTTTTATATAAGACTGGGATTCTGTTTAAAAACAAGAAACAATAAAGCAATGTAAGTAAGTCATGAAAAGTATAGGTATTTATAGAGAAGGAAACGGTTACTTGCAACATGAAGGAAAGGTAATTAAGACGCAGGATACTTAAAAAGTGAGGGAAACGGTTTCGAGAAACAAGCGCCTCCAAAATCTTTCCTTTTTTGAAATTGGCCTATCCTGGCCAAACACGTGGACAGAACGCTAATGGCAGTGTGCAAAAGGAAGATTTTGATATACGAAATGGTTACATAAAATTCTCCAAGTATCACAAATCCTGACTTCAACCCCAACCTGGTACCTGTGTTAAAGTCAGAAGGGACTTTTGTTAACAGCATTTTCTAACAAGGGTCCAACAGAGAATTTTCCACCGAGTCATTACCTGGTAGGAACTATTCTTAGCTCCTAGGTACCCGGCAGCATCGATTCTGGAATCTAGGAAGAGCCAATACCTGGTAGGGCTAGAACCGTGACTGCCTCAACTACCTGTCTACCTAGATGAAGCGCCATAACTACGAGCCTAGAAGAATATGTACCTTGCCGTGCCTTTTACCCCTGATACCAAGTGAAGCCGGTACCGTGATACCACGTACCCAGTACCTCGCATGTACCCGGTACCCCCTACCTGGCACCTAAGTACTGCGACATCTACCCGGTACCCAAGTACCTCGACATCAGCCCATAATCCAACCAAGATAGGCCTCATACCCGCCCAGCGAGAAGAATGTCACCGTAAAGATACCAGCATACTAGAACAAGCGTCACGCTAGCAAGAGAAGACCGGTACATCAGTGTACCACGCCATCGAGATACAGAGCAAACGCCACGCTAACGAAAGTATATCGGTACACCACTGTACCACGCCAATGAGATACAGAGTCAGAATTCTCCTTAAGCAACATGGGAGGGAAAAGTTGACTTCTTCGCAATTTAAAGCGCCATAAATGAGACCAAACGGTCAACCAAATCAAAGTTTAAATGCTGCAATAATTGGAGGGATCAAATCCCACGCCTTTAGCCTCACTCAACATCTTTCAAAGCCTAAAAAAGGACTCCAGATAATCCTCAATAAAAGACCAAATTCGCAGGAATAAAAGGGGTCTATAAATACGGCCATGAAGGACGAAATGTGGGGGGGGGGAGGGGGGGAGGGATCTTTTCTAAAGCTTTTCTTGAGTTTTCGGAAAACAGTGAGAGGTTCTTAAACCATCACTAAGAGAGTGTTAACCACTTATTAGAACGGACGAGTACTCTATCACCTTTCTGTGTAAAGGGAGAAAAGAGAGTGTATTATCATATTAGTAGAGATGAATATTCAATAAACAGTGCATATATTAATTCATGTTCATCTTCTTCTTTACACACTTCTCTCATTCTTATATTCCTCTCTCACTATCCAGTGTAAGAAATCCAGGTACCGAAGGTACCTACTGTAGGGAAAAACAGGTGGCGGAAGCGAAAAATTGGGTTTGTATATTTAAAAAATTTTCCTTTTAAAAGAAAGAACATTAACCCTTGATTAATTAACATATAGTAAAAGTATCGTACCTTTTTCATGTGACGATTGATTTTGCGTCGATTTGAATCCACTTGCTTCGAATTTAATCCTCAAGATCTTCCAATCCAATCACGAACATGAATCACCTAGAAGTGTGGGCTCCCTTTTCTTTGAATTGTAAACCTGAGGATGAAAAAAATAAACCTTTTTCTTTTGTTAGTCACAATAATCCTCCTAGAGAAAATAAATAACATTTGGTCACTTGTGAATTCTTAATCTTTTTTAATCAAGAACTCGCGTGAACCCTAATTCGTTCTTGTGCATAAAGCCTTTTGATTAAAAGTTTCTAGTGCACTATCGAAAATAAAATGCTCCTTATTCTTCTTCTCTTTGGCCGAATTCTACACCCCTTTCTTGAGTTGGAAATTTTTTTTCTATTCAAAAGCAAGAGAATAAAAATTTTCTAAAAAAAAACTTCTTCTTTGAACCCCCATTATTAATTCCGAATTTAATAATATATAAAGGTGATGGCCTAATCCTCATTCAAGTAGGATTTCTACTATGTAGTCAAATCCTCACACAAGTAGGATTACTTTTTCACCAAATCTCCTATTAACTTTGAGTTTTAACCATATTTCAACTCATGAGTGTATTATCCAATAATAAATTATTGAATATAATATTGTGACTATTAGGGGTGGGCATGGTTCGGTTTGGTTCGGTTTTGGGCAAAACCGAACTGAACCGAAAATATTTCGGTTTACCTAAAATTGAACCGGTTTAAACCGAATAAAAAATGGTAACCGAACTGATTTTAATAGGTTCGGTTCGGTTTGGTTCATTTTGGTTTTGGGCCTAATGGGCCTTATGGGCTTGATGGTTTAATGAGTCTTTTTAATATGTTTTTAAATTTGATAGGTTGTTGGATTCTAATTTTGGGCCAAAGTTTCATAAATTTTAATAGTCCAAGCTCAAAAAAACCCAAATCAAACCTAACTAATAAATAATAATATTTAATGAAAGAAAAGAAGTAGGTTAGGGGTTTTTTTTTACTTATATAGGCGGTTTAATCGGTTCAAAACGGTTTTTGAGAAACCAAACCGGTTTGAACCGAAAACTTTTCGGATTTCAACTTTTTAAACCGGTTTAAACCGAATTTATTTTATGAACCGAACTTGGTGCCCACCCCTAGTGACTATATCAAAAACTTCCTAATTTGACTAGATAAATAAAATTCTTTTATTTATCTACTTATCAAATATAGTCTTTGATACTTATCATACTACCAACAATCATATGACACTAGGAATCTTTCTCCTAGTTAGAAAAAGATTTTGAATTTTAATCAAACAATTAATTAATTAATTTCCATTTGATTAACAAAATAAAACAAAACAAATATTAGACTAATTAATTTAGCCTTGCCACCCAAGTAAATACTTGTGCAATATATTATTTTTCCATTTTATTAAATCCATTGGACTTTAATAAAAAAATCCACATGTGAACTAGATATATTTTACTATAAAAGAAACAAGTCCACAAGCCTTAATTTTAATACATTAATATAATCTAGCAGCCCATTTAATTAAAATGTGCAAATTATATTCTTAATGTATTAATGGAATGCTAAACGCACCCCATTAGGGCCACCCTAGGATTCCTACATCCTTGGCCGCCCATTCCAGGCCTTTTTTAAGAGTTACAGCGTGTCTTGATCACACATGACCACACCTCTCCAAAACTTTTGGATTCCGGAATCAAAAAACAATTCTAGATGTACCTAGAAATTGGTCCAGTAGAATATATCAAGTGATCCATGCAAGTTCGTGCGGATTGGGGATCTTGGCGGGCTATCTAATTTAAGCTTCAATAGACATAACCTAATCACAATCAACAAATGATTCACTTAGGTCCAATCTATTGATTTTAGCTCATTCCACTAAAGAGCTAAAATTGAGCTCTTAAATAAAGATAGAATAAGATAATATTTCTCATTCGTACCCTAGACAATCTAATTAGAGATAGTGTATCCTCGTGAAGAATATCAGTAATCGCCAAAAGCTCATAGACCGCCTATAGCTCTCCTAGTTACCATATTTACTCATATGACCACATTTTGAACTTGGATATTTTGACTTGTCCAGAAGCCATGTTTAAATAGATACTATTAAAAACTTAACGTTAAGATTTAATATCCAATACCTCAAAATATCCATATGATGATATTCTATTCACATTTAATAAATAGAGCCACGATGTCCATATCTATAAATGAAGTCCTCTATCGATTAACAAATAAATACCACCAAACTATCGAGGATAGACTATGCTATATAATCGTACTCATTGATAGCTCAAATGATAACACTTGTAACCATAACTCCATCATTTATCTCAGGATTGAGATAGACTCTCTGATTGTCCTCAAGTGAAAACTTTTATCCATTGACGGTTCTGGATAAAGTATTTCACTATGATCATATTCAATGCAACTAGTGCACTAGATTCTTTTGCCCAGAGACACTACACTTTGATGATTTTAGACTCATCATAACA
The DNA here is from genome assembly GCA_033220585.1 of Dipteronia sinensis. Classification (NCBI taxonomy): domain Eukaryota; kingdom Viridiplantae; phylum Streptophyta; class Magnoliopsida; order Sapindales; family Sapindaceae; genus Dipteronia; species Dipteronia sinensis. Next base: position 42,495,486 of record CM065637.1, on the reverse strand, counting down.
TATGTGATCCTACTCAAATGCTAGCAAAAGAATCTACAACTTTAACAAGGTAAAGACGCCCAACCTTTATCTGAAGTTGTGAACATTGTTCCAGACTAACTAAAGAATTGTGTCTACCTCATACATATCCAGATGTACGAACAATTCTTCATCTCTCATAGTCTTTTTACCTTATGATTATTTACTTTTGACAATTATAATAATTAAAGTATAAATGCTATACGATTTGTTAAACTAGAAATCACTTTATTAATATGAAAATATTGTCAAATACATTATTACACTCTTGCTATTGAGCATAATCCTAACAATCTCCCACTTGCGCTATAGCAAGTGTGTCATATCTCTCATTCCCATGTTCTCTAGGTGCCTATCAAAACTCTTCTGTGGTAAAGCCTTTGTGAAAGGATCTTCTAGATTTTCTGCTGACGCGATCTTCGTGATCGTTACGTCACCCCTATGCACAATTTCCCTCAGAAGGTGATACTTACTTTCAATGTGTTTCCCTTTCTTATGACTTCTTGGTTCTCTCAAATTAGCCATTGCTCCACTATTGTCACAGTAGATAATAATATGCTTATTTGTATTAGGAACCACATCCAAGTCAATCAAGAATTGGCGGAGCCAAACAGTTCTCTTTAGCAACTTCTCATGCGGCAACATACTCAGCTTCCATGGTGGAATCAACAATACATGATTGCTTGATATTCCTCCATATAACTACCCCTCCTCCAAGAGTAAACACAGATCTTGATACGAATCTCCTGGAGTCAGAATTCGACTGGAAATCAGAATCTGTATACCCAATGAGAATTAAATCCCCTCCAGAGTATACAAGCATATGATCTCTCGTTCTCCTGAGATATTTGAAAATATGTTTGACTGCCGTCCAGTGATCAGGACCAGGTTTCGATTGAAACTTTCTAACTATGCCAACAGCAAAACAAATATCTGGTATAGTGCAGAGCATTGCATACATGTGACTTCCAACTGCCGAGGCATATGGAACCCTACTCATGAATTGCTCTGCATGCTCATTCTTAGGAACTTGTTCCTTAGAAAGTTTGATTCCATGTCTGAAAGGTAACATACCTTTCTTGGAAACTTGCATGGAGAACATAGACAAGATTTTATCTATGTATGAAGCTTAAGATAATGCAATCGTTCTATTCTTTCTATCCCTTATTACTTGGATACCAAGAATATAACTTGCTTCTCCTAAGTCCTTCATATCAAATTGTTTTGCTAACCATTCTTTTACTGATGTCAATACGCCTACATCATTTCCGATGAGTAGTATCTCATCAACATAAAGAACTAGGAAAACCATCTTGTCGCCTTTAAACCTCTTGTATACACAAGGTTCATCAAGGTTTTGAATAAATCCAAGACTTTTCACAGCTTGATCGAACCTTATGTGCTAGGATCTGGATGCTTGCTTAAATCCATATATGGATCTTTACAACTTGCATACCCTTTCATTCTTCTGGTTGCATCATATAGATGCGTTCGTCAAGACTCCCATTAAGGAAAGCTGTCTTGACGTCAATTTGCCAAATCTCTAAGTCTAGAGATGCCGCAATGGATAAGAGTATCCTAATGGATTTAAGCATGGCCACAGGAGAGAAGGTTTCCTCATAATCGATACCTTCCTCTTGTGTGTAACCTTTAGCTACCAATCTAGCTTTAAAGGTTTCCACCTTTCCATCAATTCCTCTTTTCCTCTTGTATACCCACTTGAACCCAATTGGTTTTATCCCTTTAGGCAAGTCTACAAGAGACCAGACTTTATTTGAATACATAGACTCAATTTCAGATTGTATTGTCTTTTGCCAATGGCGACAATCAACATCCTTCATAGCTTCCTTGTATGTATAGGGATCATCATCGTCTGGGAGATTCTCCAAGACCGATGTATCTCTCAGGTTGTATACTAACTCTCCCTACTACGAAGAGGAATGGTAGGTTGTTGATCTTATGATGGTGCGAAATTTACAATTGGGCTGGGTTGTGAAACCTCTTGTGGAATTGTATCTCTTGAAAGCTCATTCAGGACAATTCTACTCTTAGGCACAAAATCATTCATATAGTCATTTTCCATAAATTTCACATTTGTCGAAACAAATACTTTAAGTTCTGAAGGACTATAGAAATAATATCTTTTAGTTCCTTTTGGATACACCACAAATATGCATGTTTCTGAATGGGACTTCATCTTTTCTGTCTTTCCTTTTAACATGTGCGCAGGACATCCAAATATCCTTAAGTGTTGTAAACTAGGCTTTCGCCCAGTCCACAACTCATGCGGTGTTTGAAGAACCGACTTGGATGGTACATCGTTTAGAATGTACATAGCAGTTTGTAAAGCATATCTCTAAAAAGAAATAGGAAGTGTTGAATAACTCAACATAGACCTAACCATGTCCAAAAGAGTCATATTTCTCCTTTCTGCCACCCCATTTTGTTGAGGTGTACCTGGCGCAGAAAACTGAGAAATAATCTCATTATCAATAAGATATTGCTGAAACTTACCAGATAAATATTCTCCACCACGATCATATCTTAAGATTTTTATATGTTTCTCAAGCTGATTTTCTACTTCAGCTTTAAATGCTTTGAACATGTTAAAGGCATCCGACTTATGTCTCATGAGATACATATAGCCAAATCTCTAGTAATCATCCGTGAAAGTGATGAAGTACTCATATCCACCTTTAGCTTGAATGTTCATAGGACCACACACATCAGTGTGTATTAATCCTGAACATTCAGTGGCTCTTGTGCCTTTGGTCGTGAACGGCCTTTTGGTCATCTTACCTTCCAGATAAGATTAACAAGTTGGTAGATCATCGACCTTTAAGTCACTTAAAGGTCCGTCACTAACCAATCTTTTAATCCTATCAAGGTTAATATGACCTGAGCGCAAATGCCACAGGTAAGTTTCATCTATTGATAATTTCAATCTTTTATGATTAGGTTCTATTGATTCCGTATCTAACAAGTGAGAGATATTTCTATGCAAATAGAATAAACCGTTTTCCAATGTACCTTTAGAAACAAATTTGTTATTCTTACTAAAAATAATTTTTTTATTAAAAGTAACTGAATATCCAATTTTATTTAAACAAGAAACGGAAATTAAATTCCTCTTCAATTGAGGTACATAATAAACGTCTATTAAATCTAAATGCCTATTAGAATCTAAATTAATTCTAATATCTCCCACTGCACAGGTAGTCACCAACTCTCCATTGCCTAAACGCAATTTGAATTCAATCTCATTCAGTCTATTCCTTTCCTGGAACCCCTTCTTGGTAGGCCTAAGTTGCTTTTTTTTTTCTCGACCTTCTTACGGGTCTTAACTGTAGCAACTTTACCGACCATATGAATCTCTTGACCTTTGCCTTTCACAAGGATCTTCTTAGCGCTTTGAACATCTTGCTTCAGGCATTGCAAGATGTATTCCTTATTGTTTAAGGTGTAGTCCAACTTGAACTGATCAAAGGAATCTGACAGTGAGTTGACAATCATGTCAATTTTCATCTCACCATCTATTTCAGCACCACTGAGTTCAGCAATGTTGAGATGTGCTATGACCTTCATCATGTGATCTTTCACATCCTGTCCAGGTTTCATCCTAAGATTCATGAAAGCAGTCATTGCCTCTCACTTAGTCGTCATGGACCTCATAGCAAACATCTCCTCTAGAGACATCATTATATCGGCAGCAGGAACTCATTCCTTCATGTTGCTATTGCAACATGTCGAAGATGGTGGCCATAATGTAACATTTAGCCATCTCATCAGAGGTCTCCCACTACTTATATACTCATCTCTTTGAACCTCATTAGATTCATTAGTAGGAGGAGGTGGTTTAGGTTTATACAGAACAAACTTATGCTTTTCAGATTGCAACAACAGCCCAATTTTCCTTTTTCCATGTGACATAATTTTCACTAGTTAAAGTATTATCTTTAACTATGTTGATTAGAGATGGGATCATGATTTCTTAATAAAAAAAATTATATAAGTAAACAATCATGATAAAACACTTTCGAATATTTATCTTGAATTAAATAAAATAATTCAATCGTAAAATTCAACGGTGATCCAACATCCATAAATGTCACGCCTCCTTTGGGAGTTCACATAATTTACTAGTTGGACTAGGTCCCACCTAATTGTTAACATAACAACCAGATTTTTCAATTTAGCCTTGCGATTTATATTGACAAGAACTCTTGGGAGGATATCAATAAAACCACATTGAGTGCATTACCAAGTTATCGACCTTCAATATATTCCCTCACGAAAATCCCTCATTTGAGAGTAGATATCGTTTGAGTCAATTGTCTAGTCTATCCTTGTAAGGAAATATCTTGCTAAATTCCATTCATGGATACGCCTTGGGGGTTATCACACAAAACATAAAGCTCAACTTATCTTGGAGGCCATAAGTGTTCAAAACACCTTCTCCCACTCAATTGTTTAAGGCTTGTGATAGAATTCCATAGAATGATACCAAGTTATCTAGATGCCAATTAGATATCTAAACCATTCAATGCATGTTCATACCAAAAGAGATATATGAGTGGCACTCCTATTCTATATGACATGTTATCAAACAATGATAAACATTGTAATATTTACGAAAAATTAAATAGCCACAATTTTAGTCCATCCTAGAAAAGCAAGTAAATTACATTTGTTTGAAATACAAGAAAACCCTAACTTGGAGATCAAGTCATCAAGCAGCGGTCCGTCAATACTCTTGTGCACCAAAATCCATACGCGGCTGCCCCATGCGCAACACCACGCGCGCGCCAGAAGGCTTGCACGGCTACCTTGGTCTGCACGGGCTGTCGCGGCCTTCCTCTGATGCTTCTTTTTCTGCTCTCAATTCCTCAATTCTTCGAATCTTCGAAACTTGAATATATTACAGCAGTTTTTTTTACTACAACAATAAAATTAAAAAAACTTAGCAACTATCAAGAAGGAAATTATGGCGATGATAGACCACCCTTCTTGTTACAACTCCAAACAAAAATTACATTGAAATTGTAGGACCGAATTGAGCAATAACAAATCATATTATAAAAACATATATATCCATACATTCCGATGTAATTATATATGCGAATACTTAGAGTACCATCTCTTTCAAAAACATGCATATTTACAATAAAAAGAAATTGATTCATGTATACATACATCAATTTATCAAGGGTATAACCAGGCTCTGATACCAATTGTAGGAAAAAACATGCAGCGGAAGTGAAAAATTGGGTTTGTATATTTTAAAAATATTTCCTTTTAAAAGAAAGAACCTTAACCCTTGATTAATTAACATATAGTAAAAGTATCATACCATTTTCATGTGACGATTGATTTTGCGTCGATTTAAATCCGCTTGCTTCGAATTGAATCCGCAAGATCTTCCAATCCAATCACGAACGTGAATCACCTAGGAGTGTGGGCTCCTTTTTCTTTGAATTGTAAACCTGAGGATGAAAAAAACAAACCTTTTTTCTTTTGTTAGTCACAATAATCATCCTAGAGAAAATAAAGAACGTTTGGTCACTTGTGAATTCTTAATCTTTTTAATCAAGAACTCGCGTGAACCCTAATTCAATTTTGTGCATAAAGCCTTTTGATGTAAAAGCTTCTAGTGCACTATCGAAAATAAAATGCTTCATATTCTTCTTCTCTTTGGCCGAATTCTACACCCCTTTCTTGAGTTGGAAATTTTTCTTTATTCAAAAGCAAGAGAATAAAAATTTTCTGAAAAAAAAAACTTCTTCTTTGAACTCCCATTATTAATTCCGAATTTAATAATATATATAGGTGATGGCCTAATCCTCACTTAAGTAGGATTTCTACCTTGTAGTCAAATCCTCACACAAGTAGGATTTCTACTATGTAGTCAAATCCTCACACAAGTAGGATTACTTTTTCATCAAGTCTCCTATTAACTTTGAGTTTTAACCATGTAGTCAAATCCTCACACAAGTAGGATTACTTTTTCATCAAGTCTCCTATTAACTTTGAGTTTTAACTATATTCCAACTTATGAGTGCATTATCCAATAATAAATTTTGAATATAATATTGTGACTATATCAAAAACTTCTTAATTTGACTAGATAAATAAAATACTTTTATTTATCTACTTATCAAATATAGTCTTTGATACTTATCATACTACCAACAATAGTATGATGGCACTAGGAATCATTCTCCTAGTTAGAAAAAGATTTTGACTTTTAATCAAACAATTAATTAATTAATAAATTAATTAATTTCCATTTGATTAATAAAATAAAATAAAACAATATCTTATACTAATTAATTTAGCCTTGCCGCCCAAGTAAATACTTGTGCAATATATTATTTTTCCATTTTATTAAATCCATTGGACTTTAATAAAAAGTCCACATGTGAACTAGATCTATTCTTACTATAAAAGAAACAAGTCCACAAGCCTTAAATTTAATACATTAATATAATCTAGCAGCCCATTTAATTAAAATGTGCAAATTATATTCTTAATGTATTAATGGAATGCTAAACGCACCCCATTAGGGCCACCACCCTAGGATTTCTACATCCTTGGCCGCCCATTCTAGGCCTTTTTGAAGAGTTACCGCATGTCTTGATCACACATGACCACACCTTCCCAAAACTTTTGGATTCCGAAATAAAAAAACAATTCTAGATGGACCCAGAAATTGGTCCAGTAGAATATATCAAGTGATCCATGCAAGTTCGTGCGGATTGGGGATCTTGGCGGGCTATCTAATTTAAGCTTCAATAGACATAACCTAATCACAATCAACAAATGATTCACTTAGGTCCAATCTATTGATTTTAGCTCATTCCACTAAAGAGCTAAAATTGAGCTCTTAAATAAAGATAGAATAAAATAATATTTCTCATTCGTACCCTAGACAATCTAATTAGAGATAGTGTATCATCGTGAAGAATATCAGTAATCGCCAAGAGCTCATAGACCGCCTATAGCTCTCCTAGTTACCATATTTACTCATATGACCACATTTTAAACTTGGATATTTTGACTTGTCCAGAAGCCATGTTTAAATAGATACTATTAAAAACTTAACGTTAAGATTTAATATCCAATACCTCAAAATATCCATATGATGATATTCTATTCACATTTAATAAATAGAGCCACGATGTCCATATCTATAAATGAAGTCCTCTATCGATTAACAAATAAATACCACCAAACTATCGAGGATAGACTATACTATATAATCGTACTCATTGATAGCTCAAATGATAACACTTGTAACCATAACTCCATCATTTATCTTAGGATTGAGATAGACTCTCCGATTGTCCTCAAGTGAAAACTTTTATCTATTGACGGTTCTGGATAAAGTATTTCACTGTGATCATATTCAATGCAGCTAGTGCACTAGATTCTTTTGCCCAAAGACACTACACTTTGATGATTTTAGACTCATCATAACACATGTGATCCTACTCAAATGCTAGCAAAAGAATCTACAACTTTAACAAGGTAAATGCACCCAACCTTTATCTGAAGTTGTGAACATTGTTCAAGACTAACTAAAGAATTGTGTCTGCCTCATACATATCAAGATGTATGAAAAATTCTTCATCTCTCATAGTCTTTTTACCTTATGATTATTTACTTTTGACAATTATAATAATTAAAGTATAAATGCTATAAGATTTGTTAAACTAGAAATCACTTTATTAATATGAAAAGATTGTCAAATACATCATTACACTCTTGCTATTGAGCATAATCCTAACACCTACCCCGCTGCCACCTATCGGTAGTGGTTGAGGGTGCTAACTGGAATTTTACTCCCTCGGTGAATTTTCCTTTTGACAAATGTCATATACATATGGATTCAGTTTGAAACGAGCAATCTAAAGAGTCCATATATAGCAAATAAAGCGGGGTACTTTATTTGTGGTTAATCTACAGATGCAGTCCATTCCGTAATGTATGGTGATCTTATCCTGGATCATTCATATGGTGATATGAGAATGGATGCACCTTGTATGATGTGATCATATAGGACTGGGCCACGATTTATATGAATCTCTCACTAAGATCCATTTAAGCTTAGATTCATATATATTGACAAATGATGGCTATAAATGGGTGATCTTAATCCTGAGTGTCTTATCGACTTCTTCAGGTTCGATCGTGATTTTTGATGTACCATAGGGTGGGGTCGGAGTTGTATTCCCGATCAATATGCTCTGTATGTTGGGATCGCAGTTTGGCTTGTGAAGGTTTTTACACAATAGTGGAATCCACTTCTTCTTGCTTGAAGCAGATAGTAGGTCCCTTGAGGGTTGATTCGGGGCTTGAACAATATGAGCGCTCTCCTAATTCCGTGAGGAATGTATGATTTATTGTTCATTAGAGAATCAATGGTACTTAATGGAAAAGATGTAATTAGAGGGGTATAACAGACATTATGACCCAACTCTAATTATGAATTACTTGTGGAGGATTATACCATATGTAATAGCTATATCGATGGACACCGAAAGTTATTGGTATGTGAAAAAACATCTACATTTGAGAGAATGCAGCTTCGAGTTTTTAGTGGAATAACACCGAAGTTAATAATCATGAAATATTAATTAAAGAGTTTAATTAATTATTTCCAAGGATTATTGGAGCTCAAAATATTGTGGGTCCATTGGGTCCCCTTGCTAGCTCGATTGATTAAGGTAACAAGGGTCACGGTTAATTAATTGGATTGTCCAATTAATTGTGTTACGAAAGTGACACGTGTCTATTCGGGAATTAATTGAATAATGAGATTATTTAATTAATGAATATTAATGATTATGTTAATTAAATAATTAGATTATTTAATTGTGTAATTAATCATTAGATGGAGGGTGTTGATTGATATTTAATTTTGAATGAAGATAAGATAATTTGATTATTTTATTTCCATTAAATTAAATATTTAAATTTGAATTTAAAAGAGTTTGAATTCAAATCAAATTAAATAAATTAATATTAATTAATATCTTTAAAGATATCACATATCTTAAAATAATTGATTACTTAGTTTAATTAAAAAATATATATATGATATATGTTTTTGGAAACTAATAACACAACATGGTGTGATTTCAGTGGGTTAGGTTTTGGTGTTTGAGTGGTGGAGGCTAAAGTTTGGGTGTTAGAGATGATGGTGGGAAAAATGATAGGATTAGGGTGTTTGAGTTTAGGTTAGGTTATTTTATTTTATTTTTTAAACGGCAGTGGGAGAATACTGATAAAACAAAATTAGCCAATTTAGCCAATTTTAAAACTAGAAGGAAAAAGTGTAGAAATAGTGTAAACTAAAAGGGAAAAATGATTATTTCCTGGAAAATAAAAACCCTAGAATGGGCCCACATTTCCCTAACTTATAGCCTTAGGGGCCGTTTGGTATGCATGCATCTTTACATGGGAATGAGAATCTCATAGCATTCCCATGTTTGGTAGGAGGTTTGGGTTTGTGGTTTCCTGGGAAAGTGAATCCCATGGGAATCAGATTACCCTCCAAGGGGGTAATCTGAAACCCTTCCCAACAGGTGGGTTTCAGATTACCATTCATCAGATTCCCACCGTGGGACCCACATTTAATTAAAAAATAATAATTGGTATTTTAAAAACAATTAGTCCAAATTTTTTTCACATTTTCTTACACTTTCTCACTACCCAAACACTAAATTTCCAGATTTCAAAACCTAAGTTTCATCAACTAAACCATGCCCAACTTCATCTTCATCAAAACACCATCATCAAACACCATCATCAACACCAAAAGAAAAAAATTACAGAAAATAGCAAACACAAGATTTGGGTGATGGCAAGCTTCGATCATGTGGAGGAGATGACGGGCTTCGATGAAGAAGACGACGAGCTTCGATGAAGACGACGACGAGCTGCGACGACGACGACGAGGAACTGCGACGACGACGACGATGTACCCAGCCGGAGGAGACAACGACGACGGCGGCGACGTACCTGGTCGGAGGCGACGATGACGAAGATCAAGATCTGGAGAGAAAGACAAAGAGAAAGAGAAAGATGGAAAGAAAGAGATGAAATCTGGATTCTGGAGAGAAAGAAAGAGAAAGTTCTAGAGAGAAAGAAAGAGAAAGTGAAATGAAATATAATTTTTTTTCTTTTTTTTTGGACAAAGAACGTCCAATGGTCTTTGAATTTTTATTTTTATTTTTTAGTTTATAATAAATTAATTAATTAAAAAAAAAAACAAATTCTCATGTACAACCAAACACTTTTACTTGATATTCCCAAGAATCCGACATAATATTCTCATACCCAACCAAACACATGTATATAAGTTTCCCAAGAATCACATTCCTGTGTTTAACTTTCCCAGGAATCACATTATTTTGATTACCCCATACCAAACGGTCCCTTATAGGCTTGATTGTCCGCAATTTTATTCAAGCCCACAAAGAACGTGTCAGGCTCGGGAAGGGACCCACAAATTAATGAAAAGTATTTGAATTCACCTATTAATGAGGGGCTCAATTGCAAATAATTTCTTTCCTCTTTTTTGGCTTTAATCTTTAAAGCAACGGTTCAATAATCTAAGTTTATTTTCCTTTTAATTCTAAAAAAAAACACCAAAATCAACAAAACTGACAATTACTTCTCATGTAGATATCTAGGGTTTAAATTAGTAGATGAATCAAAACAAGAATGGCAGCGATCAGCAATGCAGTAGCCGTTGTTCCTTGCTCGTCCTGTATTTGTCTCTGTCGAAGCAATCAATTTCAAGTCGAGGGTGAAGCCAAGGTTTCTGGTCTCGGTTTCGGTCTCGAAACAACTTTCTCGAAAGATAGGGTTTCGAGTTCTTGTTGTTTTAGAAGGAGACGTGTTGTGTCTCCGAGAAGGAGATTGAGCTACGCGATTGACACTGGCATTGTCGAAAACGCCCAGACCACCACCTCCGCGACATCCACCATTGAAATCCACGTCACTTGTTACCAGGTTAACGCTTCTCGAATTCGGAAATCGTTTATGTATTTTTTTTTTGTAAAAAAAAAAAAAGAAATTACTGGTGATAGTTTTGTTTTGAGGCTTGTTATTTTGTTTTCAGTGTTTGAAATTGTATATGGAGTAATTAATTTAGTTTGGAATGGTCATAAGGAGAATGTATAGGATGATTCCGTTTTCCTTGTCGTAATTATCTTTAGTTTATGCATCTAATTGTGTCATTTGTAAAGGATTTTCGATCATTTATCTAAGGATGATAATTTAGTTTCAATAGTCAAAATTAATAGTTGAAATTTATAGCATAATACTATTATTTGGACCCTTAAGATATTTTGGTTTAGTCTAGCGGCTACTTAACTAAAATGCCCTGGAAGCTAACTCATTGTCCCAGGTGAGATTGTTGGAATCCCTGTTGCCCCTATTAGTTCCACAAATCCACCTCCATTTTTCGATGTATTTACCAGTTTCCGTTCTAGTTTTATCATCTTGTGGTAGAATTGTTTAGTTTGTCGTAGAGTTGTGTATCCAGACAAAGAATTACTTAAAACACCTTGTGCTCTGCTACCTTGTGTGTTGTGTGTGTGTGTATATATATATATATATATATATATTATGGTTTTATGACTTACTCTGCAATGTAACAACTTTGCAGCTAATTGGTGTTACTGATCAAGCTGAGAAAGATGAGATTGTTAAGTCAGTGATTGAGTTGAAAAGGGCTGAGATTGAAGAAGGTTACACCATGGATGCCGTTGTAGCTCGCCAGGTAAAGACTTGAGAATGTAATTATGCTATAATTGGCACGGTTTTGAAGTTTTGTTTTTTGGTGATATGGAGGACAGGCATGAGTTAAGAGTAGTTTAGATTTTGATATTTGTCACCTTTTCTTTGCAGGGTCTGTTGATGGATGTAAGGGATAAGCTTCTATTTGAACCTGAATATGCTGGTAATGTGAGGGAAAAGATTCTGCCTAAAAGTTCCCTACTTATTCCATGGTCTTGGTTGCCTGGCGCTCTTTGCCTTCTTCAAGAGGTGCAACATTGAATGGATTTGCTTTTTTTGTAAAGTTGGTCTGCTTAACGAAAATGTCTAGTATTTTATGTTTTGAGGCATAATATAATTTCAGGAAATTAATTGACTAACCAGATAGCTAGAAAGAAAATTGCTTTTTTATACGGAGTGCTAATTCATCTTTCAGATACCACATCATCACTTTCTTGAAACGTGGAATGATTTCTTTTTTGATATCTTAGAACATTTTACGATAAGAGTTTTTGGTTTTGGAAGATGGATATGACAGTCTGCATGTTTATCTGGTCCAGGCTGGCGAAGAGAAGCTTGTTTTGGATATTGGCCGGGCAGCTCTCCAGCATCCAGATTCTAAGTCTTACATTCATGATTTTCTTTTGTCTATGGCACTAGCTGAGGTAAGATGAACACGCAAAGAGGTCAGAATCTGGTACCAGTTTTGTATGCTTCCTTTTCTTATCATAGGTGCTTTCTTGAAGTGTGCGATTGCAAAGATTGGTTTTGAGAAGAATAAGGTGTCCCAAGGTTTTGAAGCACTTGCACGTGCTCAGTGTCTTCTTAGGAGTAAGATATCTCTTGGGAAGATGCCGTTATTATCGCAGGTAATGTTCTTAATTTTGGGTGCTTTTGGACGTTCTTTCTTATTTGAAGATATTAATCTGTTTGTTTGGTTCAGTCTATGACGGTCTTTTTCTGTCCGTCTGTTCTTATCAAATCTCCTTTTGCCAGAGCAATTGCTGTCATGTCAACCTTTTGTTCAATTGTCAATAGAAAATTTTATTAATTATCTTAAATCCAGTAAATAATATGGTTAGTAGCATAAGATTTTGCTGTAAATGGTGCTACAAAATTGTAAAAAGGAGCCTTCTATATTTTGTGCAATAAATTGTAATTTGTTATCTTTTATATTAATATGTATATTAATTTGTTTGTCCTGGTTTATAGATTGAAGAATCTTTGGAAGAACTTGCCCCTGCGTGCACATTGGAATTACTGGGCATGCCTCACTCACCTGAGAACGCTGAACGAAGAAGAGGAGCAATCGCGGCTTTGCGTGAATTGCTGAGACAGGGCCTTGATGTTGAAAGCTCATGCCAAGTTCAAGATTGGCCATGCTTCTTGAGCCAAGCATTTAATAGGTTGATAGCTATAGAAATAGTTGATCTTCTTCCGTGGGACAGTTTAGCCATTACACGGAAGAATAAAAAATCCTTCGAGTCACAGAATCAAAGGGTTGTAATTGAATTTAACTGTTTCTACATTGCTTTGATAGCTCATGTTGCACTTGGGTTTTCAAACAAGCAAACAGAGTTGGTAATTCCATTGTGCAGATTTGCTACAGATTGTACTTGTTGTGTATTATGTGTTTGAGTGAGTTGCATGAGGACATTTTCTCATCTGTTTTATTTGTCATTTGTATGTTATTATTATGTAGATAAACAAAGCAAAAACTATATGTGAGTGTTTGATAGCTTCTGAAGGCATGGATCTTAAATTTGAGGAGTCTTTTTGCTTATTCCTCCTCGGACAGGTACACGTTTCATTCTCTTCTCTTCCACCTTATCTTAATGTTGCTTCACTAAAATATTTTTTTTATTTTTTCGTAGTATTTCTTTACTGAACAAAAATGGGTATTTATGTGTTACTGTTGGTATCTAGGGTACTGAAGCAGAGGCTGTTGAAAAGCTTCAGCAGATCGAGTTAAATTCAAATTCTGCTGTGAGAAACACAACTGCTGGAAAGGAAATAAGAGAAATAAATGATGCAAATCTGTCACTGGTAATTGTGAACAATTTTGTTTATTGTAATTGTCTCTTGTGTTTTTTTTTTCTTCGTACAGAGGTCCTATATATACTACTATTACATAATCAAACCCTTAACAATTAGCTACAATCAATCACTAACAATTAGCTACAATCAATCACTAACAATCTGCCAATCAATAAGTCAACACAATCAATCAGCTACAATCAATCCCAATCAATCTGCCAATCAATAAGTCAACACTCCTCCTCAAGTTGGAGAATGGATGTCATCGATTCCCAACTTGCTAAAAATATCTCTAAATGTATGTCCTGCCAAACCTTTAGTAACAATGTTAGCTAATTGACTCTTTGTAGATACATAAGGTGTGCAAATGAGTCCACGCTCCAATTTCTCTTTAATGAAGTGATGATCCATTTCAATATGTTTAGTGCGATCATGTTGAACTGGATTGTGGGTAATGTTAATTGCTGACTTGTTATCACAGTACAACTTTATGCTACCTTCCCACTTAACTCCTAAGTCACTCAAGATGATTTTGATCTAGAGTAACTCACAAATCCCTTGGGCCATGGCTCTAAATTCTGCTTCAGCACTGGACCTTGCTACTACCGGTTGCTTCTTACTTCTACATGTCACTAAATTTTCTCTTAGAAATGTGCAATATCCTGAAGTAGAGCATCTGTCTATTACTGACCTTGCCCAATCTGCATATGTGTAGGCTTTTAATGTTAAGCTCCCATTTCTTTTGAAAAGAACTCCTTTACCTGGTGAAGACTTCAAGTATCTTAGCATTCTGTAGACTGTTTCTAGGTGACTTTCCTTAGGAGCGTGCATAAATTGGCTAACCACACTCACAACATATGCTATGTTTGGTCTTGTGTGTGATAAATAGATTAGTTTTCCCACCAACCTTTGATATCGTCTGCTATCAACTTCTGGCTCCTCCTTGATTTCTCCAAGCTTGTGGTTTTGTTCAATTGGAGTGTCTGCGGGTTAGCCAAGCATTCGTGTTTCTTTCAGAAGATAACAAACATATTTTTGTTGTGAGATAAATATACCTTCTCTTGAGTGAGCCATCTCAATTGCGAGAAAGTATTTTAACCTCCCTAATTCCTTTATCTCAAACTCATTTGCCAAACATTTCTTGAGAAAGGTCATCTCTTCGATATCATCTCTTCGATATCATCTCTTGTCATTGTAATATCGTCAACGTAAACTATCAAGACAGTAATCTTGCCATGATCCGATTTCTTAATGAACAAAGTGTGGTCTCCTTGGCTTTGATTGTATTTCATCCCCGTCATGACTTTAGTGAACTTGCCAAACCAAGCTCTTGGAGATTGCTTCAGACCATACGAGGCCCAAAGTTTTAAAACTCGAAAGGGGGTGGGAGGCGGGAAGGCCTCCGTGAGGCGAGGCGGGTGCCTCGAGGCGATCAAGGCAGGCGCCTCAACCAGGAAATGGAAATTTTTTTTAAGAAAATTATAAAAAATTAATTAAGTAGAGAATATTCCATAGAATTCAAGAAATGAGTCATATCCAACAACACAAACATAAAATATCTCAAACAAATTAAGCATTACAAAAAATAAATGCCATACTACCGATAAATGACCACTAGATATCTAATCCATCCCATAAGCTATCATTTGTGTCAAGTGGCTTGAAACGTGGATCAAAAGGGTAATCCTTTACATCATCGTCATCTGAAGTTCCTGGAGAGTTGTATTGGTTTGAATTGTCCTCCCACTTGTTCTTCATTCGCCCATTGCAAAGCCTTTCCTTTGTCTACCAAAAAATGTAAAGTAATATTATAAATTTATTATTAAATATAGGGAAAAAATGTTAAAAGTCCCTCTAGTTTGACCTATTATACGTTCTGGTCCCCCTAGTTTCAGTATTGGCCCGTTTGATCCTTCTGTTACGGTTTCCATTAAAAACAGACCTTTTGACATGATCAGAACACAAAATGACCTTAATGCCCTTTAAAGTGTGACTTTTGGTGAAAATACTATTTTACCCTTCGTATAAATTTTAAAATTTTAAAATTATTAAAAATGACAAATTTAAATTTTAAAATAGATTTAGTGGAGATCCATTTTAATATTTAAATTTTTGTTATTTTTTAATAATATCTCCACCAAATCCACCACAAAATTACCAGTCATGAACTTCAAGTGTTGTATATCAAAAAGAATTGTAGCATACAACACATATGTGGAAGAATCAATTAAGCTGCCTTAAGCATATCTGTGGATACAAACAAACATCAATTTTTTTGCACATCAAACAACAAAATGAAGACGAATCAAGATCAAGAGCATTATCAAACACCAAAAACACACATGATAAGCACTACATAATAACCACCACAAATTTACCAGTCATGAACTTCATAATGACTACCAAAAACCCCTCCCACCGCTAAAATCAAAGCACCACAAAATCAAACCCTACCAACCCACAGACCCTCGCCGCCACAAACCCCCCACAAATTTAGCTTCCCTTGTCGCCACAAACACCACAACCACCTTCTTCACCTCCCAACAGATGAAAGAGAGATAGATGAGGAGAGAGAGAGAGGGTCGATGAGAGACAGGAGATCGGCGGTGGGAGGATATGGTTTTGTTGGGTTCGATCTCCATAACCGGAGAAGATCGAAGCATCGTAGGGTGGTGGCTGGTAATTTCGGTGGGTTAGGGTGATTGGTGATTTCAGTGGCTAGGTTTTGATGAAGATGATGATGAGAGATGTGGCTAGGGTTTGGGTGTGGGAGATATGATTGTGGAGAAGATGATAGGAAATATGGGTGTTTAACTTAGGTTAGGGAATTGAAATACGATTTGGGTGTTTTTTTTTTTTAAGGAAAATTTGGGTGTTTTAATTTTGGTTATTTTTTCATTTTTTTTAGTTAGTTTTATTTATTTTTTTCATTTTTAGTTAGTTTTATATATTTTTTTATTTTAAATTTAATTAGTTTTTTTTTTCATTTTTCATTTTTTTTATTTTTTCATTTTTTTAATTAGTTTTATACATATTTTATTTTTAAATTCAATTAGTTTTATTTATATTTTTAATTTCAACTTACCATTTTGCCCTTCTTTATAAATCTTCTAGAAAACAGTAAGACAAGTATACCATTTTGCCCTCGTTCCATTGACGGAATTTTTATTAACCCTAACGGAATTGGACGGTAGGGACCTAACCAACCATAAACTTAAACTATGGGGACCTGCATGGCCAATACTGAAACTAGAGGGACCAGAACGCATAATAGGTTAAACTAGAGGGATTAAAATGATTTTTACCCCTAAATATATCATTCTATCTAAGTAAAACTTATTAAATTTAATTTTAGAATTACTTGTATTTCTCTCTCTCTTGCCTCCTACATTTTGGCTTCCACTCGTTTGACTCATGTCCACATCCGTGGATGTTTCCCCAACTACATCTTCGTCAACCATCCACTCATCATCCGACGGCACAACTTCACGAACCAATGGATCCTCATCATCCTTTAGTGCCTTCTTCTTCAAGAATCTGTGCTGCAACCTTTTATTGTACATTATGTACACCAAGGAATTCAGTTTCTTCATGCTTAATCGATTCCTCTTCTTTGTATGAATCTATAAAAATTTTGTAGGAAATTGTTAATTAGGAATACTAAATTTTACTCTAGATTTAGAATTCTAAGTAAACCCTTACCAAATTAAATGTATTCCAATTTCTCTCACAAGCTGAGGATGAGCAAGTGAGACTTAAAATCTTCACAGCAAAATCTTTAAGTTCTGGAGCCTCGTCTCCATATGCATTCCACCAATCGGCTACAATGAAAATAATAAACATTGTTCATTTCCTTGTAAGACAATACTATAAATTTCATAAAGAAATTGATACACGTAAACAATAACTTGACATACCAGGGCTAAGATTTTCAATGAGACTTTTTGCACGTCCATAGCCAAAAAACCCTTCCTTGTTCTTAAAGAGATTAACTTGTAAATTAGCTCGTACTCTTACCTCCTCATCGGGAATAAGCTTTTCCATGCACACCATCAACCCAATCTTTACCTCAATATGAGTGGATAAACCATCTAAATATTAGAATCAGGGATTCAGATAGTACGTAGCTGCGTGCAAATGGCGGTGCAATTGTTACTGCCACTTATCATCAATGATTTCCCATATCTCCTTGTAAGCTCCTTCCTTATTTCCCAAATTTGTGGCTATCTCCTCCCTAGCCTTATCCATGGCACCATAAATGAATCTCATTGCAGGCAGTTGTTCAGAATCTGTCATCCTCAACACACTTACAAGAGGTCTAGTTGTCTTCAATGCATAAGACACGCTACCCCAAAAATTGTGGTTGAAGACGATTTTCTTGATTTCCTTTCCCTCGACCTTTTTTGCCCAACTACATCCATCCCATTCCTTTTAAGTAAACATTTGCTCCAAAGGTTGCCTCAGAGTTAACATTCTGTCTAATGTTAAAAATGAAGTAGCAAATCGTGTAGGAGCGGGACAATCAATTCTTTATTAGTGTGCTTTCTCATCAAAGGCAACACCCATCCATGGTTATATATGAAATTACTCACCTATTGCACCACAAGAATAAAAACATTAATATATATGAAATGATTAATACTAAATATAAAGCATTTCTAAAATGATTTATACCTTCTTCGCTTTCTTCAATGCATTTTGGTGTTGAGGTAGAGATCCAATTTTCTCAAGCATTAGATCAATACAATGAGCTGCACATAGCGTCCACCATAGCCGTTTCCTCTTCTCTATCAACATTTCACTTGCTTTCTTGTAGTTCGATGCATTATCCGTCACCACTTGAACCACAAGGTCTTCTCCAACTTCTTCAATCACTGAATCCAGTAGGATAAACAATAGTGTGGCATCTTTAATTGCGTCACTAGCATCGACCGACTTCAAGAACACCGTGCCATATGGATTGTTTACAAGAAAGTTTATCAACCGTCTTCCTCTCATATCCTTCCACCCATCCGACATAATAGACACCCCTGTTTTACTCCATGTTTTCTTTACTTCTTCAACAACTGCTTCGGTTTTTTGCCTTCTGCCTTCAACAATAATGATGTGCTCAACTCATGTGTTGTAGGTGGTTTTAGACCATGCCCGTAATTCCCAGCCGAACGGAGCATTTTGACGAACGATGGATTACTAGCGACATTAAAGGCTAGTCCATTCTCGTAAAATAAGTCGGCTATGTCCAAACATGTGTTTTCACGTGCCTCTTTCTCAAGTCCTTTGACTCCTTTATCGCTTCCCCCTAAATCCACCACCACATCATTTTCGACATTTGCTACAAATCTATACATCGGTCCTCTGATCCCTCTTTCAGAAACGCTACCTGAGCTTGAACCTTTTTTGGATAGACTGTTTAAGGTGACACAATTGTCGATCCTTTCTTCACGCATCAATTGTCCCTTCTTTTTCGCACTTTCATTTGCCAACATATAAGTTTTGATTTCTTCTCACTTTTATGGCGACCTTTCTACACGGGACAACATTACCCTGAACACTCGCAAGGTGTTCTTTTCATCCGAAACACTCCACCCTTCAATACTCTATCGCAAAATTTGCATTGGATGTACTTATTATATATCCCTTTTGTTCATCCATTTCAACCCTTTCTTATACTTCCAACCTGGATATTTTCGATTCGACATCTAAAAATCTACAACAATATAAATTATGTGTCAATTAGCAATACTGTCAACACTCAACAGTTAAGTAAAAAAAAAACATGGTGATAATATCAAATACTCTCAGGTCTTAACACTTGCCAAATACCAACACTATTAATATTCTATTATATATAATATACTTATATGATATATAATAGAATATAAAAATATAAAATACTTTTACTTATATGATATATCAAATACTCTCATGTGTTGACTTAACAATGTCAACAGATAACAAAAAAAAATAGCAGATCAAAGAAGTAGAGAAAAATCGAAGAAGATGAAGAAGAAGAAGATCGAAGAAGCTGAAGGAACAAGAAACACATGCAATCGATGAAGAAGAAAAACAAAGGAAGAAGAAGAAGAAAAACAGAACAAGAAGAAGCAGAAAAACAGAGCAAGAAGAAGAAGAACTCACCGGAGAGGAAGGAAGATTTCGATGTCACCGGAGAGGAGAATCAGATGCCGATGTTGCCGGAAGGAACTGATATCGTCGATCGATCAATTTGAAGAAGAGAAAAGAAAGAAGGGAGGAGTTGAAGAGATTGAAGGATTCATTTTAGATTTGGGGATTTAGGGCGTGGGACGTCAATACGCAGCGTTTTGAAACCTGTTTTGATGTTTTTTTTAAAAAACAATTGCAAAATCCGAGTGACTGTTGAGGTGCCCGCGTTAGAATGATTCGGCGCATATCCGGCAGCTTCGTGCGGCGAATGCGGGTGTTTTAATTTCATCTGCTGATGCGGCCGCACCAGGGCGTTTTCGCGAAGTGGCGGGCTAGGCCGCCCCGAGGCACTCGTCTCAAACCGCATTTTAAAACATAGACAAGGCCTTCTTCAACCTGCATACTTTATTTTTCCCAAGGTTCCCAACATACCCTGGAGGAGCCTTCATACACACCTCTTCTTCCAAATCACCATAGAGAGGCATTTTTGACATCAAACTATTGTAGGGACCATCCAAAAAACGCTGCAAGGGAAAGTAGAATTCTTATAGTGTTCATTTTGGCAACATGAGCAAAAGTTTCTTGATTGTCCACACCGTACGTTTGTGTGTACCCTTTGGCAACTAACCTTGCCTTATACCTTTCTAGCGACCCATCTGCCTTGTATTTCACTATGAACACCCACTTACATCTCACTGGTTGTTTCCCTCTTGTTAACTTCACAATCTCCCATGTTTTGTTCTTTTCGAGTGCCAACATCTCCTCACCTATAGCTTTTCTCCAATTCTCATCTTTTAATGCTTCCTGAACTGTTTGTGGAACTGGAATTTGGTTCATTAACTTGGATACAAATGATTTGTTTGAAGGAGATGGTCTCTCTAAAGAAATAAAATTTGTGATGGGATGTTGTGTACATTTTCTGACTGCTTTCCTTACAGCAATTGGATGGTCTTGGTCAGGAATTATCGGTTGTATGTGTTTGTGGGTTTTGGTTTCGAGCTCTATGTTAGGGCTAATTGAAGGGGCAGACGCTTGAGCAGGCGGTAGAGGCAAGATAGATTTGTTCTGTCTTGTATACACCTGTAGTGGTAGAGTAGTAGTTTCATTCTCATTTCCTGCACTAACAGACTCAGGTTCAACCAACTCGACCACTGGTTCAATAGTAGAATTAGGCTTAGACTCAAGATCCAAAGATTCAAAGATATACTCATCACTATCTTTATTACCACACTCCCCCCTAAATATAGTAACATCCATAGACAAAATAATTTTAGGACGGGGGATGATAACACTGATATCCTTTCTTCGTTGGGGAGTACCCAATAAAGACACATTTCAAGGCTCGAGCATCAAGTTTGTTATGTTGCGGAGCCAAAAATGGACATATGTAGGACACCCAAAAACTTTCGGTGGAATCGAATTTGATTGAGGAACTAGAGGAAAAAACTTTGTGAGGACTAAAATCGAGTCTTTGTGATCCAAGACCCTAAAAGGTATCCTATTGATGAGGTGAGCAGCAGTCAAAATTGCCTCTCCCCAATATGACTTGGGAACTTTATTTTGGAATAATAACGTCCGAGTCATATCTAGGAGATGGCGATTTTTCCTTTCGGCGACTCCATTCTGTTGAGAGGTATCAACACAAGAGGGCTGATGTATAATTCCTTCTTCTTGATAAAAAGATTTCAAAGTTTGGTTAAAAAATTCTGTTCCACTGTCGGAACGAATGATTTTAACTTTTTCTCCAAATTGGGTGTTAATCATTTTAAAAAAAGCAGGAAGTATGGAGCTTACATCAGACTTATTTTTCAAAAGAAATAACCATGTAACACGGGGAGCAATCATCAATAAAAGACACAAACCAACGTGCCCCTGATATATTCGGGACTCTAGACGGACCCCATACGTTGTGTGAATTAATTGAAATGGAAAACTTGTTTTATTATTGCTTAAAGGATATGATACACGATGATGTTTGGCCAATTGGCAAACTTCGCAGTGCAACATTTCAGGTTTTAAATTATTAAATAAAGATGGGAACATGACCTTTAAAACAGAAAAAGATGGATGTCCTAAACAACAATGAAGAAGCCATAACTTAGCTTTATTAGATGACAACCTTGCAAAAAAATTTGAAAGTGAAATTTCACCACCACAACCACTACGTGTGTCAAAGTAGTACAATCCATCATGCTCCTTAGCATACCCAATTGTCTTCCCCATAAGGTTGTCTAGAAACATACAATATGAAGGAAAAAATGTTACGTGACACTGAAGGTTTGTGGTAATTTTGTGTGTGGATAATAAACTCACTGAAAGTTTAGGGACATGTAACACATTTTTCAGGATTAAAGATGGGGTTAAATAAATGGTGCCATAACCGGCCACAGTAGCAAGAGTACCATCAGCTACTTTAATTTTTCTATTTCCTGGACTAGGTGTATAGGTATTGAATTGGCTAGCATTATTAGTCCTATGATCTGTGGCTCCCAAGTTAATGATCCAAATTTCAGAATTTAAAGGACAGCTTTTAGAAACATTAAGAGATGAGGATTTAGGAAACTTACCTGAGCGAGCTAGAGAGCAGGAACCGATGGGAGTTTCAAGAGAGCCTAGGAAGTGCGTTAGCTTTTCGATATCTTCTTTGTTGAGCATGTTGTTATTGAATCGGTTGGTGATAGATGAAGATACTGGTACCGGAGAAGTAGCTGACTCAGATGCCATAATTAATTAGAACAAATGGCAAAGTCAACAATCTTGATTTCAGCTATCAAGGCCGTAGAAGGGGATGAAATCGGCAATGAAGGCCGACTAAGGATCTGATTCCGGCTATGAAGGCTGGAACGAAATCAGCAATAAAGGCTGACGAAGAAGATGATTCCGGCTATGAAGGCCGTAGGGAGGAACAAAATTGGCAGTGAAGGCCGATTACAGAAGAAATTACGGCGATGAAGGCCGAATTGAGAAAAAGAAAAGAAAAAGAGTAAACCCTAGAATTGATTTAGGGCTCTGATACCATGTGAACAATTGTGTTTATTGTAATTGTCTCTTGTGTTTTTTTTTTCTTAGTACAGAGGTCCTATATATACTACTATTATATAATCAAATCCCTAACAATTAGCTACAATCAATCAGTAACAATCTGCCAATCTGCCAATCAATAAGTCAACACAATCAATCAGCTACAATCAATCCCAATCAATCTTCCAATCAATAAGTCAACAGTAATTGTTTCACTATCCATTGCATTCTGATCCATGCTGCACCGTTAGAACATCTATTTGAGGCTTCTTACATGGACACCTTAATTGTGACAAGGGGTTTTCCCAAGATATTTTTGTTGCTCTTCTTTTTCAGTACACAGTTTGCTTTATCAATTCTACATTGACCATTAATATGGTAGCCACTTTTGATGTCCTGTCCTCAAAACTCTCCCCTCCTTGACTGTTAAGCTTAGTAAGGCCATCTTTGTATAGAATGATTAGGTTGTGTTAGGTTGTTTTTACACTGGATATCAGTCATGATCATTGCCTCTTCACGGTCTAACATTTTCACTATGGATTTCATGCGTGTTTTCAAGATTGGTACTTTCTCATGTTAGACTGCTTGCTTAACTTGATCAGGAGATGTGGGTGAAGGATGCCGTGCTTGCTGTATTTCCGGATACACGAGATTGTTCTCCATCTTTGGTGAGATTGATGTGTCAAAATATATAATACCTCTAAATTTACTGGAAATGTTTACTAATGTATGCTTCTGCAGGTCAATTTTTTTGGTGGTGATAAGAAAACTTCTGCAATAAAGAAAAGTTTAGGAGCTCCACAAATCACATCTAGCATAAGCAAAAGACCACTGTCCACTGCTTTTGCATCCGAGCGTGGGGATGCTCTTCCATACGTGAACTCTTCTAGACATCTTGGTTGCGCAGTTAAGCAGTTGGCTCCAACTGATCTGCTAAATCCATTGGTTTCAGGCAAGAGTAGCAGTGGAAGTGATGGTAGTAGTGCACCGTCAGTCCAATTAAAAAGGAGTCTTGGAGTACAAAATAGTAATGGTTGGGAAAGTTGGTTGGCAGGAAGAAATGTGATTGAAAGGATAACTTTTGTTGCTGTATTGGGGTGCATTATGTTCTTTACTGTTAAGCTCTCTGGCATGAAGTCAAGTAGGATGAGATATGCATCCAAATTGACTGCCAGTCAACAAAATGTCGAAACAAGTTCCCTTGCCTGGGCTACAAATTCTTCTCCCAATGACAACGTAGGTCATTCTTTCATCAAACGAAGTGGTATTGCTAGCAGACTTAAGGAGCTTGTGGCAATGGTGAAGATACAGTTCAAGAATCCTTCAGACACCGGATATTCACTCAGTTCTCGCCTTCCTGCTAGTCTATCAACCTCAATGACAGCTGTGAACAGGAGGCCAATGCCCTTTGAAGAAGCTGAAGCCCTTGTTAAGCAATGGCAAGCAATTAAAGCTGAAGCTTTGGGGCCTAGTCATCAAGTTCAAAGCCTCTCTGAAGCCCTAGATGAGTCGATGCTTGTTCAGGTAAAGGGAGTAATGTGGTTTTCACATTGATGCGCATTTGTCCCCATAAATTTTGTTATTTGTGTTTCCAGAAAACTGAAACATGAAATGTTATCAGTCAGTCATATAGCTGGGAAGCTATATTGTAAAACCTGGTTTTTATTTAATAACTGAACTGTCAATCTGATAATCTTGAAATTTGAACCTTAAAATTCAATGCTAATTTATGTTATGGTTGCGATCTATCAACTTGCTAATTTCCAAGTTTCACATTCAAAGGGAAAAACCTTGGTGAGGTTCAAACAACTATGAACTGTTTATAGTGGGAAAACTGTCAGCAGATCTATACCACAAGTTCTATTTCTGAAATTGCAAAATGCTAACATTCAACTCCATTTTGCTCTTTTGATTGCCTGTGGTTAGTGGCAAGCTTTGGCTGATGCAGCGAAGACCAAGTCTTGTTATTGGAGATTTGTTTTGCTGCAATTGACCATCCTGCAAGCTGACATTTTGTCAGACAGGATTGCTGGAGAAATGGCAGAAATTGAGGCACTCCTAGAGGAAGCAGCAGAACTTGTTGATGAATCTGAACTGAAGAATCCAAATTATTACAGGTAGGCAAAACTAGAATTCATGCATAAATGGTTGGAAAATCTGGATTTTGGCTCGGTTTCCAGCTGTCTTGTCAATAATTGTGTTGCAAAATTGATTACCATCTCCTGGTTAATTTATTAAAAGCTTCTTCTGAGAAATTTACTGCATGCAGATTGCAATATATTTAAGGTCTTGTATATTAAGAGAAGAGTTCAATAAATCTTATAATATCCCTGCATCATCTTCTATATCATAGTTATTATATTTTCATGTATTTTTTTTATAACTTTGTTGTTATCCACAACATGCTTTGTTTTTCCTTCCCGGAAGACTGCTCCGAACTACTCTTCTATTATTGTCCACCCTCTTCACCTAAAACTCTCTCTTTTTTCTCTATTGCAGCGCCTATAAGATTCATTATGTTCTAAAGAGGCAAGATGATGGATCTTGGAGATTCTGCAAAGGCGATATCCAAACGCCATCATGATACAAGCACCACTTTAAAGCATCAAACTAGTCACGACACTGATATTCCGCAAACTTGATTCTTCGTCTTTAATTGTACTTGGTGGGGGAGACTGGTTCAACAGTAGATTTCGAAAGGAGGTTATTTTTGATACATACATTACTTGGGCTGCTGGGCAGGAAATTGAAAATTGTGTATTGGTGGGTCAGTTTCTCTAACTAGTTAACTTTAGAAAGTTTCCATGACCACAATGAGAATCTGCTTCCATTTTTCTACTTTCAAATGCAAATTGAAATAGATTTAGTATATTTTTACTGTAAGGTATGTGTAAAAAAGTCGGACTTGGCTTTCTCAGATGAAGCTACTGCTTAGAGAAATAGAACTAGATGATAGTTTGTACAGTTATTTTTAAAAATTTCTTGTGCAAAGATGAAAATTTGTTAGTCATTTTGGCTGTCATTTTTTGTTTCTGTTTGTGGCCAATTTATGAATGAAAGGAAAGCTTAAACTAGAGGGCTATATTACATTATTTGTATGTGTTTTTTTTTTTTCATACTTGTGGTCTTGTGGGTATAACAACTCGAACCTAAAACATTGTTGGATTGAACGAACACTGTTCAGTATTTACCGTCAAGTCGCATTGGGCAGTGGTCTATCCGTATTAGAGGGCCGGATGTACCATTTATATGATTATGGATGGATGTCCGGATGGATGTACTTGCTTCTCCAATTGAAGCTTTTCAAATGTTGTGAGATGGGCCATATAAGATGTAGTTGCTGATTTGCTTCTCCTATGGGAAATTATCATTTTTCCCTCTGAGATTTAACATATTAGATAAACAGGTCCCTCCAGTTTTAATAATAGACAGTCTCCCCCTCTAAAACCCAAAATAACAGTGCATTTCCCCCTTCTGTTATCTTTTCCGTTTGAAATAGCGTTGACTGTTTAAAACCAAGGACATCATGGTAATTTTGTATTTAATTAAATAAAAAATAAAAAAACTAATCAAACTAATCAAACTAAAAATTAAAATATACATAAAACTAATTAAAAGATACAAATCAGAGGTGGTTTTTTTTTCAACTTCAAAAAATAATATTTCAACAAAGATTTCTCTCACAACTTTTTTTATTCCTTATACACATCAGTAACACAAGACACTATTTGAGGTTTTATATTAAAATTTGAAGCATTAACTTTTTTTTGTTCCTTCTACACAAGACACTATTTGAAGCAAGCCCAATAAAGAGGTGTATTCTTCTCCTTGTTTGAAGCATTAACATCCACTCCTCTGCTGATAAGATATTTCACAACTCCAAGATGTCCATTAGCTGCAACCATATGAAGGACTGTTCGGCCTTGTGAATATTTAGAATCAAGAGAAACTCCAGAATATCATAATTTCTAGCAGCCTCAAGTAGTTCATCGACGTTCTCAGGCGTGGTTGGAGTCTGCTCTGGCCCTGGGTTTACCTCATGCCTCAGAAGTTGGTTTGATCATTCATTTATTGGATTAACATCCTAATTGCTGGAAAAAAAAATGAAAACAAAAATCAAACCCAGAAACATACTATTTTGGAAACCTAAAAAATACATCTTAAAATCAAATACAAACACAAACCTAAAATCAACCACCAACACCAACTCTCTCCCTCTCTCTCGCACACAAACGCTGGGTTCGACCTAACCCAGATCTGGAACAAAC
The DNA here is from genome assembly GCA_033220585.1 of Dipteronia sinensis. NCBI lineage: Eukaryota > Viridiplantae > Streptophyta > Magnoliopsida > Sapindales > Sapindaceae > Dipteronia > Dipteronia sinensis. The sequence continues at coordinate 42,468,190 of CM065637.1, read as the reverse complement.
CCAGTACTAGGTTTGAACCAACACATCAACCAGAACCAACTCAACCCCACACCCAATCGACCATCACCAAGTCCATCCCCACCTGAAATCACCACCATCGGCGCCCCGCACCGACGCCTACACCCACATCCTACTAGAACCAACACACCAACATACCCACACCATTGTTGTGTTGGTGAGAGAGAGCAGGAAGAGAGGGAGAAAAAGAGATATTTCCGGAGCCGGTGTGATTCGCGACGACGCTTGAATGGGTAGGATGATGGTGGGGAAGATGATTGAATGTTTGAGAGATATTAATTTCCAAAGAAAGAAGATTGAGTGAGAGAGAGATCGATTTCCAAATAAGAAGAAATCAAAGAACACAGAGAGAGAGATCTGGACGGTGAGAGAGAGAGAATAAGATTAGTTTTAATATTTATTTATTATTATTTTTTAATTAGTTATATATATATATTAATTTTAATTTAATTAGTTTCATTAGTTTTTTTATTTTTTTTATTTAGTTAAATGCAAAATTACCATGCTGCCGTTGATTTTAAACGGTCAACGTTATTTCCAAACGGAAAAGGTAACAGAAGGGGCAAATGCACTATTATTTTGGGTTTCATGGGGGAGACTAGTCATTATTGAAACTAGAGGGACCTGTTTATCTAATATGTTAAACCTTAGGGGCAAACTGATAATTTCCCTTCTCCTATTTGAAGCTTTTCAAATGTTGGACTCTTGACCTTAGTGTCACTTTTGTTTTTTAAAGTATTACGAGAACTCTTATATTAGGACTGCAATTGATTTTTAAATATAAATTCTTTTCATCTCTTTCATGTATTTTTTTATAGTTAGATATATATATATATTTAATCAATCAATGTTTGATTTTATAAAGTTTATTATAATATTCTTTGATTCTTTGTTGGTCATTAGTTTGGATACATAAAATATTTAGAAATTATATTTTGAAGTGAAAGAAAACTAATTTAAGATTTTTATTAAATGTGCTTATTATTAAATTCATAAGGTGACGATAAATTGAGTTTTAATTGTCATTCTTATTTGGGGAATTAATATTTTATCTCTAAATTCTAAGTTAAACAATGGTGGATTATGATACCTTAGTATTTTTTACTTTATTGTTTTTTATTCCATTTACTATTAATTCTTAGTTTGATTTTAATTTTGATTGATCACTTTTTGTTAACTAGATTAGGATTAAATTTAAATTTAGATTCGATTAGTTTTTCATCAATCCTCGTGGGATCGACCTTATACTCGCATTAGTTATTCTAGAATAGACTTGTGTTTGGTTAGTATTTTCAAAACTCTCTCCCACATTTTAGAAAAATTAAGGAAAGATAAGATGCTATTTTCACCTATTTTCTGGTGGTTGTTTTGTACGCTTGTATCTTTTTAATCCAAAAATAATATATTATTAATTAAATAAAATTATATTTCCTTTTAATTAATATTATATAAAAATATTATTTTTATGTTAAATAATTGAAAAGACAAGATTTTTTTTTCGTTATATTAATTTTTTTGTGATAAAATTGGACTGACTCAAGAAGAGCGGTCGTATGCTGAAAAACCAACAACCAAATAAGCACAAAAACCAGGGGAAAACGGCCCCTAACAAACAGTGGCACGCATGCCATACCAAAAAGAAACACAAAGCATTATGAAAAAAATTTCAATATATTAAAACACGAGTGGAAAAAAATATTTACAATTTATAGACTTTAATTAAAGTTTTTGAAGATTTAAAAGAAGTTGCATCCTACCTCATAAACAAATAATTAATTGAGCAAACACAATGTATTTTTAAGTAAAATGTAGTGCAAAAATATTGAAGACAAAGTCACAAATTCCAACTTTTTATTCTCATAATTTTGTTTTTAATTGTCCCTTGAGAAAACAAACAAGAATATCTTAGTAAGCGACTTAGATAAAAAAAAAAAAAGAGACACAAACATGCCCTAATTTAGAGTTTGTTACTTCATTCAACAAAGATCAAACAAATATATTTATTTGTTCTCTTTATTTCGCAATGGATATTTTTTTCTTCATTTTAAATCCTATTTAGATTAAACACTCTATATTTTTCATATTTAGATTTATATTTTTTAATTAATAAATTTTATTATACTGTAAATATTGATTTAAAAAATTATATTTAATTTTGCCCACGGTGGCACGATGCATTAGAAAGCTTTGCCCATGAGAGATAGAAAAGAGAGGACGAGAGTAGGGTCGTAGGAGTAAGAAAGTGTAAATTATGTCGGAGAATATTTCAATATTGTTTTATTATTATAGTTGAAAGAAATTTTTACATTTTGTTCCCTGTGTAGATGGTCGATCTATGATTGATATGGATTGGGTCTGATTCATGTTAGGTCCAAGCAACTTGGTCTAACCAATCGAATCGGACGAGTCGACTATGGCTTGAACTTGCAAAAAAGATGGAAAATAACATAAAAAAGAGAAGAAATAAAAGGAAAAAAGGTGGGGATGATTATTCGCCTTAGATGAGCATAAAGATAGAAGGATTGTTACGAAGGGATCGAGTTCAAATATTCCGGTGACCGGAGTTACTTTTTTGACAGAGTTTCTGCTAGCAAAAGCGTTGAGTAGAGAGAGAGAGAGAGAGAGAGAGAGAGAGAGAGAGAGAGAGAAATCCGAATCCCCGCTCAATGAGAGGAGGGTCCTATTTATAGAGCTTCACTTGACAACTTTATAGCTCATGGTCCCCGAATCTTTTAAGATTGAGTCCTGATTTCATGGGATAAGTGATTTAAATCCCTTGTAACTGCTACTCAAGTTGTTATTTGATAACAACTGAAACTAGACCAAGTCAAATTGCTTGTTAGCTCAGCTGACTAGTTCTCGGGTCGACCAGTAAAACATGGGCTTGACTCGAATTACTTATTATATCCTGTGCGGGCTTCAATATTAGGCCTAGAGGCCATTTTCGGCTACCATAGTTTGTCCCCCACTCTCTAAAGAGGAAATCTCCAAAATAGAGTGTGTGAATTTTAATCGAGTCGAGCGTGGTTTCGACAAGGCATCGAGTAGGATGAAAGTTATTCTTGTCATGATAAGGTATTGAACTTTTGCTGCGACAAGGTGTCAACTATCGTAAACCTTGAGAAGTTCGACCGATGTGATTGAAGTGGTTCAGTTCTTAGGGCTGACGTGGTGCCTCGTTTTTGGGGCGTCTTTGGTTAAGTTGAATTTTGAAATTAACCTCAAAGTTACCCAGGCCAATTGGTAACCACAGCTGTTACAACACGTGGTAACTTGAATGAAAGAGTAGTGGTTTATAAATCAAACTTCTCCATTTAGCTTTTTCTAACTTTTCAAATTCGCTTGAAACAAAAAACCGTTCACAATTTTTCAAAGCAATCGCAAATTGCTTCCAATATCTTTTTCTAGTGTAATCAACTTTAAGATAAGCAAAATTTTCTCACCCTGGTTGTTTTTGTTATACGAGACTTACTTTTATGCATGTGTAGGAAATCAGCAAAACCATAGTTTGGGGATTGTTTCCAGATTTAACGTTTGTGTTCTTCACTGTTCTTCGTTGTTCTTTGTGTTTGGTATGAAAAACTGATTTAGCGATGGATTAGATCCACCTAGGTGATTTTGTGTGTGATTTGTTCGTAGCCTGCCAAGTCGTTGTAGGGCTTTGGATTCATAGTCAATCGACCCATATCAGCTGGGGTTTTAGAAAATCGATACCACTCTTAGGTCTTTAGAGCCTGTAAACCCCCAGGTTTTGATCTTAGACCTTAGGTTTCGATTTTAGATTTTGGTTTGTGCTTGACTTTTGCATTTTGTGCATTTGTCAGCTTTTGGAGATAACATGTCGAACGAGGCTACGACATCGGATCCAACTCATCCATTATCCCCCAATGCTTTGGGAGATAATGTCGAAGGAGATGTTCAGTCTGACATCACAAATGTCGAACGATAGGTCTCAGTCGCTAACCTGTCAGAAGTAACCCATGTAAATAGGACATGCATGTTGGAGTCAGGAGTGGTACATGCCATTGTGCAATGGGTCGAGTTCCCAAAGCATAGAGAAGTCGAAGAGGCATCGTGCTCAGGTCAACCACTAGGTATCCTAGCAGGTGAAAATGCAGGGAGTGTGCTCACTAACGACGACATGGGTCGCCTACAATCGTTATATGGGATCCCCAAATCTATTGAACTATGTGCAACAAAGGAGCATGAACGAGCAGATTGGGCTATCCCAGGGTGGACATGTTTTTGTGAGTACAACTTGCGACATGGGTTTAGATTTCCCGTCCCTTCTCTAGCTCGTAGATTGTTGGTGTACTATGATATTGCCCCTGCCCAGGTGAAGCCAAACAGCTGGAGGATCTTATTAAGCTTGACTGTCCTTCGCGAGAAGTACTAGTTAAAATTTGGGTTAGGGTCGCTTCTACATAATTATTATATGAAGCAACATGTACATGAGAAGGGTCGATTAGCGTTATGTTTAAGATCTAATGCGACACACCTCGTTACTGACCTCACAACCAATGATGGAAGATGGAAGGATATTTTTTTCCTTGCAAGGGGTCTTCTAATAGATGGATCTTTTGGGAGGGAGGGTTATAGTTATCGCTCTACTTGGTGTCGAGCTGGCAAGTGTCAATCTCTAACGTCGTTTAGAATAATTTCAAGTTTCCCTTAGTCTTGTTAATCCTATATGTCTTTATAGATTTAGTAAATGAGGAGAGTAAACCACCGTGTCCTTATGTTGTCGAGCGAACTAACAATATGTTGGCAATAACTGCCAACAAGAGGAGTTGAAAGATATTAATGCAAGAAGGTAATCTCATGCCAAGTTCCTTGTGGCTCTTTCGACATTGAATGCATGACACGCTTTTTACGGACTCTGTCCCTTGCATTTTTAAACGCTCTGGACGGTACTACGAAATGAATATATATAAATGAAGCGTGCGAGTGTAAAATCACCATTTGCAAGTGTACGAATCGCTGACAAGTATAGTGGACACAAGTAAAGGAATTGTTCCCACGAGGAGGTATATGGTACCTTAAGTCGGTTCTAGGTCGTAGATAATATACACAATCTATTTACACTAATTACATGTATGAAAAGTAAAATCGCGGTTGTGGATCGGAAAGCTTCAAAACTGTAATCAACTAAGAGGGGGTGTATTGGTTCAAGATTTTATTAGACAATTTGGGGAAGTAAAGCTATTACAACTAAATCAACTTAAATCCAATTAACTACAACTATCACTAGAAAGCAACAATTAAAGTTATCAACTAATTCACGCAATGATTAACACTAAACTACCTACAAGTAAATAATCAATTTAACTAAATTAAAGTTTAAAACAATAAACAACATGAACTAAATGATGAATATATTATAAGCTCACCAAAATTCAACAAGTTTAATTACACATATAAAATCAAACTAAAGGAAATAGGAGGGATAAAAGAGACAACCCAAATTTCTTGGTGAGGTCTTTATGATAGCTCAAGCGCAACTTCTCCTTGCTTTCCAAAGCTCAAGATCAACATGTAACTACGGTGTTGTGTGGTGAAAATGGTGGGAAAGTGAGGATTTGTGTTGGATGTGTGGGAGATTATTTCTAAAACTAAAACTAAAATTTTAGATCTAAAAATGGATTATCTAAATTGGATCTCTCTATATGACAAAAAAAGTTATGTATTTACAGAGTGAAAAATTAGGGATTGAAATTGGTGTGAAAAGACAAAAATACCCTTGCTGAAAATGGAAAATCTACTAGCTCGAATCAAAATCTGCGAGTTGGAACTCGCAGTTCGAAGTAGTAGACATCTATGGAGGAGATTTGTGAGCTGGTGCTGGGAGCTGGAGCCAGCAGATGAAGCTTGAAGCTTGGCTCAATAATGGTGGATTGGTGGCAAGCTTAGAGAGATAAAACATTGCATGTAGGCCTGAAACTGGTGGCAATATGACCGGAGGAAGACCTGCCGCCGATCTAGGCAGAAAACGGTCGAAACACGGGCCGAAAATGGGCTAGATGTAGTCCGGTCACGTCGGGTTTGAACCGGGTCATAAACCGGGTCAACTGGTGCCAGGTCGGGTCGGCTGGAGGTTGAAGACGATGATGATGTCATTGTGACGGCATGCTGATGCAAGCACTCCACCAAAACGTACCGTTTCACTTATGACGTGGCAGCTGCGAGGTGCTTTGGCTAGCAAATTACAGTATGCTCCCCTGACCTCTTTCCTATTCACAGAATCGTCTATATGTGCCATAATATTACATTATAGTCCATATATCTCTAAAATTACCACAATGCCTCTGAACTTCCCAAGTACCTGAAATACTCATTTAAACTCATTAAAACCCCTGGTTTTATCCTAGAAATAAACATAAAATAATAGGAAATTGGGACCTAAAATATGTATAAAATAGTGCTATCAAATACCCCAAAACTTATCATTTGCTCGTCCTCGAGCAAAACTGGAAAACAAAACAAAACAGAAAAAAAAACTAACATGACTCAAAAAATTACAAAATAACATCAAAAATGAAAAACATGAAAAGGTTTGCGAAAAGCCACACAAAAATGAGATATCAAAAGAGGTGTACATATGATGAGTAATGCATGTGAGAACCGCTAAGTGAAAGGTAACCTAAAGTCATTCAAATGAATACAACACACAAAGCAAATCCCACACTCAAAATGGCATAGTATCAAAGACAACACACCCAAATGCTTCGGATGTAATTCGCCTCGACTTTAATCCTCACTCGATTTCACTCGATTTTTCTCTCAAAATCCTAGGCTCACTCTCTATCAAACACATGCGATTTGGAAGTTATGTAAATGGAAATCAAATATATATCGCATATGAGCATTTTGAAATAAAGCACACTTTAAGTGAATTGATCTCATGAAGGAATTGAATACCATGAACGTGGTAGAGCATATTAAAAATTCATATTACCGAAATAGACTTCCTAAAAGATCAACTTGACTCTTTCCTAATATAATTGGGCCAAAGGTGATTTGTGGTGATGGAATGGTAGGAATAGGATATGGAAAGCTACTAATCAAGTCAAGGTGTTTATACAATAAACTTTACAATATTAAGCTCTCAATAATTTACTCATTTTAAACAAACATCTAGGCTACAACTTTAATTTGCACTTGTGCTATGTGGTTACTCTAGTTTTGGGTAACATGCATTGAAGTACAAAGGCTTTAAGTGTTTTATTTTTAACACTTAATTTTTGAAAGCCTTTCTTTTAGCACAATCACAAAATATGCCTCAGTACACACTGTTACAGATTTTAGAGCTTTTACAATTGAATTCTTCTAATTTGTACACCTTAACAAAATCAATAACTATGGTAAGGCTAAGTGTTTAGGTTAGTGGTTTGTGGTGGTGATGTGGGTAGGTTTATGTGTGTAGGTAAGTGTTTTGGCCGTATTTGCAATGAAGCATACATAAAGGGAAACATACATGTTTAGGCAATTTGATCGTAAAACACTAACAAGGTCCTAATATCATCTCTAGAAGTCCGTCTACCATGGGAATACAAATTCAAACATGTTATCCACATTTTATGAATGTTCTATGGCAAACAATGCAAGTGATGCAATGAGATCACAATGAAAACATATTCGAAGAGCGTTTAAGAATAGAAACATAATTTACCCTAAAAAAATGAATGCTAAGGCACAAAAATCTTACAAGGGTAGTCTCCACTATTAATCCTAAAATTAGAGCACGGTGTCTCATCCCCTTAGATACTAAGAGAAAGGGATTAAATTCACATCATGCGAAAAAAATTCCTTGACTGAAAAGAAGTTAGCCAAGACTCAGCAATTAACACATGCGAAAGACTCCTCAACAGCACTACTCAGAACATCTCATTCAAACAATTTGTTCAAAGATAGCTCAATTCGCAAAAAATTTAAAATTTTGACAAAAACACAAGAACACAATATTCACAATACATATATCGCAAAAGTGACACTAGTGTCCACACCCCCAAACCTAAACTCGACATTGTCCTCAATGTTGAAAAGTTTAAGAACATGGACAAAGAGTTCATCGGTTTGAAAATCCGGGCACAAAACATACTAGCACTTATATACAACTAGTCACACACATACATAAATATATGATACAACACAAAATTTAAAAACAAATTAACAAAAACACCATGCGAAAGAAGCATCTAAACATGGAGGATAACATTACACAAAAACTGTCAGCTTTCGAATTCGACCAATGTCTGCTCTTCAATGCATATTTTCAAAGATGCTGAATAAAACTTGCTCAAATTTTGAAAAAAGAATATAGACATGCAAATAAACACTTTTCATTTATAAAACATTTCAAAATTCAAATTGAAAAGGTGTGAAAACAGAAGTTGAAAACAGGTCACGTGCAGAATAGTCAAAACAGGGAACGCTATTGACCTTCGGTCGAAGAAACACTTATAACTTTTAAACCACTGCCCAGAAACTTACATTCTTTATATCGTTGGAATCATAATGAAAAAAATGATGAACGCAACGTGGGCGTAAAAATCTATTTCTTCACCAATTAGTACAGTTTTCCAGAAACGTTTTGCCTCAAAATTTCAAAACATGGCACTTTCACAAGGATTTGCAAAACTAAATATAAACACCTAAAATCCATTAAACAAAAAACACATGTATACAATCCTAATATCTACTACTAATCACAAAAAATATCCACCCTCTTAAGCACAGGTTCTTGTTGGAACCTAGGGTTACAGATTGCGCAGCGGAAGGTTTTAAAATTTTTTAATGCAATCATTAATCTAACCCATTTGTACAGTAATAATCAAATACAATAATAAAGTGAAGAAATTTATTTTTCAAACCTACGTAGGAGGCTCCTTCACTTTGATACGAACTGCTCCTGATTTGAACCACGTGATCTTCCTCGCTATCTCCCGGAACTGGTAACTGCGTGTGGGCGCGTCACGATATTCAGGACCTGTATGGAGGAAAAAGAGAAGAACACACACAAATAGAAGTGCAGCACTTGTGGTCTCACCACACACTAACTTTTTCTTTTCTATTTGTGTTGTTTGCTTTTCACAAAGACTTTGCTCTTCTTTTCTTTTTGCTGTGTGTTTTGCTTATGCCTTCGGTTGTTCTTAATTTTTTTTTTATTAAATATATATCTCATATATATTCAAAAATTAAACAAACCAAAATCTTATTTGATTTTTAAAACTTTTCAAAAAATATCTCATATCTTTCAAAAAGATAATTAAATATTTAATATTTGAATTCAAACATTTTAAATTCAATTTCAAATATTTAATTTAATAAAATAAAATAATCATATTATCTTATTTTATTCAAAATCAAATATCAACTAACACCCTCCATTTAGTGATTAACAACATAATTAAATAATCTTATTATTTAATTTATTTAATCACCATTATTCATTAATTAAATAATCTCATTATTCAATTAATTCCCGAATAAATACGTGTCACTTTCGTAACACAATTAATTGGACAATCCAATTAATTAACCGTGACCCTTGTTACCTAAATCGATCGGGCTAGCAAGAGGACCTAATGGACCCACAGTATTTTGAGCTCCAATAATCCTTAGAAATTATTAATTAAACTCTTTAATTAATATTTCATGATTATTAACTTCGATGTTATTCCACTAAAAACCCGAAGCTGCACTCTCTCAACTGTAGACGTTTTTACACAAACCAATAACTCTCGGTGTCCATCGATATAGCTATTACATATGGTATAATCCTCCACAAGTAGTTCATAATTAGAGCTGGGTCATAATGTCCGTTATACCCCTCTAATCATATCTTTCCATTAAGTACCATTGATTCTCTAATGAACAATAAATCCTACATTCCTTACGGAATTAGGAGAGCGCTCATGTTGTTCAAGCCCCGAATCAACCCTTAAGGGAACTACCATCTACTTCTCACAAGAAGGAGTGGATTCCACTATTGTGTACAAACCTTCCCAGCCACAAGCCAAACCGCGATCCCAACATACAGAGTATATTGATCGGGAATGCAACTCCGACCACACCCATGGTATATCAAAGACCACGATCTAACCTGAAGGAGTCGATAAGACACTCAGGATTAAGATCACCCACATATAGCCATCATTAGTTGATATATATATGAATCTCATCGTTAAACGGATCTTAGTGAGAGATTCATATAGATCATGGCCCAGTCCTATATGATCACATCATACAAGGTGCCTCCATTCTCATATCTACATATGAATGATCCAGGATAGGATCACCGTACACTACGAAATGGACCGCAGCTGTAGATTAACCACAAATAAAGTATCCAGCTTTATTTGCTATCTACGGACTCTTTAGATTGCTCGTTTCAAACTGAATCCATCTATATATGACACTCATATACTCAGTTCGAAATTACATCCGGCAATCTTGGATGTTAAGTGCACATGTTATATAAAGTATGACACAAAATGAATGAATATACTACTTCTTTTATTTATGTTCAAATTCTATTTACATATTACAAGCTTTAGGGCAAAAACCCCAACAATCTCCCACTTGCACTAAAGCATGTGAGTCATGTCTCGTAACCCTAGACCTTCTAGGTGACCTTCAAACACTTTAGCCGGTAAGGTCTTCGTAAATGGATCAGCATGATTGTCTTGTGAGGCTATCTTGGTGACGATCACATCTCCTTTCTGCACTATCTCTCTAATGAGATGATACTTTCTCTCTATATGCTTCCCTCTCTTGTGGCTTCTTGGTTCTTTGGAATTAGCCACAGCACCACTGTTATCACAATAAAGTGTGATGGGCTTATCCAGATCTGGAACAACTTCCAGATCATTCAAGAACTTACGGAGCCAAACAGCCTCTTTAGCAGCTTCACAAGCGGCTACATATTCGGCTTCCATGGTGGAGTCAGCAATGCAAGATTGCTTTATACTTCTCCACACAATGGCTCCACCACCTAGGGTGAATACTGATCCAGACGTGGATTTTCTAGAATCCCTGTCTGACTGAAAATCAGAATCTGTGTATCCTAACGGGATCAAATCCTGTCCGGAATACACTAACATATAGTTTCTCGTTCTCCGAAGATACTTGAGAATAGTCTTGACAGCAACCCAATGATCTAATCCTGGGTTGGACTGGTACCTGCTGACTACTCCCACTGCATAGCAGATGTCCGGTCTCGTCCATAACATAGCATACATGAGACTACCTACTGCTGATGCATATGGCACACGTCTCATATCCTCAACTTATTGAGGTGTCTTAGGACATTGTTCCTTAGACAAGTGAACCCCATGTCTAGAAGGTAAATTACCTTTCTTGGAGTTCTGCATCGAAAATCGCACAAGAATCTTGTCGATATATGATGCCTGAGACAATGCTATGAGTTTGTTCTTACGATCTCTTATAAGTTGGATCCCTAGAACATAACTCGCCTCTCCCAAATCTTTCATTTGGAATTGGCTAGCCAGCCAGCCCTTTACATTAGACAACACTCTTACATCATTCCCAATGAGTAGGATGTCATCTACGTATAGGACCAAGAAAACTACTTTCTTGTCAATGATGCGCTTGTAGACACAAGGCTCATCAACGTTCTGCTCAAAGTCATAGGTTTTGATCACATCATCAAACCTGATGTTCCAAGATCTAGATGCTTTTAAGTCCATAGATGGACCTTTGCAACTTGCAAACCTTTTGCTCTTGATCTGGAGACACGAATCCCTCTGGTTGCATCATATAGATGCTCTCGTCAAGATTGCCATTCAAGAATGCAGTCTTGACGTCCATTTGCCAAATTTCATAATCTAAATAGGCAGCAAGGGATAAGAGAATCCTAATAGACTTAAACATGGCTACTGGCGAGAAGGTCTCTTCATAATCGACCCCCTCTTTCTGGGTATAACCCTTGGCCACTAGCCTTGCCTTGAAGGTCTCTACCTTCCCGTCTACTCCTCTCTTCTTCTTGTAGATCCACTTACATCCTATGGGTTTTACCCTATTCGGTAAGTCTACAAGTTCCCAGACTGAGTTAAAGTACATTGACTCCATCTCGAGATTCATGGCTTTAAGCCATTCCTCTTTATCAGGATCTTCCATTGCATTCTTAAATGTCAATGGATCATCCACACTATCAGTAGAGACAAGATCTTGTCCCTCACTTACACCCAAATAGCGTTCAGGCTGTCTCACAACCCTCTCACTTCGTCTAGGTGGTAGTGTATCCTGATTAGGAATTATCTGACTTTCAGATGTTAATGGATTAACAACTCTAGTTGACTGAGTACTGGTTTCACCAGGCTCCAACTCATTTAATACAATTTTAGAACGAGGTTTATGATCACTTATATAGTTATCCTCAAGAAACGTTGCATTTGTCGATACAAATACTTTGTTATCTTCAGGACTATAGAAGTATCCACCTCTGGTCTCCTTGGAGTATCCTACAAACAAGCAGACCACAGACTTGGGATCTAGCTTTCCAGTTCTGTTCTTCAGCACGTGTGCTGGACACCCCCATATGCGAAAATGTTGTAAACTAGCTTTACGACCATTCCACAACTCTAGGGGAGTTTTAGGAACAGATTTGGATGGCACTACATTCAAAATGTATGCCGCTGTTTGTAACGCATATCCCCAGAAGGAATTTGGTAATGATGAGAAACTAATCATAGATCTCACCATTTCCATCAGGGTTCTATTTCTCCTCTCCGCTACACCATTTTGCTGAGGTGTACCAGGAGCTGTGAGTTTGGAAACTATCCCATGCTCGACCATGAAGTCTTCAAACTCTTGGTCAAGGTACTCACCTCCACGATCTGATCGTAGTGACTTGATAGTCCTACCTAATTGATTCTCAACTTCAGCTCGAAATTCTTTGAACTTTTCAAATGTTTCCGACTTTCGTTGCATTAGGTAGACATATTTGTATCTTGAGTAGTCATCTATAAAGGTGACATAATACTCATAGCCGCCCCTAGCTCTAACATTCATCGGTCCGCAGACGTCTGTATGTATGAGTTCTAGTGGCTCTATAGCTCTAAGCCCTTTTCCAGTAAAAGGTCTCTTAGTCATCTTACCTTCTAAACAGGATTCGCAGACAGGTAAGGTGCCAACCTTTAACTCACTTAAAGGTCCACTTTTTACTAGTCTGTATATCCGGTCAAGGTTGATATGACCAAGCCTTAGATGCCAAAGATACGTGTCATTATCTGGAGAAATCTTATGTCGTTTAGTTTTAGGTTTTTCAACCTTAAACATTTCGGTGTTAAGCAGTGTAGCATGTATTAACGGTCTTAACACATACAAATTATTTTCATTAATTCCTGAACAAATATTCAGACCATTTTTTCCAATAATAACAAACTTATTATTAAAAGAAACAGAATACAATTGTTCTAACAACTTAGAAACGGAAATCAAATTCCGTGTAAATCCAGGAATATAAAAAACATTGTTCAATAATAAAAAACTATTATTATTACAAAATTGCAATCTTATTGCTCCCACTGCTTTGGCCGACACGACATCCCCCGACCCTACACGCATGGAGAAGGCTCCCTCCTCTAGCTGTGTCCAAGAATCAGTCCACTGCAAAGAAGAACAAACATGGTTAGTGGCCCCCGAATCAACAATCCAAGGTGAAGAATCATCTTCCACTAAACAAGATTCAAGAACAAGTAAATCATATTTACCTTTCTTCTTCTTCTTGGCTACCTCCTCCAGGTACAGAGGACAGTTCCTCTTCCAGTGCCCGACCTTGTTACAATGGAAACATTTTCCTTTGTCTTGGTCGGTGGAGGTGCCCTTCTTTTTGCTTTGGTCCTTCTTGGGTTTGGGCTTACCCTTCGCCTTTCCAGCAGACCTCTTCCTCTTCTTATTATTGGAGGAAGATGGTTCGGCAACATTTGCCTCACCGGTCTTACTTTTGCTGTCCTTGGTCATGGACTCAAAAGTAGCGAGCTCATTGAGCAACTGTGTGAGACTGAACCTTAACTTGTTCATCCCGTAGTTGTTCTTAAACTGATCGAAACTCTTCGGAAGAGTCGTCAGTATGATGCTCACTTGACTGGGTTCATCAATGGCCCCGCCATTGACTTCTACCGTGTTGAAGTAGGACATCATGCTCAGGACATGTTCCCGAACTGATGTACCTTCCTTCATGCGAGCGAGCATAGCGGAACGAACAGCTTCGTGTCGCTTTTGCTCGGAGGGCTGCCCGAACATAGCTTGCAATGACTCCATAATTTCGAATGCTGTAGTCATTGCTTCGTGCTTTGTTACAAGCACGTCTGTCATAGAAGCTAACAGATATGTTCGGGCCTTCTCATCAGATGAGACCCATCGCTGGTATGCCTCACGAACAGTTCGTGTGGCATTGGCAGTAGGCACCGGAGGACATTCCTCCGTAAGCACAAACTTGAGGTCTTTTGTGACCAGTATTGCATTAATGTTAAGTTTCCATTTTGTGTAGTTATCACCAGTTAATTTATCGTTTGCAAGTATTTGTAATAGTGCAGATGACATGGCCGAAAAAACATAAATTAAAGATTCATTCAGTCATACATTCTAAACATGTGCGAATGTTCGGCATAAAATTAAACATGATGCATGAAAATGTTTAATGAACAAGAACAACCCTAAAAACAATGTTTTTATGCCACGACAATCCAACATACCACAAGCAAGTGCCGCCTTAGGGTCGGTCAAATTCTTGCATGTTGGATCGAGACCTTCTCAGTCAAAAGATATACCAGAATAACTCTTATACCAATATCATTCAACCATCGTTTATTAGGTCAGGTTTTTAATTAACCAATTTAATTAAAACCTTGTGAGTGTAACCCATCATTTCAGATCTCAAGAGCTTAACTCGAGAATTGCCGCCTTAGGGTCGGTCAATCCCGAAATCCCCTTCGAAATCCTATATGTTAGGAAGTCAACCTTGGTATTGATTCTTATGGAAACCCTCCTTAGGGAGGACGAAAACAAAGCCGTCACGAGGCCCCACTCGAATCTCACGGTGTTAAACTAATGATGGAGACCGCGGGATATAATGTCATATATCCCTCTCCCACTCACTATTTTATATTAAGGGTTTTCTATTAATATTAATGCACCTAGATTAAACTAGATTAAACGGCTAATTTTAATCTAAGCGTCAAGTGCATTAATCACAAATTATTAGAATCCTATTCCAATAACTAATAAACTAAATTGATTTTTAACACTTAAAAAATTTAGTTTATTAGTAATAATACAAATCTATGTAAACTGTTTACTAAGACTAGAATTATTATTAAATGTGTATTTACTAAGTTTTAACTATTAAAACTAAACACATTATTTAGGTCCAATTATTATTAGGAGTTTAATCAAATTAATCCTAATATATATATATTAAGGACCCTACTAATCTAAGTAATTAAACTCTTTAATAAAAAGATTAGTAATTAATGAGATTTACCAAGTTTTTTACTCCTTAAAAACTAATCCCATTAATAATAGCCAATTATGTGAATAACCCATTTTAATCAAATTAAAAAAAATTAAACACATAATATAGATGGCTATAATGCATGTATGATATATCAACATATATATATATATATATATATGTGTGTAGGTACAACTAATTTAAATGACATGTATATGCATGGCAATGCTTAATCATCAAATAATTAAAACATACATGAGTTGACCGAGTGTTGTGGATTATTTAACCTAAAAATTGGAATCTAATTACAAAAAATATTTCCAAGGCATCCCTTGGTCTTCTTGTAATTTCTAAGATTTCCAATCTCTTTAGGTCATGTTCGGGTGTAGCATGCGTGGGTAGGTATCACTAGACCTTGAGCGCTGGTAGGGAAGGCTTCGCGAAGCGCGCTGGAAAGCTCGGTGGGAAGGCATCGCTGCTGCGCGCGCGCTGGTAGGCGGTTGTGCGCTGCAGGCGCACGCTGGTAGGCGCTGCGCGTGTTGGTCTGCCTGCGCACAGGCTGAAGGCATGCGTTGGTCATGCATGCGCGCTGATGCGCTGGTCTTTTGCGCGCTTTTATGCGCTGGTGGCACTGGTGGCATGCTCTGGTGCATGCAAGCTCGCTGGTCTTCATGTGCACGTTGAACTACCAGGTCTCTTGCAATTACATTTTTTTTAATAATACAACAGTAAAATAAAATAAAAAAAATTATACAACCCAGAAACACTCTAAATCTACAACACCATAAAAAATTACGATCAACCATGTTTTTAAATTAAACAATTTAATTAAAAAAAAATATCATACACTCATCAAAAAAATATGTGCCTACACATTCATACTTATCAGGAGTAATCGAATTTGATTATACTGTACAAAAATTGGCTCTGATACCAATTGTTGGAACCTAGGGTTACAGATTGCGCAGAGGAAGGTTTTAAAATTTTTTAATGCAATCATTAATCTAACCCATTTGTACAGTAATAATCAAATACAATAATAAAGTGAAGAAATTTATTTTTCAAACCTACGTAGCAGGCTTCTTCACTTTGATACGAACTGCTCCTGATTTGAACCACGTGATCTTCCTCGCTATCTCCCGGAACTGGTAACTGCGTGTGGGCGCGTCACGATATTCAGGACCTGTATGGAGGAAAAAGAGAAGAACACACACAAATAGAAGTGCAGCACTTGTGGTCTCACCACACACTAACTTTTTCTTTTCTATTTGTGTTGTTTGCTTTTCACGAAGACTTTGCTCTTCTTTTCTTTTTGCTGTGTGTTTTGCTTATGCCTTCGGTTGTTCTTAATTTTTTTTTATTAAATATATATCTCATATATATTCAAAAATTAAACAAACCAAAATCTTATTTGATTTTTAAAACTTTTCAAAAAATATCTCATATCTTTCAAAAAGATAATTAAATATTTAATATTTGAATTCAAACATTTTAAATTCAATTTCAAATATTTAATTTAATAAAATAAAATAATCATATTATCTTATTTTATTCAAAATCAAATATCAACTAACACCCTCCATTTAGTGATTAACAACATAATTAAATAATCTTATTATTTAATTTATTTAATCACCATTATTCATTAATTAAATAATCTCATTATTCAATTAATTCCCGAATAAATACGTGTCACTTTCGTAACACAATTAATTGGACAATCCAATTAATTAACCGTGACCCTTATTACCTAAATCGATCGGGCTAGCAAGGGGACCTAATGGACCCACAGTATTTTGAGCTCCAATAATCCTTAGAAATTATTAATTAAACTCTTTAATTAATATTTCATGATTATTAACTTCGATGTTATTCCACTAAAAACCCGAAGCTGCACTCTCTCAACTGTAGACGTTTTTACACAAACCAATAACTCTCGGTGTCCATCGATATAGCTATTACATATAGTATAATCTTCCACAAGTAGTTCATAATTAGAGCTGGGTCATAATGTCCGTTATACCCCTCTAATCATATCTTTCCATTAAGTACCATTGATTCTCTAATGAACAATAAATCCTACATTCCTTACGGAATTAGGAGAGCGCTCATATTGTTCAAGCCCCGAATCAACCCTTAAGGGAACTACCATCTACTTCTCACAAGAAGGAGTGGATTCCACTATTGTGTACAAACCTTCCCAGCCACAAGCCAAACCGCGATCCCAACATACAGAGTATATTGATCGGGAATGCAACTCCGACCACACCCATGGTATATCAAAGACCACGATCTAACCTGAAGGAGTCGATAAGACACTCAGGATTAAGATCACCCACATATAGCCATCATTAGTTGATATATATATGAATCTCATCGTTAAACGGATCTTAGTAAGAGATTCATATAGATCATGGCCCAATCCTATATGATCACATCATACAAGGTGCCTCCATTCTCATATCTACATATGAATGATCCAGGATAGGATCACCGTACACTACGAAATGGACCGCAGCTGTAGATTAACCACAAATAAAGTACCCAGCTTTATTTGCTATCTACGGACTCTTTAGATTGCTCGTTTCAAACTGAATCCATCTATATATGAAACTCATATACTCAGTTCGAAATTACATCCGGCAATCTTGGATGTTAAGTGCACATGTTATATAAAGTATGACACAAAATGAATGAATATACTACTTCTTTTATTTATGTTCAAATTCTATTTACATATTACAAGCTTTAGGGCAAAAACCCCAACAGTTCTAGCAATCCAAAAAGAATATACAAATAATAACACAACCATATAGTCACATTTCTCACAATTGGAAGAATTAAATCTAGGCACAATCTTTCCCACATGTCATCTAATGTAAATCAATTGAGCTTAGGGTTAGATGATTTTACCTCGTTCGAACACATATCACTAACCCGGGAAATTGCCTTTGCAAGCTGCACTGTGACTTCTAATCGATATCTGCGACTTCGATGTCATAGTGTCTGGTCGCAGATGCATTCCAGTGACATCTGTGACTTCCTTCTAGTAGAACACTGTCGGTGACTTTTACGAGTTCATTTTGCGACTTTCTTCTCGTAGTTGGATCTCGCAGATCAATTCCAGCAGGTTCTGCTACTTTCATCTGCGACTTCATTCTCGCAGAATACTGTCGATGACTTCTGCGACTTCCTTCTCGCAAATTCTGGTCACAGATCTCGAAAAATGGTTGCTTTGAGGCCAAAATGACTTGGTATTTGGATATCTTGCCTTCAACCTGCACATACAAAAATTCACACCAAAACACTACAAGCACATGCTTGAATTCAAAAACTTACAAGTAAATTAAAACAACATATAACCTAATCTAAACAACTAAGGAGTGTCAACCCCCAAACCTATCTCATTCCATGCTCATATCATCATTTACGATTAAGCACAATTGCAACATGACATAGAGATAAATAAAGGACTCAAGACTCTTAGCACTAACTAGTCATTGTTCAAAATAATTTCAAATTAAAAGCAACAAATATAAACACATTATTTGGCTCCAGTGAGCCATAAAGCTAAAGACGTGCTAAAATGCCATCAACCTCAAAATGAGCTTCCTCTGGAAGCTATAGCAAATCTTCACATAAACAAAACAAATTAAAATGTTCATATGCATAATGAAATGCGCAATTCACTCAAAAAATGATCATGCAATTCATGGGAGTTAGAAGGTATAACTAATTTAACATGATTTTCATCATGGTTCCTCACTACCCATACCTTATTGTTAGGTGTGTCATTTCGTGCAACAAAAGGAGTTTGTTTCAATTGGTCTAGTTTGTCCTTACGAACCCAAACTTCCCTAATTTTTCTCACTTTTCTACTAAGTATACTTTTTCTATTTTTGTAATATTCAACATATTTTGCACATTGGGTCTTTTTGTGACCCCTAATTTAGCAAAAATAACATGTAGGAGAAAAGTTAGAAACATTACCTTTGTTGTCATTCTCCATTGCGTCGGTCTCTTTGAGGGCAACCTTCGGTTGGCTTGCCCCACTTTGGGTAGTGCAGGGCTTCTTGGTTGATCTTCGTTTGGTCCCCTTCTTCAAAACGTTGATTGGGCGTTCAACTTTATCTAACTCCACGATGTAGTTACATACCATGACTTGTGCTACTTTCAAGGCATTGTCCTTCTTGTTCAGTTCATCTTTCATAGCCTCTAATGTCTTGTCCTTCTTTTAGGCTTCCATTTGCATCTTTCTCACTTTTTTTGAACGAATTCTTGTTCTTGTTCTACCACCAATTTGGAGAGCTCTTGTGTGCTCTTTAATGCTAAATCTCTCTCGTATTATAGCGTGGCAATCTTTAACACTAAGTCTACACTTAGACTTATTAACTCGTTCTCGTTGTTCTCTTCTTCATGAACCTCTTTCCTCTCATCCTTCTTCTTGAGTTCCTCTTCAAAAACACTAAAGAGTTGTCCATGTAATCATCTGAACTATTCGGAGAGTTCACCGGTTTGAACACCTCTTGTGGCTTTGATTCACCGCTTTGAAAAACGGTTAGTACATTTACTTGCTCCACTTGGATCGGAAACTTCTCGTTGTCTTTCCTTTGGTAGTTTTCCGCCAATTGCCCCAATTGAGTGGCTGCTCTCTCCAAGGATTCTTCTAAGCTACTAATTCGTTGCTCGGTGATTGGGTGGTTGTCTTGATTGCCCCATTGGTGGTTCCATTCTTGATTGTTGCTTGCTTGATAGTTGTAATGTTGATAAGGATACACGGCTCATACTTCTTCTACTACCGGCCTTTGTCGCCCAAGGTTTGCTTTGAGGATTTTTACTTCCTTAGATAAGTTGGTCATTTGCTTGGCTAACTTCGAATTGGCCTTATCCTCACAAGCACTACTCCTCCCGCTTCTTCATTGGGAATTTTACCCCAACATCTCATATATGGTGTAGACTTCTTCGGCAGTCTTCTCCCTCACTACTCCTCCACATGCATTGTCTACCGTGGCTTATGTGAGCCCCGTCAATCCGTCATAGAAAGATTGTACTTGAATGACCAATGAGTACAAATGGTGAGGGCATTATGCAAATAGTAGCTTATACCAGTCCCAAGTCTCGTGGAAGGCTTCTCCATCTTCTTCAAAGAAGGTCGTTATCTTTCCCCGGATTTCTCTTGTCCTGTAGGATGGATAGAATATTGAGAAGAACTTGGTCTCCACCGCCTCCCAAGTAGTCAATAATCCTGCGGGTAGAGCCAGTATTTGCCTTGTCTTTCTGACAGTAAGAAAAACATCTCATCCTCAACTGATCTTCTGTGAGCTCTCCAAGTCGTATGGTGGTCATGACATCGTAGTACTCCCTAATAAACTGGAGGGCATCCTCATCTAGTTCACCACGGTAAATTGGAAGAGTGTTGTAGTCGGAGTTCTTCAGCTCATAATTCCGTTGCACATCAGTCAATAAAATGGCTGACAGTTGATCTCCCAGAGTCAGCAAAGCAAAATCCTTTATAGGTCTTGGAGCTTCGAGTACACTGTGATGGTTTTCCATGTTGATCAGAAATCCTGAAACAACCAAACAAACTACAGAAGAATCAAATCAAACAAGATATAATATGAACGATTTAAATTAAAACTATAAGTAACGAAAATAAAACTAAGACTCAAACTAACAAAAGGTAACGCTATGCCTCCCCGACAGCGATGCCATATTTTTGACACACTTTTTACAGACTCTGTCCCCTGCATTTTTAAACGCTTCAGACGGTACTACGAAATGAATAAATATAAATGAAGCGTGCGAGTGTAAAATCACTCTTCGCAAGTGTACGAATCACTAACGAGTATAGCGAACGCAAGTAAGGGAATCGTTCCCACGAGGAGGTATGGTACCTTAAGTCGGTTCTAGGTCTTAGATAATACATACAATCTATTTACACTAATTACATGTATGAAAAGTAAAATCGCGGTTATGGATTAGAAAGCTTCGAAACTGAAATCAACTAAACTAAAGGCAAGGAAGGATTTGAAAATTCTCAATTAAACTAAATCAAGAGCAAGACAATATAAAACAACAATTAAACTACACTAAAGCTATTACAACTAAATCAACCTAAATCCAATTAACTACAACTATCACTAGAAAGCAACAATTAAAGTTATCAACTAATTCATGCAATGATTAACACTAAACTACCTACAAGTAAATAATCAATTTAACTAAATTAAAGTATAAAACAATAAACAAAATGAACTAAATTATGAATATATTATAAGCTCACCAAAATTTCAACAAGTTTAATTACAAATATAAAATCAAATTAAAGGAAATATGATAGATAAAAGAGATAACCCAAATTTCTTGGTGAAGTCTTCATGATAGCTCAAGCTCAACTTCTCCTTGCTTTCCAAAGCTCAAGATCAACATGTAACTGTGGTGTTGTGTGGTGAAACTGGTGGGAAAGTGAGGATTTGTGTTTGATGTGTAGGAGATTATTTCTAAAACTAAAATTAAAAAATTTTAGATCTAAAAATGGATTATCTAAATTGGATCTCTCTATATGACAAGAAAAGTTGTGTATTTATAGAGCGGAAAATTAGGGATTGAAATTGGTGTGAAAAGACAAAAATACCCTTACTGAAAATGGAAAATCTGCTAGCTCGAATCAAAATCTGTGAGTTGGAACTCCCAGTTCAAAGTAAGAGACATCTCTGGAAGAGATTTGCGAGTTGGTGCTGCGAGCTGGAGCCAGCAGATGAATCTTGAAGCTTGGCTCAATAATGGTGGATTGGTGGCAAGCTTGGAGAGAGAAAACATTACATGAAGTCCTGAAACTGGTGGAAATCTGACCCGAGGAAGACGTGCAGTCGATCTAGGCAGAAAACGGTCGAAAAACTGGCCTAAAACAGGCTAGATGCAGTTAGGTCACGTCGGGTCTGAACCGGGTCATGAACCAGGTCAACTAATGCCGGGTCGGGTCGGCTAGAGGTTGAAGACGATGATGACATCATCGTGACGTCATGCCGATGCAAGCACTCCACCAAAACGCACCGTTTCACTTATGGCGTGGCAGCTGCGCTGTGCTTTGGCTTGCAAATTACAATATGTACCCCTGGCCTCTTTCCTATTCACAGAATCTTCAATATATGCCAGAATATTAGATTTTAGCCCATATATCTCTAAAATTTCTACAATGCCCCTGAACTTCCCAAATACATGAAATACTCATTTAAACTCATTAAAACCCCCGGTTTTTCCAGAGAAACAAGCATAAAACAGTAGGAAATGAAGACCTAAAATAGGTATAAAATAGTTTTATCAATGCACCACGGACTTTGTATCCTCTAGAGAAGGATATCGTGTCTTATGTTTGGATTAGGAGGAGTCTAGAAATTCTCTGTGGAACAAAATTTATATCCCCTATGACTGATGTCGAACGTGATTTCGCAGACAAGTCGATGTTGAAGGCAAAGTTCAACTTGCCTGATCCTGCTGAAGCGTTAAGGATTCACAAGGAGGCCATGAGTAAGAAGAGAACAGCCTTGTTAGCCAAGAAGAAGCAAGTCGACGAGGCGTCATAGGATAAAAAGTTAGTCGTGTTTGAAGAAGGTGCTTTATATTCTTCTCTAGAGTCGGAACCACTAAGGACGAAGAAGAGAAAGAAATCCATTAGAGTCGGCACAAAAAGAAGGTGCTCAGATTGAATTAGCTGTCGATGTCGTGTTGGAGAGGACCTTGGAGGAATCAATAAAATATTGGAGGAGAAAAAGGCTCTACAAAGCGATGATTTGGACAGAACAAAGGGTGTCCTTGTTGAAAAAGAGCAGCAATGTGCGAGCCAGAATGGAACTTTATAGGGAATACTTGGCCAGCAAGCAATAGGATCTAGAAGCAATCCAGACAGAGGTAGAGGATTAGGATAAGTTAGTGCATATCAAGGTTGAAGAGTCCAAAACTGCAAAAAATAATGCAAATGTCAAAGATGTAGGGGGAGTTGAAAAAGACCTTGAAGATGCTGTTGAAAAAGGCCTTGAAGATGTTGCCGAACTAGACGCCCAGGTTGATGGCTCGGCCCAAGACCAGCTCTAGCTCAATTCTTTTAACCTATTATTGTTATACTTTTATTTTTGTCGAACGTGAGTACTCTTCTAATTTTTTCGTATCGACATGGTCTGTAATAGATTTGGTACTTGTGTATATTAATTTGTTTGAATGAATGTAGGTTGACTTGACCGTTTATCTTGCTTTTGATTTTATAGTTATTGTTTCGTACCTCTTCATTTGATGAAGTAGAGATCAGTGATGCCAAATATTTGCAGCTAAAAGAATTTTGAGGTTGATAGACCTTCGAACGGTAAAAGTAGTACAATTAATGAGTAAATATATTTGTCTAATCGAAGTTGCATTGATTCTGCAGAGGTTGTTCGACCAAACCGCGATAGTTGCATAGAAAGTGCACTTGTGCATGTGTGGTCGATTTGACCGATAAATTACGTTGATTATCACGTTCAAGCGTAGTAAGATTTAGGTCAACTCGACCATTTCATTTATAGATTTGTGTACATGTATAATAAGATTTAGGTCGACACGACCGTTTCATTTGGAAAGAGAATCGCGTACATGTGTAATAAGATTAAGGTCGACTCGACCATCTATTAACAAAGAATCGGGTACATGCGTAATAAAATTTAGGTCGACTCGACCGTTCTATTTAGAAAGATAATCGCGTACACGCCTAAGGTTGATTCGACCATTCTATTTACAAAGATAATCGCGTACATAAGTAATTTGCATTTTTTTATCATGGCATTAACCCAGTATTACTCCCCCAACTTTCAGTGTGCAATGTCGAGAATGGATGGTGGGAGTTGTCGACTGTCTATGGGTGATCGACAATCTTCGCATTTAGATCCTTGAATGCAGGATGTCGTTCGTCGTGAGGTTCCCTTGAAGGCATGGCTTGTCTGTTCACCTGCGAGAACCTATTTTATGGCTTGTCGAAGTCGACAACTTTCTATTGTAAGTAGCTTAAAGCTTTGGAAAATATGTTTTTTGTGAGCTTAGTTTTGCACTTAGTTGCAACTAAGGCGTCATCATAGCTCTTGTTGATCGACTTATTAGTATCAAATGTGTGAAAGATGAAGACAGTAATGTAAAGGTAAGGAATAATTTAGATAAGGGTTAGAAGCGATAATGCTTTAAGTGTAGGGCGTTCCAACTGTTGTATATCTCTCGACCGTCGATGCCTCGTAATTTGTACGCCCCTCGCCCTTTCACGTTTGTTATTTGATAGGGTTCTTCCCTTGTCAGACCCAGCTTTCCTGCACCCTGTTCTTTAGTGTTTTGGAAAACTCTTCGTAGTACCCAGTAACGCACCTTGTTCTTTAGTGTTCTGATCTTTACATTTTTGTTGTAATGTCGAGCTACCTGCTGTTGGTATGCTTGTATCCTTAGGGCTGCTCGCTCGCGTCATTTTTCGAGGTGATCTAGATCGAATGCAAGCTCTATGTCATTCTGTTCTTCAAAAGGGTTTTCACTTCAAGCAATTGCGAGTCGTGTCTTAATCGGAATTACTGCTTCTGATCCATAGACGAGTGAGAAAGGTGTTTCCCCGGTCGATCGACGCAAGGTGGTTCTATACGACCGGAGAATTTATAGCAACTTATCGGCCTATTCACTTTTTTTGGCTTCAAGTCACTTTTTGAGTGTATTGATAATGGTTTTGTTTGTCGACATTGCTTGTCCATTTACTTGTGGGTAGTGGGGAGTACAGAAGCTCAACTTTATTCTATACTTGTCACAGAAGTTTTGGAAGTCGAATGAGATGAACTGGGCTCCATTGTCGGTCACAATTTCGTTGGGTATCCCAAACCTGAAAATTATATTTTTCCAAACGAAATTTTGTACATTTATGTCGCATACATGTTGAAAGGCTCTCGCTTCGACCTATTTTGTGAAGTAGTCCATCAAGACTAGTATGTATAAGACCCCTTCATGGGCTGCTGAGAGTTTACCTACAATGTCCATACCTCATTTCATAAAAGGCTAAGCGGTCGAAATAGAGTTTAGCGTACCTAGGGGAAGGTGCGACACTTGTGCAAACCGTTGGCATTTGTCGTAGGTTTAGACATGTTTTTGGGAGTCGGACCTCATTGCCGGCTAGTAGTATCCAGCTGTGATTGCTCGCTTCGATAAAATCCTTGCTCTAGAGTGATTCCCGCATTCTTCGTAATGTAAGATGTTAAGGACATCGTACGCCTCGCGATGTGTGAGACACCTCAGGTATGGACCTGTAAATGATCTTTTGTAGAGCTTATTGTATAGGACGCAGAAATTGGCTGCTTTGGCTTTGAGTTTTCTAGCATCGGTTTTATCTTTGGGTAGGATGTCAGCCTGTAGATATTCCATTATTGGATCTGTCCAGGTCCGACTGTAGTGGTCGACCTGTGTGACTTTCTCTACGTTATTTATTGCGGGCGACAGAAGGTGCACAATGGGAATCAACTTAGGACCATTAGTCTGAGATGTCGATCCCAGGTTCGCTAGTGCATCTGCTAGGGCATTGTCTGATCTTGGTACCTGCAAAATAGAAAACTAGATGAAAGTCTACTGTAATTGTTTAGCTTTGGCCAAATACGTTGCCATCCTCTTGCACTTAGTTTCATATGTTCCATTATTTGCCGAACGACTAATTGGGAGGAGCTAAGCACATGTATATTTTTTTCTCCCAGGCTTTTTGCTATGTCGAGTCCGGTTATTAGCGCCTCATATTCTGCTTCGTTGTTTGTCACATAGAAATTATAGTGGATCGACTGTTCAAGATATTCTCCTTATGGACATTTGAACACAAGTCCAATTCCACTCCCCTTTATACTGCTGGAGCCGTCGACCGACAGGGTCTATGTCTCATTCGTCATATCCTCCGATAGAGCCATTAATTCCTACTCGGCCTGTGAATTTTTGATAGGGGTGAAATCTGCAATGAAGTCAACAAATACTTGGGATTTCATTGCCGTTGGTGGCTGAAATGTGATGTCGTGTTCACAGAGCTCGACTGCCAATTTCGTTAGTCGACCTAAAAGTTCAGGTTTATGCAATAAAATCTTGAGTGGGAAAGACGTTTGTACCTTGATTGGGTGGCATTGGAAGTATGACCTTAACTTGCATGTGGCTACGACAAGTGCTATGGCCAACTTTTCAAGTTTGCTATACCTGGTCTCAGTGTTGAGCAATGCCTTGCTTACATAGTATACTGGGTGCTGTGACCTTTCTTCTTACTTGGCTAGCACGACACTTACTGCGGTGTTGGATACTGCTAAATACATGTACAATACTTTTTTGTTTTTTGGCTTCGATAGTAGAGACAACGAGGCTAGATATTTTATCAAGTCGTGTTGAAGAAAAGTCGGCATTGTTCAGACGACTTGGAGATGAATCTGTTCAATGCTGTTACTCGACTTATAAGCTCTTGAATGTTTGATGCATTTTGGGGATTCAATTCCTCTGATCGACTAGATCTAGTCGAGATTTGCTTCGACTCCTCTTTGGGTCATCAGATAACCTAAGAACTTTCCAGAGGATACACCAAAAGAGCATTTAGTAGGGTTTAGTCTCATACCGTACCTGTCGAGTATATCGAATGACTGCCTTAGAAGTTTTATGTGTTGTCGATCGATGACTGACTTGACCAGCATATTGTCGATGTAGACTTCCATGGTCGACCCGAGCATGTCGGCAAACATTTTGTTGACCAGTCGTTGGTATGTCGCACTTGCATTTTTCAAACCAAATAGCATAACTTTATAACAGAAAATACCTCTTTCGGCGACGAATGTTATCTTTTCCTAGTCGTTTGGGTGCATCGGGATCTGGTTGTATCCAGAGAAGGCGTCCATGAAACTAAGTAATTCATGTCTCGCTGTGGAGTCGACTAGCATGTCGATGTGAGGAATGGGGAATGGGTCTTTTGGGAAGGCCTTGTGAAGGTCTGTGAAGTCGATGCAAACGTGCCATTTCCCATTCTTTTTCTTCATGACCACGACATTTGCCAGCCAGTTGGGGTATTTGACTTCTCTAACTGACCCGATGTCAATCGGTTTATGTACCTCCTTATTGATAATCTTATTCCTTTCGGGTGCGAACTTCCTTATTTTTTGCTTTACCGGTAGATGATCGCGGTTTACCTACAATTGGTGAACAATTACCTCTGGGTTGATTCCCACCATGTATGAATGCGACCAGGTGAAACTATTACGACGTTGCTATAGAAATTCTATCAATTGACTTCGAATCTCCTCGGGCAGTCTGGATCTGATTAAGACTTTGTGTTCTGGTTGTTCGGGGTCGATTGACACTTCGTTGAGTTCTTCTATTTTCTGCTTGCTTGGAGTCGACTAGACAGTAGATTCTTGTAGTTACTATATAATTGCTCTTTTTTTTCTTTTTCATTGCATTCTGGTAGCATTCTCTTGCTGCTCTCTATTCGCCCTTGATTTCTCGTACTCCCCACTTGGTAGGGAATTTGATCATCTGGTGGTAGGTCAACGGGATCGCCTTCATTTTGTGTATCCAGGGTCTGCCCAAGATAACATTGTATGGAGATTGGCAGTCGAGCATTAGGAAGTTGGTATACAAATTAACTCCTTTAGTGTATACCGGTAGTACGATTTCGCCTAATGTACTCTGCTGCTCGCCACTGAACTCGGTTAACATCGTCGTTCGACGGCTGATTTTGGATTCTTCGACCTGTATTTCTCTAGAGCTTTGTTAAACAAAATACTATAGGAACTACCATTGTCGATCAAGATTCGCTTAGTTAAACAGTTAGATATGTATAATGAAATAACTAAAGCATCATGGTGGGGAGAAAACAAATCTGATTTGTCGAACCACTTGAAGGTGATAGTTTTGTCGATCTTGGGTAGGTGTTCTCTTTTTGGTTGTATTTTTACGTTCCACACTTGTTGAGTATGCCTCTTTGCACCCGAATAACTTACGCCGCTGACTTCTGATCCACCTGCAATATAATTAATGATTCTTTCTTGTTAAGGCGGTGCTGGTGGACCGTCGTCTTGATTGGCTAGCTGTTTTTCGTCGCGTCGAGCCAGGGTTTCTGTCCCTTTATTGGTTAGGAATTCCTGTAGGTAGGGGTGGGCATTAAGTTCGGAACCGAACCGAACCGAACTGAACCGAAAAAAGAGCTTTCGATTCGGTTGGTATAATTAATTAGGTTTTAACCGGTTTAAAAATTGAAAACCGAAAAAGTTTTCGGTTCAAACCGTAAAAGTTTTCGGTTCAAACCGTTTTGCTTTTCTGAAAACCGGTTTGAATCGATTAAACCCCCTACAAAACTAAAAAAAAAACCTAACATTTATAATGTTCTTTCTCTTACACAACCATGCAACATCTTAGTTCTATTTATATTTGGGAAGGTGTTATTATGTAGTGTACTATTATTAACTGATTTTGAACTTTTATTTACGAGTTTGGATTTTGGAATGTATTAATATGTTTTTATATTTTGGAATTGATTTGTTATTAACTTATTATTATGTATTAATAAGTTTTGGAATGTATTAATATGTTTTTTATATTATGTAATATGTGGTTTTGGCTTTGGGCTATTCAAATGGCCAAAATTAGGCCCATTAAGCTATTCATTAATTTTAAAACAGATTAAAAAGACCTACTAAGCTATCCTGCCCATTAAGCCCAAAACTAAATTGAACCGAATCGAACCGAACCGATTAAAATCAGTTTAGTTTAGTTCGGTTCTCATTTCTTATTCGATTTAAACCGGTTTAATTTTGGATGAACTGAAATATTTTTCGGTTCAGTTCGGTTTTGCCTCAAACCAAACCGAACCGAACCGTGCCCACCCCTACCTTTAGGTGCCCCCGCTTCAAGAGTTCTGCTACTTCTAGTTTAAAGGCGATGCAGTCTTATGTGAGATGACCGTGATCTCTATGGAACTCGCACCGAAATCTGGTGTCCTGGTGTTTGGGTAGAGCATTCATCTTTCTTGTCCACTTGACCTTCTTCTTTATATATTTCAGGATTGTCACTAGATCGACAGGTTCGATGCTGAGGTTGTACTCTGGGATGGGTATTCGCGATTGACATGTTTTTGGTGAACCTTGTTCGTACGACCTCATGTCATTTGGTCCGTTGTAGCATGGTTGATCATACCGTCGGTCCCTCATCGGGTAAGGTTCGACTCTCCTGTCACTTATCCTTCGATCGACTTGGTCGTTTTGTCTATTGACGGCATAATTGTTTGCTATTTCGATAAAGTTCGCTTCATCCTCTTCCCATTTGATTTGGGATCATGCTTTAGCCATCACATCCTCCATTGTTTTTTAGGGGTATTTGGTGAGCTCCTTGTATAAGTCGGAGTTGTAGCTGAGTCCTTTCCTAAAAGCATAGATGGCGGTTGCTTGGTTACAGTGTGGGATCTGCACCATTTCCCTGTTGAAGCGTCTGACATATGATCTTATGTTCTCTCCTCGTCTTTGGGATTTGGTGTAGAGGTCGTCCGACTGTTACTCTAGTTTTCGACTGCTGTTGAATTACTCTACGAACGTGTATGTGAGCTACGCAAAAGAAGAAATAGAGTTATTTGGTAAGTTCGTATACCATTGTAAGGCGATGCCACTGAGGCTAGACCCGATTGTTTTGCACATACACGCTTCTCTGAGGTAACGTGGGATTGCTGCAGTGAACATGCGTTATTTGTATTGTGCTATATGGTTGTCTGGATTTGTCGTTCCTTCAAACTGTTTCATGTTTGGGATGTTGAACTTCATAGGCATCTCGACTAAGGCAATCGCATCGACGAACGGTAAGTCTGCAAAGCTGTTCGTCGTGCTCTTTTTGATAGGTGCTGACACACTTGAGATAATTTGAATTAAGGCCTCTATTTCTGTAAACATGCGAGAAAGTTCAGGGTCGGCAAACGCATGTAATCCTGAATTCGATTTTACCAAATCCGATGTCGACTGGAGCGACACCGGGGTTTTGAAAGAGTTCTCCTGTTGTTGATCGACAACTGGGTTTGGTCCCTGTGGTGTTTCTTGCTAGATAGGCATGCTGAGCAGATCCACTCCGGCTCGAGCCGTATAGGTCGTGCCTTAACTCAATCCCATGTCGGAGTCCATTTCTGGATTTTGAAGGTCTGTGGGTGCGATCGGAGCCGTCTTGTCGACATTTTTTTAGTTGTCGAGCGTTGGGATTGAGGGCTTTGGTGTCATATTGTTGGGTGCCCCATCGATCAGGGCCCGTAATTCAGCATTTCGAGTCCGGACTGAAACACTTTCTGCTTCGAGCACCAGCAACTTTTCAGCATTTGCAGCCATCTGGGCAGTTAGGACGACAATCTGCTCGTTGACTGTATGGGCGTTTCCATCTCCTAGCATTTTGGAAGTCCTTCGTTCGATTCAACTGGTTCCCCACGGTGGGCGCCAAACTGTAGATGGTCGATCTACAGTTGATGTGGATTGGGTCGGATTCAAGTTAGGCCTAAGCAACTTGGTCTAACCAGTCGAATATGACGAGTCAACTATGACGAGTCGACTGTGGTTGAAACCAACAAAAAAGATGGAAAATAACAGAAAAAGAGAAGAAATAAAAGGAAAAAAAGGTGGGGATGATTATTGGCATTTGGTGCGCTTAGGCTGAGCTTAAAGATATAAGGATTGTTACGAAGGGATCAAGTTCAAATATTCCGGTGACCAGAGTTACTATTTTGGTCTAGTAGTATACCCTTCGTACCTACCCTACGAGGATGCGGTTTCTAGTTCTCCATTCCCAAAACCCTGAATTTATTTGATATATTTGTTTTAAAAAAAATTCAATTTCGAATTTATGTAATGGACTGCTTGGAAGTCTTGAACCATAAAACCCCTAATTTTCGACCCGGAAAAGTAAAACACTAGACAGAAGAAAAAAATAAGAGTGAGGTCACTACCCTCTGCAAGAAGTCTTCACTGTAAAATATTCGATCGATCGAGATATAGAGAGAGAGAGAGAGAGAGAGAGAGAGAGAGCGAATCAGATCAAGTCACTGAAACCAAAATCTGATGGCTCGTCAAGCCGTAGCCAAGCTGATCGGCTCGATCGCCTCACGCAAGCCATCTTCTTCTTCTTCTTCGCTTCTCAGCTCGTCGTCGGCATCGGCGGCTTCTCAATCCCGGCATTATGCTGCGGCGGCGGCTCAGCCGGCGGTCTTCGTCGACAAAAACACTCGCATCATCTGTCAGGGGATCACCGGAAAGAACGGCACCTTCCACACCGAACAAGCCATCGAATACGGCACCAAAATGGTACTCAAATGTTTTTTTTTTTATAAAAAAAATTTGATTCTTTGTTTCTTTGTTTCTTTTTGATATATGGAAAAAATGAATATATATATATAGAGAGAAAGTTTGAATACAATGTGACATTCAATAAAGGTGGGTGGTGTGACGCCGAAGAAGGGAGGTACGGAGCACTTGGGGCTTCCTGTGTTCAACACAGTCGCTGAAGCTAAGGCCGAAACGAAGGCCAACGCTTCTGTCATTTACGTTCCTCCGCCTTTCGCTGCCGCGGCTATTATGGAGGCCATGGAAGCTGAGTTGGTTCTTGTTGTTTGCATTACCGAAGGAATTCCTCAGCACGATATGGTAAAAAACATGTTACTGTGATGTTTAATGAGAGTTTATTTTTTTATTTTTTTTGTGGAATTGTGTTTTTTTTTTATAAAAAAATTCGAATCAATCTTAGTTTTTAGGATTTGTGGGTTTTGACGTTGAGTGAGTATTTGTTGAATTTTTTTTTTTTTTTTTGGATTCAATTCGATGTGTCGTTTATCTATTAGGTTTGTTGTTAGAATTTTTGGGTTTTCATAGTTGGTGCGAAAACTTAGTTGAAGCTAATGTTAGTGGATATTTCAGGTAAAAGTGAAGGCTGCTCTAAACAGTCAATCTAAGACTCGGCTGATTGGACCCAACTGCCCCGGTATCATCAAGCCTGGAGAGTGTAAGATTGGGATTATGCCAGGGTACATTCACAAACCTGGCCGTGTTGGAATTGTTTCTCGGTCTGGAACCTTGACCTATGAAGCAGTAAGTCCTGGTTTTCCATGTTGTAGAGTGTATGTTGATTAGTCTGTAATTTTTTTTTGCTAACGTGAAGAATGTAATTGTGTTGTTATACTTATAAAATAATTTGGTTTTGTTGGTTTAGTTTATAGTTGTATGACTTAGTGAGATGATGATAATGACATGTGATATGATATATGCTACTGCATTTAGTTTGTTTGTGTGTAGCTTGCACGATCATCTCTGTGCCTGTATCTGATCTGTGTCGCCTTCTACACCTCCGTGTGTCTTTGCATGGATGCATATGTTCTTTTCAACTGGGAAATTGAAATAGGGTTTTCCAGTTTCTTGCATACACCTCCTGATTTTCATTTACTTTTTCTAGAAAGTTTGTGATACATTTTTTCAAGTAGGAATATTCTTTAGTGTCTAAGTTCTTTCTATAACAGCAAAGCAAAGCAGATAGTCTGTCTTTTAGTTTGCTGAGTTATAATGCCTCTCTTTCGTCAGTTCTTTACTTCCTTTTTCTATGTAATTTCCTCTATTGGGAAATTTTAATTAAAAGTTTAATCTATTAGGTGGAGGCTCAATCATAATGTCACCATTTTAAATGTTTTTCTTTAGCCAATGTTTACTTGTTAGTGCTTAGATCTTGATATAACATTAGTTCCTCACGTGGTAATTTTGCTCGTATTTGTACTTATTTTTAACTAAACTGCATATAGACTTAAAACATATTCTTTCCAGTGGATTTACATATTTTTCAACACAATTAGAATTCAATTAAACTTTTGAATTCTTATCAAATATGGAGATTGAATTGGTGACCTGTTGCCCCAATCCCTCAAGGGGGTTGATGTCTGGCCCGAGTATAATGATTTTATGTTTGATGTCCATAATTATGTGAGTGCCAAGTTAATAATTGATATGATTGATTGTATTATTTACTCAGGTTTTTCAAACAACTGCTGTTGGCCTTGGACAATCCACATGTGTAGGTATAGGTGGGGATCCTTTTAATGGGACAAATTTTGTTGATTGCATTGAGAAATTCCTAGTTGACCCCCAGACAGAAGGTAAATTGTTCTTCAACTTATTGCTTTTTTATTTTTTTTACGACAGTACATTCAGTTTATTGGAAAGAAAACATGGTAAAACTTGAAGCTATGAATGCTTGTGCATGATTCTCATGTGCATATATATCTTTTATCATTATCAAGATAGTCTGCTGTTGAATGTTTTTTTGGCCCCCGGTAACGTTCTCATGTTTAGATAAGATCTGGCACCTATCAGTTAATCAGTCTCATTCTTTCCTTTCTACTTGTGTCCTAAGGTTGATTAACAAGGTGTAATTCTGAACGGAACTACCTGTGACAAGCATAGCATTTCTACTGTTTGCCTCTCACATCTTCATATTTAATTATGAATTTTTGGCAGCTTTATCTTATTGTTGCAACTTACCTTGCTAGATCACATTGATTGCTAGTGAACAATCTGAATATAGAAGAACTCCCTTTCACATCTTTCTTTTCTTCTGTATGAACTTCCTTTCTTGTGTTTTATTTTCCCCTTTCATTTTGGATATGTTATCTGTGAAAAATGCAATGAAAGACTCTGGTAGATTGGTGTGATAGGTAATGCTATGTTATAATTAACTATTCTGATTACGATTGTATGCGTTTCAGGTATTGTTCTAATAGGGGAGATAGGTGGGACTGCAGAAGAGGATGCTGCTGCCTTGATAAAGGTAATATATACTTGTTAATTTGATATGGTTGGTGTACAATCTAAGCAAATCTACATGGTTTGATTTTTAGTTCAATTCTTAATATCTGAATATAATCAAAACAAATATTGTTGTCTATTTAATATCTAAATTGATATAAATTATTGTAATTCACATCGGGTTAAGGCATTTCTATTTTGGCTCAGCTTTTCTGTCTCTTATGGCTCTGACTTCCTGAGTTAATATTGAAACACCTTGTGCCACTTGACTTTTATTCATTTTTTTGTTGTTGTGAATAGCCCTGTTAGGGGTGTGCATTTTCGGTTTGGTTTGGGTTGGGTTGAAGCTCAATGACAAACCAAACCAATATGTATCGGTTTGGCTATACTTCAACCCAAACCAAATCAAAGTGATTTGTTAAACCAATTCAAATCAAACCAAAAAAGGTCGGGTTGGTTTGGATAGATTTATCGGTTTAATTTTGAACCTAAAAATTATTTTTTTGTATTACTATAAAAATTTATTTAAATATAAAAATTTAAACATGTGTTATTTAATTATTCTGAAACTTAATAAAAATATTATATGATTAACAAATTAACAATAACAAATATCATAGCATAAAAATAAAACTTTTCAAAAATAAATAAATAACAGAAAATAAAACAGACTAAAAATAAAATAATATCAGTTCAAAGTGTCAAACATAGAAAAAAAGAAAAACTTGAATCATAAAACAAATATTCTAAAAAGAATTGGAAAAGATAAATAATTATATTTTATTCATTAAAAATAACTTATTTATGAGTTAATGAGTTGTCGTGAAATAGACTAGGGTAACAAAATAAAGTAAACTAAAAAAAGTAAATTTGACTTTTATTAGATATTTGGGTTGGTTTGGGTTGTATGAATTTTATTTTATGCAACCCAAACCTAACCAATATTTGATCAGTTTGTCATTTAACAAACCGATCAATATTATAAAATGACAAACCGATCAATATATTTTTTTAAGTGTAACCAAACCAACCCATAAAGTTTGGGTTGGGTTAGACGGGTTGGTTCGGTCAGGCGGTTTTTTCTACACCCCTATACCCTATAATGCCCCTTTTCATCCCTCGAATAGAAACAGTATCAGAGTTACATTAATTTGTGTTAACTGAAAATTTGCTCGGGGTGAGAAATCTCAATTAATACCCTCAAGACCACTACCACGGAGGTGATGGCCAGGGTCGAATATACTTTATACAATGCTTGTTCAATGATAAAAAATACCAATATTTATACAATCAAAAGAGAATGAAAAATGCTTTTATTATCAATGGTATATCATGTACAAATATCTCTCAAATGTTCTCAATTTCTCTGGGGTCTAGTAGGGTTGTTGTCGTATGCTTGTCAAAAAGTAATTCTTCCCCCTCGAGGTTCATTTTTTTCTCCTATTTATACACAGTTTTGGTAGGTTAACTTTGCGATTCTCCCTTTGATTTTCTCAATCTCTTCCCTCCTTATTGGACGAGATTTCTCATTTAAACGTCATTGACTTTGTGTTAATAACCGAGTTGAGAATATCTTGGTGGAGATCAGTTTGTTTCCTCTTTAGACTCTATTACTTGTTCTATACATATGTAATGTTTCCAGATATGATCCAGTTTATCATCGTATCTTCACAATGTGATTCTTCATAGAGGTCGTTGAATATGGTATGTATTGTCTCGTATAGCGAGGTAGATCAGTGTCCCCGCTTCGATATTCAGGAGCTTAGTCTAGCCAAGAGCTTGGTTTGACCTCCCTTGATTTCTTGGAGCTTGATGCGGCCCCCCGCCGACATTCTTGTGGCAGCTGGGTTTTGGCAAGCTTCCAGAGAGGTTGCGATGTAGTCTCGACCTCGGGGAGCTTCCCGATTCCTGCTTTAGTGACGCGGGCTCGATCTGATCGCACCGGACTCTATTCCAGGTGTTTCTGGAGCTCGCCTTTATTTCTATGGGGTGGTATCGTAGCTCGGCTTCGGGAACCGTGGTCCCTTGTTGGATAGCCTCGGGCCTGGAGCCAGACTGGAAAGGTGGAAAAATTTCCCTTTGGTTCCTTAGTCAAATTTGGCTATTAACAGAAGTCCCTTCTGACTTGCGTTACGGCAGTTCCCGCGATTCGAGGCGATCTTTACCAAAAATTACGACGGTGCGTGGCCAATGCTACTACACTATTGCCTATTTATACTTGGTTGTTTCAACGCCTCCCTCATACCTTTCCTTTTTTTTTCAAATTTCAAATTTTCTAAAGAAAGACCTTCTCTCAAGAAACATCTCCCTTCTCATTCTTTATCCTCGCGGACTTCATTCCACCATGTCGAAAGCCAGTCGCGACTCAGTTGATTCCATTGTCGATGGCGAGGAGGTCATCAGTCTCGCCCACGGAAAAAAGGGCACGAAGGAGCCTAGATAGCGATGATTCTCCACCAAATCCGCAACGTCGGCGGTCGAACATGAACATGTCCATTGGGACCGGGTTTTCTAATCGTCCCGACCATCCGTTGGATTTAGTCGACGAAGATTGTGATAGAGAGATTGGTGACGACGCCGCGGGGAAGGGTCAAGTCTCGGCTACTGGTCCTCTTTTGGAGAGGCTTCCTTCCTATGACTTCAGGGTTGTTCCGACTCTATCGTTGATCCAAACTCGATTGACCGCTTGAGGTCAAAGTACGGCATTCCTAACAGTGTTTCTATCTCGGTTCCTCCCAAAGGTTATGAATTCTTTAATCCTTCCGACGACGTGCTTTTGATTCATGTGGCGGCTCTCGAGAATGGGGTCAGGCTTCCCCTTCATCCTACCCTTCGACGTGCTCTCAGGGTGCGTTTGGTACGCGGGACGGGACAGGACAAGGTGAGACAACTTGTTCTTGTCCCATGTTTGGCGCGACCTTAGCATGGGACAGGACGGGACAAGGTGGGACAAAAATCATAAAAATTTGTCCCACCCAAGACCTTAGGACTTGTCCCATGACATGGGACAAGTGTCAAAAAGACCAATTTACCCTCTAAATGTTCAAACAATTACAAACATATCCAATATATTATATTATATACATATATATATATTAAATATATTATTATATGTATTAATATTTAATAATATATAAAAATTATAATTACATATATAATATAATATAATATAATTTATATATATTATAAAATTATATATGATATATTAAATATATTATTATATATAAAATAATATTTAATAATATATATTATATATTATAATATATATATATTATAATATATATATATATATATTATAATATATATTAAGCTTCTTTGAATGGGGACGATGGTTCCTTTTGTAATGTGATGGCCAAGAAACCTGATTTTGGTCTGAAATAGGGTAATTTTCGGAGCAGAGATAACAAGGCCATGACACTTAATGGTTTTAAGAAATATATGCAAGTATTTCCAATGTTTGTCAATATTATTGCTATATAAATTCCCAGATATCATCAAAGACAAAAACCAGTTACAAAGGTTCCTAGGATGCTTAAATTATATTGCGAATTTTTACCAAGAACTCCGACTCATTTGTAAACCTCTTTTCCAAAGACTCAAGAAAAATCCTCCTCCTTGAACTAATATCCATACCCAGGCTATTCGACAAATAAAGACTCATGTCCAAGCCCTTCCTTGTTTAAATATCTGTCATCCCACTGCTCCAAAAATAGTGGAGACTGATGCTTCTGATTTAGGTTATGGTGGTATCTTAAAACAAGAACAGATGGCCAGTTTTGACTGGTCACAAATCGACTTAAATACATGGACTTATGGTGAAATTATAAATACTATAAACAGTGTTGCTATACAATTATGCACTGACATCAGATTTAAAAGTCAACTTAAAAAACAAAAACTCACAACTAAGAAAGAACTTGGCTCTTGGTGTGAACAATTTGGTTTTGACAGAATACCTATATCTAAAAGAAAACATCACAAGCGTAATTCTAAAAAATTATTTAAAGGACCAAAATCCAACAATAAAGGCTACAAAAAATACCAAAGATGGTATAACAAACAATCAAAACCTATTACTCAATCAAAGCCTAAAG
The DNA here is from genome assembly GCA_033220585.1 of Dipteronia sinensis. NCBI lineage: Eukaryota > Viridiplantae > Streptophyta > Magnoliopsida > Sapindales > Sapindaceae > Dipteronia > Dipteronia sinensis. Next base: position 42,429,800 of record CM065637.1, on the reverse strand, counting down.
CTGTTTTCCGAAAACAAAATCGCAAAAAATCTCCCAAGTCAACAAAATGTTGATATATAATAATAATATATTATATATTATTATATATAATATTATAATATATGTAATATTATATATGTTATTATAATTTATATATATTATTAAACATTATTATATAATAATATATTTAATATATATTTTTTAATAATATATATATATTATTATTATATATAAAGGATACATATATATATAATATACAATATATATTATTAATATATATACATATATTATAATATATATATATATTATAATATATATATATATAATATTATAAAATTTGTACAATATTATATTTTTTATATGTACAAATATTTAATATTATATATATATCTTATATATTATATATAATGATATGATTATTATATCCTTATATATAATAATTTATATAATATAAATATTAATATATAATATTATTAAATAAGTATAATATATTTCAATTACAATATTACTATTTGTGTTAAATATAATGATATTGTAATTGAAAACAAGAGGTCATTTGAACCTCTTGTTTTTGTTTAATATTATAATATATTTCAATTACAATATTTATTTAATATTGTTTGTTTAATATATTGTTTAATATTAGATAGAACAAGAAGGGTACTCTGGTCATTTGAACCTCTGGTCATTTGAACCTCTTGTCCCGTCCTGTCCTAGCCATACCAAACGCATAACAGTACAGTCCATAGTTCTGTCCTAGACATTCCAAACACATCATATAACAACTGTCCCTTCCTGTCCTGTCCAGTCCAGTCCCGTCCACGTACCAAACGCACCCTCAATGCCATCCAGCTTGCTCCTCTCCAGTGGACGCCCGGCTTCTAGAGGCATTTGATTGGCTTCCTCGTGCTGTGGAGGGAACTATGCCAGCTGAGCAAGGTGACGAGAGAGCTTGGAGCAGAGGAGCTGGCCTACCTTTTCCAAATCGGGAGCCTCTCCGGCGCTCCCCGAGGTCAGTTCTATGCAAAAGCCAAGAACAAGCTCAACTTCGTCATTCCTGGTGCTTCGAAGAAAGATCCCGCCTGGAAAGAAGAGTGGATCATGGTAGGGGGTGACTGGGGAAGCTCGATTTTTAGCGGAGGGCATGAGTTCGAGGTCCCCACAGCTTTCAGTGACAAACCATCGTGGGATCGGGACTTCCTGCCACCTGAGTTTGAAACTGTTTTGAAGGCTATCCTGACCAGGAACTACTTGAACCTGAAGTTTCCAACCGCTGAAGCCTTCGATCCTCGCAGGGTGAGTCAATACATGTGGATCTCTGATGCTGTTCCTCATAAGTAACACTGAATCGTCTTGCTTTGTTTCGTTGACCAGCTTAGTTCTGACGTTTCCCTTTTTGTTTCATTTACTTATAGTTTTTGTTGTTGAGCCAGCTTCTCGCGAAGCTCAGCAGCTCCGGCAAGCTCGCACTCCTCCCTCATCTATCAGATTGACGCGGGGGGCTTCATCTGCCACTTCGAAGAAGTAATGGCTGATTGTCTCGGTCGGGATCATGCCTGCTCTTACTCCATCGCCTTCTCAGGTGAGATCCAAGATGGCTACCTTTGCGTCGTAGGCTTCCAAAGCGGTAAACAGAGGAGCTTCCGTTCCCCGGGTAGCTGTCATTACTACCCATGCCTCTTCTGCTCCTTCTGCTGCTACTGCTGTTCCTACGACTCACCTACCGGATGCCGCTGCGCTTCCAACCCCCTGAACCTCGGAGGACTTTGTAGCGGGTGTCGTAGGGATTCCTCGTAGCCGATCTAGTCCTCGGTCGAGCTCGACGGGGCAGGACGAAGTCTTGGAATAATTCATCGCATCCTGCCCGGGTGGTGGGCTTTTTAGGATGGCCTCGATGCCCGTTTATATCTTGCTCACTAAGGGGTCTGCTGTCTTAGCTGAGGTAATTGTTGTTTTTTTTTTTTTTTTTTTTTTGTACTGCTTCCGAGATTGCCAACTTGATCGATTCCTAACCCTGGCTTTGCATCTTGTAAGCCTTCAAGTTTAGCATGGCTATGAGCCACCAGGTAGCCCTCCTTCGTGATCAGGTTGCCAAGGCTAAAGCCGAAGCTGAGAGAGCCATGGGATTGCTCAAGCGGGCTCGGACATTAGTGCAAGAGATGACCTCCAACCAAGGGAAAATGGAGACTGAGCTTCGCTGTGATTATGAGAGGACGAAGTTGTCGTATGCTTGTCGAAAAGTGATTCTTCCCCCTCGAGGTTCATTTTTTCCTCTTATTTATACATAGTTTTGGTAGGTTAACTTTGCGATTCTCCCCTTGATTTTCTCAATCTCTTCCCTCTTTATCGGACATGATTTCTCATTTAAACGTCATTGACTTTGTGTTAATAACCGAGTTGAGAATATCTTGGTGGAGATTAGTTTGTTTCCTCTTTAGACTCTATTACTTGTTCCACACGTACATAATGTTTCCAGATATGATCCAGTGTATCTTCGTATGTTCACAGCGTGATTCCTCATAGAGGTCGTTGAATATGGTATGTATTGTCTCGTATAGCGAGGTAGATCAGTGTCCTGGCTTCGATATTCAGGAGCTTAGTCTAGCCAGGAGCTTGGTCTGACCTCCCTTGATTCTTGGAGCTTGATGCGGCCCCCCGCGGACATTCAGCTGGGTTTTGGCGAGCTTCCGGAGAGGTTGCGAGGTAGTCTTGACCTCGGGGAGCTTCCCGATTCCTGCTTTGGTGACGCGGGCTCGATCTGATCGCGGCGGGCTTTATTCCTGGTGTTTCTGGAGCTCGCCTTTATTTCTGTTGGGTAGTATCGTAGCTTGACTTCGGGAACCGTGGTCCCCTGGTGGATAGCCTCGGGCCTGGAGCCAGACTAGAAAGGTGGAAAAATTTCCCTTTGGTACCTTAGCCTAATTTGGCTATTAACAATTTGCTTGTATGATAACTGTAACTGCCTTAAAGATTTTTCCATTTCCCACCTCCGATACTCTCAATTGTCTTAAAAAACGGATTGAGGCGCATCTCAATACGTTTTTCACAAAATTCGTAGTGAGGTGTGCACTATGCCTCATTGAGGCGTACGCCTCAATTTGGATTCTTTTTTTTTTTTTTTTTGGGATTTTCAATAATGTAATGGCCAATTTAGGGTTACTATTGAAGATCAGACATGAAAGTTTGCAGATTAATAAATAATTGACCTATATATCATGTTAGACATTTTCTGTTTGAGATATTTGGGAATGAACTTAAATAATCCAGTTTCTTCCAAGTTGTATATAATACATGGCACATCCATATGATCAAATCAAGAATTGAGAGTTGGGCACAGCCTTGACCAAGCACAATACTTTCCTCCTCAATTGTATATAACATTTCAAAGAAAAGGGAAACAATTATTTGATTGGTTTTCAAGACCTTGAAAGATAGGAAACATACATGATCTCTGCTGATTATATATCCACGACTAAGATATTTTATCATTCGGTGTATGAATGCTCACTCTAATTATTGACCAATCAAACAGGCGAGTGGAACTGAGAAGCCTATTGTTGCATTTATTGCTGGACTGACTGCTCCCCCCGGTCGTCGTATGGGCCATGCTGGAGGTATATGGTGTTTCAATAAAAATTTCATCTGAAATATTTTCCATGTCTATGAAATATTTTGCATGGCATACCAGAAGCATGGTGCATATAATATCAAATTATCAATTGCTTATTTCTCATGGATGTTAAAACTTTGATGTGATTATTCATTTATAAACTTCATTATATAAAAAAATCTGTTTTCGGAAAAGTGAATTGTCTACTGTTTTGGTAGGCATCATGTGATATATATATCCAGCCTTCATTTATCTTATACGCTCTTGTTTTCTGTGTATGCAGCAATTGTGTCAGGTGGGAAAGGCACAGCACAAGACAAAATCAAGACCTTAAGAGAAGCTGGGGTGACAGTGGTAGAATCTCCTGCTAAAATCGGTGCCGCCATGCTTGATGTTTTCAAACAAAGGGGCCTGACAAGTTAGTTTGGAAAATAACAGATATCCATTTTAGCCTTCTCTATACTTGAAAATTTTCACAAAGTCAGGAACATTGTGATGGTCGGCATTTTATTTGGAAATTGATTTTGATTGTGATAGAGTGTTTGCAATCCACCTAAAAGTGGATTGAATTATACATTTGATAATAATCTATTTCTCCATATGTTTCCCTCATATAAATTCGGATTCTTTCACAACGCTGATGAGCAACCAGGAGAGGTTTTCAAAATTTCATAAGAGTGAATGCTTTTGTTGTTCCTAACAGTTTTTATGGGGATAATTGATATCCATTAGATTTTTAATCCAATATTTCTAGTAGATGAGGTGTTTTTAGGTTGAAAAAAAATGAAAAAAGATATACACTGTTTAAGTGTTTATTGATAATGTTTAACAGCAACATTTTATTTATTGAGTTTGCTTCAGTTGATCGAATACCTGAAGACAGTTGAAAGCAAGAGTCACCAGACACGCACCACGGAGATCCAATCTCATCTCACCTATTCTCATTTCAGAACACATTAAAGTAAGGAATTATAGCCGATTAGACTACTTTCTTAGAAACAAAGAGCACAATAGGAACTATAACGATGAAAATATAACTTAATAACTTAATTTATGATTTGTGATTATACTTTCTATTAAAAATTGTTGGAAATCAAGTTATATATGGTTCATGTATACCTTTAGATATATGGTTCGTGTATATCTTTTTTACATCTTTTTATTAAAAAAGATATGCACGAACCATATATTTGCATGTCTGATTAGGAAACGTGCCTTTAGATACAATAAAAGCACACATATCTTATTAAAAAAATAAACTGATAAGTCTATAATGCACTATGATACAAAAAGAAATATTATCTCAAAATTGAAAGCACACATATCTTATTAAAAAAATAAACTGATAAGTCTAGTAATGCACTATGATACAAAAAGAAATATTATCTCAAAATTGAAAGTCGCTGGAGTAGTTAGCTAACTAGACCTTACTAGTAGGATTTGAAAATTTTCCCTCGAAGGGATTTTTATTGATACCTTCAATCAAAATACTAAAAAGAACAACAATTGATTAGAAACCTATAATTAAAATTCATGCTAATTCTAACGCTTAACTAAAAAAGCAATAAAGTAATCATAAAGAAAATCCTTTAGGGATAAAATATCTTTAAATACTGGGCATTGCATGGTCGGGGCAACTATTCCCCTTATGGTTTGGTAAGGCGATATGTTCCATGCCTAGCTAGCCCGACCACCTGATAGGATCCTTCCCACTTATCTGCCAAAGATCTAGTTGCTTTTTCCTTTGTGTTCGGGGATACTCTCCTAAGGACCAAGTCCCCGAGTTGGAATCTTCTTACTCGGACGTGTGAGTTGTAGTATATAGCCACTCTCTGTTGATATGCTGCTTTTCTTACTCTTGCTAGGTCCCTTTTGTCTTCTAGCTCATCCAGGTTTTGTTCTAGCATATTCACATTTACATTAGGCTAATGTAGCTGGACTTTTGAGGAGGCCTGGACTATCTCGACGGGGTATTGGGCCGATTAGATTCAGCCCCCACATAGCAAACGGCCAAGGTGAGGTCAGGCTCTTCAAAAGCTCGAGTGGTTGCCTGATATCACTCGCAATCCTTTAACAGGTGT